>OY856414.1:349653900-350288900 GCA_963693085.1 Alisma plantago-aquatica
TATTTTATTTCTATACCACGCCTCAATTTGGTACTTTACTTATTAATAATGGTTGAAACCAAAAATATCATATATAATGATATGACACATGTCACGACTATTAAACTTAATGCTAACAACTATCTACTACATATGAATATTGTTTCTACCTATTCCCATATCAACTTAAAGTTTATCAAAGAAGATACACCTAGGGAACCCAACGAGGCATGGCTCATGTGAAATATCCAATCACTCTTTTTCTTTGGGGGATGTATGGAGCCTAATGTGGTTGTTAAATACACATATCATAATAATGATAAACTCATGTGGGAAGAGATGAAGTAGTTATATACATAAGAGGGCAACTTACTACGGTTGTACAATGCAATGTATAAGATCTTTTTTCTTAATGTAAGAGTGAGCATTCCTTATTAAAGTACTATGATTCTATGAAAACTCTCCAAAATTCAATTAAACTTTTTATCACCACCACCTATATTGAAGTGACTAAGGAAAATGATACTATTATTATTGAGCAATTTCTTAGCAGTCTTTGTCTTTGATATGTGGTTGTATGCCAACTTCTTCTTATCGACACCATAATCCCGTACATGGATCAGGCTTATGTCTACCTATCCCATACCAACATGTCTTCCATTCTAAACCCTTCCATGAAGTGTTTGAAGCCTAAACTTAAATGGAAAATGCTGCTAGGGGTTGTGGACATGGTTGGGGAACTCACGATCGGTCCAGATGAACATGTACATACTACTAAAAATTAGGCAATGTTGAGGATGTTTGTCATTCCAAACATGGCTATCCTACTCATTTTGGACGAGGGCATTAAGGGGTTCTATGTATGTTTCTCAAAACTCCACACCCTCATTGACCAAGGTTACTATGAATCTTACTTCAAATTGACAAGCACCACATACTTCTCTCAGCAAAGAGGAGTATTAACGAATCCACTAAACTGCACACCAATACAATAATTCACCTCTTCAAAAAGGCATGGAACCATCATCTTAGAATGTCATAAAGATGACTTGTCTACTATGACACTGTCAATCCATATCCCTACTGGCAAAGGTAACCCTAAGATATTTATAATTTCCGCTCACTCTAGCTGGATAATGGACCATGTTCTACTCAACACATGATCGAGATACCTTGATTTCCTATATCCTCTGATTCATTTATCACACACACCAATGTCATATTAGAAGATGGATCAATCAAATAGGTCATGCAACGTGTCACCGTTCCCCTTTCCTCTAAATGGAAACTTTCTACTATTCATTGTGTTCCCAACTTTCCATATAATCTAATGTCTATGGCTGAACTTGTTGATTCCCTATGTTATTTTATAACTTTTTGAACGAGTGGTTTTGTTATATAGGATCGAAGGAACTTGATGAAATTTGAAAAGGGAGTGCTCTATTGTGACCTTTACTACTTATGTGCCCCTCCACTACCTCATAACAATATTCTTGTTACAACCTCACCTCTCCAGCTACACCTTTGCTTTGCTCACCCTTCTTTGGATAAGTTAAAGATCTTAGACAAGTCTCTTTCTAGTTGTTCATCCATTTTATCTGATGCCTATCTATTGAGAAAACAACATTGTATATATTTTTATCTCATGTAGTTAAGATGACTTTGAAACCATTTGACTTGATACACTGTGATGTTTGTGGCTCCTTTCAAACAACTAGTTATCATGGGTTTAAATAATTTATCACATTTGTGGATGATTTTTACCAAATGACAAAACTTCGTCTGATTCAAACATGAGATAACGAAAAATATGCAGACTGGTGTTGTTCTCACAACTTGTTATTTAATTAATTTCCAACCATCTTCAATGTTTCACTACCAAACTCCTTTTTCTATTTTGTATCCTCATGACAAACAATATTCTTTACCACCTTGAGTGTTTGGATGTGTCGTCTTTGTTCACAACTTTGATACTAAAGCTGATAGGCTATCCCTCATTTCCATCGAATAGTTTTTCTACGATAACCCTTCTTTTAAAAAGGTTACACATCCTCTTGACCTAAGATTGGTCGTATCTTTATATTATCTGATGCTACTTTCGACGATGACAAATTGTTTTCTCCTCAAATCCTTCTCCCCATACACCCACATAGGGTTCGGTATCTCTCCCTAAACCTTTTTCTACCATTCCAGTCTTCTTACCTCAAGAACTTGACGCCACATGGAAGATGGTCCTCCACCAACAACCCCACAATCGTCATATCTTTTGAACCAATCCGATTTACTAGTTGCATTCTGTAAAGGTAAACACTCTTGCACCATTAGACATTTCTAACACATGTTTCTCATCTCATCTCTCTCCAATAGCTTTTGATTTTTCTTTTTCACTCTTTTGAACACCACCCTTATTCCCAAGCGCCCTACAGATGCCTTGAAATGCCATGGTGGGAAATCTACTATTCTAGAAGAGATGTGGGCTCTACGAGATAATTGTATTTGGGATCTAGTTGATACACCACCAGGAAAGAATATCGTTGGCTGTCACTAGGTTTTCTTTGTCAAACATCCTTTTGATGGATCCATTGAAAGGCTAAAAACTTGCCTATTTGCAAATTGATTTACTCAAACCTATGGTATGGATTATATTGATACATTATCTCCTATTATGAGGATTGCTTTGGTCCACATTCTTATCTCTAGCAACACAATTGACCATTCACTCTTTCAGTAAGATATCAAAAATGCCTTCCTACATGAAAATAGTTTAGAAGAGGTCTACAAGAAATAACCTCCCAATTTTATTGCTGAGGGGAAGTATTCTCATAAAGTTTGTCATCTCAAAAGATCACTATATGGTGTCAAGAAATCTCCTAGAGCTTGGTTTGAAAAACTTAGCATAATACTTGAAAAGCTAGGTTTCCAATGATCAACCACATATGATTTTCTATTATCATCAAAATCCCCACACAAACATTTCTTCTTACTATTTATGTTGATGATATTATAATCATAGCTATTTTCTCTATTGATACCAAAAAAATAAAACAGTCTCCACAAGCCTATTTTCATACAAAGGATATGGGAATTTATAGTTTTTCATGGGATAAAAATCCTTATCTCATCCAAATGGGTTGATTGATCTCAAAGATTATATATGTTGAACCTACTCAAAGAGACTGGGAATAGATGCTATGCATGTTTCCACCCCTATGGATTACCATACCAAGGCTCCTATTGATGGGGATCTATTTTCTGATCCACAAAAATATTATTGAGTAATTGGAAAATTGATCTACCTAAGAATTACTCAACCTGACATAATCTATCTTGTTGGATTTTCCAATCAACACATGAATGATCCCTGAATTATTCAACGTATCCTTCACTATATTGAGAGTCCCCTAGGAAGAGGATTATTCTACAAATGGCCTCAAGAGAAGATTATCACTATTTTTGGATATACTGATGTAGATTGTACATGAGATGCCAAACATCATCCATCCACCTCTAGATTTTGTGTCATGATTGGGGATCATCCAATGGCTTGGATAAGCAAAAATAATCAACAGTTACTCACCCCAACAATGAAGCTAAGTATTGTGCAATGGCTTACACTTACTGTGATCTTTAGTGGGTTCAATATATTTTTATTGAAGTTGGGATTCCTTACAAAACTCAAGATCATTTTTTGTGTGATAATAAACTACTATCCATATTTCCAATAATCCATTTTTCCACGAGTATATAAAATGCATCAAAATTGATTGTCATTTTGTGTGGGATCTAGTTAAAGTCAAGAATATTGTGACTTCTCACGTATGGACCGACAAACAATTTGCTAATATCTTGACTAAACCACTTTCTCAATCACTTTTACAATATATTGATGCCAAGCTATGACTACACAATATCCACTCTTCAACTTGAGTGGGCATGTTAGCATAAGTAATTTATTTCTTATTTCTTAATAATTGGGATTAGGCCCATTGTATCTGTAGTACTTATGGGCATGTAAATGCATTTAAGTGAGAATCCATCTACCCACTTAAGTATACTCATGTATTCATGGACTCCTATATATAGGAGACCCATGACATCTTTATATACTATTGAATATAGGATTATTTCTTTCTACATGGTATTAGATGTAGGGTCCTAACACTAATCCCTTCCACCCTTCCTCTTGCCAGTGGACATAAACCCCAGATGACAATAGTGAGCCTTTCCTTACGTCACCCTCATGCCTCTTATGAACCAACCTCCATTCAACACCCCCTTGCATACAGCAACCACTGCCATCATGCATGCGACTAGCTACCAGTGTGCATCATGACAACTCAGCATCGATAAGCTGCTCGACATCACTCTATGCCCTCTACATTTTCATTCTCCATCTAATCTTGTCCATGTGATTTCACCCCTCTCCTATCTTCCTTCCTCTCTTTCTATTATGGTTCCTTCCTTAGATATAGCTTAAAACAACAACAAAAAATCAAATCGAAAGACCCCGTGATAGTTTATAAAGAACCAAAGAAGTATAAGGGGATTATTTCCCCTTTATTGTTTCCTCTACATGTGGTTTTCCGATCCCGCATGGTTGAATGCCTTTACTTGAACTAGGGATCTAATCCTATGCACATCAAACACCTTTATTCTTGTGATTTGTTTTATTTCAATTGTACTTATTCCGATAGTGCTATTTTTATTTCTTCATACTATGGTTATTCCAATAATAATTTTCCTACAATGCTTATTTTGATAGTTTCTTTCCTATCGTGACTATTCTAGTAGTGCTTTAATTCTATACTGCACCTTCAATCCAATACTTTAGTTTTTGATAGTGGATGAAACGAGACCTATCATTTGTAATGATATGCCACATGCTAAGGCTATTAAACTTAACAATGACAACTATTTACTGTGGATGAACACTATTTCTACCTTCTGGAATATTGTGAAAAACTAAAATTTTCCAAGAAGATGCACCTAAAAACCCTATGAGGCATGGATAAGGAAAATATCCAGGTGTTCTCTTAGCTCTGGGATGTATGGATCCTAATATTACTATTAAATATATGTGGCATTAGAATGACAAACTCATGTGGGAAGAGATGAAACAATTTTATACAAAAGTGGAAAACTGTCTCTAGGCAATGCATACAATCTTTTTTGAATGTCAGGTTGATTATCTCCTATCCAAGTACTCTGATTCTTTGAAAGCTCTCTTGAATCAGCCAAAATTCTTCTCACCCACCACTAACCTCTTCCAAACTGACCAAAGAATGATAAAATATTATTATTGGGTGATTTCTTAATGTCCTTCGTTCCTGGTACAATGCGATGCACCAACTTCTTCTTGTCTGTACCATGATTTCATCCATGGATCAGGCTTATGCCTGCCTATCCTAGGTTGACATGTATTACACCCATGAAGTGTTTGTAGTCCAAATTGCAATGAAAACCTCTTCCCGAGGTCATGTATGGTACCGTGAAACTCGCAACATAGTGAGACCAAAATGTTCTTAGTGTGACAAATTAGGCCATGTTGAGGATGTTTGCCATTCCAAACATGGCTATACTACTCATTTTGGATGAGAGCATGGAAGGGGTTCTATGCATTTTGCTCCAAAATCCACAGTCATGATTGGCCAAGGTCCTATGACTATGACTCATAAACCAAATGGACATCCGACACATATTTCTCTCATGAATGTGGAGTGTAAGAAACTCTAACAAACTACAAACCAGTATGATGTTTCAAGTCTTCACAATAGCATGGAAACATCATCCCATGAATGAAAAAACAATGACCCATCTACTATGACACTGTCAACCCGTCTCACTTCTCATTAAGGTAACCCTGGGACTTCTATAATTTCTACCTAGTCTAGTTGGATTGTGGATTGCAGTGCTACTTCACACATGACCGTTTCGTTACATTTTCTTACATCCTTTGATTCTTTTATCCCACACACAACTATCACATTGTCAGATGGCTCAGTCAAAAATGTAACACAACATGTCACTATTCCCCTTTCCTACAAACCAAAACTTTTTACTATTAATTTTGTTGTCAACTTTATGTATAAACTAGTTTCCATGACTAAACTTGTTGATTCCCTTCGTTATTTTGTTACTTTTAGAACAACTAATTTTGTCCTTTAGGATTGGAGGAACTTGACGATGATTAACATGGGGATGGGCTATTTTGACCTTTAATACTTCTCCCCCTCCTCTACATTAGACCAATGCTCTTTTTGTAGCCTTACCTCTCCAACTACATCTTCACTTTGGCCACCCTTCTCTAAAGAAGCTGAAGGTCTTAGACAAATCTCTTTCTAGGTGTTCGTCCCTTTTATGTGATTTATTTCAATTGGGAAAACATCACTATGTATGTGATGCCCAATGCCACAACCAACAAGATTACTCAAAACAAAACAAGCAATCAACTGCTAAACATCCAAATTACCAAAAAAATTGGGTGAATTAAAACCGGTTTAAACATTATTTGCAAGAGCGGAAACATTTACATAAAGAATTGTAAACTTTACATGGAAACACATACCATATCAGGTATTTACATATCTGTTCAATGGACTTAGCCACAACCTATATACAAAAGATATCATGTTCACATATACATGCCACATATATACAAACCATGACATACTGCCAAAATACGTGTTGATATACATCATCTACAAAATACATCCCATCCGAACCTAAGAGTACATGGACGACACTAGGACTCTACCACGATAGCAACTAGAAGCTATACAACCTTCTGAGGCTATTGATCTCTGAGCTGCTCTTCCTCAACGGTGCCATCCTGACCACACCACTGTTGAGCACCTAAAAAGATGTGGTGACCCATGAGAGTGAGACCCATGTCCTAGTGAGATATATAACTTTCAACAATAGTTAATGTTACCACAAACATAATAATATTTAATAGGATAAGTAGATTTAGCTAAATGAATTATTTAATATGATTACACATGTTAAGTAGGTTAAGTAGATATAACAAATAGGCATAATATCATGATAAGAAGGAATATGAAGAACATGTATACTTTTTCTTACCGCATTATATGACAACTGAGCAGTATGAGAAACAAGGCAAGGGTAAACATCCAATGTGAAGTGTGTTTAACCCTAAGCATATATACTACATGACTATATTACTTCTTTGGTTACTGCCATGATGATTTAAGTCATACCACCCAAATCCATACAAGATCTCAGATGAGCCAAAATCCAATATATTTTCCCCACTCGGCCAGTACAAGTGAACACCGCAGTGACATATCAGTCAAAATGCCAGCAACAACATATATTCAAGTTGAAAACACTTAGCCCACCTTGGTACAAGTCACAATGCTAGACACCAGGGTACAAAACCCTACCATCGAGGTACAACCACACTTGTCCTCCAATCACATCAAGTATATAATCACTGAGACATGACCATAGTCATTCTCACATTGAGGTATGTCCATGTCCATCCTCAAAACACATGGGGTCAAGAAGACAAGGACACATAGTCACTTGCACATCACATACTCAACAATATGCACTCAGAGTTTCCCTTAGGAATACTCGTTTCACCATCCAACAAATTCTGATGCTGGAATGGATCTATGGCCATGGCAAGTACATGATTAGCGCTCCACTTGATTAGTTAAAACCAATTGGGTGTCTTTTATTGCATCAATCAAGTTACAACCAAACCTTAAAAGAATTCCAAAAAGCATAGGTAGAGTGCAACTTCATAAGATATAAAATGTATTAACATAAAACTTATCACATCACTACATGGTACTGTTCACTACCACTCATAAGACCATCACCATTATCACATCACCAAGAGATACCAATCCCTTATCCAAGGGTCATTAAGACCACCACATCACAATCGCCTACAAGAACATCATTATCTTTCCACTCTTTATAACAAAGTTCAACAGACCATCAACATACTTGTGATACACATGTTAAACATGATGTAGCATTAAGAAGCTTATGATGTTCATATGACAACACATAAGGGTTACAACAACCTTGAGGAAATATTACACCATCATACAAATCACACAAGGAAGCTATGTAAGATCCACCATCATCACCTATTTGTATTAGAGTTAGGTGTAACAAGATAAGCTAGATTAGTATTATACATAATTTCATTATTGTGACTATAAATTTACATTTATATGAGGGAAAAGGTAAGACTACAAATTTAAGGGAATATCACCATTGGTTCAATTCTTTATCATCAAAACCAAACCATCATGCCATGAACACCACCCCCAAACTGTCATATTTTGAGTAGGTAAAACCATTGACTACATACAAACAAACACCTTGGATAAATTATCTAAAAACAATCGAGTTGAAGACATGAAAAGCACCATCATGTGCTGACTCAAGGAATACCATCGATTATGGGCATGCAACCCAACATTGATTGTAAAACAATAGATCACCATTGGTTGTGATGTCAACTGCCACCATTAGTTGTAGTGTCTAAGACCACCATTGGATCTTAGAGTCAGAACCTCCATTGGTTGACACCATTAAGTGTTGAACCTGCACTACCATCAGTTGATGATTATAGGTCAAGGGATCATAGGGTCTTGGAGTGTAAACATACATTGGATGATGGACCATAAGGGACATCAGTTGTCAGACCCAATACTTCCACCCGTTGTCACCAACAAGTGGTAAAACAAGGCAAAAACCCAAGAGAAACCATCCTTTGGTGGAAGAGAAAGAACCATCAATTAAAAACACAACAAGAGCATTAAGACCATCATTTATTTAGCACTAATGAGACTGAAATAGACCTTAAGGTATGACCATCGGTTGTCATGAGAAACACAAGCAAAATAGCACAAAAAGAAAGTCCATCGGTTCTAGCAAGAAGGCAAACCATCGAGTTATGCATAAGGTAGAAAATAGCTCAAAAACCCTAAGTGAAACTCATCGTTTGAGAGATACCAAGATCCATCGCTTGTCATGCAAGCAAGGCATAAAGCTTCCTCTACCAAAGGGAGGTCGTGCACAATGTTTACAGCACATCCAAGAAGATAAACCATCCAGGAACTAACACTTAAGCTTAAACCTTAGGCAAATATGCTTCTATTCTACTTAGAACTTAGTTTTAGAACAAGATCTAGCACATGCAAGCTATAAGTAAGCAATAAACGTGGAGAAAGTTATATAAATTGCCTCTAGAAATAAGAAGAATCTCCAAAAGGCAAGGTATCTTAATAAATAAAGGAAGAAACCCTAGATTAAGCACTCCAAATGGCTAAGCAAGCTCCGCCCCCAAGAAAGAGAGAAAACTCCAGGTCAAGGAAGCAAGAAAGAGATGTTATTTAAGCTATAGAGCAACCTACACCATGGAACACTATGGACACGAAAAATAAGAAGGAAGAAGAAGATAGGACATCAATGAAAATGAAGGGTAAGAAGGATCACTTACTTGCTTAGCTCAAGAACAGGCAAAGGAAGCTGCACAAGCTCCAAGAGAGGGTAGATCTGAACCCTAACAACACATGTAAGGAGATCAACCACCTTATTCTACCTTGGGCACCTTATTATACACCTAAGCAAGGAGGACGAATCTATAGACAGAAAGGAAGAGAAAGGAGTCTAAAGGGTTCATTTTCATGGAAGGCACGAGGTTTTTAAAGCTATGGGTGAAAGAGAAGAGAAGGTTTAGGTGTCCTATCATGTATACCAAGTGTCCATGGCCACAGGACATCACATACATGCAATAAGAAGCTCCATAGGTTGTGTAAGTCATCTAGGCCATCAGATCTTGGATACCCAGGGTGGCCATAGAGTTCCGTGCATGGTCACCATCATTTGTTGGAACCCTAGGTCACAAGGGTAGAAACCATTATTTGATCACCCCTTCCAAGCAAACCATTGTTACAAGGGACCTCAAGAGTGAATACCATATACCTAACACCTACATAGATCACCGTATGTTGTCTCCACCTAAGGATGACCATTGATTGTCATCCATATTGGGGGGAACCATCGGTTGATGGCCTCTAAGGTCACCCATCAATGACAACAAAACCCTAACTTACCCTAGAGAAATGTCACCAAAAAACCAAGGTACAAAAAGGTGCCTCAAGGTACAAAAAACTCAAACATGATAAGAAAACATGCGAGGAAAAAAAACATGTGACAAATTACAAGATAAACTTCAGATATGGGTAAATTGTAGAAAAGTCCAAAACAAGCATAAAATTGCTTAACTTGCTCAAATAGTATCCAAACTGGACCAAACTTGAAACTTAAGCTTGACACAAGATATCAAAGAACCTAAAAGGTTTATATTAAGGTTTTAAGAATCTAGTTATGATAATTAATCATTTTCTACTATTAAGCAAGGTCTAGGGTTTTATAATGTATCTTTTCCTTCTTGTGTTGTTAAGAAATCTTTGAAACTATTTGACTTGATACATAGTTATGTTTTTGGCCCCTATAGAACAACTAGTTATAGTGGATATAAATATTTTTTCACATTAGTAGATGATTTTTTTTCGAAAAATGGCTTTATCTTGTTCAAACATGAGTTGAGGTTTTTCCCTTATCTGTGCCTTTCATAAATTGATTATCTTTTCCATTTTCTACATCTAAAATATCTTAAGTGCATATAACACACACAAATACACTCATCAAGATATTGATGCTTTTTGTTGGGATATGATAATCATACATCAACATTCTTTTTCCTACTCTCCACAATAAAATAGTATTGCGGTGTAGAAAAATTGTCATCTTCTCTACAACACATGCCCACCTACCATTCATGCAAACCTACCTTGAACATGTGGACCTATGTTGTTCTTACAATTTTTTTATTAGTTGCCAACCATCATTATAGCTTCACACAAAACTCCATTTTCTATTTTTATCCACACGACAAATTATTTTCCTTAGCACCTCAAGTACTTGGACGTGTCTCCTTTGTTTAAAAATTTCATCCTAAGAATGATAAACTACCCCCAAAACCATTCAAATAGTTTTCTAGGATACTCCTTCAATAAAAGGTTACAATTGTTCTGAACTTAATATTAATCATATATGTGTACCATCTAATGTCACTATCCATGAGGACATATTATTTTTCTCCTTAAATCTTTCTCCCTCTACACCTACACAGAATTTGGTCTATCTCCCGAACTTTTTCCTACCATTCTAGTCTCCTTACCTTATGAACCTGACCGACACATGGAAGATGGTCCTCCACTAGAAACCCCACAATCATATCTCTTCTGAATTAGTGTGATTTACATGTTGTGTTATGTAAAAGTAAAATATCCTACACCACTAAACATCCAATTTCTAACACATGTTGCTTATCTTATCTCGCCTCTCTCTGATGGTTGTTGTTTTTCCACTCTTTTGGACACTGCCTTTATTCCCAAGCACCCCATAGATGCCTTGAAACACCCTAGGTAGGAAACTCCTATGCTAGAAGTAGGACTGGAAATTGGGTCGGGTCAGATCTGGTCCTGACACGTAAAGTGAATTTTGGGTCTAATTTGGGTCCTAAATCAGGTTTGTACTACAAACTTTATACAAACAAATTTTTTATTAGATATTTGATTGTAGAATTGTTTATGAGACATGTCAAAAATGTAATGAAGTATCAATATTTAATAAATCTTAATAAATTTCACCAAAAGCCACATTTTGGGTCATTTTAGGTTACTCTCGGGTTGAACGGGTCGGGTTTGGGTTATTCGGGTCCATACAAACTAAAATTTGCACACATTACTGAATTTTAGTTTAAAACCGAATTAACATTTTCTAGTTCAATTCGGGTCATTTCTGGTCAGAATTTCAGGTCGGGTCGGGTCGGGTCTAAGATTGCCAGACCTAGCTAGAAGAGATATAGGCTCTACATAATAATCACCCTTGGGATATAGTTGATCCTTGACTAGGAAAGGATATCATTGGTTGTAGCTAGGTAGTCTTCATCAAACATAATTCCAATGGATCCATTGAAAGGCTAAAAGCTTCCCTAGTTACAAAAGGATTTACTCATACCTTTGATGCATATCATTATGAGGCATTACCTCATGTTCCAAGGGCTGCTACATTCTGCATTATTTTTCTCCAGTGCCACATTTTGTCCAGCTGCTCTGTCAGTTATATATCAAGAATGCCTTCTAGAGATCTTATATAAGAGGTCTGCATGCATCAACCTCCTAGTTTTGCTTATAAGGGGGAGTATTCTCATTAGGTTAGTGGTCTCATGAGATCTCTATATGGTCTCAAGCAATTTTCTAGAGCGTGGTTGAACAATCTTAGCAAATGTCTTAAAAAGCTAGGTTTATATCAATCAACCACTTATAATTTTCTATTCTCATCAAAATCCCCACGTGAACACTTATTCTTGCTATTTATGTTGATGATAATTCAATCACCATGTAGTGGCTCTATTGGCATACAAAACTAAAATAGTCTCTACAATCCCATTTTCATACAAAGGATTTGGGAAATTTATAATATTTTCTTGAGAAAAAAGTCCTTCACTCATCAATAGGAATCAATTTACCTCAATGACATTATGTGTGGAACCTACTCCAAGAGACTGGGTTGAAAGATGATAAGCATGTTCCCACCCCTGTAGATTACCATAACAAGGATTCTCTTGAGGGGGATCTATTTTCTAACATACAAAAATGTCATTGAGTAACTGGAAAATTGATCTACCTGATAATTACTCAACCTGACATAACCTATGTTGTGGGAGTTGTCAGTCACCACATCAGTGCACCCCTCCAACAACATTGATGTAACATTTAATGTATCATTCAGTATCTCAAGAGTGCCACAAGAAACAATGACCTCAAGAGAAGACTATCACTATTTTCAAATATGATAATGTAGATTGGGTAGGAGATGCCAAAGACCGTTGGTCCACCTTTGGATTTTGTGCCATGATTGGGGATCATTCAATGTATTATAGAAGAAAAAAGTAACCGATAGTTTCTCCCTCCAACGATGATGGTGAATATCATATGATTGCTCACAATGTTGTGATATTCAATAGGATTGATCTGTTTTAGCTGAATTTTGGATTCGTTATCAAACTCGAATCCATACAATCAAATTGCTGATATATTGACTAAACTACTTCCTCCATCACTTTTTTAGTATATGGATTCCAAACAGAGACTACAAAAATATCAACTCTCCAACTTGAAGGCGTATGCTATCATTAGTGGTTTATTTCTTATTTCTTGATAATTGGTTCCATGCCCATTGTATTTGTAATGGTTATTGCTATGAAAGTACACTTAAGTGAGGATCCATCTACCCATTGAAGTATAGTCATGTATTCCTAGAATCATATATATAGGAGACCACAAAATATCTTTACATATACAACATATATAATTGTTGATTTTTACAAAAAGGAAATCCCAATGTAGATATACATAACACACAATGAATAACTAATGAGGATATACTAACTATGCTTGAGCAAAACTTGTCGAACTTCAACCAAGGTGAAAATTTTAAAGTGGTCCATACTTGGGGCCAAGTTGACACTCCACCTATTAAATAGTAATCTCATCTTCTTCATGTAATATATCTCCAACTACTTCTAGAAGGGTTTAACACATCCTTGCATGTTGTTGTGGGTAATTCAACAATCATCATCAACCAAAAGAATGAGATGGTTGAGTTCCATGCTAAAAAAAGTCCTAAGGATTGATTTCATGGCGGAGTTGAAGGTGATTCACTAAATTTCTCAAAAAGAATGAGGACAATAGATATTTAAATTGAGAAAGAACACTATGGAGTAGAGGTGAAGCTATTCAAAACCATGAATGGAGGTGTGAAGGAGCAAATGGTGCAATATAATTTTGGAATTTTCATGAGATGTGTGTAAGTTTGTTGGAGCAAATTGGAGCTATGAGATGACTCCACTAAGGTTGGGCAATAAATAGCGGTTCTTATCAATGATTTGCACCCTAGAAATATAGATATACGGATCTTGAGATATGCACCGTCGTATGGAGAAGAAAATCATAGAGGAGTTTTCCCATAATTCCAATATCCACATGCAATGGAGCTAGGGTTTGTTGGACCTTGCTACATATACCAAAAATCACATAGCATTGAGTATTGACTAACAATCTCCCTAGTTGCATAACACCATAGGTGGGAGCACTATTGTTGTCTTCTGGAAAATCCTATGAGTGATGAATAATTTTGAATGGGATATCAAAATATATTTGTTTCCTAGACACATAATTCAATCATACACCTATTCACACTCACGAGTATGAGATTTATCAACTATAAATGAGGTTTAGGAAAAGAAAGGGTTTAAAAGTGTGCTGCATGGAACTTGGCAAAATTTTTTTGGTTTTCTCCTTCTAAAATAATATCCCACTATTGGGAAATACATTTGATAAGAAACTTTGGGTAGGTATATATATATATATATATATATATATATATATATATAAGTCTAACGTAACAGAAGGTACAATTATCACATGACATCTACAAAATCATTTTTTTGAATGAACTTTTCAAAGTTAGAACTTTATATAAAATAGATTTCTTCACTTTTCATGTTAATGCCAAACATAGGGTTTTGTTTAAGTTACATATTTCAATGAAATTACTAAAACTAATTATACATCTTATGTATAATTTTTTTTGAGAAAACATTAACTCAAACCCAAAACACAACAATTAAATAATATTAAGAAAAGTAGGAGAAGATATATATTCACTTTATCTTGACTTCTTTCCATTGCAATGTGACACAACTGACTCATTAACCTTCTTTCACAATTCCACCTTCCTAGTAGCACACTAGACAACTACTGCAACTTATTATCCTAACTTAGGCCAGATGGATCAAAATGTGACAACATATCACTAACTTAGTGTAAACTCCCAAGCCCTCTGCCCAAGGCTCTAACTTAGTATAAATGCCAAGCCCTCTTCCCAAGGCTCTAACTTAGTGTAAATGCCAAAGCCCTCTACTTAAGACTCTATTAAAGTTTTTAGATTGGAGTCATAGACTACCACTAGACTTAACTACATCCTTACTCATGTACAAGTTAAGATCAACTTCCTAACTTATCACCCATCCTAGTACTACTACAAATTGAGCACACTTAACTGTGCAAAAAGTTCTTAGTTATGGGCTATTTGAAATTGAGGTGCACCTTGGTGAAATGGGTAGTTCAATAATTTCTTTCCAGATCATTTCATCTGAGGCTTTAAGACCGGACACTCCCCCAGTTAGCCTCTTGACGTCCTCGTCAAGGCTCAACTATATGGCCTCATAATATTTCATCATTTCAGCACAAACCCAAACTAGACCATGGACATCCATCTCTCGATAACAACTACTAGCACAAGGGTGTATACATCAACATGGACTACCCTTTGCAACATGTGTGGACTGCATGAATCAAGACTGGCATGCCACATGTCCATGTGGGCCCCACCCACTGGAGGGGTTATGACTTTGATACCATTTGTAAATGCCCTACTGGGCCCACTTCCCATGGATCTAGTAGAGTTTTAGGAAGATGATGGGCCCCACAAACCATTACTAGTGTTAACTACATGCTTTGTCCTTGCTCGTACACAAGTCAAGATTTAACTTCTGACTGATCACCCAACCTAGTACTATGCTGGGCTGAGTGCATGCTTAACCATAGAGTTATTAGTGATTGTCTCCCTAAAAGGAGGTTCACCTTGATGATATGGGTAGTTCAATCATTCCTTTCACAATCATTTTTCCTGAGATCTCAAGACCTAGAATGTTACACTCAGGGTAGGTGTACAATTTATTAGAAGAGTAGTAGTGACACCATAATTATACACCCTTTATCAGTTGATGGTTAATTAAATTATTTTAAATACTTTTTTGTTCAATTTACACCGTCAATAAAAAGAACCCAGTTTTAGGTGAAAGTGACCTTCTTATGCTACCAAATGCTATTAACTTTCTTATTGCCAATGCAAGTACTCATGCATTAATTTTATAAGATTAATGAGAATGCATATCTGGCTCTTTCCCATACTATCCACATGAATATGGACATATGATAGAATCATTATATGGATTTATAACAAGGATAATCAAACCCCTGAGGCTTTGATCCACAAACCGTTAAATAGGATATATATGAGTTATGTGTTTACGTATTAAAAAGACATAGTGAATTTTGGGTGGGAGTAGGGATAGGTTGGAGTCTTGGTGTAGATTTGGGTGAGGTTTGGTCAAGAAAAGTCTGATCCTAAAATCAAAATGTATTTTGCAAATGAAGCTTACCATTTCAAGGGTCCAATCCAAACTTAGCCCATTTCCAATAGTAGGATCAAGTTGGGTTAAGAGTGGCTTATAACCAATATTTATTAGTACTTATTAGTGGCACACTTAAATGAAGTTCAAGTGTAGGGACATACAATTGTCCAACATCAATTTTACATGATGAGGAATTGAAGATATACACTACTAATGAGAACTAAGATTCAACAACTAACTCTTTCCAGAGGATTGGGATGATGATGCCAATTCATCACTTAACTTATTGTTTTACCATTTATTATTTTTACCAACTAAACATTTATGTGATGACATGACTTTGTTTAAGTAATATATATATATATATATATATCAATATCTATATCTATATATGTGTATGTATCTAAGAAAGAATTTAAATTTATTATAAGAAACATATGTATCTTTTCATATGAGTATTCCTGTATAGTCATTCAAGTATGATCTCGTTGGTTAATTGGTCATGTTGATTAGACTACATAAGACCGGAATAGAAAATTACTAGATCAAAATAACCTTAATACCACAAACTTGACCTGAATACATGTTAAAATTAGAGTATATTGGGTGGTATCGTCAAGCCTGATTTGGTGTTAATTATATTTGGTGAAACTAGTATTTCATTGTGGAGTCATGTATAATCACATGTCATAAGAAATTACATCCAATTGTCTAAAGTAAAGATGCTATAAACTGATCCCCACAGGTGGAGTGTCATACATAATGAATAGGATGAACTATTTCTATGAATTTTATCTAAAGTGTCAACTAGTTGAATTTGGTGTCTTGTGCACTTTCTAAATCTTATCTGTAAAGCTTTCTCAATGAAAAACTTAATGGAATTCATCCACGTATGTAACTTTGGATACCGGGTATCATTGACTTTGATAATTGAAATAGCATTTTCACAATCTGATTGAATCAAAACTTTTGTATAAGGCAACAAAACCAACTGTTGTAATGCAAGATGTATTGCTATGACTTCAGCTTCAAGAATAGAAGATATATATACACTTTGTGACCAACCACCGATTCGGAATCCATTCGGGCATCAAGGAATAACTTCAATTGATGATTTTGTCTTTGTGACTGACACATTAGTATAGACTATTATCCAATCGGTAAGAACATCTTTAGTAATAAAACCATGCATGTTCATAGAGTTTGTCATAAGATTAGATTTTGCACTAAAAGCCATAGAAACTGTAGAAGCCATACTACATGCAAAACTTAGTATTTTATGAACACATTATTGTTCATGATGAAAAATAAATAAATTCCTAGATAACCAAATTCAATAACATGTAGATACCAATAGCACCATTTTATCCATCGATGATGAAACTATAGACATCATTTATTCATTACATGTCTGCTGTGTGAAGAACTAAGGCATATACGTAGTATCATTCAAAGTGTTCCAGATTGTCAACACATATGGACAATCATGAAGAACATGGAGAATAGTTTCAAAAGGCACATTGTATACTGGACATCAAGCATCTATTGCAAAATTATGGTGTACACACTCTACATTTGTCATTAATGCATCATGCATTATCAACCATAAGACCATTTTAAGTTTTTTAAGGATTTTTAATTACCATAATTTATTCCAAGGTCCGGAAACCATAATCATTTTATCCTGAAGGACTAATTCATATGCATTAGATGTAGAGAATTAACCAGTAGGTGTGGATGTCCACAACCATGAGTCATCAGAAAAACTCACACGTGGAGGCATAATAGACTAAATATGACTTACAACATCCGAAGAGAAATATTGAAATAATATTTGCACATCCCATTCCCCATCAAGAGTAATCCCCGACTGAACCGTCACATCATTTAGCTCTTTAGGTATTTGTTGTAGAATAGAAGAAGATTGATAAAAAATACATGGTATACAGGAATCGAATTAAACCGATGTTTGGTTGCCATTACCAATAACTTTTTTACTATATTGCAAAGCCACACTCTTCAAAGAACAAATAGTTCTCCAAAAGGATGTTACACGACCAACAACATTAGAGTGAAAGGATTTGTATTTATGCTACTAAGTAGTAGCCCAGACAACATTCTATCGAGACATAAATTCCCAAGCAGACTTCATTGTCAAGGCTTGATTCAATTCATGTGTAGAAACAATACCACGCCCACAAAACTCTTTGGGGGAAATGATCTTGTTCCAAGATACCAAAGAGATATGGTTTTGTTGTGTTCCTCTTCTCCAAATAAAGCACCGTATAATTTGATCAATTCTCTAACAAGTTGTGATAGAAAGAACTGATGTATGCATTATGTAATTATGTATCAACATTAATACTGCTTTTGCTAAAAAAACACGTATAGAAAAAGTAAGGGTTCTTGCTGCCCAACTAGATAAGTACCTTGAATCTTATCGGAAACATAGGAATACAAATGCTTTGTTATATGGCCATGTATTACCAATATCCCTAAGTAATTTCCTAAATCTGATGTCGCAGTCATACCCGCTCTTTCACAAATAGTGCTCTGTAATGAAGTATGAACTGTACTTGATAAATATATCACACTTTTGGATGCCAAAATCATTTGTTCAGATGCTTCTTTAAAACATTGGAAACATTGAATAATAGTATCATTGCTGTCAACATTTGCTTTAGAAAATAAAATAATGTCATCGGCAAAGGCAGGTGAGAAAATTAAGGACCCTAGTTCGATAGCTTTAGAGGACTTTCTTCCATTGATTGTTATTCAATGCACTATGACTCAAAAGGCTTAGTATGCTCAAGCATAATACAAAGAGATATGGAGACAAGGGATCGCCTTGTCATAGCCCTCTTGAAGCCTTGAAACTAGGTAAATGTTCACCTATGCACACAATAGAGATACATCCACAAAAAATTGAGTTCATTATATAGGAAGTAATATTGGATGGAAAACCTATCTTATTGAGAGTATCTGAAATAAATGATCAAGACATCTGATCACACACTTTTGATATATCAGTTTTTATTGTGATTACAATATGTGAATGTGGCCTTCATATACTGTGAATAATTTCTTGCACCGGAATAACATTATCCAAAATTCAATGACCATGAATTAAACTGGATTGTTCAATTGATATCCTTTGATCAATATACTGCTTCAAGCAATTCACTAACACCTTGGATATAAGATTGAGATAGACATTATTCAAACTAATCAGATGTAGTTGATTACATATTCTTGGATGTACTTTTGGTAGAAGTACCATGTTTATATCACACATTGAATAAAAAATTTGAAATCCTTATAAACTCGAAGAAACTATACTAGGATAGATGTACACTCAATGTTCCAATGTGAAATTAAAAATTCCACACTCACACCATCGGGATCAATTGATTTATTGTGGACCATAGTAGAGGTACTTTGAAATACTTCTCATTCAGTTGGAACCATAGAAAAATTCCTGGCTTGTTTTGTATTACAGAAATTATATATAGCATGTACTTGTTGAAGACCCACAATATATGGGGAATATGATGAGGAGAACTGAGTGTTGAAGAAATTCTAAATGTGTATTTGTATGGCATGTGCATCCGAGAGTTGAGTATCATCATCATTCAATAATAATGAGATTGTATTCTGTTGTCTTCTATTCATTACAAAAGCATGATAAAAGGCAGTGTTTGCATATTTGGCTTAAATACATTTGATATGACTCTTTTGTTTAATATCAGATAGTTCCTTCAACACCAATATATAATATGTTGTAATAATGGTTACAATATAAATCCAATTCAGAAGAAAATATAATTGCCAAAACCTGTTAAAGAACTTCAATTTTATTTAGAAGTATTGATTTCTGTCGTTGATGTAACTTCATTGTTGCAATATCCCAATAAATGATGTTTGGTGTTACTTGTTTCATTGCAATAGTGAAATCAGAATTCAAAGGCCAAGCATGTAATAACATAAATTTCAATCTACCATCACTATTCCAACATGTCCTCATTTTGAAAACTTTATTAAATGATGAGCGAGCAGACATGAAAAATAGAAGAGGATTATGATCTAATTGGATGCGTAATAGATGATGAACATAATAATTCTGGGTGGATAAGAGAAACTAAGAATTAACCAGGACCCTATCCAACCTTTCATGTAGTTATCTAGACTTTTATGTGAACGAGTATCCCACATAACCAAATTCTAATAAGTCTTCCTGCATAATACATATCATATCTCGGATGGGCTATATGCTCTGGAGGGGGCTGAATAGAGATAAAATGCACTTAAATAAAATTCATTAGACCTTCAAGATGTATCACAAGATAAGGTTTCTAATTAGGAATTTGAGTGCAGCAAAAAATACATAGCAAGGGGGAGAGAAATTGAACAAGCAGAAGAACACAAACTATGTAGAGTGGTTCCATTCTCCAAACTAGGTGTAAGTCAGTCCACTACCTAGAGAGTTCAACTCTAGGATTTTGCAACCCTTGCATACTTATATTCCATTATAAGACATACAAAAAATGATCGTCCTTTTCTGGGACAAGGATACCCAACCTTCCCTTTAAGGACAAGGGATCCAACAACCTACCAAAGGACTTACCTATCCAATCAAGAGTCTTCTACCTCACCAAGGACTTACCCACTTTGCACTATGTCTTTTGCCTTCACCAAGGACTTACCCACTCTTGCACAAGTATTCCAGCTTTGAGGAATTACCCACTCTTCTTAGATCTTCTGACTCTAACTTCACCTTCTCCAAGGAGAAGCTTTCACCAAGCGACACCTTCCCTTCTTCTTATTCACCTCTCTAAGCCAACAGAGATAATCTTGATCTTCATCTTCATGGTAGAAATGAGAGATTGGGAGTCAGAGGAAGTGAGAGCCTCATAAGATATACATGTAGGACTAGCTCTCTTACAAATCTCCTACTCACTCTAATGAATGTAGAAAGTGATTAAGCTTAGAGAGAGAGAGATAGGAGGCTGTAGGATTTACTCAACTATAGTATAGGGACATTCATAGTGCTTGGATAACCATGGGATGAAGCCCAAGGTGTCCTATTTATATTCAAGGATGCTTCCTAGCCAGTAGAAACACTTAAGGATGAATACTAGACATTTGGGGTTTTGTAACAGATATTTTTTCAAGTTTTGCAACACTCCAATGACTAGAATTTTTTTTCCAGTATTTTCGTACAATGCGATCGGTCGAGTTTAATTTTGGGAAACTCGATTGATTGCACTATTTGACAAATCAGATTTGAAGCATCAGTCAGGTTTATCCTAGATGAAACTCGATGAACCACTTTAATCAATTTTGGTCAATGTAGGGATTGGTCGAGCTCTGTATATAGGAAACTTGACTGAACCTGGACATTCTCAAAATGCATTAAGGGGATCAATTGAGTTTGTCATAGGAGAAACTTGACTGAAAAACACCTTATAAATAAAATTCAGAAAATGTCATTAAAGTTCTTAAAAATTCGATTTAAGTGCTCTTAATTTTTTTGAAGCTCTATTACTAGTCATACAATCATTACAAGTATTTACAACATGATTCTAATAGATTTACGTCATATTCCACAAAACTACACTTGCATTTATTTTGACTTGTTTTTTCTCCAAGTTAGGATGCACAAGTTAGGACATTTGGAGTGTGCCTATACCTTATTTGAAATCACTCAAGTAGAAGCATTAGACATAAGTGGAATGGTTAGTCATCATCAAAACAAGGGTTTAGTCAATTTAGACCTTGACTCAACATTCTCCCCTTTTTGAAGATGAAAAACCATTCCATAAATGTAATGAAATCTTTTAAGCAAAATCATACTTTTAGAGAAACATAGGGACTTTGATAGAATTGAGTTCACACATACTGTATGAGATATGTATAAGCTCAATATCATATATTTACTCACACATACATGTCCATGTATTTCTCAGTCTCGCTAACTCAAGTGGCCTTGGGTATCATACTCCCATAGGAGGGACAAATACCATATGTATCACTCATAGTCAATCCCCATGTGTCACAGTCACCCAATCATCACCTTTATAAAAACCCATGTTTCAGGATTCCGTTTGATGATGTCAAAGAAGACCAAATGACATGTGATGACTGTAGTGATTTTAGGTTTGAGAACCACAAACACCACCATCACTAAAAGACATGATTCTGACTTACCTAGTTAAAGTTTCCATGTATCAATCTTATGGTGGGTCTGTCTGATATACTATTCTCTAACATCTATCTGTGTGCTTGGTTTGATATCACCATATCATGACCAATGAGATTCTATCCTCAAACAACTCACATCTAATCTTATGTGTAATTGTTGTCTATTTACTATCCACAATATAAACGATTAGGGACATAACAAGAATGCATATACTCTTAACATCTATATGATCTAATTGTTCAGGTGCTCAACTTGAAGACATACATCATTGAGTAATATCATTCTCTAGACATTTATTATGTTATTTCATTACCTCAAAACTGAATAAACGGAATAAATTGGAAGCCTTTTTTGATAATCAAATCATTTACAAGTTATGCCATTACAATCATCATATGAATAGCTCTTTGGGCATACATACCAACACGCTCCCACTTGAACTTAGAGCCAATCACCCACGAATCTTATTCTGAGTGACCTAACATGACCATCATGTTTCTACTGTGAAAGTGCTTTAGTCAAGGAATCTACAACATTGTTCTCAGTTGGTACTATGCAAATCTTTATATCTCCTTGTTGTATGACCTCTCATATGAGATGATACCGCCTTTGTATATTCTTTCAACACTACTATGATCTGGGTTCCTTAGCTTGTGCAATAGCTCTGTTGTTGTCACAATATAGCTCAATTACTTCACTGATGCTTGGAACAACCCCATGTTTTGAAATGAACTTCTTGTTCCATACAACCTCCTTTGTTGCATTGGATGCAGCAATATACTCAACCTTTATTGTAGAATCAACAACTGTCTCTTTCTTGGAACCCTACTAGTTTACAAATCCATTATTTAGGCAAAACATAAATCCTAATTGCAATTTGTAATCATCTTTGTCAGTTTGAAAGCTTGCATTAGTGTAACATATTACCACCAACTCTTCCTCTCCTTTGAAGACCAAGAAATGATGCTTAGTCCTTATCAAGTACTTGACAATGTTCTTCATGGCTATCCAATGAGCATCACCTAGATATGACTGATATCTACTCTTCATGCTCAAATCATATAAGACATTTGGATGGGTGCACAACATCACATACATGATGGATCCAAGTGCCGACACATATGGAATCATACTCACACGATCCTTTCTTCACAAGAATGGGGACATTGAACTTTAGAGTTGGTAACTCCATGTAGCATTGGCAGGTTTCCTCTCTTTGAATTCTCCATGATGAACCTCTTCAACACTTTATCAATGTAAGTGCTCTGACTTAGTCCAAGAAGCCTTCTTGATCTATCTCTATAGATCTTTATCCCCAAGATGTAGACTACTTCTCCCAAGTCTTTCATAGAGAATGTATTTTCAAGCCATGTCTTTACCTTTTTTAAAGTAGGGATGCCATTCCCCATCAATAGTATGTCATCCACATATAATACGAGGAATAATTCCATGATCCCACTAACCTTCTTGTACACACAAGGTTCATCTTCATTTTGAACAAAGCCAAACTCTTTGACTATTTCATCAAAATGAAGATTCCAGCTCCGAGATGCTAGATTTGATCCATAGATTGACCTTTCTAGCTTTTAGAATTTATTTGCAAATTTTGGATTTATAAAACTCTCCATTTGTGTCCTAGACACATCCTAAAGAAGATTCCCATTAAGGATTGTGTTTTTAACATCCATTTGCCAAATATCATAGTCATAATAAGCTACAATAGCAAACATGATCTTGATGGACTTAACCATGGCCACTGGTGAACAGATTTCATCATAGTCAACTCCTTGAACTTGTTTGAAACCCTTTTCAACCAATCTTCCCTTATAGGTTTTTACTTTACCATCTATGTCGGTCTTCCTCTTGAAGACCCATTTGCACCCTAAGGGTTTTACCCCTTCAGGTGGATCCACCAAGGTCCATACCTTGTTGGTAGACATGGTTTCCATCTTAGATCTCATGGCTTCAAGCCATTTCTCAAACTTTGGTCCCTCAATAGCTTCTATATAGGTTTTTGGCTCATCATCTATGACCATTTAACTGCCTTCCTGAGTCACAAGATATCCATATCTTTGGGTTCAAGGCGTGACCTATTAGATCTATGAGGTTCTTATGTTACTAGAGGAATTTGAGATTCCACAAAAACTTGTGAGTCACTTTGTTCCTCTTATACATCTATCAGTTCAATGATCTCTTATTGGTCTCAAACCTCTTCAAGTTCCACTTTCCTCCCACTGTTTCCTTTGGAAATAAATTCCTTTTCTAGAAATACACCATTTCTGGCAACAACTATTTTGTTGTCAATTGGGTGGTATAAGTAGTATCCCCTTGTCTCTTTTAGGTATCCAACAAAATAACATTTATCAGAATTTGGGACAGGCTTTTCAGGAAACATTTTCCTAACATCAACTTCACATCCCCAAATCTTCATAAAAGACACAACGGGGTGTTTCCCATGACATATTGATGCATGCTATTTCAACACATCTTTTCTGCGAATTATTAAGCTTGTCACATAGAAATACTCCATTCATCTCTTCAAAATTGCACAAATTGATATTTTCTCATTTTTATCACAAATCTAACAATCATATGCATTTTATTGTAGTTTCAGGACCTGAACCGATCGTCTCACCCGATCAACCGATCATCTCACCTCTTCAAACCGATCATCTGACGAAGTGAAACACTCGATTCGCCTTCACTACTCTCATCAGACGACTGGCCGAGATCGCCTGATTCCTAAACCAAACGCTCGGCTGATGCCCTATTGATGAGAAGAAACGACACCGAGTGGTTTCGATTGCGCCACCACCCTAATTAGGTTGGCAGCCGATCGATTGGCTGCCGCACTCCAGCATCTTCCAACCGATCGGTTGGTTTCTGAACTGGTCGGTTGGCAGCGCGTTGACAGCAAAACTCCCAGCCACCAGCCTCAAAAACCCTTCAACCTAATTGTAAAAGTGCCTCCTTCCTCTCCTATAAAAGGAGGGGCACTTCCTCCTCCTCAGGGCATCTGGGATTTCTCTTTGTATTGGGATCCAGAAGCATTTATTCTTGTAATCATCTTCTTATTCTACAATAAAGTAGATTTTAGTTCAAGCATTGTTCTTTCATACTTGTTCTTGTCTCTTCATTCTGCCTTAGTCTTAATTTTCTTTTATCCGTTCTTTAATTCTGGAGCAAGGAACTAAGAACTAAGCCATTTTATTGTCTCTAGCATAAGGATTAATCTCCTGATTTTTGGGCTAGACTATGGCTTCAATGCTTTCTTCCTCCGTCTCCCCCTTCTCCATGAGTGAGTAGACTACTATCGAGGCAAGGGGAATAATCCCTTAGCCATGGTTTTAACGACTTCTTCTTAAATGACTAGATGGTAATCGATTTTAATTAACGATTGATCTTCGAATCCCACGTTAATCCGGATGGAAATGACCATGGAAATCCAGATTTAGAATAATAAAATCGATTACATAGACATTTTGATATGACCGTGGATTTTCTTCTTTTAGGATGATAAACTAGGAAGCATGAGAACCAAGACCAATGGGCTCACGTGGAGTTTATCTCTTGTGAGTTTTTAAATTCGCAAACCTTCATCGAATTGTTTCTTAAGAATTAGTTGTTATCACCTAGGCTAAGGTGGTGAAAACCCCTACGAGCCTCGATTTCCATCTCTTGATTTAATCACCACATACTTTTGCTTTCTTTAATTCCTAGTCTTTTCATTCATATAGTTTTTCTTGTGCTAGCAATAATCTTAACATTTCCTTGTGCTTTTTTTTAAATTCTTATTAAGTGCATTTTCTTTCTTGTATTAGTGTAATCAATCAAACCCCCAACTAGACTTTTACTTTATGTTCCAATCTAAAAAAAATACCAAAAACAAATAACAAGTTCTTCAAACTTTGGGTTCTAAGAACAATCTCTAAAAAGTTGTCCTGTGGGATCGACCCTTCTATACTACCCTTAAAACCGGAAGTAAAAAAAGGTTTAAACTCTAGGATTAACCATCTTAGTGATTGATATTGCAAAGCGACGCTTATCAATTTGGCGCCGTTGCCGGGGACAACAGATTGTTTTCTCGAACCCCAAAACAATTTTGAAAAACTTTTTTTTCCTTTTTTTTCATACCTTCCGAGTAACATTCCGGAAGTGTACTCCTCTTTCTGCCGAGTTTCCATTCCGGCAGTACATTTTTTCTGCACACGAATTAACTGCTTTAATTGTGCATGCGACGCCCGAACGTTGATTTTCAACCTTTTTATCCGGAAATAGAAAGGACTTTTCATCGTATAAACCATCAAAATCTAGTAAGAATGAATGAAGACAAAGTCACCCGTAGGATCGACCAAGCTCTCGCAGCTCAAAGAGAGCTCATCCAAGCCGAACAAGCGGAAAGAGAAGCCGCTTTGCGAGCAGCCTTTAGGGCCGAACAAGAAACCATAGAAGCCGATAGGAGGGAAGCCGAAAGGCAAAAACAATTAAAAGACTTTTCTATTCCCAAAACGGCCTATGCACAACATCCAGTTATACCCCCCGATATTATTGCTCCACAATTCGAAATCTGAACACAATGGATCACCATGATGCAAGCCAACCCCTTCTCAGGCAACAATGGGGAAAGTTGCCAAGATCATCTTCAAAGGTTCATTGACCTTTGCTCTTTGAACAAACTCCCGGGTGTCTCTGAATATTCCATCCACCTTAGGTTGTTTAAGTATTCCCTTTCCGGCCAAGCTAGTAGCTGGTACAACACCATGTAGAGCGAAGAACATGTCACAACTTGGGAAGTTCTACAAAGCAAGTTCCTTGAGAAATTTTACCCCCCGTCTCTCACCTATGAACTTAGGGGTCAAATAACTCATTTTTCTATGTCCCCATGAGAGTCTTTAGGTGAAGCCTGGAAAAGGTTCAAAGACTTACTTAGGAAGTACCCCCACCATGATATCTCTCAAGCCCAACTCATAGAGATTTTCTATTGTGGTGTTGATGATGATACCAAATTCTTTCTCGATTCCTCATCTGGAGGAAATTTCATGCATTAAAGTTTGACTAGCGCATGGGAGGTAGTTAAACGGGCTTCCGAAACAAGGGCTAGAAGAGGGATTGGCAGAATCCTTAAGGTAACCAAGGCAGAAGTTAATAATGATATCCAAAGCATAGCGGAAAGCCTAAAATTAATTGCCTTAAAACAAGATCGGTTAGAGTCATCCTTGGTCACCCTTAGGGAGTCACCCCAACAACTAAAAGCCATGGATTCCCTTTTTGGTATTTGCCAAGGATACGACCATACCACCCTCCATTGTCAATATCTCTACAACATGCCCATGCAACCTGAAGTAGGACAACAACCTGAAAACCTCAATTCGATTCATACAATACCAGGCCAAAGTTACTACAATCCCAACCAACCTAGAAACCACCCTGGTTTTCAATACAGGAACCCTTTAGGTGCTGAGAACTCTAACCAACTTCAACAAAGGCCTCCCTACCCTCAAAGCAACAATCGACCACCACCTGGATTCCCATACAACAATCAAAGAAATTTTGGAAATCACCAAAATTGACAACACTACCAACAATTCCAAAACCTAAACCTTCCACCCCAAAATCTAAACCAACCTCAACCTCCCCAGCCACCTCAAAATGCCCCCCTCCTCCTCCCCCAAGTCACCCTAGCCTGGAAAGCATAGAACAAACCCTCATGGCCATACAAGCCCATCAAAAGGCAACTGACGCACAATTGGCTCGTCTGTTTTCCCAACAAAAACCTCCTGCTGGGACTTTTACAGGACAACCTGAAAACAACCCCAAACATCCTGAACAACTCAAGGTTGTCTCTACTCGTTCGGGAAAAGTGCACGCCCTTCCCCCTCCAGAAAAATCTTCAGACCCACCTCTAGAATTCGAGGATGAGGACATGGTAGTTGTCGAACCCGAAGCCACACCCAAACCATCCGTCCCCGAAACCCCTCAAGTAGAAGATGAAGAACCAGTTTACAAACCCCGACCTCCCTATCAAGCCCGCCTCAAACAAACAAGACTTGATGTCCGCTTCATGAAATTTAGGGATGCTATGAAAAAAATACATGTCAACATTCCCTTCCTTGATGCTTTGGCAGACATGCCCGCCTGGTCCAAGTACATGAAATCTCTCTTGACTAGGAAGTATGTTACTAAAGAATACGAGACTGTTAAACTTGCTAGGACCACATCATACATTATCCTAAGTAAGATGCCTAAAAAACAGAAGGCTCCATGTTCTTTTGGAATAGGATGCTACTTGGGAGACAATGCTTGTAGAAAAGGCCTAGCAGATTTAGGAGCCAATATATCCATCATGCCAGATAGTCTTTGCAAAATACTAGGATTCAATGACATGTTACCCACAACCATGACCATTCAACTGGCAGACTCATCCACAACTAAACCCATGGGAATCATAGAAGACATTCCAGTTAAAGTTGGAAATGATGCATACGTCCCTTGTGATTTTGTGATCATGGATATCAAGGAAGATTTACGCTACCCTCTCATTTTTGGACGTCCCTTCTTAGCCACTTCTCGTGCCTTAATTGATGTTGAGGCTGGTACCATTTTGTTGAGGCTAGGGAAGCAAACCCTAGAGTTTAGGGTGTTTGAAAGTATGAGGGGGCCTAGTCTTGAGGAAGAAGTCTACCTCCTTGATTGCATTGATGAATTAAACCAACTAAGGCAAGAATGGGAATTAGTTGATGACCCCCTATGCACTGCTCTCACCATCCCCACCGAATGTGATTTTGATAATGAACCATCAAATCAACTCAAGATTCATTTGGACAACTTTGAGGAAATCCCATGTGCTGAGATTGAAGACCTTAAAATGATCTCCACCATAGAAGAACGACCTGAACCACTAAAGGCCCCGGAAATGAAGGCTCTCCCCATAGGCCTGAAATACGTCTTTCTGGATGAACAACAATTATGCCCTGTTATTATCAATTCTGACCTTACCATTGAACAGGAAAACATGCTTATGGGAGAACTTAGGAAAAGGAAAATAGTTTTAGGGTACAAAATGATGGATTTAGTTGGGATAGATCAATCCATTTGCATCCACAAAATCCCAATGATTGAAAATAGTAAACCTTGTCCGGCCATAGTAGCCCGGGTGGTAAGAGCTCGGTAAGTTCCAATGAAGGACCCGAGTTTGAACCTCACCGAAGGCACTTTGCGA
Organism: Alisma plantago-aquatica; assembly: GCA_963693085.1. Classification (NCBI taxonomy): domain Eukaryota; kingdom Viridiplantae; phylum Streptophyta; class Magnoliopsida; order Alismatales; family Alismataceae; genus Alisma; species Alisma plantago-aquatica. Next base: position 349,683,619 of record OY856414.1, read on the forward strand.
ACGACAACTCACGCTGATTAGGCGCGGGAGGGGGGTGACCGGACCACACCCTCTCATGCCTCGAGAGTTTACCATGTCGGCTTCGCCCGGGGTGGGTTCTCTCGGTCATAAAAAAAATAGTAAACCTTCCCGAGACCCACAAAGGAAACTCAACCCAAACATGAAGGAAGTTGTCCGTCTTGAAGTAATTAAACTTTTGACTGTATGAATCATCTACCCCATCTCTAATTCTCCTTGGGTCAGCCCTGTCCAGGTCATCCCCAAAAAGGGTGGGACCACAGTCATTAGGAATGAGAAGAATGATCTCATCCCCACCCGTACCGTCACAGGGTGGAGTATGTGCATTGACTACAGGAAACTCAACAAAGAAACTAGGAAAGACCACTTCCCTCTTCCCTTCCTCGATCAAGTTCTTGAACGTTTAGCTCATCAACAATACTTTTGCTATTTAGATGGCTACTCGGGTTTTTATCAGATTCCCATTCATCCTGAAGACCAAGAGAAGACCACTTTCATATGCCCTTTTGGTACATATGCTTTTAGACAAATGCCCTTTGGCCTGTGCAATGCACCAGCCACTTTTCAAAGATGTATGTCTGCCATTTTTTCAGGGTTAACTGAAACTGTCATGGAAGTTTTCATGGACTATTTCTCTGTCTATGGAGATAGTTTCAGTTCTTGCCTTGGGAACCTCTCCCTTGTTCTTGATAGATGCATCGAGTCACATTTAGTCCTTAATTGGGAAAAGTGTCACTTCATGGTCAAAGAAGGTATTGTTCTAGGCCATAAGGTGAGCAACCAGGGCATTGAAGTTGACCAAGCTAAGATTGAGGTCTTCACCAAGCTCCCCCCTCCTACCTCAGTCAAAGACATCCGAGCCTTCCTAGGACATGCCGGTTCCTATCAGCGATTCATTCATGATTTTTCCAAAATCACAAAACCTCTCACCAATCTTCTTCAAAAGGAGGTGCCTTTCCATTTTGATACGACATGCATGGAGAGCTTTATATGTTTGAAAAAGGCTCTCACCACCACTCCTATCATTCGTGCTCCTGACTGGGCCTTACCCTTTGAAATCATGTGCGATGCTAGTGATTTTTCTGTAGGTGCCATTTTAGGACAAAGAATTGACAAAAAACACCATGTCATTTATTATGCATCCAAGACCTTAGATGAAGCTCAACGAAATTACACATTCACCAAAAAAGAAATGCTAGCCATTGTCTATGCATTCGATAAATTTCGCTCATATCTTGTCGCTTCAAAGGTTGTTGTTTACACTGATCATGCAGCTATTCGCTACCTCATGACCAAAAAAGATGCCAAGCCTAGACTCATAAGATGGATTTTGTTCTTGCAGGAATTTGATCTAGAAATCCTAGACAAAAAGGGATCTAAAAATGTCGTGGCTGACCACCTCAGTAGACTTAGCTATAGCCTCATTGATGAACATCCCATAAATGAATCCTTACCCGATGACCAATTGCTCAAGGTAGACTCCCAATTTCCTTAGTTTGCTGATTTTGTAAACTATTTAGCTGCAGGTGTATTGCACCCCGAGTATACGGGACACTTTAAAGCTAAATTTTTACATGACCTCAAAAATTATTATTGGGATGAACCTTATTTGTTTCGACTTTGTGCCGATGGTTTATATCGTCATTGTGTATCCCATGAAGAAAGCATCGCCATTTTGGAACAATGTCACTCTGGCTCCTATGGTGGTCACATGAGTTCCCAAAAAATGGCTAGAAAAGTCCTACAATGTGGATTCTTTTGGCCCACCATCTTCAAAGACTCATATGATTATGCTCTTTCATGTGACTAATGTCAAAGGACGGGTAATATTTCCAAGCGTGACCAAATGTCTCTCACCTCTTGGCAGGAATTAGAGATTTTTGATGTCTGGGGAATCGACTATATGGGCCCATTTCCTTCTTCTTATTGGTTTGCTTACATTTTAGTTGCAGTCGATTACGTGTCAAAGTGGGTTGAAGCCATACCCACTAAAACATGTGACTCTAAACCCGTTAAGAAACTTTTTAAAGATATAATTTTTCCTAGATTTGGAGTCCCTCGCACCGTCATTTCTGACGGGGATCCCATTTTTTGGAGAAAAGTTTTGAGGCTCTTTTGAAAAAATATGGGGTTTATCACAAAGTTGCCACTCCTTAGCATCCTCAGACCAGTGGACATGTAGAGGTATCTAATAGACAAATAAAATCAATTTTAGAAAAAACTATTGGACGCACTAGGAAAGATTGGGCGTTAAAAATCAATGACGCTCTGTGGGCATATCATACTGCCTACAAAACACCCATTGGCACCACCCCTTTCAGACTGATCTACGGTAAGTCATGTCACTTACCAATAGAACTAGAGCACAAAGCAAGCTGGGCCATCAAAACTTTGAATTTTGACCTTTCCATGGCCGGAGAGAAACGTTTTCTCCAAATAAATGAGCTTGATGAACTTAGGATGAGTGCCTACAAAAATGCAAGAATCTACAAAGACCGCACCAAAATGTGGCATGATGGTCATATTAAGCGCAAAGATATTAGAGAAGGGGATCAAGTTTTAGTTTTTAATTCAAGATTATGATTTTTTCTTGGAAAACTCAAGTCGAGGTGGTATGGCCCCTACATTGTAAAATGTGCTTACCCACATGGTGCCTTTCTCCTATGGGATAAAGTTCTGGGCGAGTTTACGGTCAATGGCCACCTTCTTAAAAGATATATCACCACTAAAGATGTTGTCACTTCAGACTCAACCAAATTTCCACCCTTGCATGATCTGAACCTCACTGACCCTTCAACTCCCTCAGATTCCAATTAATCTGATCTCTGTCGAGCCACGACGTAAAATAAGGTGCTAGTTTGGAGGCAGCCAAACACTATCTTCCCTTCTCGTTTGTTTTCTTGTTTTTGTTCTTCTGTTCTGTTTTTTCTTCTTCCTGCTATCGAGCCGATCGGTTACCATTCCTAGACGCTCGGTTCATGTTGATTTTGTGACGACTCGATACTAAAATGACCGGTTGGATTTCCAGCCGCTCGAGTCATCCGCCGACCGTTCCGCAAAACTTGAATGCAACCTCTGTCCTTTACTATTTTGTGTTTGGCGGCCAAGGCAGACCAGCCGATCGTCTGACTATCCAACCGATCGGCTCGTAGATCCATTGTTCTATATAACACACCAAACGCAAGACCACTCTCCCATCTCCTCGCTTACCCTAGCCGCCTCCTTCACTGTTCACTTGATCGCTCGACCGTAGTTCTGCCCGCTCTCCAGACGACCACCTTGATTCTCAGACGGACGTCCAAGGTCCAGCTCTTTGGCCGACCGGTTTTCTCTCAGCCAGCCATTTAGGACTTTCTGCAAAAGTTGCTGTCCTGGTGTTTCGGCCGCCCGCCTGGCTGGGACGCCGCCCGTCTCGATCGGCAGACGACCGCGGGGCCTGCATCCGTCCGCTAGATCCGTCGAGTGCTCAGATCGCCTCAGCTGACCGCCTGGTATTTCAGCCGCCCGCCTGGCTGAGACGCCGCCCGTCTCGATCGACAGACGATCGCGGGGCCTGCTTCCGTCCGCTAGATCCTCCGAGTGCTCAGATCGCCTCAGCTGACCGCCTGGTATTTTAGCCGCCCGCCTGGCTGGGACGCCGCTTGTCTCGATCAATAGACGACCGCGGGGCCTACAACGCCACTACCCGAGCTCCTCAACAAGACGACAGTCATCTTGGTCCGCTGAGTGCTCAGATCCAGACTCAGCCGACCGTTTGGTGTTTCCAGTCGCCCGTCTCAGATAGCCGAAACGCCCGTTTCACCTACTAGACGATCAGTTGGTTTTCTCCAGACGATTGTTTACATCCTCAACCGATCGGATTCTCTCTGCAGCAGTGATGTTCAGCCGCTTTCGCAAGGGCAAAGGCAAGGCCCCTGCATCCTCTTCCAGGGATCCTCCTCGCCATTCCAGTTCTCATACCGGAATCCATTTCCGCACGCCCTCTCCTACTGGTGAGTCTTCTCCCGAGTTAGTCGAGGAGATGCTTCGTGACATCGACGAGGCGGATGAGCTTCTCCGCGAGTTGGAGGGAACTCAGGAGGCAACCAATGATCCAGACTCAACCACCCCCCCGTTCACCCCGTATAGCACCTATTCTGGGTAGCTATGACGAGTTTGCTAGCGCTGACCACCGCCAACGTTATGAGGATATGTTCGCAATTGGTGTTTCTTTTCCTCGTTGGGCGTGCAGCACAACCCTAATGCTTTGGGCATCCGCAACGCCGTCGAAAATATCCTCCACAGAAACCACATCCTTATCTTTCCCTACCATGTCACCTCTTTCTACTGTGATCTTAACCTCGAGTTTTTGAGCACTTTTCGCAGTTTACACTGTTCTTTCGGAAACTTGAGTTGTAAATACCAGATTTTTGGGGAAAATATGGAATCATCCACCAAGAAAATCACTTCTTTTATCCTCGACGGTAGGGATGACTATTAGCTAGAACAATGTATGGTGCGGTCTCATGACTCCTACCCAGACCATTACGACAAAATTAAGTTTTGGGCAGAGATCACCGTGCTTCTTCCCCGTCTTCCTAGTGGGCCCAAGGCCTCCTGCATTCACAACCCGGTGGTCCGTTACCTTCACCGTATTTTAGCTTGCACCATTTTCAGTCGGGAAGGTACTCAGGGCGCAATTACTCAGGTGGAACTTTATGCTCTTTGGTGTCTTTTACATGAAGAACCTTTTAACTAGGGCAATGCTATCATTGAGCATTTTGGTACCCAAGCTATCCGAGCCACTTCCTCTTCTTTTTGCATTGGCCACTATGTTACCCAACTCGCCATCTTTTTGGGCTACACCCACATCGCCTTTCCTCCGCTTGAGCTCAAAAATCACCTCAACAACACTCACTATTTGAAGAATAGTAGGTTTATCCGTTTGGGTACCGAGGGCATTTATTACCTTTTATTCTAAGACACTCAGGTGGTCCTCCAGCTCCCGTTACATTCGCGGTTTGCAGTAGTAAACTACGTCTACGAGTTGACTGATTTACCGGGCCATATCCAGAGATTCTACCTAGAACATCCAGATCCAGACACCATCCTCGAGCCACAGCCTCACAGGAGGAGCCTCTCTTTAGAGGCACACGACGACGACACTGGACCACCACCGCAACCTTCCAGACATCACACCAGGCGGTGACCAGACGACGACTCCGGTCCTTACAGCTTCTACGAGATCCAGACTCAGCTGGATGAGATTCAGCAAGAGCAGCAGAGACAAGGCCACCGACTCAATCACATGTACCTGATGCAGCATTCGCAGGAGTCTTGGCATGTGGATTGCGGTCACTATGCCCCTAGTCGACCAGCTTATGATGAGTACAGAGCACAACAAAGTTATCCTGGCCCTGATTCTTCTTATTGGGCAAACTACTACTCCTCCCACCAGCAACACCCTCCACCACAGTGACTCTTCCCTCCATCTCGCTCTTAGAGTTTGCTCGGGTCGAGCAAATTTCTAAGTCTGGGGTGGGGGTGGGTGGTACGTGATCCACCCTTTATCTTCCCTTTTCAACATTTCCTTCTGCATTTTTATTTGTTTGCACTGTTTACTTTCAAACATAAGGCCTTTATCTAGTCGTACGAATGTTGTACTTTATCTTCAAAAATCAATTGCATTATCAAATTTATTTAAAAAAACTTTGCAATATCAAGTTCCCTATGATCATGATAGCAATTTTTGGAAACGGTGGCAAGCCTTAGAGTATCAAATAGAATCAAATGTAGATTTTCTTAATTTTAGCATTAGATTAACTTATTTTTTTTACTCTTATATAATGTAGCTACATGTCTCTTCTATCTTATGCAATGAAAACTAAAAAAAAAGAGAGTTTTTTGTTGCACGGGAAAAATAAATCGCACGCCAAACCCTAAGTCCAGGGTGGCATGCCCTTCTTCCATACCCCACAAAGGGGCGTACCATCAAAATATGTCAAAAAAAAGGGCACACAAAAAAAATTGTGGTCAATGTAATCACAAGTCTATGAAAAAATTATATCCCAAGTTGAATACAGGAGGGATTTTTTTCCTTCACACCTGAAATTCTTTATTCCCGTGCAACAATCAACAAAAAAAAAGTTTCGAGTGTCGAAGCGCAAGTTAGATCAAGACTATCTTTACAAAGTATAAGTTTAAAAAATTAAGTTATGAAAAATGTTTTCTTGAGAAACATAGTGCTTGCAATTTGTGGTTCTAGGAGATGGGTCGCTTGGCCATGAAAAGGATAGAAAAATTGCTAATCTAGGGAGGATGAACTTGTTATTCCAAATTTTTTGAATCTTTTTGATTTTTCAATTGCTTGAGGACAAGCAAAACTTTAAGTCCGCGATATTTTGATGCATGCTATTTCAGCACATCTTTTCTGTGAATTATTAAGCTTGTCACATAGAAATACTCCATTCATCTCTTAAAAATTGCACAAATTGATATTTTCTCATTTTTATCACAAATCTGACAATCATATGCATTTTATAGTAGTTTCAGGACCTGAACCGATCGTCTCACCTGATCAACCGATAGTCTCATCTCTTCAACCCGATCATCTGAAAAAGTGAAACGCTCGATTCGCCTTCACTACTCTCATCAGACGACTGGCCGAGATTGCCCGATTCCTAAACCAAAGGCTCGGCTGATGCCCTATTGATGAGAAGAAATGACACCGAGTGGTTTCGACTGCGCCACCACCCTAATTAGGGTTGGCAGCCGATCGATTGGCTGCCGCACTCTAGCATCTTCCAACCGATCAGTTCGTTTCTGAACCGGTCGGTTGGCGGCGCACTGACAACAAAAATCCCAAACGCCAGCCTAAAAAACCCTTTAACCTAATTGTAAAAGTGCCTCCTTCCTCTCCTATAAAAGGAGGGGCACTTCCTCCTCCTCGGGGCATCTGGGATTTCTCTTTGTATTGGGATTCTGAAGCATTTATTCTTGTAATAATCTTCTTATTCTGCAATAAAGTAGATTTTAGTTCAAGCATTGTTCTTTCATACTTGTTCTTGTCTCTTCATTCCGCCTTAGTCTTAATATTCTTTTCTCCGTTCTTTAATTCTGGAGCAAGGAACTAAGAACTAAGCCATTTTATTGTCTCTAGCATAAGGATTAATCTCCTGATTTTTGGGCTAGACTATGGCTTCAGTACTTTCTTCCTCCGTCTCCCCCTTCTCCACGAGTGAGTAGACTTCTATCGAGGCAAGGGGAATAACCCCTTAGCCATGGTTTTAACGACTTCTTCTTAAATGACTAGATGGTAATCAATTTTAATTAACGGTTGATCTTCAGATCCCACGTTAATCTGGATGCACTACTACAGAAGTGCCTTTTAGTGTCGGTTGTTTAACCCCCTTTGGCGTCGGTTTCGGAACGACGCCTATGTGGGCGCCGCTAAAAGGGTGGACACTTCAGCGTCGGTTAAAAAACCGACGCCTATTTAATATAAAGGCGTCGGTGTTTTATAAAACACCGACGCCAAAAGGGTTCCCGCCACAGAAAACGGCGTCATCTAGGACGCTTTCTGCGTCGGTTATATACTAAACAACCGACGCAGAAAGGTGTCCTAGATGACTCCCATTTCCTGTAGCGCGAACCCTTTTGGCGTCGGTGTTTTATAAAACACCGACGCTGTAAGTCTGTGCTGACGGTTATCGGTAAATAACCGACGCCTATATCTATTTTTTTTTTTATAAATCTGTTTGCAGGCCTGCTGTGGCTGGTCAGCAGGATGAGAACCTGCAGTTCAGTTTTCTGAACTGCAGGTTTACGACATCCATTGATATCAGCCTACAAACAGGCCACAAACCTGCAAAATTAACATAAAAAGATTCACACAAGTAGATACATTCAGACATCAATTCAATTGTCACGTTCACACATATAGAATCATTCAAATACATGTTTTAACATTCAGAAACATTCATTTACAAAGTATCATTCATCATCACTATCAACATCCCAATTATATCTTACAGTTGCCACTGTTTGTACAGCTATTGCCCATTCTTCTCTTACTTCATTTAATGATTCCCTCGTATATGGAGCATGTACATTTTTTAAGCGTTTGCCTATAGTGTGGTCAGTTTTAAACACCTGCAAAGAGAATGATGTATATATATATAAGTAATAATATAAAAATAAGATTGATATATTTCATACTAACTAATGAGACTATATATAATACCTCATGTATGGTATCGATGTCCAATGCGGCATGTTTGATAATCATCTGCATAAATCGCATCACATAGTATGCGCATGCCCAGCCATTGTCTTGTGTAGCGCACTATAAATTGAAACATACAAATTAATACAACTAAGCACAATTCACATCAATAATATATACATTGGAGTCGGGGAGTCGGGAACTTACTTTTACGTTCTCCCAAGACAATGGCTGGTTCTTTTTCCTTGGGACCTTTCCTCCAGCATTTTTGAATGCATCTAAACCCCTACATGTTAATATAACACACTAAGTTGCATAAGTAAATAGTAATGTAATAAAAGATGTTAACGGATATAAAAAATGAAATATTTCTCACCAGAATAATGCCATTCTCATTACGTGTCCAATTTTAGTGTTTAATGTACTTCCTGCGGGATCTAGATAATAAACAGTGAACGTCCCGGGGACAATAACTAGTAACTCCCAATGTCTACCACTAGAGGTAAAAAGTTAACAATTAATAACTCAAAATGCAAAATAATAATGGAATTTTCTTAAGTCCAAATTATAAATAAAGCAAACTTACTTGACATTGAATGGAGCTATTATTATCGTCTTCATTTGATGACCAAAAATTGTAAAAGCATCTATACAGTATTGTTGAACACTATCAGGGTCTTTAGCTACCATACTAATCAATGATGGAATCAAAAATCCCACATGATCATATGCAAATTGTTTGCAATGATCTTCGATTAAGTAGCTGCAAAACATATAGACGTATGCATTAATATATAAGAAACTAGATCACCGGATCTTACACAAGGTATATGGATGTATAAACAAGATCTCACCTTATCCATGTCTCTATCATTGATGTATTCAACCATTCATACATAAACAGCTCAATAATATCTTGTATAAATAAAGAGCTGTCATATGATTGACCTGCATAATCTGCATCTAAAGAAACAATTATAGGGCAAAGTATATTATGTGCCCGTAGCCAACATGCCATTCCCCTACAAGCAGGACCTAACGGGTATTGTAGGTCAGTTGGAACCCAAGTTGGTAATGCGGGAATTGGAGGTGGAGGCCTAGGTGCTCCTGGTGTCTTCTTTTTAACCTGTATATATAATTTCAGATCAGTTGACATCATATATACACATTAACAGTCTAAATCAATGTAAATTTATCTTACAATTTCAGTCGTGTAGAGGACATCTGCTTTGGGCCACAATATGACCCCGCTTTCTGCGTCACCAAGTGTATCAATATCTGGGTGGGCATATGGCAACGCAACTTCCCTCCAATCGGGTAATACATGTATCGGGCTCACACGAATGTAGCCCTGCGGCATTGGACTCCCATGAAACGTTGCCCCAGGAAGGGACTGGTAAGCTTGCGCCTCTGCAACAACATAGTTTTCCATTCTTAAGCGGCATGGCTTCAATGCCTACAAATTTACGTAAAGAATGTTATACATATATACATATCATCTTGAAAACATATCATCTTGAAAAGACTAGCTACAATGTCATAAACAATACTTACAGCAGACGTGTTAGGCGATGGGTCTCCAGGATTACTTGCAGTCTGTGCACCAGGAGAAGAGTGGGTCGGCATAGGCTGATTGGAAGCCTGAGATGTCTGCCACCGCAGCAATTCTTCCTTGACCTTCTCAGCAACCACATCGTTGAGCTTCTTAGCAACTATATCCTCGACTCTCTTATTCTCCTATACATGGATAAAACAAATATTAGCTTTTTATTAATGAATTTCCTTTTGCAGTAACATTATAAAAATAGAATATATATGTTACCTCTTCTTGAGAAAGTCCCGCTCTGGGTTTGCGCTGGGATGGCCCAAAGAATGCTTTGATGCCCACACCAGCGCCGGCACCTCTAACACGTCCAGGATGCTCTGGGTTACCCAGAGCAACTGTCAATTCATCCCTTGTGCCCTGAGGGATGAACGTGCCTTGTTTTCTCTGCTCGTGCAGCTCCCGCTAATCACCATAAACAAAAATTGGTAAGTTAACACCACAAATAATCAATATTCAAATGATTGCTCTAAGAGTTGTATTTTACCATTTTTGCAGCCGCCTCAGCAGTTTCGGGCTTCTTTATTTCACCCTTCTTGTTTTTCCTGCCAGCTATCCACATATCATGGCGAGGGAAGGGTGTGGCTGCAGACTCCTGAGTAGTCGCAGACTCCTGAGTAGCCGCAGACTCCGCCTGTAGTCTTTGGCGAACGCTTGCATAGCCTTTTGGACCCATAGTATGGTCATGTACATTCAGTGCACGCCTTGCTTTTTGTGCGTCACTGAGGGCCTAGTTAGTATGCACATTTATAATTACGTTAGTAGCACTAAATCTTAATCTTGAATAGGTGAATACAATGTATATTAATTAAAATGGGAGTGACGCCTAATACCTTGAATTCTTCAGATTTTCTTGAAGCAACAAAATTGTCCCAATCTTCTTTGTCCAAGAAGTTCCATTGTTCAAGGGCTGACTTCTTCTTCTTATCACCCTGTCTTATGTATTCTCTGTTCAGATTTGTCCTGTAATTCCTAAGCATCTTTCCAGCGCGTTGCATCACACTTTTACGATGCAACATCTCATCCAATGCAAACAGATTCTGTAAAATAGAAATGTTATTAACTAGTACCAAAAATATAATTGCAAATAATAGAATTTGTAATCTACAAAATAGAATTGCAAATAATAATAACTCACGCATAAATCTTTCCATATCAAGTCTTTCTTCGCCTGAGGAACTTTATGCCAATTATCATATTTAACACCACAATGGCTTCGAGTGACAACCCCAAGATAGTTTATAAAATTATTGCGGTTCACTCCAATTGCATTCCCTCCATTATCAAACTCCACAACCAATTTGGATCCACTGCCACTCAGCGCAAGTAACTTTTTCAACAGAGTGATACCCCTTTTCTTGTTAAGTTTTTGTTGCTGCGCATCAAGTTGCTCAATTGCTTCAGTGGGTAGCTGTGCATCATCAACCTAAAATTTGACAAAAATAAACACACCGAATTAAGCCAATATAGAAATACAGGATATATGACATAACTAGAAGATAATGAATTTTATAGAAATACGGGATATGTTTTTAGAACTTACGTTGGTATCCTCGTCATGCTCGTCATGGACAGCATGCTCATCATGGACTTCATGCTCATCATGGACATCATTCTCATCATGGTGAGCCATCTGAAAATTTCATTAAAAAGGAAAACATTTAGCATTTGTATCAACTAGAATAAGGAAAACATTTAGCATTTGTATAAACATACACATTCTTATATATAATAAATTCACATTCTTATATATAATAAACATTCACATTCTAGGCCAACAAACACATTTCATGTCATTCTTATATATAATAAATGTGTACCACCTATCCCATCCTTGAACACCTAATCTCACTAGTAAGTGTATAATGTGTATTGGGTTTTCAAGAAAATTTCAGCAGCATTTCCCCGCTGTTCTCTAAGTACATATGTACTTAGAGAACAAACGGGGAAATGCTACCAAAATTTTCTCGAAAACCCAATACACATTATACACTTACATCCTAAGTGAGATTAGGTGTTCAAGAACAGTCCCAAACCGGGGACTATCCAAGATTTACTCCTAATGAGTAAATTTTGGACGGGTTTCTAGGCCAACAAACACAATAATAGATATCTACAATGAAGCCGGACTCCATACAAACAGTATATAATTTAGTGATTGTTCATTCTAATTTATATCAATGTACAAGTAATATAAAAAACAATGATTGTTCACATTCTAGGCCAACAAACACATTTCATGTCATTCTTATATATAATAAATGTGTACCACCTATCCCATCCTTGAACACCTAATCTCACTAGTAAGTGTATAATGTGTATTGGGTTTTCAAGAAAATTTCGGCAGCATTTCCCCGCTGTTCTCTAAGTACATATGTACTTAGAGAACAAACGGGGAAATGCTACTGAAATTTTCTCGAAAACCCAATACACATTATACACTTACATCCTAAGTGAGATTAGGTGTTCAAGAACAGTCCCAAACCGGGGACTATCCAAGATTTACTCCTAATGAGCCAATCTTGGACGGGTTTCTAGGCCAACAAATACATGTGTTGTCATTCTTATATATAATAAATGTCTATAAAGTACAGGCAACATGGTTAATCCTAATCAATAGAGCATTATTAAATAATAAATCAAGAAATCAATAGTTTCAAACAAAAGGTCTAGGAATCTTTACTAGACATTATATGTATCCCTAATCATCATATTTAACATACTACATTATTATGAACATCCAGATCAGATTAAGATCATACTATGTTATAACCATTGGTTTAATAACCCTATTTCTGCATGTACATGTTTATCAACTTTAAAACCCTATAATTCATGAAATCATTCTAATTCAATTTAATATGTTGGGATCACATAATTATATAATGACATCAGAATATATAGAAGAATCATAATTAACATGATTAACAACATGCTCATCAAACTAGGGTTTTCTTGAATATCATCTAATATTTGTGTACTAGACATTATATTTATCCCTAATCATCATATTTAACATACCATTATTATGAACATCCAGATTAGATTAACTCTAATCAAATACATTACATGCATTTTTATCACAACAATTTGATCGATGCATAAAAAAGCAGAGCAGCTAGCAGCGGGAAGACCAACCTTGTCAGAGGGAAGAAGGCAGAGGCTCCGGTGGCTCTGGCTGGAGAAGTAGCTAGCAGCGACGGCAGTGGAGGAGCAGCTAGCAGCTCCGGTGGCTCTGGCGGTGGTTGCGGCGGCGCGACGACCGTGGAAAAGCACCAGGCGGCGCCGAAGAGTCAGGCGTGGCGGCGGCCTCAGGCGCTTGGAGCAGCACGGGCAGGCAGCAGGGGCGGGCAGTAGGGGCGGCGGAGAAGGGGGCGCGGAGAAGGAGGAGTGGTGGTGGAGAAGGGGGCGCCGGAGAAGGGGGCGCCGGAGAAGAAATAGCCGGAGAAATGGCACTGGAGAAGAAATCGCCGGAGAGAAATCGCCGGCAGCAGAGAAATAGGGTAATTGCTCACAATGAAACAGAAGAAAGGGGAAGAGTCGGGCGATCGCGGAGTATAAGTTCCCATATAGCGTCGGTTGTTTGCATCCACCGACGCCTAAACATCTTTAGCGTCGGTTGTTTGCAACAACCGACGTCCAATTGGACGATATTTTCATGAAATTGTTTGGCGGGAACAACCTTCCGCGTCGGTTATAACAGGATAACCGACGCTGAAAGTGACACTTTTTGCGCAAATTTTCATCGCACATAGGCGTCGGTGTATACCTACATCACCGACGCTGACAATGACACTATTTTTTTTTGATCTAAATTTGGATTTCGCGGCCGACTTTCAGCGTCAGTTTGTTATAAACCATCGACGCTGAATACAAAGCGGTACCCGTGTCTGGCTGGTCTTTGAATATAGACGTCGGTTTGCTTAAAAAACCGATGCCTAACATATAAGGCGTCGGTTTTCCTTAATAACCGACGCCCAGAAAAGTGACATTGAATGCTATTTCTGTAGTAGTGATGGAAATGACCATGGAAATCCGGATTTAGAACAATAAAATCGATTACATAGACATTTTGATATGACCGTGGATTTTCTTCTTTTAGGATGATAAACTAGGAAGCATGAGCACCAAGACCAATGGGCTCACGTGGAGTTTATCTCTTATGAGTTTTTAAATTCGCAAACCTTCATCGAATCGTCGCTTAAGAATTAGTTGTTATCGCCTAGGCTAAGGTGGTGAAAACCCCTACAAGCCTCGATTTCCATCTCTTGATTTAATCACCGCATACTTTTGCTTTCTTTAATTCCTAGTCTTTTCATTCATATAGTTTTTCTTGTGGTAGCAATAATCTTAACATTTCCTTGTGCTTTTTTTTATTCTTGTTAAGTGCATTTTCTTTCTTGCGTTAGTGTAATCAATCAAACCCCCAACTTGACTTTTACTTTCTGTTCCAATCTAAAAAAAATACCAAAAACAAATAACAAGTTCTTCAAACTTTGGGTTCTAAGAACAATCTCTAAAAAGTTGTCCTGTAGGATCGACCCTTCTATACTACCCTTAAAACCGGACATAAAAAAGGTTTAAACTCTAGTATTAACCATCTTAGTGATTGATATTGCAAAGAGACGCTTATCACATATCTCATATGGTGTGTAACGCCCAAGCCCACTACCCAAGGCTCTAGTAGAGTCTTAGGAATGACAAATGGCCCCATAGACCACCACTAGCCTTAACTGCGCATTTTATTCTCACTCACATGCAAGCCAGGATCAACTTCCCGACTGGTCACCCATCCTAGTACTACTCCAAGTTGAGCACGCTTAACTATGTAGTTCTTTAGTAATTGGCTCCCAAAAAAGGAGGTGCACCTTGGTGATATGGGTAGTCCAATCATTCCTTTTAAGATCACGTTATCTGAGGCCTTAATTATTGGGTAATAATAGACTTAATTCTTCCAGCTCTTGATGCGATAAAAGGATGGTTGTAGAACCTCAAATGCACTTCTCTAGAAAGAAGGTGATGAAACCCCGACTAGAGTGTTTTAGGGTTTCTGAGGAATCGAACTTGAGGAATCATGACATACAAGAGATCATGATTTTAAGTCACCATACACCATGGTACTACTAAGATGGTAAGTTTCAGTAGTACTTTGGATGCCTAAGATGAAGTTGCATGTGGCTTGTCGCCATGCATGTCAGGAGGTGAAGGACGAACACCGGTAACCTAATTAGTTGATACAAAGGATAAAAAGTCCCTGAGAGGGAGTGGGAGTTCATCACTATGGATGTCGTAGTAAGTCTCCCCTGGACCAAGGAAGGTCAAGATGCAATATGGGTTATGGTAGAACACCTTAACTAGATGACATAATCTAAGAGAAAGAGAGAGTACTGTCGGGAGACAGATTCGGCTGAACTACAAGTAAGAGAGATGGTTCGAATGCACCAGGATGCAAGTTCAAAAGTTCTTGAATATGACCTAAAGATTCACTTCCATAAGGTGGAAGTAGATACATGAAGAACTCAATGTAAGTACAACTTATCACCCCTAACTAATGGTTAGTATGATCCAAACAAGAGGGTCTGATGAGAGCATGTGTGAGGGTGATACATGGGGGGCAATTCTTGCCCTATGAGAGATGTGATGATAACCACCATAGCCAGTATCTGGATGTAAAGAAGATCTGTAACGGAGGTTGTTTCGGTCACCACTTCATTAAGATAATGTTGGTGAAGGGACCTTGTAAAGGTCAGAAAAGGACCGCAATGTGTGCAGATGGAGTCACTTTGATCATGCGATGGCTGAGGAAGCCCAGGAGAGACATGAGTCGTGAGCTGATGCAAAGCAGACTGCCATACAGTTCATTGTGGGAGAATATGTGATGTGAAAATCTGACCCCTCTAAGCTACAACATAGAAAGACGAATCCCTGATATATGGGTTCATTTGAGATGGATTGGTGGAGATGGTTATGTTTAGACTTACCCCAGGATAACGTGATGTGTTCCACGAGTCCTATCTAGAGCACTATGTGAGGTACCCAAGCCATGTGTTGAGCCATGAACCCAATTAGCTTTGAGCGAAGCTGAAATGTCCTGAGTCACCTATGAGGGTACAAGGTACCAAGGTGAGAAAGAACTCAAATGCAAGAATATGAGATGATGAAGGTTCTTGGGAGGCACCATGAAGAGGGTAAAACCACATGGGAGCCATGATGGATTATGAGGAAGTCTTATGTTGTGTGTTTGTGTGGTTGAGGGAATTTTGAGGACAAAATTCCTATATGAGGGGAAGGATGTTACAACCTCAATTTTGCATATATTTTCATAATTGAATTGTAAAGATTTTGTGAATATGGACTTAATTGAAAAGTTCGTATGCTTTGCTTCAAAAGATAGATTTCTTTGCCAATCTCCCTTTTGATAGGAATTTCATAATTTCTATTATTAGATTAATCCAATAATGGATATACAAGAGAAGAAAAGAAGAAAAGTCCAAACAAAAGGAAAAGATACAAGATAATGGATATTAAGCAAAGTAATTATGAGAAATACATAGAAATATCTAGAAAGTGGAATTAATGGCCACAATTAAAACAATATCATTTCTATGTGATTTCTAATAAAAGAAATATGAAAAGAGGAAAAAGGCAATGAAAGATAAAGAGAAATCCTTGAAAAGAAATATCCTAATAAAGAAATAAGTAAGATAATAAAAAAATGAAGAATGTAGATGCATCTAGAAGGATGATAAGTATCCTTAAAAAAGGAAATTTGAAATCTTAGGATTTCTTGGGATCCGAGGAGTCCCAATGGATGAGAAGAAAGAGAAAATGCGAAATAATACAAAATAAGAGGATAATGTGATACATAATTAATGAAGTTATGGTATTATTAAAAAGAGGTACTTTCTTTTATGAGGAAGTATATTTTCGTGGCCAATGGATTAAAAGTGAAGCATAAATAGAATAAGAGAGATGATTTTCGAATTCCTAAATATCCAATGAATATGGTTTATTAAGAAGATAATGAAGAGAGAGAAGATTGCTTCTTAATGAAGGAATACAGTTTCCTATTGGGAAAGGGGCTTGGATCTCATGGATGGGCATCCTAGGGCATTTCTACCCTCCCCTATATAAGGGGTAGAACCTTGGCCCGAGTCTAGGAGAATCCCATGCACCCTTCTCTCTCATTCTTCCTTATTTTTGTTCAAAACCCTAACCATGGGGGTAATGCGACCCCTGGAGCATGAGGAGCCATGGATGGGAGTACGATGGAAGCACAATGCTCCCACGTCCCCGGAGAGAGACGCGACCATCATCCCCGTGCCCAAGTACTTACGCGACACCATCAAGAGGGTACTAGGCTATCCACATATTGCAGACCTAGAGAGCTTGAATCGGCCATCATGGCCATGACCCTAAGGCGTCCTCGCATGTGTAGGTGTGCGACGGAGGTGGAGGAACACCCCTCGGTGGTCATAGGGTCTGAAGGAGGGAGGCATCACCTCTCCCGACCTCTGCTACAACGACAACTGAGGGTTTCCAAGAGGTTGAAGATGGGCAGAGGCATTGGACGAATATACCCCTCAGGGGTATGAAGAGTTGGCGTCTTACACAGTGGCAAGATCATAATTTGGTTATGTTTTTAAATCGGCTGGGTGACGCAGCGACGCGTTGCATGGGATAGCTGACGTGCCAGCATCCCATTGGTCCAAGTAAGTTTTTCTTACAAAAATCATATCTAAAAATTGGTAGATTGGAATGGTACATATAATATATGTATTTTGCTCAGAAAAATGCGAGGAATCCATTGAAAATAGATTTAGAAGCTAATTCCTCTTGCAATTCGAAAAGTAGTGGAAGTTATCAAATGTAATGCATTAATGATTAAGAAACCCTAATTTAAGATGATTAATGTATTGAGAAGGGTTATATGGATAATTAAAGTTGATATTAACATGTTGATTATAAAAAGACACATTATGATCTAAAAGGATGAACTTTACACGTAATTGGATTAATTTAGGGTTCCATGTGAATAAATAGGCTTTAATGGGTCTTGAAACCCTAATTATGATTCTTAATGGCTTTAATTGATCAAATTCATGTATAAAGCTGATATATGATGGTTCTAAACTATTTTGAGTATAAAAGTTCCTAATTGCAGATAAATACCCTTAATTTGGTAATTAGGGTTTTCTAATGGATAAATGTGGAATTAGTAATAAATGGAATCCCTATATGAATAAGATCATAATGAAATATGAGTTGTCAATTCGAAAGAAACTAAAGGTGATAATTGAGTCTAATGATCTTGAAATAAATTAAAAAGATAAAGATGGTAATGTTAGTGTGAAAGGGAAATAATGGACTTAATTGACTTTTAAGTAGGCTTATGATGTTGAAATTTGGATTTGTAAACTAAAAGAGTATTAAACATGATAAAGGTATTATGGAGGCTAAAACCCTAATAAAACCCTAAAGTGGACTAGAAAGCCTAAGATGGAATCCAAGTCTATCTTGAGAATGTTTTGGATAAACTATAACACTTGGATGTATTGCATTAATTTTAGTATATTGTTGATTGCTTGTTTGATTGTTCTTTATCATTATTGCTTGGACATCAAGTTGCTATGGATCATGTATGTGATTAATTATGGTTAATCGCATTAGTTTCCCGAAGGTTTTTCAGATGATTGATCACATTGAATGCAACCTATCAGTTTGGATGTTCATACTTGCAAATCATAAAGTCACTATGATTATCAAAATTATAATATAAGTGTGTATTCTCATACCTACACACCACCCTGATGGATGATGCAAAAAGATCAAGCCCAGGAGGGAAGACCCATGGGTACCATGGGTGGTGACCCCAGACACCAAGCTCGGGATTGAGAAGGTGGTCTTTGTTGCATGACTAATGGGCACCATGAGAGGTGAACCCAGGCACCAAGCTCAAAATTGAGAAGGTGGCCTTAAGTCAATGGCAAAAGAGAAACCCTAAAGAGGGTATTCCAGGGTTAGGGTAAAAGCGGCGGAGAATGTCACATTGAAAGCATAAATTGGCTTGTTAATTAACTTGATTGTGATATTTAGATTGTTAGCCATATTTGTGAGATTTTGGTTGTCCCCACATACCAGAATATTCATTTATGTTGACCAACATTTTGTTTGTCGGCGTTTTAGGTACAACCCTGAAAAGAACAAACAGTAAAATGACACATTGTGAAAATAAGAAATAAAGTGTGAGGAGGATTAGATAGAATAGATTCAAGCTATGGATAGAAGTAGATATCCAAAGTTTTAAAAAGGTATGCAAAGTTTTATTTTATACCAACTTTCAGTATAGTTTTGTAGAATTTTATAATTATTATTGATTATTTGTCGAACCTTTGATCTGGGAAATTGGGATAACGGCTCTGACCTCTTGGTATCCCTTAATTGGGGGTTATTGGGAGGCGAGGTCGTTACATTTGGTATCAGAGTGATAGTACGTCGAGGACACCGTAGAACCATCTGAATTTCCAGTGAGGCAAGCGAGGTGGGTGCCCAGCCTTGGAGATGGCAGTGCCCTTCCTGGGCACTGAGAACGCGACAGTACGTCGCGAAACAGGTTGCAGACGTCGAGAGTGGGGGAAACAAGGAAAAGCTGGGGGAACGACACCCTCAGCCTTGGGGAGGCTCAACATGCCGAGATCACCTATGTGACACCATGAGGAAGGGGCAACATAGCTTATGCAAGATCTGGAGTCGGTGCCCTGACTGTGGAGCCGGAAGCGGGCACATGGCTTCACGCTGTCGCTGGCGTCGCGTGAGGGAAAGATGAAGATAAGATCCAAAATGACTCATCTTCCCAAACATGCATGTTGAACAACCAAGGGCATGAGAGTCCTTTCACACCTAATCAAGAGCCGAACCAAATTAATACAAGGTAATCTATTTTCTGCTGACGTGGCAGCACATGATTGATCCAGATAATGATAACTTTAAATAATTCTAGAAATAAATCAGTAATTCAGAATTAGACAAGTTATATATGAAATTTGCTCAGAAAAATGTGAGGAATCCATTAAAAATAGTTTTAGAGCCTAATTACTCTTACAATTCGAAAAGTAGTTGAAGTTATCAACTTTAATGCATTAATTATTAAGAAACCCTAGTCTTTGTTGATTATTGAATTGAGAAGGGTTATTTGAATGCTTAAAGTTGATATTAACCTATTGATTATAAAAAGATGCATTAGATCTAAAAGGATGAACTTTATGCATAATTTTATTAATTTAGGGTTCCATGTACATAAATAAGCTTTAATAGGCCTTGGAACCCTAATGTTATTAATTATGCTTCTTAATGGCTTTAATTGGTCAAATTCATGTATAAAGTTGAGATTTGATGGTTCTAATCTAGTTTGAGTATAAAAGTTCCTAACTGTGGATAAATACCCTTAATTTAGTAATTAGGGTTTTCTAGTGGATTAATGTGAAATTAGTGATAAATAGAGTTCATATATGAATTGAACTATAAGGAAATATGAGTTGTTAATTTGAAAGAAACCGAATATGATAATTAGGCTTATGATGTTGAAATTAGGGTTTGTGAACTAAGAGAGCATTAAATGTGATAAAAGTATTATGGAGGTTAAAATCCTAATAAAACCCTACATTGGGCCTAGAAAGCCAAAGGTGGAATACAAGTCTATCTTAAGAATGTTTTGGATAAACTATAACACTTAGATGTTATGCATTAATTTCAGGATATCGTTGATTGCTTATTTGATTGTTCTTGAATATTATTGCTTGGACATCAAGTTGCTCTGGATCAGGTATGTGGTTAATTATGGTTAATCACATTAGTTTCCCAAAGGTTTTCCAAATGATTAATTGCATTGAATGCAACCTATCAGTTTGGATATTCATACTTGCAAATCATAAAGTCACTATGATTACCACAATTATGATATAAGTGTGTGTTCTCGCACCTACATGCCACCCTGATGGATGATGCCAAAAGGTCAAGCCCAGGAGAGAAGACCCATGGGCACCATGAGTGGTGACCCCAGACACCAAGCTCGGGATTGAGAGGGTGGTCTTTGTTGCATGACTAATGGGCACCATGAGAGGTGACCCCAGACACCAAGATCAGGACTGAGAAGGTGGCCTTAAGTCAATGGAAAAAGAGAAACCCTAAGGAGGGTATTCCAGGGTTAGGGCAAAAGCGGTGGAGATTGACACATTGAAAACATAAATTGAATTGTTAATTAGCTTGATTGTGATAAATAGGTTGTTAGCCCTATGTGTGATATTTTGGTTGTCCCGACATACCGACATATTCATTTATGCTGACCGACGTTTTGTTTGTCGGCATTTTAGGTACAATGTTGAAAAGGAAAAACAGTAAAGTGACATATTGTGAAAATAAGAATTAAAGTGCAAGGAGGATTAGTTAGAATAGACTCCAGTTGTGGATAGAAGTAGACATCCAAGTTTTTGAAAAAGGTATGCAAAGTTTTATTTTATTCCAATTTTTAGTATAGTCTTGGTAGAATTTTATAATTATTATTGATTATTTGTTGAACCATTGATCATGTTAATTGGGATAACGGCTCTGACCTCTTGGTCTTCCTTAATTGGGGGTTACTGGGAGGCGGGGTCATTACATTTGGTATCAGAGCAAAATTCCTATAAGAGGGCAAAATTCCTATAAGAGGGGAATGATGTTACAACCTAAATTTTGCATATGTTTTTATAATTGAATTGTAAAGATTTTTTGAATATTGACTTAGTTGAAAAGGTTGTATGCTTTTCTTCAAAAGATCAATTTATTTGCAAATCTCCCTTTTGATAGGAATTTTGTAATTTCTATTATTAGATTAATCCAATAATGGATATAAAAGAGAAGAAAAGAAGAAAAGTCCAAATAAAAGGAAAAGATACAAGATAATGGATATTAAGCAAAGTAATTATGAGAAATACATAGAAATCTCTAGAAAGTGGAATTAATGGCCACAATTCAATAAATTTTGTTTATATGTGATTTCTAATGAAAGAAATAGGAAAAGAGGGAAAATAAATAAAAGATAAAGAGAAATCCTTGAAAAAAAATCTTTTAATAAAGAAATAAGTAAGATAATGAGAAATAAAGGATAGAAGGATAATAAGAATCCTTCAAAAAGGATTTCGAAAACTTAGGATTTCTTGGGTTCCAAGGAGTCCAAGTTGCAAGATAATAAGTGAAGAAAGAGTAAAGATGTGAGAAATAAGCCTAATAAAGAAATATCTTGCACCTAAAGAAAAGGCATATTTTATTTTAGATAATGAGCCCAAATATGGCAGGAAGTATATTAAGTCATTATTAAGTTTCCCTCAAAATTTGGGATTTATTAGACAATCGATTTGAGAGTTATGGATTTTAGAAGTTTCCCTAAAGTGATAAGCTTTTAATTAAATGTCACAATATATTCAATTAAAAGAAAAGAAAAGAAAAGGGAATAGAAGGGAGCGACGCCAGCCATCGGATCCCCGTGTAGTCCAAGGGACCATGGATCCGATGCTAGCTAGGCATCCTCCTCCTCTAGTCAAAGAAGGAAAGCAGATGGATTGCCGAATCTAATTTCCTCGCAAGATACCCCATGTGCGAGAAAGGAAATTGTATGAATAAGTCCGTGAAATGTTTCCGCACCCAAACAACCTAGCTTTTAGATTGTTTCATTCATTCTAGAAGAAATGCCCAATTGGGCTGAGAACTAGGGCAGCGGCGAGTTTGGAGAACCCTAAAAGAGCCCCTAAATCCTATAAATGGTACCCCCTCTCAACTCCTCTCACCCTCGCATACCCGAACGATGCCTTCCCTAGTTTTCTCGTACCCTGACCTGATGAGATCACCTTGCTCTGATGAGCTTGCAGTCGTGGCACCTCTGTGGAGTCATCTACTGGGTTGAGTAGGCGTGATCTACAATGACCGTTCGATCGAGGTCAGCGGTTGACCGCGGGCGTCGATCGACGACCCTAGTTCGTCGAGTTCTTCATCAGCCGGCTAGTGGACGCGTGTGTCACGAGCCCTCCAATTGTGTTTGGTCAAAGGCGACTGAGGATCCAACAGTCCAAAGTTTTCTGAAAAATAAAAGGTTAGTCGCCTCTCTGCCCAATATTCCAGAAAAAGATGGATTCTTGTATAAATCGTTAAAAATCACTCCTTTGACCGAAAAATACAAATAAGTAGTGCTTTTTGATCAGAAAAATGCAAGGAATGCAATGAAAATGTAATTGACGCCTAAATCTGCTTGTAATTCAAAAAGTATGTAAAGATGATATCTTTAAATGGTTTAATTAATTAAAAACCCTAATCTTTGATGTTTAATGTATTGGGAAGGGTTATATGGATGTTTAAAGTTGATATTAACCTGTTGGTTACAAAAGGACACATTAGATCTAAAAGGATGATCTTTATGCATAATTTGATTAATTTAGGGTTCCATGTACATAAATAAGCTTTAATGGGCCTTGAAACCCTAATGTTAGTAATTATGTTTCTTAATGGCTTTAATTGTTCAAATTCACAAATAAGACTGAGATATGATGAATCTACACTATTTCGAGTATAAAAGTTCCTAATTGTGGATAAATACCCTTAATTTGGTAATTAGGGTTTCCGAGTGGATAAATAAGGAATTAGTGATAAATAGGGTTCTTATATGTGAATTGAACTATAATGAAATATGAGTCGTCAATTTGGAAGAAATATAAGATGATAATTGGGACTAATGATCTTGAAATAAAGGTATTATGGAGGCTAAAACCCTAATGAAACCGTAAGGTTGGCCTAGAAACCCTAAGGTGGAATCCAAGTCAATCTTGAGTGTGTTTTGGATAAACTATAACACTTGGATGTTATGCATTAATTTCAGGATGTTGTTGTTTGCTTGTTTGATTGTTGTTTATCATTATTGCTTGGCCATCAAGTTTCTCTAGATCAGGTATGTGGTTAATTATGGTTAATTGCATTAGTTTCCCGAAGGTTTTTCGGAGGATTAATCGCATTGAATGCAACCTATAAGTTTGGATGTTCATACCTGCAAATCATAAAGTCACTATGATTATCACAATTATGATATAAATGTATATTCTCGCACCTACATGCCACCATGATGGATAATGCCAGAAGGTCAAGCCCAGGAGGGAAGACCCATGGGCACCATGAGTGGTGACCCCAGACACTAAGCTCGGGTTTGAGAAGGTGGTCTTTGTTGCATGACTAATGGGCACCATGAGAGGTAACCCCAGGCACCAAACTCAGGATTGAGAAGGTGGCCTTAAGTCAATGGAAAAAGAGAAACCCTAATGGGGGATTCCAGGGTTAGGGCAAAAGCGGTGGAGATTGACACATTGAAAACTTAAATTGAATTATTAACTACCTTGATTATGATAAATAGGTTGTTAGCCTTATGTTTGATATTTTGTTTGTCCCCACATATCGACATATTCATTTATGCTGACCGACATTTTGTTTTTCGGCATTTTAGGTACTATGTTGAAAAGGACAAATATTAAAGTGACATATTGTGAAAATAAGAATTAAAGTGCAAGGAGGATTAGTTAGAATAGAATCAAGTTGTGGATAGAAGTAGATATCTAAGTTTTTGGAAAAATGTATGCAAAGTTTATTTTATTCCAACTTTCAGTATAGTTTGGTAGAATTTAATCATTATTACTGAATATTTGTCGAATCTTTGATCTGGGAAATTGGGATAACGGCTCTGACCTCTTGGTCTCCCTTAATTGGGGGTTAGTGGGAGATGGGGTCGTTACATTTGGTATCAGAGCATTGGTTCCTCATTTAATCTTTAGTAATTATTAAATTTTACAAATTCCATAGAACCAAAGGAGTTATTAGAGGATTTTTTGAAAGATGGAGGTGCCTAGAAAAGGATCACGTCTGGGGGCTGGCAATATTTTCCTCCGCACCACTAGTCGGAATACGAGGACTCCCGGATCTGTGTGACTGCCTGGCCAATGTCTTAGGATCTGACTCGAAATAAGATACATTTAGTCCATCTATTTTTGTCCCTTCTCAACCCTAATTATGTTAAGATTATGAGGTTTATGATTTTCTCTCTCTTCCTCGCCCTCTTGAGGATAGGGTATGCATAATAAGGTTAAGGAATCCTCCACCAAAATTAATTGAAAGCATGTAAATAAGATGTCATGGACATAAGCTTAATAGTTTAAGCAGAAACTAAAGATTAGTTGTGTTCTTAGGTCGTATGACATGTGTTTTCATGCCCTTAGGATAGACCTAAGGTTATACCTTCTTGTCTGGAGGATAAGTAGAGAGAGTTAGTCTTAGAGGTAGAGACCTCCATTATAAGTAGAGACCTGGCACATCCTCTGAGGATGATGCTAACTCTAACCCTAAGTGGTGGTTAGAGAGGGATGACATGAGGAGTTAGATGTCATGGTAGACCATGTGTGTGGGTGGACATGCTTTTGGTTTGGATACCCATGATGATATGAGCCATGTGAGGTTGGTTGACCTAGTACCTTTGGCGACCCAACCCTGGGAAGGGTCGTGCATGTTAGGGTGAAGGATAACTCCTTCATTGATGAGGTTAGTGATGGCTATATAGAAACCCTATGAGCTTATAGGAGCATGGCAAAGTTGCACCCAAAGTACGTCAGTAGGGCTGACAGTAGGCTAAAGCCCTGGCCAGGAGAGTATGTTAGATAGCTTATGAGATAAGCATGATGAGTTTTGGATAATATTGGGCGAACATAGGTTCCTCTCATGTAGGTGTACGCTTGTGAGCTTGATCCACCTTAGAGACAGGACCTCCAATAGTAAGTTGTTGTAGGGTTAAGCTCTAGAGAGAGGGAGCAGGGCCCGAGCTAGAAGGTTGGAAGTTTAGAATCTGGGCTAGGAGAAACCCTAAGAAGTTGAGGATGATGTGACCTAAGAGGATGGTTGCAGTTGCCTCATGCACGATCCCTGGAGGCTAATGGTATCTTGGTTGCCTTTAGAGGAATCAAACCCTAGAGAGAGGATGAGGCTGCTGGTACCTATGTGCCTATGGTATAAGTGTTTACCTTCTAGAGTTAGGAAGAAGAGTTCCTTAGACCTTGAGGAGGCTTAGTACCAAGCTGTGAGGCCTTATATCTAGGTGGTTGTCCTTGAGGAGGACTCAACTCTGAGGTGTTACTCGAGTAGAAGGATAACAGTAAGTGCATGCCTTGTACATGCTTGGTACGTGGTTACAGGGTTGAGCATGTAGTTGGACATCAAAAAGGCGAGCCTAGTGAACCTAGACCTAATCGGGGAAGTAGTAGTTCCTGGTGCACTTGACGCTCATGATGAGATATGAATTTTTATAGATTCGAGCATGACACTCCTCATGTTTTGAGGAAAAGGGAAAACCTCCTGGATTAAGGTGTATGTTTGATGAACCCCTCACTAATAGGTTGGTGACATATGTAGGTATGCTGATGGTCCAATGTTGAGGAATAAATAGGTATGACCTACCGTGAAGACCTAGCATGGTTTTGTAGGTGGTCTGTTGGTTAGCTACGTGCCTTAGTAGCTTGATCGGGTTAAGCATGCTCATGTTGATGTAAACCCTAGACATAAGGACGTTTGTGACATTTGTTTCTATCAAGAGATAGTTTCCTCCCATACTGGGAGAGGACCCTTTTGTAGGGTATGAATCAACTTTTGTTGGGTTTGAGGAAACCCTAAGAGATCTCATAGAATCTTGAGAATCTAAGTGGAGAGTACATAGTATAAGAGTGAACCTATATACCCATAGATGATCATCTCTGAGTGCATGTGGATGTGTTACCATGGAGGTAACCGGTATGGGGCCTGACTGAGGTAGATAGGTCACCATGACCCCTATGAAAGGACGTAAGTCAGATCATGAATGTCGAGAAAGATGATGGAGACTTGGGTAAGGTTTCAAGTTGGATACGTACTATGTTAGGATCTGGAGTCTATCCTAGGGTCAGGTAGGGATAAGATCGATGGGAGTAGGAGTTTCCTAATTCCCTAGTTGCACATGACCATAGGGTCGGGAGGTAATAACTATCTTTGTCTGAGCGCCATGGGTTAGGAGATTGATCACCTTCATGAACTCATGGGACCCAAGAGGCAAATGAGTAGGGTACTCTCTGATGCATAAGGGGAGAGGGATGACCCCAAAAGTTCCGGCACCCTATAGACCTAGAGGAGATGACCAAGGATGGTGTGATGACCCAAAAGGGTTCAAGACCAATTTTCCATGAAAGTAACCTTGATATTGAGATGTTCATGATGTGGAGACATGTGATGCACGTTTCAAATTAGATTGTAGTTGTACTGGCAATGTGAGATGTACCATCTCTACTCTTGGAACGGGAAGAACTCCGTATTTGGACTGCAGCCAAATGCTTATTTCCTCTTGTTATGGGAGTGAGAGATACAACAGTACACATGCCATACACCAAGGATAAAGATAATGTAAGTGGAAACGTTGCTTTGATGCATGAGGATGGAGATAATAACGTACCCTTATGGAGTGTAAGATGTGTGGATGTTGTAAAACACTAAGAGAACTAAGGTAGTCATCTTATGAGGATGTTTTTATCATGAGCAATGTGGAATTTGTGAGTTATACAAGGTTGTGTTAGAAAACTAAGAGGATGAGCTCATAGTTTTCTTGATGAAGATAGACTTAGAGTTTGAGATGAGATAATAAGTGGAATAGATAGAGGTGTATGCCTTCAACATTACCATACACATAAGGATGTGAGATGGTAATGGATGCTCTGGTTGAGATGCAGCTGCCTAGTTTAGCTAGAGGTTAGAAGAGGTTGTTAGGTTAGCCCTCAGTTTGAAAAAGGAGATATGTTTGGCTAACACTCAGATGTAACGAGATCTGTTGATCAAGTTAGTGGTTGTTTGGTTAGTCAGCCTAGGCCTTGATGCTATAAAAGGATGGTTGTAGAACCTCAGATGCACTTCCCTGGAAAGGAAGGTGATGAAACCCCGACTAGAGTGATTTAGGGTTTCCGAGGAATCAATCTTGAGGAATCATGACATACAAGATATCATGATTTTGAGTCACCATACACCATGGTACTACTAAGATGGTAAGTTTCAGTAGTACTTTGGATGCCTAAGATGAAGTTGCATATGGCTTGTCACCATGTATGTCAGGAGGTGAAGGACGAACATTAGTAACCCAGTAAGTTGATACAAAGGATAAAAAGTCCCTGAGAGGGAATGGGAGTTCATCACTATGGATGTCATGGTAAGTCTCCCCTGGACCAAGGAAGGTCAAGATGCAATATGGGTTATGGTAGATCACCTTACCTAGATGACATAATCTAAGAGAAAGAGAGAATACTGTCAGGAGATAGATCCGACTGAACTACAAGTAAGAGAGATGGTTCAACTGCACCAGGATGCAAGTTCAAAAGTTCTTGAATATGACCTAAAGATTAACTTCCATGAGGTAGAAGTAGGTACATGAAGAACTCGATGTGAGTACAACTTATCACCCCTAAGTAATGGTTAGCATGATCTAAATAAGAGGGTATGATGAGAGAATGTGTGCTCATTCAGGGTGATACATGGGGGGAAGTTCTTTCCCTATGAGAGATGTGATGATAACCACCACAGCCAATATCGGGATGTAAAGAAGCTCTATAAGGGAGGTTGTGTCGGTCACCACTTCATTAAGATAATGTTGGTGAAGGGACCTCACAAAGGTTAGAAAAGGACCACAGTGTGTGTAGATGAAGTCACTTTGATCACGTGATGGATGAGGAAGCCCATGGGAGACATGAGTCATGAGCTGATGCAAAGTAGACTGACATGCAATTCACTATGGGAGAATATGCGATGTGAAAATCCGACCCCTCTAAGCTACAACTGAGAAAGCTGAGTCCCCAATATATGGGTCCTTTTGAGATGGATTGGTGGAGATGGTTATGTTCAGTCTTACCCCTCAAGATAATGTGATGTGTTCTACGAGTCCGATCTAGAGCACTATGTGAGGTATCCAAGCCATGTGCTAAGCCATGAACCCAGCTAGCTTTGAGAGAAGTTGAAATGTCCTGAGTCACCTATGAGGGTTCAAGATGCCAAGGTGAGAAAGAACTCAGATGCAAGAATATGAGATGATGAAGGTTCTTGGGAGGCACCATGGAGAGGGTAAAACCACATGGGAGCCATGATGGACATGAGAAAGTCTTATCTTGTTTGTTTGTGTGGTTGAGGGAATTTTGAGGACAAAATTCCTATAAGAGGGGAAGGATGTTACAACCTCAATTTTGCATATGTTTTCATAATTGAATTATAAAGATTTTGTGAATATGGACTTAATTGAAAAGGTTGTATGCTTTGCTTCAAAAGATGGATTTCTTTGCAAATATCCCTTTTGATAGGAATTTCGTAATTTCTATTATTAGATTAATCCAATAATGGATATAAAAGAGAAGAAAAGAAAAGAAGAAAAGTCCAAATAAAAGGAAAAGATACAATATAACGGATATTAAGCAAAGTAATTATGAGAAATACATAGAAATCTCTAGAAAGTGGAATTAATGGCCACAATTAAATAAATTTTATTTATATGTGATTTCTAATGAAATAAATAGGAAAAGAGGGAAAATAAATAAAAGATAAAGAGAAATCCTTGAAAAGAAATCTTTTAATAAAGAAATAAGTAAGATAATGAGAAATAAAGGATGTGGATGCATATATAAGGATTATAAGAATCCTTCAAAAAGGATTTCGAAATATTAGGATTTCTTGGGTTCCAAGGAGTCCAAGTTGCAAGATAATAAGTGAAGAAAGAGAAAAGATGCTAGAAATAAGCCTAATTGAGAAATATATTGCACCTAAAGAAAAGGCACGTTTTCTTTTAGATTATGAGCCCAAATTTGGCAGAGACGTATATTAAGTCATTATTAAGTTTACCTCAAAATTTGGGATTTATTGGAAAATCGGTTTGAGAGTTATGGATTTTAGAATTTTCCTTAAAGTGATAAGCTTTTAATTAAATGTCACAATATATTCGATTAAAAGAAAAGAAAAGGGAATAGAAGGGAGCGAAGCTATCCGTCGGATCCCCGCGTGGTCTAGGGGACCATGGATCCGACACTAGCTGGGTGTCCTCCTCCTCTAGTCGAAGAAGGAAAGCAGATGGATTTCCAAATCCAATTTCCTCGCAAGATACCCCGTGTGCGAGAAAGGAAATTGTACGAATAAGTGTGTGAAATGTTTTTGCACCCAAACAGCCCAGCTATTAGATGGTTTCATTCATTCTAGAAGAAATGCCCAATTGGGCCAAGAACCAGAGCGGCGATGAGTTTGGAGAACCCTAAAAGAGCCCCTAAATACTATAAATGGTACCCCCTCTCAACTCCTCTCACCCTCGCATACCCGAACGAAGCCTTCCCTAGTTTTCTCGTACCCTGACCTGATGAAATCACCTTGCTCCCATGAGCTTGTAGTTGTAGCACCGCCGCAGAGTCATCTGCTGGGTTGAGTAGGAGCAATCTACAACGACCGTTCGATCGAGGTCAGCGGTTGACCACAGGCGCCGATCGACGACCCTAGTTCGTCGAGTTCTTCATCAACCGGCTAGTGGACGCGTGTGTCACGAACCATCCGATCACGCTCAGTCAAAGGTGATCGAGGATCCAATGGTCCAAAGTTTTCTGAAAAATAAAAGGTTAGTCACCTCTCTGCCCAATATTCCAGAAAAAGATGGATTCTTATATAAATCGTTAAAAATTTCTCCTTTGGCCGAAAAATACAAATAAGTAGTGCTTTTTGATCAGAAAAATGCAAGGAATGCAATGAAAATGTAATTGTCACCTAATTATGCTTGCAATTCAAAAAGTATGTAAATGTGATATCTTTAAATGGTTTAATTAATGAAAAACCCTATTCTTTGATGTTTAATGTATTGGGAAGGGTTATATGGATGTTTATAGTTGATATTAACCTGTTGGTTACAAAAGGACACATTAGATCTAAAAGGATGATCTTTATGCATAATTTTATTAATTTAGGGTTCCATGCACATAAATAAGCTTTAATGGGCCTTGAAACCCTAATGTTAGTAATTATGTTTCTTAATGGTTTTAATTGTTCAAATTCATGAATAAGACTGAGTTATGATGAATCTACACTATTTTGAGTATAAAAGTTCCTAATTGTGGATAAATACCCTTAATTTGGTAATTAGAGTTTTCGAGTGGATAAATGTGGAATTAGTGATAAATAGGGTTCTTATATGTGAATTGAACTATAATGAAATATGAGTCGTCAATTTGGAAGGAATCTAAGATGATAATTGGGAATAATGATCTTGAAATAACTTAAAAGGATAAAAGTGGTAATTTTAGTGTAAATGGAAATAATAGACTTAATTGACTTTTAAGTAGGCTTATGATGTTGAAATTAGGGTTTGTGAACTAAAAGAGTATTAAAAGTTATAAAGGAATTATGGAGGATAAAACCCTAATGAAACCCTAAGGTTTGCCTAGAAACCCTAAGGTGGAATCCAAGTCAATCTTGAGTGTGTTTTGGATAAACTATAACACTTGGATGTTATGCATTAATTTCAGGATGTTGTTGATTGCTTGTTTGATTGTTCTTTATCATTATTGCTTGGACATCAAGTTGCTCTGGATCAGGTATGTGGTTAATTATGGTTAATCACATAAGTTTCCCGAAGGTTTTCCAGAGGATTAATCGCATTGAATGCAACCTATTAGTTTGGATGTTCATACTTGCAAATCATAAAGTCACTATGATTATCATAATTATGATATAAATGTGTATTCTCACACCTACATGCCACCCTGATGGATGATGCCAGAAGGTCAAGCCCAGGAGGGAAGACCCATGGACACCATGTGTAACATACTGAATCTCAGGGTCTTCCCTGCAATTTACCCATTCTTGAGCTTTTCTTTGACTTTTAGTCCATTTGGACCTTTTCCATAAATTTCCCATCCTTTTGGATCATTTTTGTACACCTTGTGCAATTTGAGCACAATTTGATGTTGGAATCACTATTTACCCTCTTTTATGTAAATTGAGGGGTGTTTGCACAAAAAACCCACATTAGGTGATAAGTTAGGGTTAATAATGTTGTAATTTGGTCTTTAATGGGATAATAGAGTAGATTATATTTAATTGGAGCTTTTTGGATAAATATATTAATAATAATATGTAATGTAATTGATTATGAGTGTATTAACCTTTATTGTTTCTCTCTCCTCGAAATATGATTTTAATTCATAATAATATGTTATTTTGTTGAGTAATGAGTATTTGTACCCTAATGTGTTTTATATGTCGAATTTACTCACATGTTTCTCATTAATAAGCTTTTTCATATAATTCCTTGATTTTAATATATTATTATGCTCCTTTATGAGCTATATGTTTATTAATGGCCATATTATGTATTAAACGAGAAAGTGATTATATAGCATTGTAATACTCGTCATTATGAACCTATGGTTCAATTTTGGTGTTGTTTGGAGTTGATTTGACCCCTCAAATGGATTTTATTAGCTTTTAAGATGGTGTGAATATAGTTATTTCATTGATTTCATTTATTTCACCGTGTAACGCTATAGTTCAGTTTGTTTAACTTGTCACGCGGCCGGGTCCATAGTGGACTCGTATCCAATGGCTCCTAATCGATCTTGATTCGATCCAACGGCCGGGACATCGTCCCCTACCTTCGTTCAGCTGAGCAGACCCGGCGCCTGACCTCCTCCGCGTCGATCTCTCTCCCTCCTTCACCTCTTTGCGAGATTACTGGTGCGTTGAGTCCGTCTCATCGAGATGCTTCAGTCGAGCCACATTTCATCACCTCTCTCCCTGTGTGCACGAAACGCCCAACTGGGCTCTTCCCCTCCTCTCCACCAAGGAGCTGCAGAGGGAGCCGCCGCTCCTCCGACCTATTTAAGGGGCCGTGGAGCACCCCCTGGCCTCGAGCTTTCCCTATCCTCCTCCAATTTGTCCGGAGCTACCCCCGATCTCCCCGCCCTACTCCGTTCTTCTTCTCCGGCGATCTCGGCCTGCTTCTCGCCCTCCCGGCCACCTCAGTCCAATAGCATGAGCGGTGAGCTTCCCTAGACTCCTTGCTTCTCTTCTACTTCACTAGTTTTGCTCGCAGCACCCTGTACCACCGGGTCCTATAGGGCCGCCGACGAACTCCGCCGCCACCTGGCCTTTTCGTGTTCTGGTGCTCCTCCGACCTCAATTCCGCCGCTGTTCGGTTCACCTTGGTTTCGCGAAGCTAACCCCGGTCTCCGTTTCTTTCTTGGTGCTTTTTCGTGGTGGTTTTCGCCTATCCTTATCTCCCCTGTTTCCGGCCATGTCGCGATTGGCTTCCTTGCTCCTGAGCACGTTTGGTTCTGCTTTGGGGGTTCTCTGTGACCACGAGACGACGAGGAACGCGTTCCCGGTCTCAGCTTGGGTCGGCTAGCAGAGGAGCAGTCGGAAGCCATCGGTCCCCGACCTCCAGGTTGTGCGCTCGAGCCATGGTTCGCAGCAGCAACAAACACGGAGGTGGGATGACCAAGATAGCCCCCCACTCCGAGCCATGTATTCGATTCGCCACCAGGGGTAGTGTTGTCTTTTCCCCTTGATTCTTCTTTCTGTCACAAACGATCGATCGCGGGTCTAAATGACCTTATTACCCTCATCATTTCAATTGGTTTGTTTTAGCGAGTAAGGGCATTTTGGTCCTTTCATCTATAATTTACATCGAGTTTCATCTTGATTTAAATACCTGTCACTCTATAGTTTGCCTAATTTCTGATTGGTCAGATTTACTTAATTCATAGTAAATCGATCCTTTGTCAGAAAAATATGAATAAATAGCCGATGGAAAGTATTTTTAACGTAGAATCTGATTTTATGATTTTTGAGACTTGATTCTCAAGGGTTTTCCGAAGTTTGCTTTGATTGGCATTTTTAATATGTAATTGTTTTAAAATACATAATTAATTCATTTTAATTCTGTTTTATATAATAAAATATGTTTTATTAATCAGGAGATTTTGAGTAATCGTTTGGACTTGGTTTTGAGCTCTAAATTGTAGTTTTGTAAAATTAGGGTTTTTTTCTATGCTTATGTCTTTATATATATTAATACATGTGTTATGTTTATAACTAGGATATATGGATGGTTTGCTATCTGTTTGGTGGTTATGATGGTAATGTATATATCTAAGGTATGTGGATCCTATTGTAATTGTGGAATTTAAATGTGATGTAATTGTGCAAACTACCTATCCTTCAGTTGGGCCTTTTCCAACCCCACTATAATTATTGTGCTAGCCTCATTTTCCCTCTAATTGCATTTATTGGCTCTTAACTGATTTTATGCTTCTAATACCATTGTTGGATCATCTTTTGAAATACTTGGAAATCTTATATATATTGTGGTTGATCTTGTGGCTCATTTGAGTGTAATTCCTTAATCTTGTTATTTGACTATGTGGATCATCCTTTTGAGATATGTGGAAACATTGTATAATGTTGTTCCTTGTTGGCTCCTTTACTTGTTGGAATTCTTGTATAATGATGTTGCCTATGATGGCATGATGATTGAGATTATTTATTTGGGTTTCATTCCCAATGCTATCTTGTTACTTTTCACTATGCTGCCAAGTGAATGTTTATGCATGATATAGTTATTGGCCAATTGACAATGTAGTGTACATGAGTACAAACCACCCACAGGACACTGAGGTTTTAGTCCTCCTGCCGGGCACTGGGGTTTTAGTCCCCCTGCCATTTTATATATTAGGCACTGGGGTTTTATTCCCCCTGCCACTTTTTAGGCACTGGGGTTTTAGTCCCACTGCCATTGGTGAGGTCCGGTACGTGCCTCACCCTACATTGAGAGGACGTTGAGTCATAATTTATATTCATGCAAATGTGATAATTGTTGATATTTAAATGTGGCAGTTTCTCTCTCTCATATTCATATATTTGCCTCATTTCTTTTGAAATCTCTTATTGTAGAGAATCTTTTATATTGCAAAGCTTTTTATTATTATTTGTCCTATCCCTTTTTATTAACACATACCTTTTATCTCTCTCTTGTTGGATGACCCCAACCATCCAGGATAGGAATCAGAGTGCGCATGGAAGCTTGGTGAACCCAAAGCTAAGGATAGGATTAGAAGAAAGGAATATATAGTTTGAGTGATCATGGTTGCTTTTATGTTATGTGGTTGTTTTGTTTGGAGACAATGTTGCATTAGTCTAAGTCTTCCTCTACCTAGATCCTTGTATGCTTGTATAAAGTTGTACACCCATTTGGGGAAATTTTATATTGTACTCTTTATACATTTTGAATAAAGTCAAGATTTAATTTCTTCTGCTGCCATACTTTTGGTGTTTTTGTTTATCATGTTTATAGTAGAGACTTTGGGTCTTTACAGCATGGTATCAGAGCCATCAAGGTAGTCGGATTCTTGACTAGTTCAAAATTGTCTCCTAGATAGAACCCTTATCTTATATAGTTTCCCTTTACCAAGTTTTTCACCTTAGAGTTGACCTTTAAAGAATGTTTGATTTAGGATCATAATAATTTCTTATTAGAAATAAAATTTGTCAACTTTTTGGTGAATTGTCTAATTGAGTAGCTATTAGAGCAAGAAGTTGAAGTGATGGTGTCTAGAAAGGGTCAGAGCTTGGGGGCTGGCAATATTTTCCTCCGCCCCACTAGCTTGGTCACGAGGACTCCTGAGCTCATATGACCTGGCCTGGCCTGATCTGAAACGGACAGCTCGAAATAGTCTACCTTTAGACATATTACCTTATTGTTGAATAACCTTAGAATCCTTATATGATGATTTGATTTCTTTTCTCAAACAAAAATCATCTTGTAATCCCTAAGTATCTTATATGAGCCTTAGATTTCCATGTTTAGGGTTTAGTGTACCCTATGTTATACCTTTAGTTTGGAGGATAGTGGATAGTAAGACTTTCATGTTGGATCTTATACCCTTAGAGTAGTTTGACTTAGTCAACCTTTTGAGTGGAAAGGTAGTGTTAGTACCTTGTTAGATTTTGGAGTTGTTGATTTCGAGGACGAAATCCTCTTTAGGGGGTTGGAATCCCTCAATGCCTTGAAATCAAGAAACTCTAACTCCTTAGACATGGGAATAGAGAGCTTATGTGTTTAGAGTTCAATAAACCTAATATATTTGTAATTCATCTTGTTTTATAACTAATGGATAATTCATGTAATTCTCATGCTTGAACCTTAATATACTCTTGTTGCACATAATCATTAATTATTCATATGTGAATATACATAGTTTTGATTAAGTCACCCTAATGATAAAATGTGTATGGTAAAATGCACCCTTAGGATGCCTTAATATGTAATGGTCATGTTGACCTAAACCCTAAGATGTAAACATCTAGCCTTGACAACATATGTACATATATACCCTTCATGCCTTTCTTGACACATTAGTGACATTAGGTGTCATCACATGATATACCTTAATGCATGTAAATGGATTATAATCACTTAATCATAGTTGTGACCTAAATTAGCAACACATGTTAGGCATATCACCTTGTTCACTAAAATACATCTTATTGATCATCTTATTGGGTTATGAATAAAATCAGTAATAAGATGATGAGTAATTAGATTCATATAATGTGAGGTTAATTCATAGTAATTAGTGTTGTGAGAGAAAATGATTAGTGATGACATGGATATGAGTATGTTAGATGTTGTGCCAATATGTTCCTTAGATATAATCCATATACCCTTAGACCTGTTATTAGGGTAATAATTTGTTGGATAAAATTATATGGCATAATCTCACATGATGTAGTTGTTGGGTAATAATATTGAGTTATTTAGGTTTTAGCCTAATGCATTAATATTAGTTGAAATGGCTTAGAAAACCCTAATTGTGCTTAAAACCCTTAATGAGGGAGATACCCTTGATATATAGTTGAGATATAATTGTTTTGTAATAAAATATGGCACAAGTGTTAGTATAATAGATATGCTGCCTTTTCATGATAGAGTTTATGCAACAAGATGTTATGTTGGGTTTGATAAAAGGCTATAGGTTTTGTGAAAACCTTAGTAACACCTGACTTATGTAGATTTTGTGATGTGCCCTAGAGTAAGGGTTATAACCTAGTTGTTTAAGGTTGGGTTGTTGCACACTCACCCTCTCTTTCCTCTTGTTGTGATTTCGGGGACGAAATCCTCTTTAAGGGGTGGTGTGCTGTAACATACTGAATCTCAGGGTCTTCCCTGCAATTTACCCATTCTTGAGCTTTTCTTTGACTTTTAGTCCATTTGGACCTTTTCCATAAATTTCCCATCCTTTTGGATCATTTTTGTACACCTTGTGCAATTTGAGCACAATTTGATGTTGGAATCACTATTTACCCTCTTTTATGTAAATTGAGGGGTGTTTGCACAAATAACCCACATTAGGTGATAAGTTAGGGTTAATAATGTTGTAATTTGGTCTTTAATGGGATAATAGAGTAGATTATATTTAGTTGGAGCTTTTTGGATAAATATATTAATAATAATATGTAATGTAATTGATTATGAGTGTATTAACCTTTATTGTTTCTCTCTCCTTGAAATATGATTTTAATTCATAATAATATGTTATTTTGTTGAGTAATGAGTATTTGTACCCTAATGTGTTTTATATGTCGAATTTACTCACATGTTTCTCATTAATAAGCTTTTTCATATAATTCCTTGATTTTAATATATTATTATGCTCCTTTATGAGCTATATGTTTATTAATGGCCATATTATGTATTAAACGAGAAAGTGATTATATAGCATTGTAATACTCGTCATTATGAACCTATGGTTCAATTTTGGTGTTGTTTGGAGTTGATTTGACCCCTCAAATGGATTTTATTAGCTTTTAAGATGGTGTGAATATAGTTATTTCATTGATTTCATTTATTTCACCGTGTAACGCTATAGTTCAGTTTGTTTAACTTGTCACGCGGCCGGGTCCATAGTGGACTCGTATCCAATGGCTCCTAATCGATCTTGATTCGATCCAACGGCCGGGACATCGTCCCCTACCTTCGTTCAGCTGAGCAGACCCGGCGCCTGACCTCCTCTGCGTCGATCTCTCTCCCTCCTTCACCTCTTTGCGAGATTACTGGTGCGTTGAGTCCGTCTCATCGAGACGCTTCAGTCGAGCCACATTTCATCACCTCTCTCCCTGTGTGCACG
Source organism: Alisma plantago-aquatica (assembly GCA_963693085.1). Taxonomy (NCBI): domain Eukaryota; kingdom Viridiplantae; phylum Streptophyta; class Magnoliopsida; order Alismatales; family Alismataceae; genus Alisma; species Alisma plantago-aquatica. Next base: position 349,721,711 of record OY856414.1, read on the forward strand.
AAACGCCCAACTGGGCTCTTCCCCTCCTCTCCACCAAGGAGCTGCAGAGGGAGCCGCCGCTCCTCCGGCCTATTTAAGAGGCCGTGGAGCACCCCCTGGCCTCGAGCTTTCCCTATCCTCCTCCAATTTGTCCGGAGCTACCCCCGATCTCCCCGCCCTACTCCGTTCTTCTTCTCCGGCGATCTCGGCCTGCTTCTCGCCCTCCCGGCCACCTCAGTCCAATAGCATGAGCGGTGAGCTTCCCTAGACTCCTTGCTTCTCTTCTACTTCACTAGTTTTGCTCGCAGCACCCTGTACCATCGGGTCCTATAGGGCCACCGACGAACTCCGCCGCCACCTGGCCTTTTCGTGTTCTGGTGCTCCTCCGACCTCAATTCCGCCGCCGTTCGGTTCACCTTGGTTTCACGAAGCTAACCCCAGTCTCCGTTTCTTTCTTGGTGCTTTTTCGTGGTGGTTTTCGCCTATCCTTATCTCCCCTGTTTCCGGCCATGTCGCGATTGGCTTCCTTGCTCCTGAGCACGTTTGGTTCTGCTTTGGGGGTTCTCTGTGACCACGAGACGACGGGGAACGCATTCCCGGTCTCAGCTTGGGTCGGCTAGCAGAGGAGCAGTCGGAAGCCATCGGTCCCCGACCTCCAGGTTGTGCGCTCGAGCCATGGTTCGCAGCAGCAACAAACACGGAGGTGGGATGACCAAGATAGCCCCCCACTCCGAGCCATGTATTCGATTCGCCACCAGGGGTAGTGTTGTCTTTTCCCCTTGATTCTTCTTTCTGTCGCAAACGATCGATCGCGGGTCTAAATGACCTTATTACCCTCATCGTTTCAATTGGTTTGTTTTAGCGAGTAAGGGCATTTTGGTCCTTTCATCTATAATTTACATCGAGTTTCATCTTGATTTAAATACCTGTCACTCTATAGTTTGCCTAATTTCTGATTGGTCAGATTTACTTAATGCATAGTAAATCGATCCTTTGTCAGAAAAATATGAATAAATAGCCGATGGAAAGTATTTTTAACGTAGAATCTGATTTTATGATTTTTGAGACTTGATTCTCAAGGGTTTTCCGAAGTTTGCTTTGATTGGCATTTTTAATATGTAATTGTTTTAAAATACATAATTAATTCATTTTAATTCTGTTTTATATAATAAAATATGTTTTATTAATCAGGAGATTTTGAGTAATCGTTTGGACTTGGTTTTGAGCTCTAAATCGTAGTTTTGTAAAATTAGGGTTTTTTTTCTATGCTTATGTCTTTATATATATTAATACATGTGTTATGTTTATAACTAGGATATATGGATGGTTTGCTATCTGTTTGGTGGTTATGATGGTAATGTATATATCTAAGGTATGTGGATCCTATTGTAATTGTGGAATTTAAATGTGATGTAATTGTGCAAACTACCTATCCTTCAGTTGGGCCTTTTCCAACCCCACTATAATTATTGTGCTAGCCTCATTTTCCCTCTAATTGCATTTATTGGCTCTTAACTGATTTTATGCTTCTAATACCATTGTTGGATCATCTTTTGAAATACTTGGAAATCTTATATATATTGTGGTTGATCTTGTGGCTCATTTGAGTGTAATTCCTTAATCTTGTTATTTGACTATGTGGATCATCCTTTTGAGATATGTGGAAACATTGTATAATGTTGTTCCTTGTTGGCTCCTTTACTTGTTGGAATTCTTGTATAATGATGTTGCCTATGATGGCATGATGATTGAGATTATTTATTTGGGTTTCATTCCCAATGCTATCTTGTTACTTTTCACTATGCTGCCAAGTGAATGTTTATGCATGATATAGTTATTGGCCAATTGACAATGTAGTGTACATGAGTACAAACCACCCACAGGGCACTGAGGTTTTAGTCCTCCTGCCGGGCACTGGGGTTTTAGTCCCCCTGCCATTTTATATATTAGGCACTGGGGTTTTATTCCCCCTGCCACTTTTTAGGCACTGGGGTTTTAGTCCCCCTGCCATTGGTGAGGTCCGGTAGGTGCCTCACCCTACATTGAGAGGACGTTGAGTCATAATTTATATTCATGCAAATGTGATAATTGTTGATATTTAAATGTGGCCGTTTCTCTCTCTCATATTCATATATTTGCCTCATTTCTTTTGAAATCTCTTATTGTAGAGAATCTTTTATATTGCAAAGCTTTTTATTATTATTTGTCCTATCCCTTTTTATTAACACATACCTTTTATCTCTCTCTTGCTGGATGACCCCAACCATCCAGGATAGGAATCAGAGTGCGCATGGAAGCTTGGTGAACCCAAAGCTAAGGATAGGATTAGAAGAAAGGAATATATAGTTTGAGTGATCATGGTTGCTTTTATGTTATGTGGTTGTTTTGTTTGGAGACAATGTTGCATTAGTCTAAGTCTTCCTCTACCTAGATCCTTGTATGCTTGTATAAAGTTGTACACCCATTTGGGGAAATTTTATATTGTACTCTTTATACATTTTGAATAAAGTCAAGATTTAATTTCTTCCGCTGCCATACTTTTGGTGTTTTTGTTTATCATGTTTATAGTAGAGACTTTGGGTCTTTACACCATGAGTGGTGACCCCAGACACTAAGCTCGGGATTGAGAAGGTGGTCTTTGTTGCATGACTAATGGGAACCATGGGAGGTTACCCCAGACACCAAGATCGGGATTGAGAAGGTGGCCTTAAGTCAATGGCAAAAGAGAAACCCTAATGGGGTTATTCTAGGGTTAGGGCAAAAGTGGTGGAGATTGACACATTGAAAACATAAATTGAATTGTTAACTACCTTGATTATGATAAATATGCTGTTAGCCTTATGTTTGATATTTTGTTTGTCCCCACATACCAGTATATTCATTTATGCTGACCGACGTTTTGTTTGTCGGAATTTTAAGTACAATGTTGAAAAGGACAAATTGTAAAGTGACATATTGTGAAAATAAGAATTAAAGTGCAAGGAGGATTGTTAGAATAGACTCCAGTTGTGGATAGAAGTAGATATCTAGTTTTTTGGAAAAAGGTATGCAAAGTTTTATTTTATTCCAACTTTCAGTATAATTTGGTAGAATTTAATAATTATTACTGATTATTTGTCAAACCTTTGATCTGGGAAATTGAGATAACGGCTCTGACCTCTTGGTCTCCCTTAATTGGGGGTTACCTGGAGGCAGGGTTGTTACATGGTGTCTTTTGAACCGACTTAGATGGTAATCAGTTAATTGTAAACATGGTGGTTTCAAGAGAATACCCCTAGAATGAAGTTGGAAGATCAACAAAACTCATCATAGATCATACCATATCTAGTAATGTGCTATTCCTTCTTTCTGATACACCATTATGCAGTCTTATTCCAGGTGAAGTCCATTGTGATACAATACCGCGGGCTCTCAGAAGGCCCTAAAACTCTTGCCTTGAGTATTCTCCAACTCGATAAAAATGAAGTTCCTTAATACTTTTACGAAGTTGGTTTCATACTTCATTTATGAACTCTCTGAACTTTTCAAGAGCTTTTGACTTATGTTTCATCAGGTAAACATAGCCATACCTACTAAAGTCATCAATGAAGGTAATGAAGTACTGATACCCACCTCTGGCATTTGATCTAAAAGGCCCACATGCATCAGTATGTATGAGTCCTAATATATCACTAGCTCTCTCACTACTACAAGTGAATGGAGTCTTGGTCATCTTTCCGACAAACAAAATTCACATGTCTCTATTGATTCAAAATCAAAAGAGTCTAGATAACCATCTTTATGGAGTCTATATATGTGATTCTCATTTATGTGCCCTAGATGACAATGCCAAGCTATGTTTGGTTTGATTCATTGAGTTTTTGTCTTTTGGTATTTAAGTTATATATGCTTGTCTTTAGATCTATCATGTATAGATCATAAGACATTGGGGCACTTCCATTAAAGATTCTATCTTTACTAATAGAACATATTCCATTATTTATAAGAAATTAGAATCTGTTCTTGTCCAAAAAAGATACAAATATGATGTTCCTATTAATGACATGTATGTAATAGCAATTCTCGAACTCTATTACAAGCCCACTTGGCAGAGATAACTCATAGGTTCCAACTGTGCTGGCCGCATGTAATGACCCTGACCTGGGTTTTGGGATAACCCTGGATGTTTTGCCTAAGTAAGATGATTAGAACCTTGTCTTAATATTTTCAAAGTAATTAATATTTGAGGAGAGATCAAGTTTCAGTTTGGTCATGTTTGAATGCTATTTGAGCATTGTTTGCTTATTTTGGAGCAAAGTGAAATTTACCCAAGATAAGGGGTTATTTTGCAATATGTCACATGATGGGTGTTCCCTTAGTACTTTAGCATCATAAGAGAGAGCATGATTCTACAGGGCTCGTTGTGGAAAGCCTAAATTCCAAGTTGAGCTTGTATGGTTGATGCTTGTGCTTTATGTGCTAGTTTTGGTGCAACTTAACCAATATATGGGGTTGATGTTCAATTTACCACCTCTAGAGTGTTCCTACTGTCTCTTAGTATCATATAGAGGAGAGAGAGAAGGAGGCTGTAATGACCCACACTTTTTAGTGTCCAAAAGACCTTAAAGTCACTGATCATTATTAATAAATTCTAGGACCAGATTCAAGAAATAATACAGAATAGTAAAAAAATTCTATTGAAGAACAAATATTTACATTTTTGCATAAAAAAATCCTTTAAGGATTAACATAAATTTTAGAAAGAACCAACTTATACATGTGTGAATATATACCACTATGACTACACCTTCATGAATAATTTTAGTGTCTTCAACATATTTATTCTGTAACCTCATGTCTATGAATCAAGTATACCTGATAACTAAAATGCCAAAAAACAAATACGCGGTCAGTATATTTCTATACTAGTATGTGGGTATATCCAATAATCACAAGAAATCATATAACTAACATCTGCTATTTGCACATAAGAACATAAACTTATTTTCATATTCTAACCCATATATGGTCTACTACCGCAGGCGTAATCACTGTCCTTCCTGGGCTCATGTGCATTACCCATAAGATCAGTCTAACCTAGGGTTCAGAATATTATTATTTACTATACATGATACTCATAGGAAATTTATAATTTGCAAGAAGTAAATAAACAAGCAATCAGTTTATCATTAATTCAATCTCATCGAGAAACCTCGACAAACTCAGAATTCAATACATGTATTCACAAGCATAACCACGTACCTTATGCCATTATAGAAACCATGCAGTATATGTCATGTACTTTAAGAGTGAATCCAAACATCCAAGCAACAAAGTATGCAATCAACATAATCTGAAACACACATACAACATAGGTGTCACCATGCATTTACATTACATTAATCAGATCTAGATTCGATCCTAAACTAGGGTTTAGGGTTATCTCATGTTTGGACTAGGGATTAGGGTTACAAATCCTAATTACATCATATCATGGTTTCTAAGATTATAACCTTTAGTTATGCATATTAGGTGAAATCCTAATCATCAAATTAAGCATATTATATTATCCATGATACCTAGATCATATTACTAGCATTAAGATCATAGCAAAATATTCACATCAATTTCAAAACCCTAAATCAGCATGTACATGATTATTAATCTAGAAACATCAAGTATTCATCATTATCAACGATTCCTTCATTATACATGTCTAGATATGGTATTATCACAACATAAATGAGTCTACTGATTAAGCATTATATTAACCAAAATCTAGGTTTTCCTTTATACTAATCACTTCAACATAGGTATTGCATATAATTTTAGAATAGGAAGCTTAATTGGGTTCTGATTATATTTTCTTTGGATTCCTCTCGTTTTTCTGAGCAACTTTCATATATAACTTAATGAAATCCGAGCATTATAGCAATTTCTATGATTTTTGATGCAAATTATTAGTTAATTGACCAATTAGCAACTGCCACGTCAACATAAATAAAGCATACCATGTTTTTATTGGGGCGGATTGGTTTATAATGAAAAACCAATCACACCATTGTGTTGTAAGCCATTTCCTTTTATATGGGAGGGGCATTTTAGTTAATATGAATCGACTTGTCCTTCACCTCACGAAACCCTACGTGAGAAGGAGCGTAAGGCCGATGTCCATTCCAGGCGCACGTCCACGCCACCCCGACGACCACTGCTCCCTCATGCATTGATTCCGCTGCACATATGCCACCGGCACTTGCGGCCAGTGCCCAAGATGCAACTCTACGATGACGTCCTCCTTCCTTACGTGTCCCGCAAAGGACACTCCTCCGTGCTTGGGTGACCCTGTGCAACACCATCACCGGAGCTGACCACTTCTCATCATCACCTTCAGCTACCCCACCCCCCTTAGATATGTAGAGACCCAACCTCATTGGGTTCCTTCTCCCACCGCCTCTAGTGCCTGACCTCTCCAGGTCTTCAGGTAGCACAACACTACTGCTGTCGTTGCCAAGGCACACATGTTGGGGAGGAGGTCATGCCCGTCCTCCCTCTACGTCACGCTGTAGGCTCTTCCCACACGGACGTGGACACAGTCACCAGCCGACGCAACATCTTCTCTCGACACACCGTCTCTATGCGACGCCAATCACATGACTGCTGCAGGAGAAAAACCCTGTCTCCCACCCGCTGCAACCTCAAGATCGGTGAGGAAGGAGATGAGGTGTTGGCATCACCAACCCTCGACGGAGTCAGCCCATTGTTGTGTGATTTCTCTATCACCTTTTCACAATGCTATCACACACAAATTTGGTTCATTCTTATACTATTTAGCCTCTTTTCATATTACTTTTGCCATCTTTTTGTCACTTTACTTATCGCATAACTTGTATTGCAGATATGTCCCAAAAAGAACTGATATTAGAGCTTTATTCTGCTGAAATAGCAGAATGCAAGGCGTGCAGGACAGATGCACGGTGTGCACAATATCAGAAAAGCTCTGTTCTGCCCAGCCAGAAGAATGCATGACGTGCACGGTACACACACACACGACGTGCGAGTTTCTAGAAATGAAAAGGAAGACAAATGCACGGCGTGCACCTGGAGGGTAAAATAGCCAAAGAAAGTTCTGGAAAGTCACACAATGTGCATATCTTCTGCGCATGCCATGCGCAGTTCAGCCTGAAGCAAACCGCACTGTAGGTGCACGACATGCACCCAAATGCACGGTGTGCACCTGGCAGTTTCAGAAATTCAAAAATTTAGAATTTGATTTTAAAACAAGGAGGGAAGGCAAGGGGCAGTTAAGTTCGGTCATTTGAGAAGTTTTTCTCATCCCAGAGCTAAAAGAGAACAGAGTAGGGTGATTTTGGAGGAGGCCAAGGTGGTTCTTTGCAAAAAGGAAGCCATTTCTTCTCTTCTTCTTCTCCATTATCTTCTTCAAGGTGCAGCCAAGCTTCCTCAACTTCGAGCAGCTTCTTGGGAAAGGAGCTAGTTCATTTTGGAGCAGCTAAGGAAGGAGAATTTTTCCTCAAGCTAGAATTCTTTCTTCTTGTGGTTATATCTTTGGATCTCTTTGTCTCTTCCCCTCTAAATCATGTTTAAAACTAAATTTTCTATAACAAATCTCCAAAACATAGTTATGGACAAGTAATTCTTCATTTCTTGGGCATGGGAGAGTAGCTCCCATGTCATATCATGTATGGAATAAGTAATTTCATACTAAATACTATGCTTCTTGTTTTTCTACCATGAAAATACCGGTTTATCCGTTTCTTGCATGAATTGTTGGCCACTTTATGTGCATGTTTTCTGCTTTCTTGCTTGATCTGAGAAGATGAGTAGGAATGTATGGAGGTATTCTTCTTGGAAACTCTTCCTCTTTTATGAGAATATAGAGGAATGAGTTGAGGAACATATTGTGATAAAAAATGAAACTTACACATGAGAGTGTGACTTTGAGTTGTGATCGTTGCACTCGCGCCGGGAGGTGAAGTGTAACACAACTTTTCCTTGAAATAAGAACTTATGTATGTTTAAATTATCACGTTCCTTCGATTGCTATGATGTGTGAGTGAAATCCTAATGTCCAAGATTCTTTAATATTCTAAAACCAAACTCCTTTTAGTAACTCTTACTTCGCTAGTTAAATCTAAATTTTCTGCTTTAGAATCTGAATTTTCTACATTTAGATAAACATCATTTTTCCTTTTATAAACTGATCTAGATTGTTGAACTTTAGTATTGTTGCGATCAATTGAATTATCTAAGCTCCTTGTGTTCGACCTCAACTATGCTACCTCCGTATACTTGCAGAGATTGGTTAAGTTGGGTAAACTATCCTTGTTTGGATTAAAACTCATTAGCCTAAATAGCCAACAAGTTTTTGGCGCTGTTGTCGGGGAGCTACGGTAATTTAATTGGAGTAATAAGTACTATTTAGTAATTCTTGACTAGATCATAATTTCCATATTTCGAAATTTTATATACCTTTTAGTCGTGTTCTTAATTCCTTTTGCAATTTTTCAGGTTGTATGCGTCGCTCACAACGAGATCTTCAAACATCTGCTTTATTAGACCTTGAAATTGAGTGTACTCTTTCAAGCTTGAGAAGAGCAAGAAGAGTGGAACAGCCGCTACTAGGGGGTACTCTGCCGTCACCATCATCACCACCACCGTCTTCTTCACCTTCTGTGGTAGCTACACCAAGCAATCTAGCCATGGAAGACGACCGTCCTTTAAAGGATTTCATGATGTCGATTGCCACAAATATCTGTGGAGCCATTGACTTGCCTGCTATAGAAACAAACAACTTCTCAATCACATCTTCTATGATGCAAATGATACCGCAGAATTGTTTTGGAGGTACAACCAATGAAGACCCAAGTCTTCATGTTGCCAAATTCTTGGAATATCTGAATACCTTCAAGATAAACGGAGTGTCTGTTGATGGAATTAGACTCATGCTGTTTCCCTTCACCTTAACAGATAGAGCCAAGGTGTGTCTTTTGTCTCTTCCAAAGAAGTCAATTAAAAGTTGGGACCAAATCCTTAATGTATTCCTTGCAAAGTATTTCCCACCTAGCAAGACAGCCCATTTGAGAAACCAGCTCACCAATTTCTCTAAGAATGAAGGAGAAACTCTATATGACACATGGGAACGGTTTAAAGATCTTCAACGTCTTTGCCCGCACCACGGTCTACCAAACTGGCTTCTACTTCAAATTTTCTATAATGGAATGTTTTACAACACCCAGTTGACATTAGATGTCGCAGTTGGTGGTGCTTTAATGACTAAGTCTAATAGAGAGGCTTATGATATTATTGAAGACATAACACTAAATTACTGCCAATGGGGAGGAGATAGAGGAGCAAAGTCAACCTCTACAACAAGTTCTTCAATCAGAAAACAAGGAGGAAAACACACTGTTGATGACGTTGACCTTATTACTGCCAAGCTGGATGTTCTTACACAGAAGTTTGAAAAGATGACCACCTTGCCGATTCAATCCGCTGAAGCAATATGTGAAGCTTGTGGTAATGCATGACATACTTCTTCTTCATGTTTTGTACCTAATGCGATTGAAGGAAACTTTGACCAGGTCAATGCTATTGGAATGCAAGGGAATAAGCAATACAATCCCTATTCCAATCAATACAATCCGGGCTGGAGAGATCATCCTAATTTCTCCTATCAGAGTACAAGCAACGCTCAAAACTTCCAATAAGGGCAGCAACAACCGCAACAACAACATGCCAACCGTCAAGGGAATCTGCCGGGTTTCAACAATAGGGGTTATCAATAGCCACAACAACCCCAAAGTTCTTCTCTAGAAGCTATGATGGAAAAATTCATATCTACACAAATGCAACATAATGAAGAACTCCGGGGGAATGACAAGCTTCTGAAAGATGCTATTGCTCAACTTTCTGCAAAGGTGGACGGTATTTCCACTCACACCAAGATGTTAGAGAACAAAATAGCACATCAAGCTCTAAACCAGCAAAGAACTGCGCAATCTGGTTCTCTTCCAAGCCAACCGGAAGTGAATCCAAGACAACAAGCTCATGCAATCATACTAAGAAGTGGAGCTGAGATTGAAAGACCTTCTCCATCCAAGGAGAAGAACATGGAGGTAGCTGATGAAGAGGAGTCTAACACTCCAAATTGCAACAAGAACAAAGGTAAAGCTGAAACACCGCCTTCATTTAAAGTCACTGCACCTTTTCCTCAAAGGCTTGCCAATAAGAAGGAAGACCAGAAGTTTAGGAAATTTATGGATATTATCAAAAAATTGCATGTCAATCTTCCTTTTTCTGAAGTTATTGTGGAGATGCCTTCTTATGCTAAATTCCTTAAAGACATTTTGACTAAAAGAAGAAAAGTTGATCAAGTCAAAATAGTGATGCTTTCAGAAAGAGTGAGTTCTATTATTCAAAATCGTCTTCCACAAAAGCTTGACGATCTGGGAGCTTTTACATTGCCATGTAAGATCAATGATACCACTTTTAATAAAGGCCTAGTAGACTTCGGTTCCAGTATTAGTCTCATTCCATCTATCCTATGGCAAGAATTAGATCTTGGGGATTTGAAGCTGACAAAGATGGCTATTGAGTTAGCCGATCATTCTATTAAATATCTGAAGGGTATATTGGAAGATGTACTAGTGCAGATTGGGAAATTCTATATACCATGTGATTTTGTTGTTCTTGATATGGTGGAAGCACCTTCCAATCTCGTTCTTTTTGGAAGGCCATTCTTGAGGACTTCCAGATGTCTTGTTGATGTTAGGGAAGGAAAGCTCGCTCTACGAGTTGGGGAGGAAGCAATGGAATTCTCCGTCTATGATGCCATGAAAGCACCCACACGTGTCAATGAAATCTGTTTGTTAGACACTATTGATCCTATTGAGAATGATAATGAAGATAATGCTGATTTGACTGTCAATCTTTATGATGATGATGTGACTGAATTCAACAATTCTAGAAATTCTGGAGCAGTTTCTATTCTTAAAGCACAAAATATTAATGAAGGCGCTACACTTGTTGATGATAAAGTTGATGAAGGAACAAAAATGAAAAAAGTAGAACTAAAAGCCCTTCCACCCGGGCTGAGGTATGCATTTCTTGAACCAAATTCTACATCCCCTATTATAATAAATAATGAATTAACCAATGACCAAGAAAGTAAATTACTTGCCAAACTGCATTTTTATAAAGACGTCATTGGTTATTCCATTGAAGATCTTAAAGGCATTCATCCTTCAATCTGTATGCATAGAATAAATATGGAAGATGATGCCAAACCAACTATTGAACCACCTAGACGCCTAAATCAAAATAGGCTTGAAGTGGTAAAGAAAGAAATTTTCAAATTAATTGATGTTGGAATCATTTATCTCATAAGTGACAACCCCTGGGTTAGTGCCATTTACGTGGTACCTAAGAAGGGGGGTGCAACTGTCATTAAGGGGGCAATGATGAGTTAATACAAACATGCACGGTTACCGACTGGCATATGTGTATTGACTATCATCGTTTGAATAAGGCGACTCACAAAGATCATTTTACGTTGCCTTTCATTGATTTGATGTTTGAACGTCTTGCTAAACACTCTTATTTTTGTTACTTGGACGGGTATTCTGGATTTTTTCAAATTCCTATTTATCCTCCCGACCAAGAGAAAACCACTTTAACTTATATGTATGGAACAGATGCTTATCGTCGTATGCCATTTGGTCTTTGCAACGCTCCCGCTACGTTTCAGCGGTGTATGATGGCCATATTCTCCGATTTTATTGAAAATATAATGGAGATTTTTATGGATGATTGTAGTGTATATGATGATTCTTTTGATCAATGTTTATTGAACCTATCTTTAGTTTTAGCCCGCTATAAAAAGGTCAACCTAGTGCTAAACTGGGAGAAGTGCCATTTCATGGTACAATCCGGTGTAGTACTAGGACATGTTGTATCTAACAAGGGCATTGAAGTGGACATGAAAAAGGTGGAAGCTATTGAGAAAATGTCTACTCCATATTCAGTTAAAGATATATGCAGTTTTCTAGGCCATGCAGGTTTTTATAGAAGATTCATTAAAGATTTCTCCAAAATTGCAAAGCCACTATGTTCCCTACTTACAAAATATGCAGAGTTTGTGTTTGATGATGATTGACATGCAACCTTTTCTAAGCTCAAAGAGGCCCTCATTTCAGCCCCAATTATTCAACCTCCAGACTGGGATTCTCCTTTCGAGCTAATGTGTGATGCAAGAGATTATGCCATGGGAGCTGTTCTAGGACAGCGGAGAGATAAGAAACTCCATGCCATCTATTATGCTAGCAAAACTCTTGATGAAGCACAGATCAACTATACAACCACAGAGAAAGAAATGCTTGCAATTGTATACACATTTGGCAAGTTCCGAAAATATTTGGTAGGATCCAAGGTGACTGTATATACTGATCATGCTGCCATAAAGTATTTGCTGAACAAGAAAGATGTTAAGCCATGCCTTATTCACTGGATATTACTTCTGCAAGAGTTTGATCTTGAGATTCGAGACAAGAAAGGTACAGAAAATAGTGTTGCCAATCATCTTTCTAGACTGACCACAGAGGCTAGAGATCTATTTCCAATTGAGGATCATTTGCCTATTAAAAAGCTCTATGCACTATCATCCACTCAAGCACCTTGGTTTGCAGACATCACCAACTTTATTTCTACTGGACAACTCCCACCGGACTTGATGTATCAACACAGGAAGAAATTCTTTCATGATGTGAAATTCTATTACTGGGATGATCCATTGCTATTCAAGCATGGAAGTGATGGGCTAATCTGTAGGTGTGTTGTTGAAGAGGAAGTTCCAAACATTATTGTTGAATGTCATGCCTCTCCTTATGGAGGCCACTTCGGAGGAGATAAGACTGCTGACAAAATATTACAAGCTGGTTTTTATTGGCCCACATTATTCAAAGATGTCAATCTATTCGTTAAATCTTGTGATAGATGTCAAAGGACAGGAGGTATATCCCACCATGATGACATGCCACTCAACTCTATCTTAGAGGTTGAAGTGTTCGATGTGTGGGGAGTGGACTACATGGGACCATTCCCATCTTCTTGCAGATATCAATACATTCTTGTCGCTTGTGAATATGTGTCCAAATGGGTTGAAACTATTCCAACCCAAGCACTGGATGCCAAATAAGTAATTAAGATTTTTCAAAAGATTATTTTCCCTTGGTTTGGAGTTCCACGTGCTGTAATTTCTGATGGAGGCACACAATTTGTTGAAAAACAATTCAACAATATTCTCTCCAAGTATGGTGTGACTCATAAGATCTCTACACCCTATCACCCCCAAACATCTGGGCAAGTAGAGGTTTCAAATAGGCAGCCGAAGAATATTCTTGAAAAGACTGTCTCTAGTTCAAGAAAAGATTGGGCATTAAAGATAGATGACGCACTATGGGCATATCACACAACATATAAAACTATCATAGGGACTACTCCATTCAAGTTGATCTACGGAAAATCATGTCACCTTCCGCTCAAGTTGAAACATCGTGCTTTATGGGAAATTAAGTTATTAAATTTCGATATGAAGAGAGAAGGAGAAAAATGCCTATTGTAGCTACAGGAGCTTGAAGAACTCTGCCTTGATGCTTATGAGAATGCAAAGTTGTACAAAGAAAGGATAAAGGCTTGGCATGATAAAAGAATTCACAAGAAAGACTTCCAAGAAGGAGATAAAGTCTTACTTTTCAACTCTAGATTAAATCTATTTCCAGGGTTGCTGAAATCAAAGTGGTCCGGCCTGTTCCTAGTGCTAAATATTTTTCCATATGGAGCTGTGGAACTCCAAGGCAAGGATGGCAATTTCAAAGTGAATCGACAACATTGCAAACTATATTTTTTTGGAGATGAAGCGGAGAAGGGAGCCTCTTGCTCCCTCCAAGATGCTTTAAGAATTTGAAGAGTCTTACTCTGGACTCTAAATGGAGGACCTTGTGGGAGTTGACCCCACGTTAGGATAGATTTATTTTTCAGTTCTTCGAGTAAAAAACACTCTTTAATTTCATTAATAAGCATGTCATGGATGAATGTATAATTTAGACTTGATTTCTACCATATCCATCTTTATTTACTGCTGACTTACTGCAACTTTCTGCAAAAATTACAAAATGCACGGCGTGTCTTCTGATGACACGGCGTGCACCTCAGGAGAAAATGCACTGAAAAAAGTTCTGGAAACTAACACATCGTGCATTACCTATTCACACGCCGTGCACCTGAAGAGCTGAAGATTTCAGAGGCTTTTTGGAAACATGCACGACATGCAATTCTTTATATACGACGTGCACCTGGGAGCTGCACATGTGAAAAATGTTTTTGGAAACACGCATGATGTGCATTTCAACATGCACGTCGTGCACCTGGCCTTTAAAAAGAAGCAGTGGAAGTTTTGGAAACTCACACGACGTGCATTTCGACATGCACGTCGTGCACCTGGGTTTTTGAATGAGGAGTACAAGTTCTGGAAATGTGAACGACATGCAAACACCAACGCACGCCATGCACCTGATCGTTAAAAGATTTTCAAAAGGGGACAATTGACAAGTACATGTAGTGCATTTCAAGTGCACGCCGTGCACTTTTTCATAAAGTTTAGTCAAAAAGGGATGGAGTGCATGACCTAATTCCTCTCCAACCTAGCAGTCATGCACTCCAACCCTATCCGCCATGTGCAGCCAGCGTCTACCCTGAGCCCGTGCACCACGCACGCCATTCCGCTGCTCAAGCGGCCGTGCACCTCACCCACCTTCTTCTTCCTCTCGCCAGCAGCACTCCAGCCCTAGCCACTACATGCCCTTGCAGCCGCCATCCGTCACCCACTCCGTGCGAGCCACCGCAGCAGCTCTGACACCATCGACGCAACACCAGCACCCTCGCCACCGCTATCTCCCTCTTCGTCCTCACGCAGCAGTCACTGGGCCGACGGCAGCTGCCGCAACAACTTTTGCTACTATAGCTCTAGCCGCCTTGCAACCGCCGCGTTCTATGCCTACACGCTGTCGGCGTTCTTCTTCACCATGCCAACAATGCGTGACAGCAGCGACACATCGCCAATTGCTCGTGTGCTCGACAACACCCCCAAAACCACAGCCCGTCAGCGCAGATCTAGATCTTCCGCAGAGTTGCAGGTCCACGCCGTGCACCAGTTTTGCACGACGTGCATCAATATTTCTGAGCTAGAAGTACAGTTTGTTTTGCACGCACGGAATGCAAATTGCACGCCGTGTGACTCACTTCTGATCTAATGGCACAAATTAAGAAAGGTGCATGAACATGCCATGGAGGAGCTTCTTCATCCTCCACACCTCCCACCACTGATGCAACACCTTCCGCAGTGGAAACAGCAACCTTTGTTCCCTCAACTCAGTTCAGGGTCACATCCGAGGAAGACACAGATTACCGGTTCCTAATCACTAGGCGTGTTCTACCATCCCTCTATGTCTGCAAAGAAACCCTTGACAAATTAGGTTTCAAAAATGAGGTAAATGGACATCTACAGGTCTTAGGTTTGCACCTTCTTTGCACTAAAGTGTCCAAGACCTATCCCTGCCTAGTTTATGAGTTTCTGACTACTTTCAAAGCTAAGAATAACCCACAAAACCACCGTGTGCCTTATCCAAAAATCAGTTTTCGACTCTTAGACAAATCCTTTTCTATGGATCTTAAACAATTTTTTGATTTGCTTAATTGCAACTATGGAGGCTACACCGATTATCCTCCCGCCTTCAATAGTGATTCTTTCTGGTCTGAAATTACTTGTGAAATGGTGCACAAAGCTAGGAACGCTTGAGCTTCTGCAATCCATAATCCAATTTTCAGAGTTGTGCATCGTCTGCTGAGCACATGGCCTTTTGCTAAGAATGTAACCCAAGGTGTCGTGGGGAAAATGATCTCTTTTTCTTATGGTGCTTGGTAAGTGATGCACAAATTAGTTCTGGCTATTATATTGTTAATAAGCTTCTAGAGACCAAGAAGAAGAAGCAAAGGGAGGCAGGTGACATAATGTGCGATGGGCTGATCACTATTCTTGCAATGCAGTTGGGTTTAGATGTGGGTGCCTTAGAACCTGCACCCGGGAAAAACCTTGTAGATATCAACTATCTTATATCTTGTGGCTTAATCTCAAGACATGGCAATAGCACAACTAAATTCAAGGTTTACATAACGAAGAAATAGTTCTTTCACATCCCCGATGCAGCTCACAATGACATCAGGAATAAGGCCACCTGGAAGGTGGCGTTACAGCCCGAGGCCGATGAGGAGACACCTACCCGTGGTGCCAGCACCTCTATGCCAGCAGCTACTCCTACAGCTCCTACTCCGCTTCCATCATCCACCAGTGCTCAGACAAATTACACTTGGACGATGCCTGATATGGGACACCTTTACGGCTATGTTCAGCAGAGATTTGACCACATCGACACCCGTCTTGACCAGATGAGCACACAGTATGATACCCATCTTGACCACATGAGCACGCATTACACTGCGATGTACGACATGGTCAACCAGATGGACGCTTGGCATATCTCTCAGGGACATTACCCAACCCCACCGACATACCAGACACTGCCTCGACAGTAGACTAGTCCCATAGCCTGAGTATTCGCAGTAGCCACCGCAGTTTCTAGAGCAGCAACCACTACAATTTCTAGAGCAGCAACCCGACTCTTCCGCCCAGCCGATGGACATCCCAGACATTGTAAGCTAGTTCTTCCCAAATCAAGGGAGCGGTGTGGCCCTTTTCTGATCACAACGATGACATGTACCCGATTGTGAACTCCATAAGTTCGATTGATGCAGTGAGGACACTATAGATTTCAAGCTTGGGGGGGCACAACTAGCCGGTAGTTGTAGTTTTCATTCGGTTTTTCCTTATTTGAGTCAGTTGTGTCAGTTTTTCCATTTTATTCCATGTTTTGTTCCATGATGGTAAAATTAATGTGATTTGAGGCTATCTTGTTAGAATGAACCCCCTCTTGTATGCTGCATTTCCTTTGTCCTTTATATGTTTTGGCTACATGAAAAGCAAAATCAAGAGCATGTATGAATAAAATGAAAATTGAAAATCCCCATGTACATAATTTGCTTTGTTTTTGTTGTTTGAAACCTCAACTTTTACATCTTTGACCTCCCATGCATGTAAACAGCTTAAAATTTTTTACAGATTAATCAACTTGCAACATTTACTAGAATACGGGATAATTTTGCCAAATCTTTAGTGCCTGTAAAATCAAATTTTTAGTGAAAAACTTTCAAAAGAATGATTGAAATCTTGTTAGCTTTAACACTCTTGTTGACTCTTTGGTGTTGCAACATTAATGGTTTATTTTTACCCAACAAAAGATGGCAAATGGACCACATATTATGCTAGCCTAGTGTTAGTCCGATCGGGCAACGATGGTTAGGTGATATGAAAAATCAAAAGAGGGTAAAAACAACACCCCAACCGACATTCCTAGTGAGCATAAGCCTAAATTAGCAGTTGAATGCCGAAAATCCAAAAAAAAAAATCCCATCATCATATCCTTAAGAAGAAGAACTCAACTAAGTCTTGTTAATGTTAGCATTGGTTTCATCATCTTATATCTGTACTAGCTGAAAACTTTGTAATGTAAATGCACTAATTGTTTGGCCTAAATATCCAGATTCTATTTAATGTTGTCAAGTTGAGCTTTTCGTTTAAATTGGAACCAACCTTGCTGAACTTAATTTCTCCATCTTGGATGTTAAAAGACTTTAGATGATAACAATGAACACAAGTACAATGTACATAGCTGGCTGAGCTGATTGCATACCTTCTTTTCATTTTCCTTCATGCATGAACTTGATTTTTTCTCTTTGAATGTAGCCATGTTCTTTTTGCTTGAGGACAAGCAATAATTCAAGCTTAGGGGGATTTGTTGTGTGATTTCTATATCACCTTTTCACAATGCTATCACACACAAATTTGGTTCATTCTGATACTATTTAGCCTCTTTTCATATTACTTTTGCCATCTTTTTGTCACTTTACATATCACATAACTTGTATTGCAGATATGTCCCAGAAAGAACTGATTTTAGATCTTTATTCTACTGAAATAGCAGAATACACAACGTGTAAGAAAGGTGCACAATGTGCACAATATCAGAAAAGCTCTGTTTTTCCCAGCCAGAAGAATGCACGGCGTGCACGGTACACACACACGGCATGCGAGTTTCCAGAAACGAAAAGGAAGACAAATGCACGGCGCGTTCACATGCACGATGTGCACCTGGAGCGTAAAACAGCCAAAGAAAGTTCTGGAAAGTCACACGAAGTGTGCGCAGTTCATCCTGAAGTAAACTGCACTGTAGGTGCATGGCGTACACCCAAATGCACAGTGTGCACCTGGCAGTTTTAGAAATTTGAAAATTTAGAATTCGATTTTAAAACAAGGAGGGAAGGTAAGGGGTAGTTAAGTTTGGTCATTTGAGAAGTTTTTCTCATCCCAGAGCTAAAAGAGAACAGAGGAGGGTGATTTTGGAGGAGGCCAAGGTGGTTCTTTGCAAAAAGGAAGCCATTTCTTCTCTTCTTATCCATTGTTTTCTTCAAGGTGTAGCCAAGCTTCCTCAACTTTGAGCAGCTTCTTGGGAAAGGAGCTAGTTCGTTTTGGAGAAGCTAAGGAAGGAGAATTTCATCCTCAAGCCGTAATTCTTTCTTCTTGTGGTTATATCTTTGGATCTCTTTGTCTCTTCCCCTCTAAATCATGTTTAGAACTGAATTTTCTGTAACAAATCTGCAAAACATAGTTATGGACAAGTAATTCTTCCTTTCTTGGGCATGGGAGAGTAGCTCCCATGTCATAGCATGTATGGAATAAGTAATTTCGTACTAAATACTATGCTTCTTGTTTTTCTATCATGAAAATATTAGTTTATCTGTTTCTTGCATGAATTGTTGGCCACTTTATGTGCATATTTTCTGCTTTCTTGATTGATCTGAGAAGATGAGTAGGAATGTATGGAGGTATTCTTCTTGGCAACTCTTCCTCTTTTACGAGAGTGTAGAGGAATGAGTTGAGGAACAGATTGTGATCAAAAATGAAATTTACACAGGAGAGTGTGACTTTGAGTTGCAATCGTTGCACTCGCGCCGAGAGGTGAAGTGTAACACAACTTTTCCTTGAAACAAGAACTTATATATGTTTAAATTATCATGTTCCTTCGATTGATATGATGTGTGAGTGAAATCCTAATGTCCAAGATTATTTAATATTCTAAAACCAAACTCCTTTTAGTAACTCTTACTTCGCTAGTTAAATCTAAATTTTCTGCTTTAGAATCTGAATTTTCTGCATTTAGATAAGCATCATTTTTCCTTTTATAAACCGATCTAGATTGTTGAACTTTAGTACTGTTGTGCTCAATTGAATTATCTAATCTCCTTGTGTTCGACCTCGACTATGCTACCTCCGTATACTTGCGGAGATTTGTTAAGTTGGGTAAACTATCCTTGTTTGGATTGAAACTCGTTAGCCTAAATAGCCAGCACCCATCCCAACCGTGTTGGCGGTGGCCAGATGCTACAGAGTTGCCCTCCCTCTCGATGGCCACATAACTAAAGGAACACCCCCTCTCCTGCCTTCTTCCCTCTACCGCCTTCCTAATGTCTACAAAGTGGCGTCCTCCTGGTAGTGAGGGAGTTTACTCGTGACTTCAAGCGCCTTTCCAGGGAACAGGTGTGGCCACTGCTCACCTCGGTGAGGATTTCATGGTGGTTCATCATATTGAAATCACCTACGAGGCCCCTCTTGGATAATATAGGTGGAGTTCCTCCATGGGAGCAAGGGTGAGAGATCTTGGGTTCTTATATAGACCCAAGTAGGAACGCTACGACTCAAATGTTAAGAGGAAGGGAGGCCCCCAAGAGGGGATATAGGTTTCCTTTCCCCATACCTTCACGTGGGAGAGAATGATTAGTGTGAGTCTTTGTATGAAAAAGGTGTTTCCAAACATATCAAACACCATAACCTCTCGTCCTTCTATTCTCATAAGTCACGATCCCTTTTCTTTTATTTTCTTTAGATAAAACCCATATTGTGAAGATAATTGCTAACCGTGTGTAGGTCCTCGAATCACCTTCAAACTCTGGGATAAACCACATGTTACTATTATCTATATTGTATTATAATATGGGAGCTTAATTCCTTCTTTAATTATCCAAAACATAGTCCTTAATCAAAAGGCAGATAATTCTTCAACTAATTATCCAAGCCACATATTAACTTGGAACATTCTAGAAATTCTCCCATAATCTTATATTATGATTATCTATCAACCAAAAATATCTTCTATATATATTATTATCACAAATATCAATAATATCCAAAAAATATTTCAGGGACCCATATGTAAACTCTGATTCACCAATTGGGATGAAGCGTGTCCCTAAGGCCCATGAACCACATATTGGGCCTTCTAAAGGTTCCTTGAGCTCAACTACATTCCTATTTACATATTTAAGGCTTTGGTAAGCATTGCATCTTACATTAGCCTCATATGAACACATATTCTCAAAAGCATATTATTTCCTTAAACTGAACATTTAATATGAGTTCAGGTTTGGAGTCATCAATCTAATGTTCCTCAATCCTTTTCCTTATTAATTTAGGCTTGAAATCTACGAATTTTGAGGTCGTAAGATTCACCCCTCCTTAAAAGGAATTTTGTCCTAAAAATTCAGTCCTACTAAGCCTAGGTGAATGATAACTCATATTATTTTCAAAACTTAGGGTTAGCACCCCACTTAGACATCTTTAACAACTTTTCCATAGTATATCAATTTTTGTTTTATAACTATAAGATTGGCACCTGAATTGAAATTGAAGTATATCCACATCTATAGTATACACATCTTATCATCACTTTATGATTTTATTCTAATTTTGTGATCTCAATTTCACTTGGTGATTTCTATTTTCACCTATGTTTCCAACCTATTATATAATATTTTCACATGAAGGTGATGTGGCACCTCTAACCCTAATTCATGTCATTACACATTCAATGTTGGATATTCATCCTATTTATCTCAATTTTAAGCATAACGTGTGTCTATCCAATATTCCTCGCTCATAATGAGATGAAATAAGCATTTGACTGCAGCCCAAACATAAAGTTCATTCCATTCCAAGAGCGGAGATGGTACATCCACACATTATCTTTCAATTTCACATATTAAGTTGAATCATTCTAGTTATGACTCTAAACTTACTTGTTCTTAATTTTGTAGTATTCGTATATTCCATGGAGTCATGTGTCCCTTTTCTTACTCTTAAGTTAGGGCACAACTTGTTACAACCCCATTTTTTTGGGTTCATTTGGTGAGAAATGTAATTTCTCATATTAAACAAATAATGATACAATTTGTTTTGAATAATTGGATTTCGTTTACAATAGCCTTGATGATTGTGTTGTGGGCTTTATTTTCTATTGGGCCCAATAACAAGGAAATAAAGAAAGGAAATTCAATTATTAAATTAGTAAATGGATAATTGAGTTTTTGAGAAAAGAATGATGTGGAAACCTCTAGAAGACAAATCCAAAGAGGGATTTCGTGCCTCTTGAGTTACTTGGGTTCCAAGGAGTCCAAAGCTGCAAAGAAAAGGCAATAAGAAAAGAAAAGATTAATTAAGTATTTCTTTATTAAGAAAGAAATTGAAAATAATGGTAAAATGTGGAAAATAAGTGGAAAAAGGTGGAATTGAGCTATCCTTAGAAGGATTTCGTATCCTAAGCTGTCCTAATGTTAAAAGGAATACCAATGAGGAAAATAAAAGAGAAATAAAGAGAAATCCTCAAAAAGAGATATTTTAATAAGAAATAAACAAGATAATGTGAAATAATGCATATAGATGCATCTAGAAGGATAATAAGTATCCTTAAAAAGTAATTTCGAAATAATAGAGTTTCTTGGGGTACAAGGAGCCCCAATAAAGGAAAAGAAAGAGAATATACCAATAATACAAAATACGAGGATAATGTGATGCATAATTAATGAATTTGGTGGCATTGTTAAAAAAGAGGTATTTTCCTACTAAAAGAAAATATAATTTCGTGGCCTTTAGTGTATAAGTCAAGAACAAAGAGAATAAGAGGGGTAATTTTTGGATTTCTCTTTATGAAGAGAGATTCCTTAATAACCAAGAAATACTAATCTCTATAAGGAAGCGTAATACTCCCTAAAAAGGGCCATGTCTTTTTATTGGGTATTAGAATTTTTGTTAAAAAAGAAAAGGCATCTTTTTAATCTCTATATAAAATAGTAATGAGTGTTTCTCGTACACAAGGGAGAGTGGATCAAGGAAACAAGAGGAGGAGTTAAGGAAAGGAGTATGAGGCGGTGTTGCCTCTCCCTGCGTTGAGTATGAGGCAAGAAACCTAGACTCCCTTCCATGAGTCGTTTCCTCTCACCCTTTCCCTCATCCATAGGACCCATTAGGGTTTTTGTTAAGATACATGCATATGTATATATATAACCGAATAGAGAGAGTCTGCGAGGGGTTCATATAGATAATGGAGGAGTGGAGGACATGAGGGAGCAACCTCTCGCTCTGTTCCAGGATGATGACTGGTGCCACCTACAACCAGATTCCTTGACCTCAACCGATTCTCTCAATCCGCCTCCACCGATCCCAAGCACAGCGTCCACGACAGCCGCGCACGGCTGCTGCATGCCGCCAACTAACAGCGTGTAATGTTTGAACAACTGGAGTTATATGCGGATGCAACATGATTGGAGGGAGGAGGAACCATGGGCGTCGGTCGGGCTTAACAGGGCGGCGGCGAGGGACCGAGACCATCACTGCACCTTCGGCCGCAGCAAGCGTCAACTGCAGAAACCTGGGCATCAGATGTGTAGGGCTTCCTCACAAGAGGATGAGCTCCACGGGGCAAGCGATAGAGGGAGAACTTGTGGGGGAGAAATGGAGTTGGGACTGGCCAGCTGCGTCAAGGAAAGACGCCTCGCCGCTGGGCAGCAGAAGTCGGCAGAGTCCAACACGTATAGACGCGGGATCACTCGCCCAGAGAGGGGATACCCTACGCGAGGAAGAAGAACAAAGTCAAATGACTCTTTTACCCCAGCTCGCACGTTCAGGGCTTAAGTGCAACTACGACTTCTAGCATCCGAATTTGGTAAGAAAATAATTATAATCTGATCCTGACGTGGCACTTGTTGGTTGGCCAAAACATAATAATACTTGAAATAATTATAGAAGTTGCTATGATGCTCTGATAAAAATAAGTTATATATGAAAGTTACATAGAAAAATACGAGGAGTAATATAAAAATAGTTTGGTAATCTAGTTCTGGACGCTTTGCAAAAGGTCATTCATTTGGTAGAAAAATGTATTAAAAGGTAATTAGAAACCTTAATTGAATACAAAGGGTGAATCTTTGTGGATCAATAGGTTAATACGATTAAAAGGTAATTAGAAACCTTAATTGAATACAAAGGGTGAATCTTTGTGGATTAATAGGTTAATTTGAAGAGTATTAACCTATTGATTTTTAAGATAGAGTTTTCATCCATTTTGAATGCAAAGTTGGCTAATTTAGGGTCAAAGAAGAGAAAAACCTTGTTGATTTCGAAATATGGAAAAAGGTTGCTAAATAATAATCCTAAGACTGTTAGGAGTGTTAAAATGAAATAATTTAAAGGTTTTAAGTAGATTTGATGGATTAGGGTTCTTAATAATTAAGAATGGAGGAAAAACCCTAATTTCCAAGGAAACCCTAAAATTGGAATAGAAATCCTAAGGATGATGATGATATTGGATAAATATTAATAAAAGGAAATTGGTATATTTATTTCAGGATCCTGAGCATGATTGGTTGCTTGATTGGGATTTCTATGTTCTGGTTAATTCTGTCTCGAATCTACAATCAAAGGTATGTGGTTACGCTTATGATTATCCCGACTAGTTTTTTGAGGATTTTATCGACGTTTCCCCCATAGCTTGAAATAACTGTTGGATGCTTTTATTTCATGCAACTATAGAGTGACTATGATTATCACTATGAATATACATTTATAACTGGCTAGATCTGGGTCCACCTCTGTGTCTTGCAAAGGCTAAAAAGGGGTAATCTAGAGTAAGGTCTAGGTTATCGTGGGTTAGAAATTGGGCTACCAAGTGTAGTGCCATGAGACCCATTAGCCTGCCATGAGTTAAGGAGTGGTCTACTTACGAGTAGTGCCATGTGACTCAACCCTAGAAACTGGTTCACCTATAGGTGGGACCATGAGGGGTTTAATGGGGATCTACCGTAGGGAAGGTAGTATCCCGGTCCACTACAGGGATAGCACAGAGGATAGGGTACCCATGGATCACGAAATTATATTTAAAATGTAATCTTGGTTGTTAAATGAGTAATTGAATGATTACATTGTTATCATAGTTGCACGTTTATTGTTTCCCCCACATACCAGCTTCGGCTGACCGACGTTTTGTTTGTCAGCATTTTAGGTTCAAGCCAAAAGGACAAACAGTAAATCGTCATATTGTGAAATACATGAAGTAAAATACAAGGAGGATTAGTTAGATTAGAATCCATAAGTGGATAGAAGTTTAGAGATCCAAGTTTTCAAAAAGGTATGCAAAAGTTTATTTTCTTATAGTTTTTCCCGTTTAGTATGTTAAAATTTGATAATTATTCTTGGTTAATTGCCGAACCTTTGATCCAGAATTATGGGTGTGGCTTCGACCTCTCGGTCTCCCTTAATTGGGGGTTATCGGGAGGTGGGGTCGTACCATTTGGTATCAGAGCTTAGGTTCCTCAGTTAACCATTAATAATTATTAAATTTTACAAACTCCATAGAACCCAAGAGAGTTATTAGAGGATTATCTGAAAGACGAAGGTGTCTAGAAAAGGATCACGACTGGGGGATGGCAATATTTTCCTCCGCACCGCTAGTCAGAATACAAGGACTCTCGGATCTGTGTGGCTGCCTGGCCAAAGTCTTAGGGTATGAATAGAAATAAGATACCTTTAGGACTTTCTCATCTTATTCATCCCTTCTCATCACAAATTCTGTTAAGGACCTTAAGGATTAGGGTTTTTCCCTCTTCTCCTCACCCTCTCGAGGTATGGGTAAGATTAATAAGGTCTAAGGAATCCTCCATCAAATTAATGAAAAGCATGTAAATAAGATGTCATGGACATAAGCTTAATAGATTAAGCGCAAACTAAAGAATAGATACATGCATAGGCCGTATGACATAAGTTGTCATGTCCTCAGAATAGACCTTAGGCTAGACCTTCTTGTCTAGAGGATAAGTAACGAGAGTTAGTCTTGGAGATAGAGATCTCCATTGCAAGTAGAGACCTAGCACATCCTCTGAGGATGATGCTAACTCTAACCCTAAGTGAAGGATAGAGAGAGAGTTGGTATGATGAGTTAGACCAGGTGTTTGGATGTACATGCCTTAAATAACGTATGAGCCATGAGTGGTTGGATGACCTAGTACCTCTGGTGACCCCACCCTGGGAAGGGTCGTTCATGTTAGAGTGAAGGATAGCTCCTTCATTGACAAGGTTAGAGAAGAACCCATGAAAACCCCATGAGCTTATATGAGAATGGTATAATAGACACCCAAAATGTATTAGTAGTGTGAGAAATAGGTTAAAACCCTGGCCGAGAGAGTTTGATGGATAGCTTATGTGATAAGCATAAGGGGATATGGATAACCTTGAAGTGAACATAAGTTGAACATAGGCTTCATCCAGGTAGGGGCATGATTTTGAGGTTGACCCTTCATGAAGAAAGGACCTCTAATGGTGAGGTTGGTTGTAGGAAACCAAACAAGAAGGTTAGAATCCTAGACCCCGAGATATGAGGAAAAGTAGGTATTTGAGGATGATGCGACCTAAGTGGATTTTGGTGGTTTCCTCATGCATGATCCCTGGAGGCTGATGATATCTTGGTTGCCTTTGGAGGAACCGAACCCTAAAGAGAGGATGGAGCTTCTGGAACCTATGTGCCTACGGTATAAGTGTGTACCTACCGAGATAAGACAAGTATGCCTTAGACCCTGAGGAGGTTTAAGTATCAAGTTGTGAGACCTTATACCTTACTGGTTGTCCTTGAGGAGGACTTAACTTTAAAGTGTTGATCGAGGAGAAGGATGACAGGAAGTCTATGTCATACCCGATACATGTTTGGTTTGTGGTTAAGAGGTTGAACAAACAGTTGGACATCAAGAACATGAACCTAGGGTTCCTAGGCCTAAGAGGGGAAGTGGGGTACCTAATGCTCATGACAAGAATTAAGTTGCTATAGTTTTGAGCATGGTACTCCTCATGTATAGAGGAAAAGGGAAGTCCCTTAAGATTAAAGGTATGTTTGATGAACCCCTCATAGCTCTGTGATGACATGAGAAGGTATGATCTTGATCCAATATGGAGGATGAGAACAAGTATGACCTAGCATGGTTCAATAGGTGATATTCTTGTGCCTTAATAGCTTGCTAGGTTTAAGTAGGATCATGTGGATGTAAACCCTAGACCTAAGAGTTTTGTGACCTTGTTGTTAAGAGATAGTTTTCCTCCCATCCTGGGAGAGGGACCCCTTTAATAGGGTGTATATCAGTTTTGTTGGTTTAAGGTAACCTAAAGAGGTCTCATAGGATCTTGAGAAGCTAAGTGAAAAGTACATGGTATGAGAATGAACCTGTAGACCCATAGATATCCATCTCTAAGTGCATGTGGATGTGTTACCATGGAGGTAACCGGTAAGGGGCCTGACCAAGGTAGGCAAGTCACCATGACCCCTATGAAAGGATGAATGTCAGCCCATGTATACAAAGAGAGATGATGGAGGCTTGGGTAAGGTTCTAAGTTGGACATGTACTATAAATGGAACCCTAAGTCTATCCTAGGGTCAGGTAGGGATAAGACCGATGAAGGTAGGAGTTGCCTAATTCCCTAGTTGCACATGACCATGGGGTCGGGAGGTAACAACTATCATTGTCTGAGGGCCATGGGTTAGGAGATTGATCACCTTCATGAACTCATGGGACCCAAAGGGCAGATGAGTAGGGCACTCTCTGGATGCATAAGGGAGGAGGGATGACCCCAAAAGTGTCGGCATCCTATAGACCTCGAGGAGATGACCAAGGGTTATGTGCAAACCCAAGTAGGTTTGAGACCAGCTTTCCATGGAAGTAACTTTGATATCGAGATGATCGTGATGAAGTGACATATGACTCACGTTTCAACTTAGATTTAAAGGTGTACTGGCAAGGTGGGATGTACCATATCTACTCTTGGAACAGGAAGAACTCCGTATTTGGACTGTAGGCAAATGCTTATTTCCTCTTGTTATGGGAGAGAGAGATAGCACAATATGCATGCCATACACCAAGGATAAAGATGATGTGGGTTGGAACGTTGCCACGAGATATGGGGACAGAGAAGATAACATACCCGGGTGTAGCGAATGATGCATGGACGGTTTACCAACACTAAGAGGAATGAAGTGGTCATCTTTTGAGAATATTTTATAATGAGCTATGTGGAACTTACAAGTTTTACCAGGTTGAGTTTTGATCACCAGGATGATGAAATCAGAGGGTGTCCTTAATGAAGATAGACATAGAAGTTTGATGTGAGTCGATAAGTGAAATACATGAAAGTGTATGTCTTCAATGTTACCAAATACATAAGAAGGTGAAGTGGTAATGGATGCTCTGGTTGAGATATATCTGCCTAGTTTGACTAGAAGAGGTTGTTAGACTAACCCTACGTTTGGAAAAGAAGATATGTTTGGCTAACACTCTGATGTAATGAGATCAGTTAATGGTTGTTTGGTTAGCCAGTCTAGTCCTTGATGCAATGAAAGGGTGGTGGTAGAACCTCAGATGTACTTCTTTGGAAAAGAAGGTGATAAAACCCTGATGAGATTGGTTTAGGGTTTCAGAGAATCAATCCTGAGGAATCATGACATACAGGAAATCATGCTGAGATAATGAGTGGTAGAAGTACTATGGATCATGGAAATGAGGTTGCATGTGGCCATTCAAGCCGAGGGAGAGGGACGAACACCAGTAACCCAGTGCATAGATGTAAGGGATAAAGAGTCCCCGAATGAGAAAAGGAGTTCATCACTGTGGATGTTGTAAGTCTCCCCTGGGCCAAGGAATGTCGAAATGTAATATGGGTTATGGTAGATTGCCTTACCTAGATGATATGAGAAAGAGAAAGTTCTGTCACGAGACAGATCTGGTTGAACTACTCATGAGATAGATGGTTCAACTACACCATAAATCGAGTTCAAAAGTCCTTGAGTATATCCTAAAGGTTCACTTCTGTAAGGGGAAGTAGGTACATGAAGGACTCAATATTAGTATAGTTCATCACCCATAACTAATGGTTAGTATGATCCAGACTAAAGGGTCTGATGAGGGCATATGCGCTCATTCAAGGTGATGACTAGGGACAGTTCTTGTCCTGTGAAAGGTGTGAAGATAACCACCATAGCTAGTATCGGGATTTAAAGAAGCTCTGTAAGAGAGGTTGTGTCGGTCACCACTTCAGTAAGGCGATGTTGGTGAAAGGACCACATGTTGGTTAAAAAAAAGGGGGCCACAATGTGTGTAGATGAAGTCTCTTTGATCGTGCAAAGGCTGAAAGGAACCTAGAGACGACAAGAGTCGTGAGCAGATGCAAAGTAGACTAACATGCAATTCAATGTGGGAGAATATGTGACATGAAAATCTGACCCCTCTAAGTTATAGCTAAGAGAGTTGAGTCCCCGATGCATGGGTTCTTTTGACATGGTTTGGTGGAGAAGGCTAAGTTTCACCTTACCCCTCAGGATAAAGTAATGTGTGATGAGTTCCATGTGTCCACTTTAGAGCACTATGTGAGGTACCCCGACCATGTGTTGAGCAATGAACCTAGTGAGCCCCAAGGGAGGATGAAATGGCCTGAGTCACCTGTGCAGTTTATAGACGCCAGGATGAAAGAACTCAGAGAAAAGAATATGTGATGATAAAGGTTCTATGGTAGTGCCATGAGTACGGTAAAGCCATATAGGGGCCAATGATGGACATGGAAAAGTCTTATCCTGATTTGTTTATTTGCTTGATAAGAATTTTGAGGATAAAATTCCTATAAGAGGGGAAGGATGTTACAACCCCATTTTTTGGGTTCATTTGGTGAGAAATGTAATTTCTCATATTAAACAAATAATGATACAATTTGTTTTGAATAATTGGATTTCATTTACAATAGCCTTGATGATTGTGTTGTGGGCTTTATTGGCTATTGGGCCCAATAACAAGGAAATAAAGAAAGGAAATTCAATTATTAAATGAGTAAATGGATAATTGAGTTTTTGAGAAAAGAATGATGTGGAAACCTCTAGAAGACAAATCCAAAGAGGGATTTCGTGCCTCTTGGGTTCCTTGGGTTCCAAGGAGTCCAAAGTTGCAAAGAAAAGGCAATAAGAAAAGAAAAGATTAATTAAGTATTTCTTTATTAAGAAAGAAATTGAAAATAATGGTAAAATGTGGAAAATAAGTGGAAAAAGGTGGAATTGAGTTATCCTTAGAAGGATTTCGTATCCCAAGCTATCCTAATGTTAAAAGGAATACCAATAAGGAAAATAAAAGAGAAATAAAGAGAAATCCTCAAAAAGAGATATTTTAATAAGAAATAAACAAGATCATGTGAAATAATGCATATAGATGCATCTAGAAGGATAATAAGTATACTTAAAAAGTATTTTTGAAATAATAGATTTTCTTGGGGTACAAGGAGCCCCAATAAAGGAAAAGAAAGAGAATATACCAATAATACAAAATAAGAGGATAATGTGATGCATAATTAATGAATTTGGTGGCATTGTTAAAAAGGAGGTATTTTCCTACTAAAAGAAAATATAATTTCGTGGCCTTTAGTGTATAAGTCAAGAACAAAGAGAATAAGAGGGGTAATTTTTGGATTTCTCTTTATGAAGAGAGATTCCTTAATAACCAACAAATACTAATTTCTATAAGGAAGCGTAATACTCCCTAAAAAGGGCCATGTCTTTTTATTGGGTATTAGAATTTTTGTTGAAAAGAAAAAGCATCTTTTTAATCTCTATATAAAGATAGTAATGAGTGTTTCTCGTACACAAGGGAGAGTGGATCAAGGAAACAAGAGGAGGAGTTAAGGAAAGGAGTATGAGGCGGTGTTGCCTCTCCCTGTGCTGAGTATGAGGCAAGAAACCTAGACTCCCTTCCATGAGCCGTTTCCTCTCACCCTTTCCCTCATCCATAGGACCCATTAGGGTTTTTGTTAAGGTACATGTATATGTATATATATAACCGAATAGAGAGAGTCTGTGAGGGGATCCGTAAGAACTTGTGGGGGGGGTTGGACAGATGATGGAGTGGAGGACACGAGGGAGCAACCTCTCGCTCTGTTCCAGGATGACGACTGGTGCCACCTACAACCAGATTCCTCGACCTCAACTGATTCTCTCAATCCACCTCCATCGATCCCAAGCACATCGTCCATGACAGCCGCGCACGGCTGCTGCATGCCGCCAACTAACACCGTGCAATGTTTGAACAACTGGAGTTATATGCGGACGCAACATGCTTGGAGGGAGGAGGAACCACGAGCATCGGTCGGGCTTAATAGGGCGGCAACGATGGATCGAGCCCAGCGTTGCACCTTCGGCCGTAGCAAGTGTCAACAGAAGAAACCTGGGCATCGGATGTGCATGGCTTCCTCGCAAGAGGATGAGATCCATGGGGCAAGCGATCGAGGGAGAACCCGTGGGGGAGAAATGGAGTTGGGACTGGCCAGCTGCGTCAAGGAAAGACGCCTTGCCGCTGGGCAGTAGAAGCCGACAGAGTCCAACACGTACAGACGTGGGATCGCTCACCCAAAGAGGGGATTCCCTGTGCAAGGAAGAAGAATAGAGTCAAATGACTCTTTTACCCTGACTCCCGTGTTCAGGGCTCAAGGGCAACTATGACTTCTAGCAGCCAAATTTTGGTAAGCAAATAATTATAATATGATCCTGACGTGGCGCTTATTGGTTGGCCAAAACATAATAATACTTGAAATAATTATAGAAGTTGCTATGATGCTCTGATAAAAATAAGTTAAATATGAAAGTTGCATAGAAAAATACGAGGAACAATATAAAAATAGTTTGGTAATCTAGTTCTGGCCATTTTGCAAAAGTTCATTCATTTGGTAGAAAAATGTATTAAAATGTAATTAGAAACCTTAATTGAATACAAAGGGTGAATCTTTGTGGATTAATAAGTTAATTTGAAGAGTATTAACCTATTGCTTTTTAAGATAGAGTTTTCATCCATTTTGAATGCAAAGTTGGCTAATTTAGGGTCAAAGAAGAGAAAAACCTTGTTGATGTTGAAATATGGAAAAAGGTTGCTAAATAATAATCCTAAGACTGTTAGGAGTGTTAAAATGAAAGAATTTAAAGGTTTTAAGTAGATTTGATGGATTAGGGTTCTTAATAACTAAGAATGGAGGCAAAACCCTAATTTCCAAGGAAACCCTAAAATTGGAATAGAAATCCTAAGGATGATGATGATATTGGATAAATATTAATAAAAGGAAATTGGTATATTTATTTCAGGATCCTGAGCATGATTGGTTGCTTGATTGGGATTTCTATGTTCTGGTTAATTCTGTCTTGAATCTACAATCAAAGGTATGTGGTTACGCTTATGATTATCCCGACTAGTTTTTTGAGGATTTTATCGACGTTTCCCCCATAGCTTGAAATAACTGTGGGATGCTTTTATTTCATGCAACTATAGAGTGACTATGATTATCACTATGAATATACATGTATAACTGGCTAGATCCAGGTCCACCTCTGTGTCTTGTAAAGGCTAAAAAGGGGTAATCTAGAGTAAGGTCTAGGTTATCATGGGTTAGAAATTGGGCTACCAAGTGTAGTGCCATGAGACCCATTAGCCTGCCATGAGTTAAGGAGTGGGCTACTTACAAGTAGTGCCATGCGACTCAACCCTAGAAACTGGTTCACCTATAGGTGGGACCATGAAGGGTTTAATGGGGATCTACCGTAGGGAAGTTAGTATCCCGGTCCACTACAGGGATAGCACAGAGGATAGGGTACTCATGGATCGCGAAGTTATATTTAAAATGTAATCTTGGTTGTTAAATGATTAATTGAATGATTACATTCTTATCATAGTTGCACGTTTATTGTTTCCCCCACATACCAGCTTCGGCTGACCAACGTTTTGTTTGTCGACGTTTTAGGTTCAAGCCAAAAGGAAAAACAATAAATCGTCATATTGTGAAATACATGAAGTAAAATACAAGGAGGATTAGTTAGATTAGAATCCATAAGTGGATAGAAGTTTAGAGATCCAAGTTTTCAAAAAGGTATGCAAAAGTTTATTTTCTTACAGATTTTCCCGTTTAGTATGTTAAAATTTGATAATTATTCTTGGTTAATTGCCGAACCTTTGATCCAGAAGTTATGGGTGCGGCTTCGACCTCTCGGTATCCCTTAATTGGGGGTTATCGGGAGGTGGGGTCGTAACACAACTTCTCTCAAGTTTTCATGAATTCATTATATCTTTTATATTTACACCACATGTTTTATAAGTCTTAGCCAATTCCTTGAGGTCTGCAGGGGTATAGGTACCTTTGGAGTGATCTCATCCTTATGCATCATGGGAGTGCCTCTCACATTCACCCATTAGGCTACATGATCCTCATGGAGGTAGCTAATCTCATGAGTCATGTAGGGCAAACCTAGCTATTACCTCCCGACCACATGGTCATGTGCATTCATGGCATATCAACTCCCAACCTGTCGGTCCTATGTATCTCCAATACACCCTACTTGACCCTAGGATTGCATTAGGACTCTACCCTTCCTAAGGGTTTCTTTGATATGTCACATCTTTTAAGCACATTATTATCTCATTTAAATCTTTAACCCGAATTGCCTTCATCTCTCTATTTTGAGTACACATTATGCAGTGTAGTCCCAACATTGGGCTCGAGCCACCTTCCCTCCACGGCTTGGTGCCATGTCAGTCTTCCCTCCTGGGATTGACCTTATGTGATCTTCCCCTCCAGTATCTATATGGAGAATGAGATGTTCATCTCGGTATGCTGATAATACGAGACGTGTGGAACATGAATGGAGCAATCTTATAGCTAGACCATGTGAACCAGATGATTAAGAGAAAGATTTTCCCCCTTACAACAAATCCATCCCTTCTCTCCAGGATGACGATGGCAAGCATCAACGAGCCTAGGTTTATGATGAGGAAGGTTCGACTTATCAGGTGGACAAATCCAGACATGTTCAATCTCAAGCTAAATGTGACGATTGGAAGACACTTGGACGAGGAAGGTAACAAAAGAAGGTGGGCAACAGGTATAGTCCGGAATCACAATGTCGATATTTGTTTGATATTCTGCGCTTGGCTCAAAAAGGATGACTACAAGCTGGCATACATTCAGGCGTGCATCATCAGGCTTAAGTTGGCTGGAGATCATATGCTTCATATTTCTACTATGGAAGTGGATGATACAAATATCTATAACTTGCTTTGGAACAATGCTTCCGTGCCATGGAGGGCTAGAACGTATGTGCAAGAGCTTAGAGAGGAGCTGGATATGGCTAGCATATCGGGTGGATATGTGCACAAGCTGATCAACTCCATACCGCGAGAGATTGGCAAGCTTGGACGTGGATCCTCCAATCTGGTTGTTACTACGGATTCGAATAGGATTCCTAATAGAATTCATGGTATGGCTAGATTGGAAAAAAGGAAGATTCCTTACATTGCAGTCGAGAGTGAGGTGATTGAGGCTTGACCTTGTTTGGTCCTTTTTTGGTCAGTTGTTTCTAGTGGGTTTTTTTTTGGAAGATACCCGAGTTATAAGAGCGGGAGTTGTATTCTTTTTGCTGATTTTAGCTCACCAGAGGGGTGTGGGATGAATAATAGCGACCCCTGGCTTAACAAAAAAAATCTACACTGTGGAATTAGGCCACCTTCCCTCCTGGGCTTGGTGCCTTACTGGTCTTCCCTGCTGGGCTTGACCATTTCATGACCTTCCCTCCTGGGCTTGGTCATCCACTCAGGCCACCTTCCCTATTGGGCTCAGTGCCTTACTGGTCTTCTCAATCCTAGGCTTGACCAGTTGTGTTACTCAGAGATGGCATTACTTGGGTTCAAAGAATGTAGGTTGTTTCATCTTTATATCTTTAACTCTTCACCCCTCTAGGCGAGGAGTAAGGTTATCTCAATACTTAAATATGTTTATTCAACTTACCTTTTTAATGGAATGTCCTAGCCTAGGGTGCCTTCTTGGCTCATAGGAGGGGGCTAGGCTCTCTAGCTACAACCTAAGATCTAAGGTTTTTCCTCCCTCATAGGTCATCTTACCACTCTTGGGTTGACCCACCCCAGGTTAGAACACTAACCCTAAAGGTTTCATATATTCTTTTTTTCATCATTATGCATAAATTTTTATCATTGTAACTTATCAACCCATGTTTTCTCAATCTCTGGGCTACCCCCTCATGGGTTATGTCCATTCAATGAACTTGGGCCACCTTCCCCTCCAGGGGCTTGGTGCCTACATCGAACTTCCCCTCTAGGGGCTTGGCCATAGTCATCTCAATGACTTTATTTTTGTCACCAAACTTCTAGATCCGACATGAGGGGTTTGAGCAAGTTATAATCAGATTTTTATTTTCATATATATGACTATTGGGTTCTTATATTACTTAATACCTCTTACATAAATGTCATGCTCCTCATGCATACATGCATGTGCAACTGGGTCACCTAACCCCATCCCTTCATCTTTCTTATTCCTGATTTCAAGTTTCATATGGGTGGTGTCCCATACCACCATACCCTTCTCATTATTTAAGATTACAATAGTAGGGTTAGGGTTACGAACTAGACTCTACCTCTTAGAGTTTCCATATCCCTTGACCTACTAGAGTTATCATACCCTAATCCAAGTCCTTTCTCTATGAAAGGGCTTACCCATACTTGTATCTTTCTAGTGTTTACCCTCTCTAGAGGGACCTACACAAAAGGTTATATCTTTTCACATTTACTTCTCTAATTAACAATTTCTGTTCGAGGCTTATTAAGTAAGAGGTGAGAAGTAGACGAAATGTGAGATGAGAAACCTAAAAGATACATTATTCTTTACAATTTTTTCTCTCTTATATTCTAAAGATGATTTGAAATTATAAACTATTAAGTATTAGCTGATGAATCTGTGCTTTGATACCAAATATAATGACCCACACTTTTGAGTATCCAAAAAACTTTAAACTCACAAATCATTACTCATCAATTCTAGAATTAAATTCAAGAAATAATATAGAATAGTAAACAATTTCTATTAATGAACAAATATTTACATGTTTGCATAAAAAAACTCCTTTAAGGAGTTACATAAATTTTAGAAAGAACCAACTTATACATGTGTGAAGATATGCCACTATGACTACACCTTTATGAATAACTTTAGTGTCTTCAACATCTTTATTCTTTAACCTCATGTCCACAAATCAAGTATACCTAATACCTAAAATGCCGACAAACAAATACGTGGTAAGTATATTTCTATACTGGTACGTGGGTTCATCCAATATCACAAGTAAGTATATAACTAACATATGCTATTTGCACATAAGAACATAAACTTGTTTTCCTATTCTAATCCATATCTGGTCTACTACCTCAGGTGTAATCACTATCATTCCTGGGCTCGTGTGCATTACCCTTAAGATTAATCTGACCCAGGGTTCAGAATATTATTATTTACTTTACATGATACTCATAGGAACTTTATAATTTGCAAGAAGTATATAAACAAGCAAGAAGTTTATCATTCATTAAATCTCATCGAGAAACGTCGGCAAACTCAGAATTCGATACATGTATTCATAAGCGTAACCTCGTACCTTATGCCATTGTAGAAACCATGCAGAATATATCATGTACTTTAAGAGTGTATCCAAACATCCAAGCAACAAAGTATTCAATCAACATAATCTGAAACACACATACAACATAGGTGTCACCATGTATTCACATTATATTAATCAGATCTAGATTTGATCCTAAATTAAAGTTTAGGGTTATCTCATGTTTGGACTAGGGATTACGGTTACAAACCCTAATTCCATCATATCATGGTTTCTAAGATTACAACCTTTAGTTATGCATATTAGGTGAAACCCTAATAATCAAATTAAGCATATTATATTATCCATGATACCTAGATGACTAGATCATATTACTAGCATTAAGATCATAGCAAGGTATTCACATTGATTTCAAAACCCTAAATCAGCATGTACATGATTATTAATCTAGAAACATCAATTATTCATCATTATCAATGATTCCTTCATTATACATTTCTAAATCAGGTAATTATCACAACATAAATGAGTCTACTCGATTAAGCATCATATTAACCAAAATCTACGTTTTCCTTTATACTAATCACTTCAACATAGGTATTGCATATACTTTTGGAACAGGAAGCTTAATTGGGTTCTGATTATATTTTCTTTGAATTCCTCTAATTTTTCTGAGCATCGTTCATATATAACTTTATGAAATTTGAGCATTTTAGCAATTTCTATGATTTTTGCAAGTTTATCACTTAATTGGCCAATTAGCAACTGCCACGTCAGCATAAGTAAAACATACGGTGTTTTAATTGGGGCGGTTTGGTTTATAACGAAAAGACCATCACACCCTTGTGTCGTAAGCCGTTTCCTTTTGTACTGGAGGGCCATTCTGGTTATTCTGAATCGACTTGTCCTTCTCCTCGCGAAACCCTATGCGAGAGCGAGCGTAAGGCCGATGCCCGTTCCAGGCGCACGTCCGCGCCACCCCGACAGACACTGCTCCCTCGCGTATCGATGCTTCTGCACGTATGTCGCCGGCGCTTGCGGCCAACGTCCAAGATGCAACTCTGCGCCGACGTCCTCCTTCCTTACGTGTCCCGCAAAGGACGCTCCTCCGTGCTTGGGTCGCCCTGTGCGGCACCATCACCGGAGCCGACCACTTCTCGTCATCACCTTCAGCTACCCCCACCC
This sequence comes from Alisma plantago-aquatica, assembly GCA_963693085.1. Taxonomy (NCBI): domain Eukaryota; kingdom Viridiplantae; phylum Streptophyta; class Magnoliopsida; order Alismatales; family Alismataceae; genus Alisma; species Alisma plantago-aquatica. The sequence goes on from OY856414.1 coordinate 349,758,877, forward strand.
CCCTCAGATATGTAGACACCCAGCCTCATTGGGTTCCTTCTCCCACTACCTCTAGTGCCCGGCCTCTCCAGGTCTTCATGTAGCGCAGCACTACTACTGCCGTTGCCAAAGCACGCAGGTTGGGGAGGAGGTCGTACCCGTCCTCCCTCTCCGTCGTGCCACAGGCTCTTCTCACACGGACGCAGACACAGTCACCGCCCGACGCAGCGTCTTCTCTCGACACACCGTTTTCCTGTGACGCCAACCCCAGGACGGCTGCAGGCGACAGACCCTGTCTCCCGCCAGCTGCAACCTCAAGATCGGTGAGGAAGGAGATGAGGTGTTGGCATCACCAGCCCTCGACGGAGTCGGCCCATCCCAGCCGCGTTGGCGGTGGCCAGATGCCATGGAGTCGCCCTCCCTCTCGACGGCCACATAACTGAAGGAACACCCCCTCTCCTGCCTTCTTCCCTCTGCCGCCTTCCTGACGTCTACAAAGCGGCGTCCTCCTTGTAGCGAGGGAGTTTACTCCTGACTTCAAGCGCCTTTCCAGGGACCAGGTTACCAGGTGTGGCCACCGCTCACCTCGGCGAGGATTTCACGGTGGTTCATCGTATTGAAATCACCTACGAGGCCGCTCTTGGATAATAGAGGTGGAGTTCCTCCATGGGAGCAAGGGTGAGAGATCTTGGGTTCTTATATAGACCCTAGTTGGAGCCCTACGACTCACAACGTCAAGAGGAAGGGAGGCCCCAAGAAGGGATCTGGGTTTCCTTTCCCCATACGTTTACAGTGGGAGAGAATTATTAGCGTCAGTCTTTGTATGAAAAAGGTGTTTTCAAACATATCAAACACCAAAACCTCTCGCCCTTCTATTCTCATAAGTCAGGACCCCTTTTCTTTTATTTTCTTTAGATAAAACCCATATTGTGAAGATAATTGCTAACTGCCCATAGGACCTCGAATCACCTTCAAACTCTGGGATAAACCACATGTTACTATTATCTATCTTCTGTTTTCCTTCTTTAATTGTCCGAAACAAAGTCCTTAATCAAAAGGTGGATACATTTTCAACTAATTATCGAAGCCACATATTAACTTGGAACATTTTAGAAATTCTCCCATAATCTTATATTATTATTATCAATCAACCAAAAATATCTTGGATATCTATTATGATCGATAATATCAATAATATCCAAAAACATATCTCAGGGACCCATATGTAAACTCTGATTCACCAATTGGGCTAAAACGTGTCCCTAAGGCCCACGAACCACATTTGTGGCCTTCCAAAGGTTCTTGGAGCTCAACTACATTCCTATTTACATATTTAAGGCTTTGGTAAACATTACATCTTACATTAGGCTCATATGAACACATATGCTCAAAAGCATATTATTTCCTTAAACTGAACATTTAATATGAGTTTAGGGTTTGGAATCATCAATCCAATGTTCCTCAATCCTTTTCCTTGTTATTTCATTTAGGCTTGAAATCTACGAATTTCAAGGTCGTAACAGGGGTGCCTTGTTTGATTCTTGGTAGAGTGATAACACTCTTAGTGATGTTAGAACCATAGAATGTTGATTACCTTGAACCCTAGATGAGGTTGTGTCGAGTTGTGAAGGGCATATCGGGGTGCCTATTGGTTTGCAAACCATAGAGGATGTCCCCTATCCATTTGAAAACTTTTGGACGCATTCATGTCGGGCTAAACACCTCAAATAGGTGAAGCCTATTGATTTGAACCTTCCTTACAAGAGTGGTATCGATTTGTACACAAAGTGATGATAAGTTGTGATATCTTGTCAAGGAAGTTACCGAATGACCGATACCTTACCCTTGGATTATCCACAAGAGTTTTTCATGTCAAGATAAATGAGATTGCATGGTGTCACCATGCATGAACACGTGTCACCCATGCACATATGGTGATGACACCTTACATATACTCTCTTTCATGAGCCTCAACTATATATACCTCTCTTTTCACCTCCCATTAAACCTTTTGACTTCTTTATCATCTCTTACTTGGTGGACAACCCTAGGAGCTCAAGGAGGAAGAGGAAAGGCCAAGAAACTTTCCCAAGGTAAAGTCATGGTTATCTCCTACCTTGGATGATCTATGCTTCTCGAACCATGATTCTTTCTTTCTTTCCTTCTTCACAAAGATCCTTACTACGGTGTCTACCTTTCATATAGAGGTGTTATGATCAAGAATTGGACTCTTGATAAGTCATCTTGAACCTTGGGAACTTGGATCTTAGAAGCTTGAAGCTTTAGTCGTGACCTTGAGGTGGGTTATATAAGTTGAATCCAATTTTAATATTATTCATTCTCTATCATGCAATACTTGGTGTTTCTTTTTCTATTTCAACTTTCCTTGATTAAATTATGGTTCTATGAGTTCTATTGGATATATGGGGCTGCTTCCCATGAACTAGAGTGGTGATGGATGAAAAGTTGGAGGTTGAAGATGATGCACAAACTGATATTGGTTTGTGGGAAACCCTAACCCTATACAAGGGTATAAGTATGGAAACCGATACACATGAACTCCTATCCTTCTGGTTTGTAAGATGAGTAGAACTACTATCCTTTTAGTTTTTTAACTTGTCATCTAAGATTGAGAATAAGGCAGGTTGATACCTAGAAGATATCCAAGCCGATACATACATACTTGCACCATAACAAGGATGGCCGATATGACGTATGATGCTTTAAAGCAATATGATGTATTATCTGTGATACAATTGAATGTAAATATGATAATATAAGATCCTAAGAACGAGGAGTTATAATCTAGGGATGATGATTGAATATAACCCTGGAAACCCTAATCAAGTTGAAAGGAGAAACCCTAACCCTAATCACAAAAGGGAATGTAACATGAAATGGCATGATAATAATATTCAATGGTTACAATGAATTCCTTATGAATATAGCCAAGTGCGAGCTATAGTGGTTATAATCTATTATAGCTTGATTATGCCTCATGAGACCTATGGTATAATAGTTTCACAGAAAGAATGCATATAGGTCTGATGACCTGGCAAAAACATAATTGCCTAGAAGGTGATGTGTTATTGAATGGTGAGTTTACAGGATTGATATCCCATGTTGAAAATGATAGAGTAAAACAAAGGTGTTCTAACTATTAAGGAATCTTAGACAATATGATATACCTTTCATTTAATTATATTTGAAAATTGAGTAAGGGGTTATTCTTTTACAACATGGTGCTGATATTTAAATTAATATCTCTTTTAACATAAGACCATAACCATGCAAGTGCTTTGAAATAATAAGCATATCCAACTATGGGCTATGGTGATGTGACATTATATAGATTGAATGGGCCTTGTGAGCCATGTGAAATGCTTGAACAACATTTATAATGTTTATATGGGTCTTATGATCTAGAGTTGGTTGTTGCCTAATGAGAGGTGACATTGTTCAATAATGAAAGAAGAAGATTGAAACCCCGTGGCATGTGATAATCAGGTATATGGGTATGATAACCTAGAGATGATTTTTCCTAGTAAGAGGTGACACTGTTCAAAGATGAACTAAGGATTTGATACCCAAAACATGTGAACATGATTGATGAAGGTCAATACCTGGCTGTATAATCAAAGGATTGATGAATGTCAATTCCTGGTTGTATAATCAAAGGATTGATGAATGCCAATACCTGGCTGTATAATCACAGGATTGATGAATGTCAATACCTGGCTGTATAATCACATGATTGATGCATGTCAATACCTAGATGTATAATCACAGGATTGATGAATGTCAATACCTGGCTATATGATAACATGATTGATGAATGTCAATACCTGGCTGTATAATCATAGGATTGATAATGTCAATACCTGGCTTTATAATCACATGATTGATGAATGTCAATACCTGGAAGTATAATCACATGATTCACTGACATCATACCCTGGTGATAGGATCACAGGATAAGCTTGAGATGCTGGTATAACATGATTGATAAATGATATACAAGTTCTTCATATTCCTTCTAAAAGATTGAATAACCTATCAGTCTGTCATAGATATATGATCTACTCATTTATTGGGATATCTTGCTATTGTTCTCATTATAATTGGAACTGCTTAGTATAACTACTACTTTATCATTATATTTATCTTTAAATAACAATATATCTATATATCTCTCACTAGGACTTGTTGTCTCACTCCGTGGGTTCCACAACTTTTTAGGTGGACATGCACAAGAAGATAGTGATCGCATATCCGAAAGCAGGAGGCAACAATAGGAACAGTAGTAACAACTCAGGTTGAGTGCTGTTATGTGTCTAGTAGAATAGAGTCCTATGTGTCTTCACTGTACTCTTAGGTCCTCAGGAGATAGTTTTCATATCCAGTTTTATGATCGATCTGAGATTTTAGCTAGAAATGCGTTGATGTATGATGTTGCTTTTGTGTATGTTTTTTTTGGTAAAGCAACTTATGTCTCATATCCTTGCTATATGAAGGAATGATGTATGTATAAATTGACAATGATGCATATGTAAATATGTCCTTGGGCCATTTTGTGAAAAGTTCCTAGTAGTGGATCCTTGTATAAAAATGGTTTTAATTTTTAGTGATTTTTGGTTATCCATAGTTAATGGTTGTTTTCATGAGGTTTTGCGTGATGATTGTTATCGTTGGATAGTGGTTGTCACAAGTTTGGTATCAGAGCTATAGGTTCACTGAGTCTATAGATACATATGATTAAGGTTGTTGATTTTGTTCTAAGTGTCCTCCAGTATGTCTAATAGTGGCTTCTACTTATGTAGAAAAAAGTATAAAGCCTAAGGATGTCCGGAGAATATGAGGAACATGCTGTTGAAAGAAGTACCACTGCACTAGGAAAAGGTGCAAGGGATCAGGCAAGAGGAGAGTGTGTTCCTAGGAATCCCCAGCTGGATCAATCTATGTTAGAAAATCCTACTTTTCATACTCTTGTTGGGTAGGTAATGACAACAATTTTGCACATAGTAGAAAAGACATTAGCAATAAAACCTAGGGCATGAGTCCCCAATGTAGAATTTTCAAGTTCTAGTAAGACCTTTAAACGGCTATGTCGTGTAGGAGCTTTAGAATATGCGGGAATAGTTGACCCAACAGATGTTGATATGTGGCTCACTAAGTTACAAAAGGCTTTTAAGATCCTTAGTATCCCAGATGCTGACAGAGTCAAGCATGTTGTGTACATTTTGAAGGGTAGTGCTGGCCATTGGTGGGCCATAGAAGAGGTAAAAAGGAATGATGAAGAAGTTGGTTGGGAGGAATTTTGTCGAGAATTTGTCAATAAGTACCCTCCACAGACATACTTAGATGAAAAGATCTCACAGTTTGAGGGGATTCAACAAGGAACCCTAACAATTAACAAACATGAGGCTAGGTTTATGGAACTTTTACAATTTTGTCCTCATATGGCTACTACTGAGTAGGAGAGAATCCGACATTTTGAGAAATGATTGAATGCTGAGATGTCTACCATGACAACTGCTTTGGAAAATAGAGAGAGATTTGCTACATTCATGGAATCTGTATGGAGAATAGAAAGGACTATGACAGACAAACATGAGGCAAACCTCAAAAAGAGATCTATACAATCACAAGAATAGTTGTTTGGTGGTTCCAAATAGTCAAAGTTCTCCGTTCCACCAGAGCAACAAGCATTTAGAACACCAATGTAGTGGTCATGGTAGGGGTAGAGATCGAAGTTCACTTCCATCAGGAGTTCCAAGTGTACCTTTAGTATCTATGAGGAGCCTACCTAGGTTACAACATGGGGCCCGAGCCTGCCACAAGTGTTGATAGATAGGACATCTGAGGTGGCTGTGTCTGAGAAGAAATAATAAAGTACCCTAACCGTAAAGGTAGAATTTGCAGGGCTCACAAGGACCGTAGTTTAGTGGAGTAGAAGGATGAGGGCGAGGACAAGCATTGTAGTATGGTTCATCTACTTCGGGTAGTAGAGGACGAGGATGAAAATAGGTGATGACTAGACTTTATAGATCAAGTCATCCCGAGACATTAGATGACTAGTAAGGGGTAACAAGTTAGAGAACTTTTCATTATAAATTATTTTCTCCTTACTTTATCTGTTAATCATAAGAGGAATATTTGTTGTTTGAATTTCTTTCAGCTAATCCATGGAGACATGAGAAAAGATGAAGAAGATTAGAAATTTATATTTTGTCCAATATTCTTTAAATTATTTTACAATTTCTTTTTCTCACATAAAGAGGAAGGGATATGAAAAAGATATTTGGAAAGAACCAGAGATACTAAGTTTTTACAATTCAAAAGAGATGGTTAAGGTAATAGACATGATATAAAATGAAATGCATACTACCTAATCTTGGTGTTTGATACCCTGGCCAGGTATTCAATTACTAAAGATAAGGTAAGTATGGAACTCTTAGATTGCTATTTTTCTGATTACTTTCATCAAGTAGTCATTTTGATGTAATCTAAAGAGTATTATGAAATCAAAAATATGGCAAAGAGATTCTTATTACATTCTAAATGATAACAAAGTGAAACATGAGTAATCTTACATTAATACATGAATATAAGAAAGTATAAAATGCAATCATCATGAGATATGAAAAGGAAATAAGGAAGATAATCCCTGCTCAACAAAGAAAATGAAGAGAATAACTATCCTTGTGGTAATACATGAAAAATGTTCAAAGAAGGTGTAATGACATATAATCATCCTTATAGTTCCTATGCCAATGGCAAGGAAACCAATATGAAAACAAATTTAATGATAGACGAGCAGTGTAAACTCACCAAGGTAGATTGGTAATCTCCTTCCCCCTATTAAGAATTCTTGGATGATGCTGCAATAATAAGAGCAAGCATGTTTCCTTTATACTTCCTTTCTAGGAATATGATGTTCGAGTGAAGTCTTATATCACTTGATATACATGGTTTTTAAGTAACCATGAGATGGATACTTGAAAAGTATCATCCAGGGTTTGGACTTTAGTTCTAAGATGATGACATTTGGGAATAGTGATGTTTTATGAACCATAAAAGATGCTGGAAAGGTTCTTCTGATATGTTTGGGTCTAACAGTAACAACAGAAGATGGATGAGATAAAAATATGATGTGTTGTAGGCACATGTTATAGATACCAAGGTGAGAAATCCTAGTATCTAAGACATGTCAGTTGTGTGTGAACCCAAGAATATGTCTTTTGATAAGATGATTAAGTGTTTGACTACCTAGGAAGGATTAACTTTGAGATCAATCTGGCTACTGGCACTTTAAGTTTAACTTTAGTATGAGTATCACTTGTTAGGGGGTTTATGTACCACATAAGATGAAAACGACAAGGATGCACAAGTTGAAGAAACAGTTGCAAGATCTCCTTGAGTAAAATTTATTAGGATAAGTGCAAACCCTTAGAGTACACCTATTAGGTTTGAAAGTAAGGAGTATTTTTGAAGGGATGTACACTGATGAGTAGAAATTCTAATCTCTATCTAGATCAGCTAAAAAGAAAAAGTACAACTAGAAGTATGCATAATAGTAGGCTAGTTGGTACAAGTCATACGTGAGATTTGCGTTGATCGGCAGATTAGAGTAGCACAATGGAAGCATGGTAGGTCTTGTAATCTTAAGTAAGTGATGTATACATCTCTAGTCTTTCTTTGGAATAAGACATGCTAAGGTTTGAAAAGGATATGGTAAACCTGTAAGTTTGAAAATCTTATCATATGATATGGTAAGTTGAGAAGGTGATACATAAGAAGGAGTTGAACCTTCAGGTAAATAAGGATAAGTGTGTATAGTGCTTTTACGGTTAACAAAGTAACATTTATGCATAGAGTTGACTTAGCAGCCAGTAATGGAGAGGATAAGTTGAGCATGTGCCTTGTACAAAAAATTCTGTGTTGACTTTGAATAGAGGAATAAATATTCTGGTCAAGTCTTATGACTTTTTCTCAACATCAAGGAACTATGTGAAAATTGAAGGTGCAATGCATAAGTAATATCTATCTCCTTTTGCCTGGGATTTCATGGGCGAAATCCTTGTTAGAGGTTTATAACTTGTAATGACCCTGACCTAGGTTTTGGGATAACCCTAGATGTTTTGCCTAAGTAAGATGATTAGAACCTTGTCTTAATCTTTTGAAAGTAATTAAGACTTGAGGAAAGCTCAAGTTTTAGTTTGGTCCTGTTTGAATGCTATTTAAACAATGTTTTCTTATTTTGGACCAAAGTGCAATTTACCCAAGATAAGGTTTTTCTTTGCAATATGTCACATGATGGGTATTCCCTTAGTACTTTAGCATCATAAGAGAGAGCATGATGCTAAGGGGCGCCTTGTGGAAATCCTAAATTCCATGTTGAGTTTGTATGGCTAATGCTTATGCTTTATGTGCTAGTTTTGGTGCAAGTTGCAACTAACCAATATATGGGGTTGATGTGCAATTTACCACATCTACAATGTTCATACTCTCTCTTAGTATCATATAGAGAAGAAAGATAAAAGGGTGTGCCTTTTTTGAGTCTTGGTTGAGTGATAACACTCTTGGTGATGTTAGAACCATAGAATGTTTGTTGGTATGTATGCCCATAGAGCAAGTCATGTGATGATTGTAATGGGATACTTTGTAAATGATTTGAATAATAATAAAAGAAATTTCCGATCTATATGTTTAAATTGTTTCTGAGATGATGGTGTAACATGATAGATGTCTAAAGAATGATTTTACTCAATGACGCATGCTTTTAGGTTAAGGACCTAAACGATGAGATCATACGGATGTTAAGAGTATACATTCTTGTTTGGTCCCTAGTCGGTTGTTATTGTGAAAATAACCATAGACATCAATAACACTGAAGACTAGATTGTGTGTTGGTTGATGACAGAATCTCATTAGTCATGATATAGTGATATCAAACCAAGCACATAGGTACTTGTTAGAGAACAAGGTACTAGACAGACCCACCATGAGAGTGACACATGGAACCATGACTTGGTAGTCACAGTCAGCTCTCACAGTGATGGTGGTGAGTGTGATTCTTAGACCTGAAATCACTACACTCAACACATGTCATTGGGTACACTTTGACATCATCAAACGCAGTCCTGGAACATGGGTTGTTATAAAGGTGATGATTGGGTGGCTTTGACACATGGGGCTTTTGAGGGGTGAGTGATAGATATGGGATTTGTCCCTCCTGAGGGAGTTTGATATCCTTGGCCACTTGATGAGTAGGATTGAGAAAGACATGCGCATGTACGTGTGAATCAATATGTGATATTGATGTCACACACATCTCACCCAGTCTGCTCTGAGATCCAGGAAATGAATGAATGTTGACAGGATGACTATTCCATGCCTCGAGTTCATTCAGGATATCAGTGACAAAGGAATTATACATTCACTGTAACACCATTCATGGATTGTAGGATTGAAATTTGTTCTCCAACTTTCTATTTCACTTGGGTAGAACTGATGTGTGACTAGGCACCTCTCTTTGCTTGTGAAGTCATAAGTGTTATGGACTTTCACTGCCAATGTGAAATGGACCTGCAGGGTCACACACATAGGATTTAACCTGGAAGAGGATTTTTGTCCACAAACAATGTTTAGATTGATTACTAAAGGAGTTTAGTAGTTCAATTAAACACTCAATTAATCGATAGCTCAATATCATAATGTTCAAGGTGTTGGACGTATTGATTGGAGTATCAGATTGATTGAAATCGCAATTGACTAAATATGCACAATCTGCACTCCCAACAGATCGGCTCATGTGATGAACCGATCGGCTGAGCCTGGTGAACCGGTCGGCTCAAGTGTTGAGTCGATCGGCTCAAGGTCAGGGTGAAACGATTGCTTCAAGTATTGAAATGATCGGTTCAACGGATGCAACCGAGCATGTTGGGAAAGTAAGATTGGTGAGAATTTTCCTTTCGTTTCACTTGCCCAATTTGATTGGGAAATAGGATTGGTATTCGATACCAATTAGAAACAAAAGAAGGAAAGTCAATCGGGAACTGGTCAGGACCATGAACCGATCGGTTCAGAATTGAACCGACCAGATCATGGGTCCCAACCGATCGGTTGAGGTGTCAACCGACCATTTCAGGTCCCCAACCGACCGTTTTAGTTGTGAAACGACCGATTCAGGTTGCGAGTTGATTGTTTTTGTGGAAAATCTCGAACCCTTCTACTCCTGCTTTTAGTCCCATATTGCCGGGGACAGAGAACCCTATCCCATGACCCGCCTATATATATAGGGGTATTGGGGGCTTCTCAGAGTACAACTCAGTGCAAGCCAGTTGCTCTGTAAAGTTGTCGTTTTCTCTGGTTTTGGTAACTGAGAGAGCCCGAGCAAGTGCTACCCGAAAAGGGAGGCACAACAAGGGAAAGACAACTGCAGTTGCAACTGGTAGCACAAGAGTGTGTTGGCGACTAGTACGCCGATAGGAGGGTGCGACTCCTTCCGGTTCCTTGTGCGACAAGGAGATCGGAGTTCTATGCGGTCCATGTGGATGACTGTAGAGGCGGGAGACCTCTTCTGCTCGGAGGACAACTGTCAATCCCGACAGTCCCGGTGAGACCGGGAGTCTTCAGTCCCGGTGCGACCAGGAGCTGCACAGACACCGTCCAAGACCGGAGGTGAAGACCACGCAAGGCGTGAGGTACTGTCACCGAGGAAGCCTCGGGACAAGGTATGCATCCACAAACCATCTTTCCTATTCTATAGACGTTGACGTGATTCCTTTTGTCCTGGGTTTTGGGGAGAAAATTTTGTTTCTGTTGCTTCTCTGCCTCCTCTAAAACCCACAATGTTGAGTACCTTGAACCCTAGATGAGGTTGTGTCAAGTTGTGAAGGGCATATGGGGGTGCCTATCAATTTGTAAACCATAGAGGATGTTCCCTATCGATTCGAAAACTTTTTAAGCAGTCATGTCGGGCTAAACACCTCAACTTGGTGAAGCCTATAGGTTTGAGACTTCCTTACAAAAGTGGTATCGGTTTGTACATAGAGTGATGACAAGTTGTGATATCTTATCAAGGAAGTTACCCAATGGCCGATACCTTACCCTTGGATTATCCACAAGAGTTTTGCATGTCAAGATAAATGAGTTTGCATGGTGTCACCATGCATGGACATGTGTCACCCATGTACATATGGTGATGACACCTTACATATACTCTCTTTCATGAGCCTCAACTATATATACCTCTCTTTTCACCTCCTATTAAACCTTTCAAATTCTTTACCATATCTTGCTTGGTGGACGACCCTAGGAGCTCAAGGAGGAAGAGGAAAAGTTGAGCAACTTGCCCAAGGTAAATCCATGGTTATCTCCTACCTTAGATGGGCTATGCTTCTCGAACCATGATTCTTTCTTTCTTTCTTTCCTTCTTCATGAAGATCCTTACTATGATGGGTACCTTTCATATAGAGGTGTTATGATCAAGACTTGGACTCTTGACATATTCAACCTTAGGAACGTGTGGAGCTTGGAAGCTTGAAGCTTTAGTGGTGACCTTGAGGCGGGTTATATAACTTGAACCCAATTTTATTATTATTCACCCTCTATCATGCAATACTTGGTGATTCTTTTTCTATTTCTACTTTCCTTGATTAAACGATGGTTCTATGAGTTATATTGGATATATGGGTCTATTGCCCATGAACTAGAGTGGTAATGGATGAAAAGTTGGAGGTTGAAGATGATGAAACTAATATGCACAAACCGATATTTGTTTGTGGGAAATCCTAACCCGATATAAGGATATAAGTATGGAAACTAATACACATGAACTCCTGCCCTTTTGGTTTGTAAGATGATTAGAAATACTCTCCTTTTAGTTGTTTGACTTGTCATCTAAGATTGAGAATAAGGTAGGATGATACCTAGAAGATATCCAAGCCGATACATACATACTTGCACCATAACATGGATGGATGATATGACTTGTGATGCTTTAAAGCAATATGATGTTGTTAGGCCGATATGTTAGATGTTGTTAAAACAATATGCTTCAAAGGCACTAACTTTCCATATACAAGGAGATGTCTAGTGAAGATGGGATATCAAAATATGATGATTTTTTTGATAGTGGAGACAGACATGACCAATTCTAACCCTAATTCCTATACACTCACAATCCGACACCCTCTAGCCCAATACATCATGTGAAGATAAGGATAATATACTCTTTGAAGCCTTGGATGATACACCAATTAATGGTAAGGCCAGTAGGTGAGAGAATTAAAGTACTGAACAAGGGTTCATCCGTTACAACTCAAACCCTAGAGGCCGATATCCTATAATGTGCTATGTGGATGGTACACTAGCTAATGGTGTAGCCGATATATTAGTAGATTTAGTGGTCGATACTCAAAGGGATAAGCTAGGATGATACCGTAGTAGATGATGAGGTCGGCATACTAATTGGTTGAGTGGCCATACCCTAAGTAGTTGGTGTGGCCGATATACATAATAGGTTGATATGGCTGATATATAATGAGTTGTTATGGCCAATACATAATGAGTTGTTATGGTTCCGATACCATAAAGCACACTATAGACGATATACCTTCTCAAGCATCTCTAAACTGATACCAATTGCCATGCTTTGGATGATACAAGTAATGGTACTTTGGCTGACACAAACACGTGTCTAGGCTGACACAAGGTGTAACATGAAGGCCGATACACCTAGGCTGACACACCTTGATGAGTGTAGGCTGATATACCTTGATTATAATCAATGGATACACTTTAAAGTAATGATACAAATATACTTTGAAAAGTGTAGGCTAGTATACCCTAAAGAGGGTCAAGTCAATACAACAAGTTAAAGTTGAATCTAATATCTTAGTAAGGATGAAAGAGAAACTTACACTACTCATATGAGAAAGGTAATACCTAATGTTGATAATAAATTAATGATAATTGATGAGAGTAATCAATTATGATTGAATATTTATAGCAATGAATTCAACTCCTAGATGTAAGGGGTTATGAATTAATGTTCAGTTGTTGAATAAAACCCTAAAGACCCTAATCTGTTACAATAGAAGTCCTAACCCTAATTATGAAAGGGTTGTAACTTGATTGATGTATTATCTTTGATACAATTGAATGAAAATATGACAATATAAGCTCCAAAGAATGAGGAGTTATGATCTAGGGATGATGATTGAATATAACCCTATAAACCCTAATCAAGTTGAAAAGAGAAACCCTAACCCTAATCACAAAAGGGATGCAACTTGAAATGGCATGATAATAATATTCCGTGGTTACCATGAATGCCTTATGAATATAGACAAGTGAGGGCTATAGTGGTTATAATCTATTATAGCTTGATTATGCCTCATGAGACCTATGGAATAATAGTTTCATAGAAAGAATGTATATAGGTCTAATGACCTGGAAAAAAATAATTGCCTAGAAGGTGATGTGTTATTCAATGGTGAGTTTAAAGGATTGATATCCCATGATGAAAATGGTAGAGTAACACATAGGTGTTCTAACTATTAAGGAATCTTAGACAATATGATATACCTTTCAGTTTATTATATTTGAAAATTGAGTAAGGGTTTATTCTCTTACAACATGGTGTTGACATTTAAATTAATATCACTTTTATCATGAGACCATAACTATGCAAGTGCTTTAAAATAATAAGCATATCCAACTATGGGCTATGGTGATGTGACATTATATAGATTGAATGGGTCTTGTGAGCCATGTGAAATGCTCGAACAACATGTATAATGTTTATATGGGTCTTATGACCTAGAGTTGGTTGTTTCCTAATGAGAGGTGACATTGTTGAATAATGAACTAAGAAGATTGAAACCCCGTGGCATGTGATAATCATGTATATGGGTATGATAACCTAGAGATGATTGTTTTCTAGTAAGAGGTGACATTGTTCAAAGATGAACTGAGGATTTGATACCCAAAACATGTGAACATGATTGATGAACATCAATACCTGGCTGTATAATCACAGGATTGATGAATGTCAATACCTGGATGTATAATCACATGATTAATGAATTTCAATACATGGATGTATAATCACATGATTGATGAATGTCAATACCTGGCTATATAATCACAAGATTGATGAATGTCAATATCTGGCTGTATAATCACATGATTGATGAATATTAATACCTGGCTATAATAATCACAACATTGATGAATGTCAATACCTAGATGTATAATTATAGGATTGATGAATGTCAATACCTGGCAGTATCATCACATGATTCACTGATATCATACCCTGGTGATATGATCACATGATAAGCTTGAGATGCTAGCATGGCATGATTGATAAATGATATACATGTTCTTCATATTCCTTCTAAAAGATTGAATAACCTATCAGACTGTTGTAGATATATGATCTACTCATTTATGGGGATATATTGCTATTGTTCTCATTATAATTGGAACTTCTTAGTATAACTGCTGCTTTGTCATTATCTTTATCTTTAAATAACAATATATCTATGCTAATCATATTGTTGGCCAAGAGTTATATCTCTCGCTGGGACTTATTATCTCACCCCATGGGTTCCACAACTTTTTAGGTGGACATGCACACGTAGATAGTGATCGCATAGTCGAAAGCGGGTGATAGTAGCAGGAAATAGTAGTAACAGCTCAGGTTGAGTGTGCTATTATGTGTCTAGTAGAATAGAGTCCTATGTGTCGTCCCTGTACTCTCAGGTCCTCGACAGATAGTTTTCATATCTGGTTTTATGATCAATCTGAGATTTTGGGTAGAAATGCCTTGATGTATGATGTTGCTTTTATGAATGCTTTTTTAGTAAAGCAACTACTGTCTCATATCCTTGCTATATGAAGAAATGATGTATGTATAAGCTGAGAATGATGCATACGTAAATATGGCCTTGGGTTTTTTGTGAAAAGTTCCTGGTAGTGGATCCTTGTGGACAAATAGTTTTAATTTTTAGTGATTTTTGGTAATTCATAGCTAATGGTTATTTCTGTGATGTTTTGCGTGATGATTTTTATCGTTGGATGGTGGTTGTCGCACCACAACTCTTGTGCCATTTGCAATTTGAAGTTCTACCTCACCTTTCTCTAAAGGTCTACTTCTTTTTAGATCCTTCACATTTGAACAAATGCATGATCCACATCCGATATCTAGTACCCATAATGAGGAAGTAGTAAAGTTAACCTCAATAACATATATGCCACAAGTAGAGATCTCAATCCCTTGCTTCATCGTCCTAGGTTCCCTTATCCTTCTCCTTATTTTTAGTGTAGAAGACTTGGACTTTAGCTTAGTCACAAGATGCTGCTTTGCTTTGCCTTTGTACTTCGACTCAACTTTATTGATCATCATCATGCGTTTGTCCATCTTCATTTGTTCTTTGACACTTATCAAAATGTCAAGAAACTCTTACAATGGTCTAGCCATGTTACTCAAGTGATAACACTCTTTAAACTAGCTATATGATTTAGGCAATTATTGCAAAATCATATCCGTGGCCTACTCTTGACCTAAAGGAAATCCCATTCTTTCAAGATGCTTCATATGCCCAATCATATTGAGCACATGAGGCTCTACCGAATCTCCCTTTATCAGATTGCACTCAAATAGTGCCTTAGAGACATTATACCTTTCATGCTTATCATGTTGTATATGCAACTCATAGATCATACAATCCAACATAAGGTTCTTGATGTTCACAACATCATTGGCATGCTTTAAAAAAGAACCCATGTCAGTATTAGGTGAATTTGGAGTGGATACTAGAACTGGTGTTTTAGGAACATGCAGAACACTTCTCAAGGTCCTGAACCAATTATGGGAATAAATCTCATTTAATTCATCAAATTGTGTTGATTGAGTGTTTTCCATTTGATTCTATAAGATAAAGTTTGCATTTGTCAAAAACCATTTTTATTTTGATTTGATTTGAAAATTTGATATTAATTAGGTCTTTAATTAACTATCACTCCCACTATTTTATTCAAATTGATAGACCTCAATATCAATTTGGAATATTGTAGTGTACAATATTCTAGTGGGCCAAGATCCTAATTTCATCAAAAACCATGAGCCAGCTAGGGCTGTCACCCACAACTTGATTCTATCAGGTAGGCAACTTTTGCCAATTGCATCACATGCAACTCTTGATAGATGATATGCACAATTCTTTGTCATTGATCATCTGTATGCTTCTAGGTGCTTAATTCAATTGATATCACCTGGTTAAGCCTGGCACATAAGCCAACACAATAGACTATGCACCCTGCTAGGGTAGACCCACATAACTACCATCACACTTACACAATATAGATGGTGCACCATGCTAGGGTGTGCCCACACTTAGTTGATCAAGATTTTCATGTCTTCTACTTATGTAAAGCATCTAAGACTCAATATTTTAATTGAGGGAGCTTGTATAAATACATATACATTAAACAATGACCAGATATATATAGTACGTATCTTATACATGATATAACCCACAACAAAAACATGCAATAGACAAAAAGCAATGGTTATGGCCAACCTAATGTAATTCCTTAGATCTAGAAGGAATTATCACAATGTAGGTCTACATCATATGCATAAACCTATTGTTGATGAAGATACATGCTTGCCAGTCCGGTTTGACTGGTTCAACCTTTGAACTGGTCGACTCGCCTCTTGGACGATCGGTTGGTCACCTCCCGCCGGTCATCTGGCTCCTCCAAATGACTTGTTGGTCATCCTGTAGCCAAATTTCTAGATCCTCCAAACTGTCATCTCATTTGGTCCTTCAGGCTCCCAGTCGGCTCGCCAACTGATTGTCTCGGCCCCACTAGATAGTTGTCTCAGCCCTGCCAGTCGGTCGGGTTGGACCCTCCATCCGATCGGTTTGGCTCCTCTGTGGTTGACATCTTTCTTCTTCACCAAAACATGAAAGTAAACTATCCTACTTTTACATAATTATTGAGAAACCTCAAGTTACATTCAAGGGAAGAAAAGGTAGAAAAGAATAATACTTTGACATTTAGAAGATAAGAGAGAGGCTTGGTTTGCAGACCTAGATAAACAAGATAAATCAACCACACAACCATGCACGGATAATAGGAGTTATTGTCTATAACCATGCTACACATACACCATCAAAACTCATTTTAGGACTGTGCATGTAAATTGCATATATATATATGTTATGGTTATTATGTGGTGACTAGTCAGACGTGCACATCAACCAGTTTAAATATTCACAGCACATGCAATACATAAACTTGGTAAAACCAAAAACCCGATCATATCGATTATCCCAAAACATAATTAATTGACGTGGCAGTGATACCACTGTTAGGAAATATGACATCAGATAGGCAGTAAAAATAAAATTTTATTGACATATTTCCCATTAACCAGCAGATCACATCAATAACTCTGCAATGGAAAAGATGGTTTCACAAAGATATACCTGGTCCTGGAGCAAGTCCAGTGGCAATCCTCATTGATGTAGATGTGTACTCTGTCTTGGACATTGTCTATGTAGCTCCTGACCGCAAGACTCGTCTGAATGCTCCTCCACATACAACAGACTCAAACGTCAACGTCTGCAACAACTCCTCTCATCATGGAGTGCTGGATGACATCATCCTCCTTAGAGATGGGGAAAGGTCACCTCACCTCTAAAGAAGTCCACACAAACCAACTATAACTCCTTTCATCCTACTAGAACAGATAAGAAGGAGTTGTCTCTCCCATTGGTGTACTAGTCACCAACCTACTCTCCCACAACAATGATCCTCAGTTGTTCTATCCCTTAATATCCCTCCCTAGTCAGGTAGGACTTGATTGGGATCTGCTGGTTACCACATCCAGAGAGGACAATAATTATCAGAGCAATTGATTCTCAATTGTCTGTGTTGTATTATGGGAAACCCCTAATACCCCTCTATTTATAGGCGGGGTTAGGGCCAGGGTTCCAAGTCTGCGTGGGAGGGGAAGGGACTGGAAGATCTCAAAATTTTGCAACAATTCTGAAAAGTTCACAACCTACGATAGCCGAAATGGCTGTCTAGAAAATCGATATGATCGTATGGCATGCGAGACGGTTGTTTTGTAGTTTTCCAATTTTTTACACATGCCAACAATTCAATTCCAATTAATACATAACATGACGTCAACACCAATCCTTGATGCAATCAAATTGCACCCCAAAATGGCTATTTTGTGCATGTGAGACATGTGTCTCACACCACATGAGATGGGCATCTCACACAAGTGAGACGGGCATCTCGCAGGATGGGTCAGGCTGAATTCCTGTGAATACACAATACAATCATCCTGACACTCCAAGTGACTATATCAACACTTGAACTGGACATTTGATAGTCTAGTCAGCTAATTTTTTGTGTAAGTTGAATACCTAAACACTTTAGTAATAAATCCAATCATCATTCAAGATTAAACTCCTCTTCTAGATGAGTTCCTATGTGTGTGACCCTATAGGTCCCATATTACATTGGCAGTGAATGTCCATAACAACTTATGACATCACAAGCAGTGAGCGGTGTCTAGTCAAACATCATTTCTACCCAAGTAAATGGAAAGTTAGAGAACAACTTCAACCTAAAATATTTGTATGGTGTTAAAGTTTTTGTATAATTCCTTTGTCACTGATATCTAGATTGAACTCAAGGCATGGATCTTACATCCTCTTCAAAATTTAATCTATGTTTCTTGCTATAACATATTGTATGAGATATGTGTAAGTTCAATATCATATATTGACTCACACGACATGGCCATGTATTTCTTAGTCTCACTAACTCAAGTGACCTTGGATATCATACTCCCATAGGAGGGAAAAATCCCATATGTATCACTCACAGTCAGTCCCCATGTGTCACAGTCACCCGATCATCACCTTTATAACAACCCATGTTTCAGGATTGCATTTGATGATGTCAAAGCGTACCGAATGACATGTGATGAGTGTAGTGATTTTAGGTCTAAGAACCACAAACACTACCATCACTATAATACATGATTTTGACTTACCTAGTTAAGGTTTCCATGTATCACTCTTATGGTGGGTATGTCCAATACACTGTTCTCTAACATGTATCTATGTGCTAGTTTGATATCACCATAGAGAATCTATCATCAAACAACTCATACTCTGATCTTATGTGTTATTACAGTTTATTTACCTTTCACAATAACAACCGATCAGGGACATAACAAGAATGCATATACTGTTAACATCCGTATTGTAACATTGTTCACATCCTCAACCTGAAGACAAATGTCATTGAGTAATATCATTCTCTAGACATTTATTATGTTATTTCATTATCTCAAAACTAAATAAATAGAATAAATTGGAGGCTTGCCTTTATTAATAATCAAATAATTTACAAGTTATGCCATTACAATCATCAAATGATTGGATCTCTGGGCAAACATACCAACACCTTCTCCCTGTCTAACATAAGACATGCCTTCTCCCCCTTTGTCATTTCAAAAACTAGAGGTTTAAAGAGCTAAAGCAAAGCATGTTACTAAAAAAGAGACACCAAATGTTAAAAAGGAGAGTAGAAGAGCAAAACTAGGGGTTGCCCAAGCATATTATATAAAGAAAATCAATACATGTATTAGAACAACCCAAGATATTGTTGGGTTTTACATGGTCAGAGTAGGTAGTAGAAACAAAAATTTACTTGACCATAAACCCATAACTAACAGATCGCATCAATATCTATGTAATGGAAAGGATGGTTTTGGCGAGTCATACCTAGTCCTGAGGCTTGCTAAGTGACAATGCCTCGCAACAAGTGCAGTCTTCACCCACCTATCTTCGACAACATTTGTGCAGCTCCTGGTCTTGACCCGGACTGTGGTTGACTGTCATCCTCCTGAGTGGTAGAAGTCTCCCACCTCTATAGATAGTCCACATAGACTACCAGGAACTCTAGTCATCCTGAAGAGCGGACTAGAAGGAGTCGTCCCCTTCTATTAGTGTACTAGTCACCAACACACTCTCCCACAATCAGTTGCTTTTCTGCAATTGTCTTTCCCTCACTATTTCTCCCTAGAAGAGTAGAACTTGTTTGGGCTCTCTCAGTTACCACAACCAGAGAGGACAACAACTTTGTAGAGCAACTGATGTTTTGAGTTGTGTCTCTAGATAAGCCCCTATATCCTTCTATTTATAGTAGAGGGCAGGGTCAGGGTTCCTAGTCTATGCGGGAGTAGTAGGGTCTGGAATTTCCATGAATAATTTGCACTATGGCAGGTGAACCGGTCATTTCATAAATGAAACAGTCATTTGGCAAGGTGAGCCAATCAGTCCACTAGTAAACCAGTCGATTGGGAGTGTGAACTGGTCGGTTCACTTAGTGAACCGGTCGTTTCACTTCTCAGACTTGCCCACAATTGACTTTCCTTATTCGTTTCTAATTAATACAAAGATTAATTCTTGTCCCAATCGAATTGAACAAGTGAAATTAAAAACCTTTTTTTCACAAACTGGGGAAATTCAACACTGCTCGTTTGGATAAATGAACCGATCAGTTCACCAAAGTGAACCGGTCATCTCACTAGCCATGAGCCAATCGTTTCACCCAATGAACCAGTCAGTTGGTTGTCCAGGTTATGCAGAACAAAGTCAATTCGGTTCTCAATCAATCTGACACTCAAATCACTTGGTTCAACACTTGGACTTGATGATTCTGAAACAAGCCTATTGATTGAATGTTTGATTGAGTACCTAAACACTTTAGTAATTAATCCAAACTTCATGCATGGATAAACTCCTCTTCCAGGATAATCCTTTGTGTGTGACCCTATATGTCTCATTTCATATTGGTAGTGAATGTCTATAACTAGCTTATGACATCACAAGTAAAGAGCAGAACCTAGTCACACATCAGTGCTACCCAAGTGAAAAGGAAACTTAGAGAACAACTTTCAATCCTACATTCTGTGATTGGTGTTTTAGTGAATGTATAATTCTTTTGTCTCTGATATCCTGAATGAACTCAAGTCATGGAATTGTCATCCTTTCAATGTTCATTCATGTTTCTTGAACTAGAGCAGACTGTCTGAGATATGTGTGACATCAATATCATATATATTGATTCACATGAGCATGCACATGCCTTTCTCAGTCTCGCTTATCAAGTGGCCTGGACATCATACTCCCTTGGGAGGGACAAATCCCATATCTATCACTCACAATCTGTGTCATGTGTCAAAGACACCCAATCATCACCATTATAACAACCCATGTTTCAGGACTACGTTTGATGATGTCAAAGTGTACCCAACCACATTCGATGAGTGCAGTGATTTCAGGTCTAAGAATCACAATCACCACCATCACTATGAGAGATTACTCTGACTACCATGACATGGTTCAATGTGTCACTCTCATGGTGGGTCTATCCGATACACTATTCTCTAACATGTATCTATGTGCTTGGTTTGATATCATATATCATGACTAATGAGACACTGTCATCAACCAACACACACTCTAGTCTTGATGTGTCATTGTTGTCTATCAACCTTCCACAATGACATCTGACTAGAGACATAACAAGAATGTACATACTCTTAGCATCCGTATGATCTCAGGTCCTCAACTTGAATACATACATCATTAAGTATTGTCATTCTTTACACATTCATTCTGCTCCATCATTTATCTCATAATTGATTGAGCTCAAATAAATTGGAAGCTTGCCTTTGATATTTATCAAATCAATCATGATGTATGCCAATCCAATCATCATATGATTGGATCTCAGGGCATACATACCAATAGACTCCCACATGCACTTAGAGCCAATCACCTTTGAATCATATTCTCAGTGATCTCTAAACATGTCCCACATGTTTCTGATGTACTAGTTCTATTCCAATGAGTTAATAACACTTTACTTTAGTCAGTATATTGCATGTTTCACATCTCCTTGCTGTACAATATTTCATACGAGATGGAGTTGCCGTAATATGCTATCTGATATTCCTTGCCTAACAATTAGCTCCATTATTTGACTTAGTACTTCTACTTTGTCATCAATGGTTGGAATATCTATAAGTTCATCTGTATGAAATTCTAGATCCATATAGTATCCTCTGCTATTCATAAGATAAGGATACTCAACTCCTTTTAGAATTAAATAGCCTTTTAATTTTACTCAGAACATTTCCATTTATCAACACATATTCACTTTTATATTTTGTCAATCATTTTTTCTGTCATTTCGAAAGCTTGCATTAGTGTAACTCTTTTACACTCAACTCTTCCTTTTATTACCATAGAATTAATCCTTTAATACTTCATAAGTACTTAAATAAGTTCTTTATGGTATTCCAGTGACTCTCACTAGAAGTAGACATACATCCACTCGTCATGTCTAATACATACGAGATAACTGGATGAGCATATCATATTGTCATGTCCAATACATACAAGATAATGAATGCATATGTATTTTCTTGTCATGTCCGATACATACAAGATAATGGGATGATTATATACATGATAGATCCAATTGTGAATGCACAAGGCATCTATCTATGTGTTCCTTTTCTTCTCAAGAATTTGTGACACTAGGCATCTTGAGAGACTAACTCCATGTTTTATGGACACATTTTCTCCCATTGAATCTTTGCATACTGAACCCTTCAGTACAGACTGCCAATGTATGTTGTCTCTTTATCATGTCAAGAGACTTTTAAGAACTATCTCTATCAAATAGGACATTTCTCCTTATCCCCTAAAGAAGGTATTTCCATAACAATTTTGTTTTATTCCTCATCATCATGTGGAATACGAATACACTCCCACTAAATCTTTGTAATCACAGATCCCTTCTTTGTTTTGATAAATCCGTCAAACCTTTTGACTATATAATCAAAGTAAAGACTCCAATTCTAAGGTTCTTATGTTTAATCAATCATATTGATTAATCTCTTGTAGCTTGTAGACTGCATTTGCATTAACAGAATTATAAAACCCTTCAGGTTGTGTCATGTACACAACCTCATGCTATTCCTTCTAGCAATGAAGTTTTAATATCCACATGCCAAATTTCATAGTCTTTAAGTTCCAATAGAAAGCATGATCCTTTATGGCCTATAGCCACTCCAATTGGTTAAATAAATTCATCAGGTTCAACACCTTGAACTCACTTGAATTTATCTCAACCAATCAACTCTTCAAATGTCATCCATGTCAGTCTTAACTCTTAAGACCCAATTGCATTTATGGGTTTCATCCCTATAAGTGCTACCATTAAGGTCATACCTTATTTGGTTCACATGGAAGTCATTTTGGATCTTATGGCTTCAAACCATAACTCAAAATTTGGTTCCTCAACATCGTCTAGATAGATTATTGACTCATCATCATATGACAAATTCATAACCTTTGAGTTTGTACGATATCATTATCCATCAAGCTCATGGTGTTATCTACTATATATATGAGGTGTATCTGTCACATAAGGATTTTGAGATCCCACAACACTTGTGATTCTTAATCTCCTTTGTACATTTATTTAGTGTAAAGCATGTTCTTTAGAAGAATTCTAGAATATTAGTTATTTGTTTGCTGATCGTGCTCTTACTATTTAGAGTATGATTCATTCTTTTGATTTAGACATCATTATGCCTTAATCATGAGTTCTCTATGATACACTATCATAGTTACTCAAAAGATCCTCAAACATTTGGTTTAAATATCACATTCATTGATCATATCAAAGAGTTAATACTTTTACAAAGTATGTTCTTCATTTATGATATTCTTGAACATTTCAAGATATTCATATTGGTATTTCATTAAATACCATATTTGAAGTTTTAGCATTTACTCCAATAGGTATGTATATACATCAATATGTATTATACCTAATAGAATAGTCATTCTCCCACTACATCTAGTGAAGATTGACTTGTCATCATGCCCAATAAATAAGACATTCATATCTCTTAATGGTTCATTAACCAAGAGAGTCTAGTTTATCCATCAACATGGAACCTAGAGATGAATTTCTTATTCATCTATTTAGATAATAATGCTAATTTATTGTTGGAGTCATCAATATTAACTTTTAGGTATTATTATTTTATCTCATGCATACCAACTACCACAAGATAAATAAGGCATTGCCATACAAGATCATATCTTTGAAATTGAAACATGAACTTTATTGACAAACATCCTTGTCATTACAAGATGCAAAAATAAAATGTTTCTATTTATTGGAAAAATGAAATAGCAGTTCATAACTATATTACATGCCCTTTGGGATGAAATAAACTAAAAGGTACTACTATCTATGGTAGCAACACTTCCCCCAATGTTGATGAGTGTTCCTTCTTGGTCCTTTCATAAAGGCCATCACTTCGTTTCAGATCCTACACATCATATATGTCAGATCTATATCTTAGTATCATATACCTAAGATAAAGAAGCATTTTAAGTTTATTTCATAATACTTGAGGTGGAGACTTCCATCCCCTCCTTCTTCTTCTTTAGTTCATCTATGTAGAGAGGGAAATTTCTCTTCCAATGTCCTGGTTCATGACAATGGTGATATTTGCCTCCCTTGTTCACCCCTCCCTTGGCTTTAAGAGTTGAAGATGACTTGGACTGCTGGCTAGCATCAAAACCTTTCTTTGCTTTGCCCTTACCCTTGCCTTTAGACTTTCCCTTCTTTCTACTGATCATCATCATAGATTTGGATTTGTCTTTCTTCATCTGTGCCTCAGCTGTCCTCAACATGCCCAACAACTCCGTCAGTGGCCTATCAAAGTTGTTCATGTTTTAGTTCATCACAAACTGACTGTAGGATTCTGGCAATGATTGCAGTATCACATCAGTAACCAACTCTTAGCTCAGAGGGAATCCCATCGAGTTAGGTTCTCCACATACCCAATCATCTTGAGTGTGTGAGGGCCTACTGGATCTCCTTCTGTCATGACACACTTGAACAATGCCTTGGAGACATCATATCTCTCTTTTCGTGCTTGGTCGTGATACATGTTCTTGAGATGTTGAACCATCTCAATGATGTCAATGTTATCATGTTGTCTCTGCAACTCATAGTTCATTGAGCACAACATCAAGCACTTCACACTAATTGCATCCTCAGTATGCTTCTTGTAAGCATCCCTTTCATCCTTTGGTGTGGTGGGAGTGGGTTCATCTAGTTTTGGTGTATCTAGGACATAGAGCTTTCACTCTTAAGTGAGAACAATTCTCAACGTCCTAAACCAGTCATGGAAGGTGTTCTGATGCAGCCCTATTTTAGGGCTCCATCCTGTGCCTTTTTGTACATTTATCACATCTAAACAAAGTAGATTGCAAGTTAATACCCCCAATGTGTGTTTTACTATCAAATGCACTTATGGACGTTCTTTGCATTATTTTCAGGTACTTGGACCATACTTTGGATGGAAGAGAGAGAAGGAAGGAGTTTGAGGGTCCCTCTACTCATGGAGGGGTCCAAAAAAGATCCTAAGAGCCCCCTCAACCTACCCCAATGGCCAAGTTTCGACTCCAAGCAAAGAAGTCCATTAATAATGAAGTTTGAAGCTATTTCATTACTGGAAGACTCCAACATGGCCATGATACCATGGAACGGCCGTGCTGTCAATTAAGCAAAGATTACAGGTTGAATGTTAAAAATTTGAAGTTCAGCAAATCAGCCACCACTGCCATGCTACCCAGAACGTCCATGCCATGAAGACAACACCACGACCGTGCTACCCAGCATGACCGTTCTACCTAGTCCCCAACACGGCCGTGCTGCCCAGTACGGCCGTGCTACCAACCTTCATTTTCACCCATCAACCTATTGATTTAACACTTAACCAACACGGCCGTTCTCCTCCACCACGGCCGTGCTCACTTCTACCCACCACGTCCATGCTACCACCTCAAAACCTAACTTTTTCACACTGATTTTCCAATCTTACCCCTACTTACCCTAGTGCCTCTGCCACCACCTATATATACATGGGTGGTGGTCACAACACTAGGAAAGCCTCCACCTAGTTGTTCTTATCCTCCACTCTCCACCCTTGAGCTCTTTGTACAATCCCCTTGCATTTTGGGCTCATCATCCACCATTTCCACCCTCATTCCACCATGGATACCTAGTTCCCTAGGTTTTCATCCATAATCCCCTACCATTTCATGCTCCCCTGCACCCTTGGAGGAGGGAGAATGTCTACATCAAGCTTGGAGGTGAAGAAGGAGGCTTCCACATCAAGCTTCATGGAGTCCCTAATTCTTCTACCCCTTTCTTTTCTTGTTTTCTTGATCATGTCTAGCTAAGCCCCTTGCGGTGGGCTGTTTGGGATTCAAATGTGACTTTGATACCATGTTGGTGGATATTTTCTTGTAACAAACTTAATTCATATCTATGATGATTACTTCTTGCTTCTATCTCTTTTCCTATCTTATTGCATGTGGTTTGTGCTTCTTGTATGAATTGCTTGTTTTGAGGTTTTTGATGACACTTAGTTTCTTGGAGGAATTGGGGTGTATGTGGCAATCTTAGGAATGGATCCTAGGTCCAATTAGTGGATCCCTAACTAGCCCCCTTTGTTCCTACATACACATCCCTCCTCCTACAAATGAGTGTGAGATCTAAGTAGCTAGTATAAGTGAGATTGATGTAATTATCTAGGGCCTTCTAAAGGCTAGAGTGGCTAGTGGCATGAGGTTAAATACCCTCATCTCTACTCCCATCTCTATCCCCAACCCTCAATTAATCACTATCACTCACCCTAGAAACCTAGATTTGGTTAATCTCATTAGAATTACACCTAACCCCAGTCTTCTACTAGTAGTATAGGGTATGTTCTAATGGCATTGACATATGAGAACCATGCATGTTTAATGATCTCCCCCCAACTAATATCAAAGTTACATTCCCCAAATAGCCAACCCACCTTATTCACCTTTCTTAAAACCCTAATTGCTTAGTTTGCTTGTTAATGCTAGTTTAGTCCAATTGCTTTAGTCTAACTTAGTCAATTGCACAGTTTTGCTTTCTAGTACTAATTTAGGTCTTTGATCTTGATTAGTGGTTAACTTAGGCTCTTAATTTCTCATTACTTATTTAGTCTAGAATAGCTTACTCTTGCCTTAGCCTAGTTAGTTTGTTAGCCTAGATTTTTAGCTTACCTCGTTGATAGTTTCGTTTCTATTTCATTTTTCACACTTGCTCATTAGCGTAACCAAACAACCAAACCTTTAAAAAACCCTAAAACCCTAAGCTCCACAAAAGGAACGAAGCCCACTTTATCTAACTCTAGTGCCCCCTCTATCTTTGTGGATCTACCCTATACTCGCCGCCTTCCTATACTATGATACGACCCCGTTCGCTTGCAGGTGTAGTGTTTGAGTAGACGTAGGTAGCTAGTTAGGTCTTACAAATTTTAAAAGCATAAGATCCCATATCCTGTGCGCTCCGACCTCGTGGGGTGTAAAAGCACCACTAGCAGGGCCGCACCAAGCTTTCTGGCATCGTTGCCGGGGATATAGGCGCTCATCCTAGTTAGATAGTGTAGCTTAGCTCTTCCTTTTGCCCTCACCATTGCTATTATTTATTCTTTGTGTTACTTTTGCATCTTGGTTTGCTAACTTGTCCTATTTTGTTTGGTTGTGCCTTGTGCATGTGACAAGCAACCCTTTGGAGTCAAGATGGTAGACCGAGATGTGCGAGCCCCTTCAATCCCTCAACCGCCCTACATGATGAAGATGTTGGAAGACATGGTATATCTCATGTAGATTCATGTGGGAGGTTTTTCTAATCACTCTGCCAACTCCATGGAGGATCTTTATGAAGATGTGCAACTTCTACAATCCTATCACATGCAGAACAAACAAAGCCCCATGTCAAGCTCTTACACTTCAGAATGTAGAAATGGTCCAAACTTCTCATGGGAACCACAAGGAGACCGTGAGCCAAGAGATAGCTCCATGTTTGAAGATGAAGTTCTTGCAAGATTGAGAAGCCTTGATGAAGTGAAGAGAGAGGTGTCCTTTCAAGGACAAACCATTGATCGGCTAGAGAAAAGGCTGGATGAGATTTCCCTTTCACTTGCCCTTTGTGAGGAGGGAAGATCCCTTTCCCAAACCATAGCCAACCCAAACAATGCAAATAGTTATATGGGCTCCCCTCAAGTTATCTATGATCTACCACCTCCTCAAACTTCGTATAACTTCCAACACACCTCAAAACCACCACCACAACATCAATCACAAGAACCAACCCCATACCACCCACCTCCACAACAACCATCCTACATCCTTCACAAACCTAATCCGCCACTACCACCAACACCACCACAACCATCACTTTCTCTCCTTCCCCATTAGCGGGTGGATACAATTTCAATCTTGAGGTGTGATAAGGTTATAGAGGAGGTCAACAAGGATGGGAAGCAATTAGGCAAAGATCATGATGGAGAATCCCTGCTGCAAAGTCCTTGTGAGAGTGTTAAGTGCACTAAAAATTCTGCAGTCCTGGAAGATTTTGAGAAGATAATATCTTGTGTCCCATCTTCCTTTGATATGACACCACCAAGTTCTCCCATTGCTGATCCAAGACATCCCAATGTGATATTTTTAGGATTGCAAGTGTCCAACAGGATGGAAACCCGTCTCTTTGATGCCTATGAAGACCCATTCCTCAAGGGAAGGCAAAACTGTGGCATGAAAAGTTTGAAGGTCTTAAGATTGACTAAGGGAAACACCTCATTGCTTGCCATCATCAAGAAAGGTCCAACTTATGTAAGGTTCCATAAGGGTGTTTTCACCTTCAAGAAGAAGATGAGAGGGAAGATGCCTAAGGAGTTCATCTTAAATGAGATAAAAAGTTGTGTTGATGAGGATTCTTACTTTGGGACCTATGATGATGACCCCAGAGGAGAGAAAAATGAAGAAAGACACTTGAGAAACTCACATAACCCTTGGGAAACAATGAAGGAATTTGAGAGGATTGCATATGATGAGGAAGAAAACATTTTGCTTTTGGACAATGGTTGATTGACGGAGGTAAAACAAGCCTGACTGAAGGCTCTAAATTTAGCGCTAGTGGGAGGCAACCCACATGGTTTGAGATTCTCGAACCTTGTTTTATCATACTTTCTTTTGGTTTCCAAGAAACACACACACACACACACTATACTTGATTGTTTTTCTATTTGTGAATCATGTTAGCACAGGTATAAGGAAGAAAAGATGATGCAAAAAGGGTTTAGCCAAAGCGGAGGTCAAAATGAAGAAGAGATTGCAAATCAATAGAGGAGCTACAGGAAGAAGGACAGAATGGCCGTGCTGTTCAGCACGGCCATGGTGGCCCTGTCTTGCTCACCTAGTGTTACATTGACCACTCCAGCTCTTGGCGGTTGTCTTTCATGACCCCACACCTTTTACCCTACTAGTCTAAACTTCTATTTTATGCTGAGGGTAGCATGATTTAAAACTTTGGGGTGGTAGGGCGGTAAACCCTTCTCTCATCGCATTTTTCTCTATGTGCCTTGTGCTAAATTTTTGCAAGATGATCAAACAGTTTGACTCACATTTCATACTTGTTTACCCTGACCTGGTGTGTTTGCTTGCATTCATGTATACATGTAGTTTAATTTCATGCATTTTTGGGTATTTTTTCAAAATTTTTGCTCTTTTTCCTATTCCATATCATGCATTGCATTCTCATGTAGTTTTTGATAATTTCATATGCATGTTAACTAGGATTTGCTGCTTTATGTTTTAAAATTTCCTAAAGTAGGTTTAGATGTGATTTAGTTCAAATTGGCACCATTTTGGCCAATTTTGCCCAAACTTGAATGATTCTTGTTCTAAAAGTGTGTTTGACTTAATCTCCAATTTTTGAAATGGAATGTTTACCCTTGTGACAAATGCATGCACTACTACAGAAATGGCTTATAAAGCCACTTTTCAAGGTGTCGGTTTTATACAAAAACCGACACCTAAAGTCTACAGTGTCGGTTGATAACATAAACCGACATCCAATCTACGAAGGTCGACCAGACACGGGTACCGCTTTTATTAAGTGTCGGTTAATTAATAAACAACCGACACCTAAACTCAACCGCCAAACCCAAAATTCTAGCGAAAAAATTGGCTCCAAAATTTTACATATGGCGTCGGTCATAACTAAATAACCGACGACTAAAGCGAACAGGAATAGTTGTCGGTTGTCTTTTACTTAAAAACCGACGACTATAATGTAGTATAGGTGTCGGTTTTTGGTAAAGAACCGACACTGTCGGTTTAGTTGTCGGTTATTTTAAATAACCGACACTTATTGTCAACTTAATAGATGACCAGCCCGATCGATTCTTCCCCTTTCCCTGTTTCATTCCCGATTTCCCTAGCTCCGGCGATTTCCAGTGCTCCGTTCTCCGCTGCCGTGCTCCTGCTGCCGTGCTCCTGCTCACCGGCTCACCGGCGGCCGTGCTCACTGGAGGCCGTGCTCCTGCTGTCGTGCTCCTGCTCACCGGAGGCTGTCCATCCCCTAGCTGCTGCTACGTCTGCCGCTGCTCCTCCGGCTCCACGCTGCTTCATTCTTCTTCCTTCTTCTTTCTCCGGTAGGCCCTCCGTTCTTCTTCTTCTTCCTTCTCCTGCTCTTCTTCTTCCTTCTCCCTCTCCTTACCAACAACAACCATGGCCGTGTGGGCTGGCACGGCGGCCGTGGCTGTGTTGGCCGACCACACGGTTGTGCTACCCAGTACGGCCGTGTGGTTGGCCAACACAGCCACGGCCGTGCCAGCCCATACGACCATGGTAAGGAGGAAGAAGGAAGAACAAGAATATATATATATATATATATATATATATATATATATATATATATATATATATATATATACTAAAATGAAATCAATTATGAGTTTGTGATTAAATCAATTATATGATGAAATCCCTATTACATGATGAAACCCTAACATTTGGCCGAGTTGCATGATGAAACCCTAACATCTACATGAATCCCTGTTGCATAATGAAACCCTAACATCTACATACTCTATATGATACCTAAAATTGTGATGAAACCCTAACATCAATTGTGATGAAAGTTGGATTGTAGGTATTGGAATGACAATATACATGTATTGGGACTGTTATTGAACACCTAATATGACTTAGGATATTTTGTTTGATTTAAACATGATTGGGCATTATTGCATGTTTGAAACTATTGAATTCTTGATTTATTATATAATAATGCTCTAATTGTGAGTGATGCAATGTAAGTGAGCAAATACATGTAGTGGATATGTACTCATTAGCCTAGAACCCCGTCCAAGATTTACTCATTAGGAGTAAATCTTGGATAGTCCCCAGTTTGGGACTGTTCTTGAACACCTAATCTCACTTAGGATGTAAGTGTATAATGTGTATTGGGTTTTCAAGAAAATTTCGGTAGCATTTCCCCGTTTGTTCTCTAAGTACATATGTACTTCGAGAACAGCGGGGAAATGCTGCCGAAATTTTCTCGAAAACCCAATACACATTATACACTTACTAGTGAGATTAGGTGTTCAAGAATGGGATAGGTGGTACACATTTATTATATATAAGAATGACATCACATGTATTTGTTGGCCTAAAGTTTTGAATGTGAATGTGAACTTTACAATGTGAGCTTTAGAATTTGAATTACTTTACAATGTGAACTTTACAATTTGAATTACTTTACAATGTGAGCTTTACAATTTGAATTACTTTACAATGTGAGCTTTACAATTTGAATTACTTTACAATGTGAGCTTTACACTTTGAATTACTACTTTACAATGTGAACTTTACAATTTGAATGTGAATTTGCAGATGGCTGACCATTCTCCTGATGACCGTGCTGATGACTACCGTGAGGGTGAGGACATCAATGCGCTGCCTCACAATGTAAGTTTTAAAAATATATCATATATTTATATCTATATGTCCATTTATAGTTATATCTTGTAAATGTGAATTATTTTGTCAAATTTTAGGTTGATGATGCACAGGTACCATCTGAAGCACTTGAGGCACTTGATCAACAACACCAAAAAGTTGACAAGAGAAGGGGCATCACTATGATGAATAAGTTAATTGTACAAAAGGACAATGGACCCAAACTTGTTGTGGATTTCGATAATGCAGGAAATGCATGTGGTGTGAATCGCAATTCATTTATTTCATATCTTGGGTTTGTTACTCGTAGCCATTGCGGTTGTCACTTAGATTCTTGGCATAAAGTTTCTAAGGAGAAGAAATATTTAATATGGAGGGATTTATGCATGAGTTATTATTAATTTGCAATTCTATTTCGTAGATTACTAAATTTTTGGATACTAGTTAATAGCAATTCTATTTTGCAGAGTATATTTGAATCGGATGAAAAGCTACATCGTAAATGTGTGATGCAACGTTGTGGGAGAGTCCTAAGGAACTATAGGACAAATCTCACCAGAGAATACATAAAATAAGCCGACAAGAGGAAGAAGACAGCCACTGAACAGTGGAACTTCCTGGACAAAGAAGAATGGGACGCGTTTGTCGCTTCAAGATAAACTGATGAATTCAAGGTATTAGGCATCAGTCTCAATCTCATTAATTAATATATGTTGTATTCACTTATTCAAGATTAACATTTAGTGTTACTAACCAAATCATTAATTTTCATACTAACTAGGCCCTCAGTGAGGCACAAAGATCAAGGCGTGCACTGAATGTGCATGACCACACAATGGGTCCAAAGGGTTATGCAGGCGTTCGCCAAAGACTACAGGCTGAGGCTACTGCTGCTACTCAGGAGTCCTCTACCATAGGTAGCACACCTCTGCCTCGCCATGATGTCTGGATAGTTGGGAGGCAAAATAAGAAGGGAGAAATAACTAAGGCCGCAACTGCTGAGGCGGTTGCAAAAATGGTAAAATACAACTCTTACAACAATCATTCGAATATTGATTATTTGTGTTGTTTACTTAAGTACAAATTTTTGTTTTGGCGATTAGCGGGAGATGCACGAGCTGAGGAAACAAGGAAAGTTCATCCCTGAGGGAACAAAGGATGAATTGACAGTTGCTCTGGGTAACCTAGAGCATCCTGGACGTGTTAGGGCTGCAGGCGCTGGTGTGGGCATCAAATCTTTTTTTGGGTCATCCCAGCGCAAACATGTCCCAAAAGAGGGACTTTCACAAGAAGAGGTAACATATTCTTTCTTTATAATGTTACTGTAAAAGAGAATTCAAAAATTAGAATTTTACGTTTCTTTTATCCATGTATAGGTGGATAAGCTATTTTACAGGAAACTCGAAGAAGCAATGAAAAAGTGGCAGGCATCTCAGACTGCCACTTACCAGATAATACCTACTGCAGACTCTACTCCTACTCCTACTGCAGAGGTTGGGAGTAATCCTATAGAACCACCACCTAGCACATCCACTGTAAGTATTTTTATGACATAGTAACTAGTTTTTTAATTCAAGATGATACATATATATGAAATTGTAGTCATTTCAAAAAAAGATGATATGTATATGTATATAACATTCTTTACACAAAAATTTGTAGGGGTTGAAGCCATGCCATCTAAAAAGTAAAGAATATGTCATGGCAGAGGCGTCGACTTACACATCCCTACCAGGGGAAATGTGTCACGGGTCTCCAGTACCAGCTGGTTGGATTCGGGTGAGCCCGATACATATATTCCCCCAATGGATGGATCTTCCACTTCCATATGCCCACCCAGATTGTGAAACGCTTGGTGAGGCAGTAGGCGGAGTGATATTGTGGCTAAAAGTGGATGTCTTCTTTACTGATAAGGTATGGTAAATTTACATTACGTTCAATTGTTAGTGTGTGTATATGCTGGCAGTTGATATGAAATTATATATATATACAGGTTAATAAGAAGACACCCACAACATCTAGGCCTCCACTTCCACCTCCTGCATTACCTAGTTGGGTTCCACAGGACCTACCTGTCCCGTTAGGTCCTAAATGTAGGGGTATGGCAGTATGGTTAGGGGAACATGATATAAACTCCCCTATAACTGTTTCTTCTGATTCAGATTCTACAGGTCAGTCATACGAAACAAAACTATTTATACAAGATATATTGGAGTTGTTTCGATATGATTGGCTAAATACATCTGTGATAGAGCTATGGATAAGGTGAGATATTCTTTATACATCCATATACCTTGTGTATGATCTAGTGATCTGGTTTCTTATTTATTAATGCATACGTAATTAATACATATTTTGCAGCTACTTAGACAACATATGTGCAGATTTTGGATTCGAACATGTAGGGTTTTTGATTCCATCCTTGATTAGTCTAGTAGCTAAAGATGCTACATCAGTTCAACAATACTGCTGTGAGGCTTTTTCAAATTTTGCTGTAAAAAAGAAGACGGTGATAATGGCTCCATTCAATGTAGAGTAAGTTTACTTTGCTTATTATAATTTGGACTTAAGAAAATTACATTTTATTGTGGATTTTGAGTTATTAATTTTTAACTTTTTTTCCTCTAGGGGTAGGCATTGGGAGTTATTAGTTATTTCCCCCGAGATGTTCACTGTGTATTATCTAGATCCTAAGGGGGGTAAATTGAATACAAGATTTGGACACATAATGAAAATGGCAATATTTCGGTGAGAAATATTTCATTTTTCATATCCGTTAACATATGTTATTACATTACTATTTAATTGCAATGTTCTGTGTTACATTAACATGTAGGGGTTTTGAGGAGTACAAAAAGGCTGGAGGAAAGGTCCCCATGAAAAAGAACCAGCCAATAATTTGGAAGAACGTGAAAGTAAGTTCCCGACTGCAATATATGTATATATTATTTATGTGAACAATGCTTAATTAGTTGTATTTTTTAATATTTTGTATGTTTGAAGTTATAGTGTGCTACACAAGACAACGGATGGGCATGTGGATACTATGTCATGCGATATATGCACATGATTATCAAACATGTCGTACGGGATATCGAATGTATTGCTCAGGTATTATATAGTCTCATTAGATAATATGATCGAAATATATCAATCTTATTTATAGCTCATTAATTATATATATACATCATTCTCTTTACAGGTGTTTAAATCTGAACCCATTACAAGAAAGGACTTACCAAATGTTAATGCTCCCTATACGATGGGAGAATTAAATGAAGTAAGAGAAGAATGGGAAACAACCATACAATTAATGGGGGCTTTAAAATATAATTGGGATCCTGATAGTGAATAATGACTAAACAATGATACTTTGTAAATGAATTTCTGAATTATAATATATGTGTGAATGTTTCTACATGTCTGGATGTTTCTACATGTGTCTGAGTGAAAATGAATGAAAGTGTTGGTTGCTATATTAATGTTTCTACATGTGTGAATGTGAATGAATGGAACTACAAATTGCTAGCATGTGTGAATGTTTATAAATGTGTGAAAATAAAATGGAACTGCAGTTTGCATTGCTAAATGCATGTGCTACTTTTTTATTGTTAATTTTGCAGGTTTGCGGCCTGTTGTCGGCTGATATCAATGGATGTCGTAAAACCTGTAGTTCATAACTGAACTGAATAGGTTTCTCATCCTGCGACCAGCCACAGCAGGTCTGCAGACTGACAGAAAAAAAAACCAATAGGCGTCGGTTATTTGTAAATAACCGACACATAATGCTATAGTGTCAATTTTCCTACAATAAACCGACGTCTATTTCCTTAACACCACGGCCGTGCTGGACAACACGGCCGTGGGGCGAAGATATATGGTGTCGGTTTTTTACTTATAACCGACACTGATAGTGCCCAAGATGGCGCCCTTTCTGTGGTGCGAAGGGTTTGGGCGTCAGTTTTTAACTAATAACCGACGCCTATAGTCCCATGATGGCGCATTTTCGGTGGTGCGCGAAGAGTTTGGGTGTCAGTTTCTTATATAATAACCGATGCCTATAGTCCCCTGATGGCGCGCTTTCGGTGGCGCGTGAAGAGTTTGGGCGTCAGTTTTGGAACTGACGCCTAATGGGTGGACTTTTAGTGTCGCCCACATAGGTGTCGCTTAGAAACCGACACTAAAGGCTTTAAATAACTGACACTAAAGGTAGGTTCTATAGTAGTGATGCTAGTTTCTTAGATCTTGTTGATATATGGTCTTGCGTGTGACTTTTTACATGTGTACCGCATCTCTCAACTCTGTGAAAGTTTCAGTTGAATCATGAATTGAGCAAGCTACAAGCGCTTAAAGCCAATGGAACCACTTGGTAGAAATATGAATATTGTGTTAATTCTGTCATGTGGTGTGATATTACTTGGTGAAGTGTTGAATTAGCTTTCATGCAGGGAATCTTATGTGAAGACTACACTACCGACCCCCCTTTTGATCTGACCATTCTTTCACCACTTTCATACCTCTCCGCCTCATAAAAAGATGCCAAAGTGCACATATCAGCTGTGGCCACCCACAAAAGTTTGGGGTGGCCACATCTCAACCTCCCCACTTCACTCCATCCACTTTGTGCCCTACCTACACCAAGGGAAAAGAAAAAGAAAAGAAAAGCAAAAATTAAATAAAAGGATGCTTCTGTTTAAGAGCATTCAAATAAAGAAATGAAGAGTGTGTAAAAGCACTCCAAATCTTTCCGCAATCCTTTCTTCTATTTTCATACCCATTGAGCTAGAAAACATCAAATCTGCTCACTTTACCCTTTCTACAGCCAAGTGGGTTATATCATCTAGTGTGGTTTGAAGCATAAGAGTGAATGCATGAAAGTGAAACAACACTCCTAGTCACCTTTGATTAACACCAACATGAAATGGTTTACCTGGAATGACATGGAGAACATATGGACAACTAGTGTTTCTATGCTTTATATTTGAAGTTTGTATGCTCAGTTCTCAGTTCATGAATGGTTTGTGAAAGAGGAAAGGAGAAGTGTGAAACACATGCACTTAGTCACTCACAAGACCATGTATTCAATAATTATCTGTTGTTATGCATTTGTCATTTGATTTTGTTGAAAAGAAACCGAAAAGAGAGATTGAGTTAGAGCATACTTGAGGACACGTATGTTTTAAGTTTGGGGTGGTGATGCAGCCCTATTTTAGGGCTCCATCCTATGCCTTTTTGTACATTTATCACATCTAAACAAAGTAGATTGCAAGTTAATACCCCAATGTGTGTTTTACTATCAAATGCACTTATGGACGTTCTTTGCATTATTTTTAGGTACTTGGACCATACTTTGGATGGAAGAGAGAGAAGGAAGGAGTCTGAGGGTCCCTCTACTCGTGGAGGGGTCCAAAGAAGATCCCAGGAGCCCCCTCAACATACCCCAATGACCAAGTTTCTACTCCAAGCAAAGAAGTCCATTAATAATGAAGTTTGAAGTCGTTTCATTACTTGGAAGACACCAGCACGGCCGTGGTACAATGGAACGGCCGTGTTGTCAATTAAGCAAAGATTACAGGTTGAATGTTAAAACTTCGAAGTTCAGCAAATCAGCCACCACGGTCGTGCTACCCAGCACAACCATGCCATGAAGACTCCACCACGGCCGTGCTACCCAGCACGACCATTCTACCTAGTCCCCAATACGGCCGTGCTACCAGCCTTCAATTTCACCCATCAACCTGTTGATTTAACACTTAACCAACATGACCATTCTCCTCCACCACAACCGTGCTCACTTCTACCCAGCACGGCCGTGCTACCACCTCAAAACCTAACTTTTTCACACTGATTTTCCAGTCTTACCCCTACTTACCCTAGTGCCTCCACCACCACTGATATATACATGGGTGATGGCCACAACACTAGGAAAGCCTCTACCTAGCTGTTCTTAGCCTCCACTCTCCACCCTTGAGCTCTTTGTGCAATCCCCTTGCATTTTGGGCTCATTATCCACCATTTCCACCCTCATTCCACCATGGAAACCTAGTTCCCTAGGTTTTCATCCATAATCCCATACCATTTCATGCACCCCTACACCCTTGGAGGAGGGAGGACATCTACAACAAGCTTGGAGGTGAAGAAGGAGGCTTCCACATCAAGTTTCATGGAGTCCGTACTTCTTCTACCCCTTTCTTTTCTTGTTTTCTTGATCATGTCTAGCTAAGCCCCTTGTGGTGGGTTGTTTGGGATTTAAATGTGACTTTGATACCATGTTGGGGGATAATTTCTTGTAATGGACTTAATTCATATCTATGATGATTACTTCTTGCTTCTATCTCTTTTCCTATCTTATTGCATGTGGTTTGTGCTTCTTGTATGAATTGCTTGTTTTGAGGTTTTTGATGACACTTAGTTTCTAGGAGGAATTGGGGTGTATGTGGAAATATTAGGAATGGCTCCTAGGTCCAATTAGTGGATCCCTATCTAGCCCCCTTTGTTCCTACAAACACATCCCTCCTCCTACAAATGAGTGTGAGATCTAAGCAGCTAGTGTAAGTGAGATTGATGTAATTGTCTAGGGCCATCTAAAGGCTAGAGTGGCTAGTGGCATGAGGTTAAATACCCTCATCTCTACTCCCATCTCTACCCTCAACCCTCAATTACTCACTATCACTCACCCTAGAAACCTAGATTTAGTTAATCTCATTAGAATTACACCTAACTCCAGTCTTCTACTAGTCGTATAGGGTATGTTCTAATGGCATTGACCTTATTGTTTGGTTTGGTAATCTAGATATGATATGAGAACCATGCATGTTTAATGATCTCCCCCCCAACTAATATCAAAGTTACATTCTCCAAACAGCCCACCCACCTTAATCACCTTGCTTAAAACCCCAATTGCTTAGTTTGCTTGTTAATGCTAGTTTAGTCCAATTGCTTTAGTCTAACTTAGTCAATTGGACAATTTTGCTTTCTAGTGCTAATTTAGGTCTTTGCTCGTGATTAGTGGTTAATTTAGGCTCTTAATTTCTCATTACTTATTTAGTCTAGAATAGCTTACTCTTTCCTTATCCTAGTTAGTTTGTTAGCCTAGATTTCTAGCTTAGCTCGTTGATAGTTTCATTTCTTTTTCATTTTTCACACTTGCTCATTAGCGTAACCAAACAACCAAACCTTTCAAAAACCCTAAAACCCTAAGCTCTACAAAAGGAATCAAGCCCACTCTATCTAACTCTAGTGCCCCCTCTATCTCTATGGATCGACCCTATACTCACTGCCTTCCTATAGTATGACACGACCCCGTTCGCTTACGGGTGTAGTGTTTGAGTAGACGTAGCTAGCTAGTTAGGTCTTACAAATTTCGAAAGTATAAAATCCCATATCACGTGCGATCCGACCTCGTGGGGTGTAAAAGCACCACTAGTGGGGCCGCACCATGTTCCCATTTATCTTGTCCTTCTCAAGGACCGATCACAATGAAAAGTGATTGTTGTTGGTAGCCATTTATTCTACAAAAAGGAAATTTGCAATTTTAGTCCAAAACTCTTTTGATTTTATTTGATTTGAAATTGACGATATTAATTAGGTCTTTAATTAATTATCGCTCCCAATATTTTGATCAAATTGATAACCCTCATGTATCAATTTAGAAGATTGCAGCGTACAACCTTCTAGTGAGCCAAGATCCAAAACAATTGAGTTATTACCCAGCCAACGCCAGCATCCATAATTAATTATCAAGGTAGGTAACATTTACCAATTGCATCATATGCAATTCTTGGATAGATGTCATGTGCAACTCCTTGCCATGTTCATCTTTATGCCTCAAGGTTCTTGATCCGATCAAGGTCACCTTGTTAAGTCTGACCCAAAAGCCAACATAATGAATATGCACCCTATGAAGACAGACCCACATATTCACGATCACACTTCCATGAGATAGACGGTGCACCCCGCTAAGGTGTGCCCACACTTAGTCGATCAACCTTTTCATTTGTGCTGCTTTTGGAAGGCATCTTAAACTTAATATTTTGTTGAGGGGTTTTTAATATGCTTATATATGCATATATGTATCCAATCACCACATATATAGTACGTATCATATACATGCTATATCCCACATATGAAAACATGCAATAACAATAAAGTGATGATTATGGCCATCCTATTGTAGTTCCTTGGATGCATAAGGAACTACGGTCATCTAAGGTCTACATCACATGTAACCTATTGTTGATGAAGATCTGTGCTTAGGCCGTTCCGGGTTGATCAACTCATCCTATGACTGATCGGTTCACCTCTTGGCCGGTCAGTTAGTTGTCACCAACTGATCGTCTCGATCCTCCAGACGGTCAGTTCTCTAGGTCATCGGGCTCCTCGTCAGGCCACCAACTACTCCTCAGTTAGTCATCTCAGTCCATCAAGCGGTCATCTTCAGTCTTCATCATAACAAGAAATAAAGCTAATCCTATTTTATATAATTTTTGTGAAACCTCAAGTTACATTCGAGGGAAGCAAAGGTAGAAGTGAATCTCGAGTTACATTTAGAATAGAAGATGTGGGCTCAGTGCACAAACCGAGATGAAAACAACCATAACCAACCACACATATGCACATAGGGTTTATAGGCCATAACCATGCTATACATCCACCATCAAAACCATTTTAGGGAAACACATATCGATTGCTTATATATACCATATCATATATGTATATACTAGTTTGGGATCAAGTGGTATTAATCGAATATTCACATTTAGTCATTTAAAAATTCACATTGTATGCAACAAATAAAAGATGACAAAACCAAAATCTAATCATATTGATTATCCCAAAACATAGAGTATTGACGTGACTCTGATACCACTGTTGGGTTTTACATGGTCAGAGTAGGCAGCGGAAACAAAAATTTACTTGACCATAAACCCATAACCAACAGATCACATCAATATCTATTTAATGGAAAGGATGGTTTTGGCAAGTCATACCTGGTCCTGAGGCTTGCTCAGCGATAATGCCTCGCAACAAGTGCGGTCTGAACCCACCTATCTTTGACGACATATGTGTAGCTCCTGGTCTTGACCCAGACTGCAGTTGACTGTCATCCTCCTAAGCGGCAGAAGTCTCCCGCCTCTATAGATAGTCCACACAGACTACTAGGAACTCTAGTCGTCCTGAAGAATGGACTAGAAGGAGTCGTCCCCTTCTGTTGGCGTACTAGTCACAAACACACTCTCCCACAATCAGTTATTTTTCTGTAGTTGTCTTTCCCTCATTGTTCCTCCCTGGACTGGTAGAAATTGCTTGGGCTCTCTTGGTTACCACAACCAGAGAGAACAATAACTTTGTAGAGAAACTGATGTTATGAGTTATGTCTCTAGAGAAGCCCATTGTACCCCTCTATTTATAGTAGAGGGCATGATCAGGGTTCCCAATCTGTGCAGGAGTAGAAGGGTCTAGAATTTCCATAAATAATCTGCACTGTGACATGTGAACCGGTTGTTTCATAAACAAAACAGTCGTTTGTCAAGGTGAACCGACCAGTTTACTAGTGAATCGGTCGGTTGGGAGTGTGAACTGGCCAGTTCACTTAGTGAACCGGTCATTTCACTTAGTGAACAGGTCGTTTCACTTCCCAAACTTGCCCACAATTGACTTTCCTTATTCGTTTCTAATTAATACAAATATTAATTCTCATCAAATCAAATTGAACAAGTGAAATGAAAAACCTTTTTCTCAAAAACTGAGAAAATCCAACACTGCTCATTTGGACAAATGAACCGATCAGTTCACCAAAGTGAACTGGTCATCTCACTGGCCATTAGTCGATCGGTTCACCCAGTGAACCAGTCAGTTAGTGGTCCAGGTTGTGCAGAACACAGTCAATTCAGTTCTCAATCAATCTGACACTCAAATCACTTGGTTCAACACTTGAACTTGATGATTCTGAGTCAAATCTATTGATTGAATGTTTGATTGAGTACCTAAACACTTTAGTACTCAATTCAAACTTCATTCATGGATAAACTCCTCTTCCAGGATAATCCTTTGTGGGTGACCCTATAGGTCCCATTTCACATTGATAGTGAATATCCATAACTAGCTTATGACATCACAAGCAAAGAGAGGTACCTAGTCGCACAGCAGTGCTACCCAAGTGAAAGTGAATGTATAATTCCTTTGTCTCTGATATCCTGAATGAACTCAAGGCATGGAGTTGTCATCCTTTCAATGTTCATTCATGTTTCTTGAACTAGAGCAGAGTGTTTGAGATATGTGTGACATCAATATCATATATATTGATTCACATGTGCATGTGCATGCCTGTCTCAGTCTCTCTTATCAAGTGGCCTGGACATCATACTCCCTTGGGAGGGACAAATCCCATATCTATCACTCACATTCTGTGTCATGTGTCAAAGCCACCGAATCATCACTGTTATAACAACCCATGTTTCAGGACTGTGTTTGATGATGTCAAAGTGTACCCAATCACATTTGACGAGTGCAATGATTTTAGGTCTAAGAATCACAATCACCACCATCACTATGAGAAATGAATTTGACTACCATGGCATGCTTCCATGTATCACACTCCTGGTGGGTCTGTCTAATACACTGTTCTCTAACATGTATCTATGTGCTTGGTTTGATATCATATATCATGACTAATGAGACACTGTCATCAACCAACACACACTCTAGTCTTGATGTGTCATTTTTGTCTATCAACCTTCCATAATGACAACCGACTAGGGACATAACAAGAATGTAAATACTCTTAGCATCCGTATGATCTCATTGTTCATGTCCTCAACCTAAATACATATGTCATTGAGTATTGTCATTCTTTAGACACTCATTCTGCTCCATCATTTATCTCATAATCGATTGAGCTAGAATAAATTGGAATATTGCCTTTGATATTTATCAAATCAATCACGACATATGCCAATCCAATCATCATATGATTGGATCTCAGGGCATACATACCAACATATATAATTGTAGCAGATATCAAGGTAAATCTATGCAAGCAAGTAACTCAAGATAGTAGATGTGCAATTCAAGGAACAAGCTTGACTATGAAACAAGATATAAGCAAAGTATATAGTATATTACCACATGATCAAAAGATGAACAAGAATAGAACTACATGTATATGGGATACTAGTAGATGATATCACAAGTTAGGACTACCAGTAGGATCTAGAACATAACAATAGATACAAAAGTGAAAGAGTAAGCTATGAGTAAATGTAGAGATATATCCAAATAAGAAGATATGCAGTTTCAGAAGCATGAAAGGATATAACTCACTAGAAAATACACATCATTATCGAAAGATAATTTCCACTAAGAACCTCAAGGTTGTATCAAAATAAGATATACAACTAGATAGATGTAGCAAGTTTGACCACAACAGAAGCAATTTAAGACACAACCAAGAGGTCCAAAGAGATTGTCATCAAAATCTGCATAACAACTCCAAATAGGTAATTGTATGATATAGATATGCCAATTTAGAACAATTAAAGATAGAGTTGTATGCAAGATAGGCAATATAAAGCATGGCAATGTGCACCTATAAAGCTACCAAGGGAGTGCAAAGAATAAGGTGTTGGTTGAGAACATCTAGTCGAGAGGGAAATTCTCATCCAAAAAGCCATATGTATATTTAGTGCAAAGTGTTGTTGATCGAGTTTTTGGGTTGGACTTCTCGACCGATAACAACTGTTGGCAACACCCATTGGCACTGGTCGCTCAAGTTTCTATAAGGACAAACTCAACCGAGACATCTACTATCAAAAAGCATATACATTTCACAAAAACATATCTAGAGGCATGATAAAAAAACCATATCCTAACATTTCTAAGAAAGTTAGTAATGCACTATGAAAGCATGAGAAACAATTTTTGAGCAAGAAAGTGATGAAAATCACAATATACTGTGTTTGACTGAAAAACCATATGTATATTGCATACTAACTTTACAAAAACACACTATGATTGGGTATGTGCAAGAATATTACCTTTGTGCTTACCATTTCTATTGCACTTGTTTCCATCCCCTACACATCTCACCTTTATTCTTTTATGTGGATTGAGAAGTCAGATCACAAATCAATAGCTCATGTCAATCCAATTGCACTTGACCTACAAGAAGAAAGATGAAATGGACCCCAATCATATTTTTGGGTCTGGAGGGGTTATCTTAGCAACCCAAGTCC
This sequence comes from Alisma plantago-aquatica, assembly GCA_963693085.1. Taxonomy (NCBI): domain Eukaryota; kingdom Viridiplantae; phylum Streptophyta; class Magnoliopsida; order Alismatales; family Alismataceae; genus Alisma; species Alisma plantago-aquatica. The sequence goes on from OY856414.1 coordinate 349,803,080, forward strand.
TATTTCTCTTGGATTCTTACCTAAAGGGGAAATAAGTAGAATAGTGACCAATTTGATTGCAATGATTACATGATCTCCTAGCCTTGGAACTAGAGGAATCTTCATTGAAAATTGAAGGTCCTTTGTCTCTGTTGTTTCTTTGGCTATCATCTCTACACATTTGTTCAGTAGTGTGGTCTAGGATTTGATTAAAATTATTTTTATCATATAAGAATCTTTGCATAGAAGATCTCAAACTATGATTATCAAGCATAAGAGAAGTAATGGTAGAAGACAATTGATTGAAATTATCTCTAGCATGCAAAAGATCGATTTCTAAGAAAAGAGCATTGGTCATATAAGAAACTCTATCAACATGAAGAGAAGCAACGTTATTCTCTCTGCTAGGAGGATTAGAACAAGATTCAAGAACATTGATTTTAGCAAGTAAGGAAGCATTTTTTAAAGCAAAGCAATAGTTTAAAGACATACACTATTTTTAGACTCTAATCCTTGCAAAGCAAAATCCTTGTCCTCATTTTAAGTTCTAAGAGAATCACTATCAAGCATGAGAGAATTCACAATATTACTATGCTCTTCATTAAAACTATGCATAAGAGGTTGAGCTTCTAGAAATCTAATCTTATCAAACAAACTAGCATTTTAAGGTTTAAGAGAGTCTACTTGACTAAGATAAACATTGTTATCATCCAACAAGAAAATATTGGCATATTCAAGATCATCTTTTTCTACATGCAAATTATCAATAGTTCTAACAAGCTTTTCCTTTTTCCTTTTAGAAGACTTACTCGAGGCACAAGTAGCATGAATAATAGAAATTAAAGATTTTTTTAATCTTAAGGGTTTAGGTTTACCTCATTTGAGTCTTCACTTGTTGATTCCATGTGAGAAAAATGATCTCCATCTTCACTAGAGCTTGAGCAAGGTCCTCCACTTGATTCTTCACTTGAGCTTGAGTTAGATGAGTCACTAGTTCTTTTGTGCCATTTCTCCTTCTTCTTATGCTTCTCTTCTGATGATGGGTCTTTTTGCCTTGTGGACAATCTTCCTTGAAGTGACCCTTCTTTCCAAATTTGAAGCATCATGTGTGTGATGCCTTGTCACTCTAAACAAGATTACTCAAAACACAAAACACGATCAACCACTAATTAATCACATAGTAAAAAATGCAGAATAATTAAAACCAATTCCAACAATGTAAATAAACTCTAGAACATTTACATAAAGGTCCATCATTCCATTCTCATATACTGTAACAAGTATTCACATCTGGGTCCAAAGACCTCAGCCACATCCTACATACAAAATACATTTCACATGTACATGCCATATATTTACAAACATTGGCATACTACTAAAATCTCGTGTCGATACAAGTATTTCATCTAAAAAAACACATCCCATACCCAGACCTAAGAGTACATGGACGACAATAGGACTCTATTAATAACATCTACAACTAACCAACCTTTTGAATATGTTGATCACCAGTTTGGTTCTCTTCCACAACGCGACCTCAACCTTGTTGCCCGCGACCACCTAAAAAAATGTGGTGACCCACGGGTGAGACCTAGTCCCAGTAAGAGATATAATTCTCTCCAACATATACTGATTACAACATATTAATTAATAGTAAATAAATTGAGAAATTAGGGTACTAGATAAGAAATATGAGAAGATTGAACAGTTTAAGAATACTAACCAGTTAAGTGAATAAGCTTTAGCATCAAGTAGAATTACTCAAATTTCATAAGTCTGCATCATGTAAGAACTATGTAGTATAAAGACAAGACAAGGGTTAATCAACTAATGTGATACATATTGAACCCTAGAAATTATACTACACAACTAGTATTATATCTTTTCTTATTATGCCTTGGGGAGTTTGAGTCATACCACTCAAAGTCAAACTGATCACTGTGAAGTGCTATTCAGTTCTGTATAAGATCTAGGAGTGACGGTATCCTAATATCTCTTCCCCTCGGTCAGTATGAGTAAACTACAGTGACATACCAGTCAAACTGCCAATAGTGACATATAGTCAACTGATAACAACTAGTCCATACTTGGTACAAGTTACAACACTAGAAACCATGGTCGTAACAACCCCGCCTCTCGGTAACCCCCAAGTAAGGGAGACCAAAAGGTCAGAGCCGTTAGCCCAATTTTTCGGATCAATGGTTCGACAAATAACCAATAGTAATTACTAAATTCTACCAAAAACTATACTAAAAAGCTGTAATAAAATAAAACTTTGCATTCCTTTTTAAAATCTTAGATTTCTAAACTTCTATCCACAACTGGAGTCTATTCTAACTAATCGTCCTTGTACTTTAATTCATATATTCACAATATGTCACTTTACTGTTTGTCCTTTTCATATTGTACCTAAAATGCCTACAAACAAAATGTCGGTCAACATAAATGAATATGCCGGTATGTGGGGACAACCAAAATTTCACAAATATTGCTAACAACCTAAATATCACAATCAAGTTAATTAAAAATCCAATTTACGTCTTCAATGTGACATTCTCCACCGTTTTTTCCCTTACCCTGGAATACCCTCTTTAGGGTTTCTCTTTTGCAATAGACATAAGGCCACCTTCTCCATCCTGAGCTTGGTGCATGGGGTCACCTCTCATGGTGCCCATTAGTCATGCAATATCATAAGGCCACCTTCTCTATCTTGAGCTTGGTGCTTGGGGTCACCTCTCATGGTGCCCAATGGTCTTCCCTCTTGGGCTTGACCTAATTGACCTTCCCTCCAGGGCTTGGTAACACATCATACATCGGGGTGGCATGTAGGTGCGAGAATACACACTTATAAATTAACTGTGATAATCATAGTGACTTTATGAATTTGCATATATGAACATCCAACAGTTAGGTTGCATTCAATTCGATCAATCATCTAAGCAAACCCCTTGAAACTAAAGAGGTTAATCATAAATAACCACATACCTAATCTAGATAAACTTGATGTCCAAGCAAGAATAATCACGAACATTCAATCAAGCAATCAACAATATCCTAAAATTAATGCATAACATCCGTAAGATTGACTTGGATTCCACCTTAGGATTTCTATTCCAACTTTAGGGTTTTATTAGGGTTTTAGCCTCCATAATTCTTTTATCATGTTTAATGCTCTTTTAGTCCAAAAACCCTAATTTCATCATCATAGGCATACTTGAATGTCAATTGAGTCTAATACATCTCTTTTACACTAAAACTACCATCTTTATCTTTTTAAGTCATGTCAAGATCATTAAGCCGAATTATCATGTTTGATTTCTTTCGAATTGACAACTCATATTTCATCATAGTCCAATTCACATATGAACCCTATTTATCACTAATTCCACATTTATCCACTAGGAAACCCTAATTAGCAAAATTAGGGTTTCAAGGCCCATTAAAGCATATTCATGTACATGGAACCCTACATTAATCAAACTATGCATAAAAATCATCCTTTTGGATCTAATGTGTCCTTTTTATAATCAACATGTTAATATTGATTAAAAACACCCATAATACCTTTCTCAATCTTATTAACATCAATATTAGGGTTTTTTAATCATTAATGCATTAAAGTTGAAAACTTTAACTACTTTTCGAATTGCAAGAGAAATTATTCTCTAGAACTTTTTTTAATGGATTCCTCGCATTTTTCTGAGAAAATTTCATATATTTTATGTACCAATCTGAGCTACCATTAATTAAATACGAATTTTGCAAGATTCACTTACTTGGACCAATAAGAGGCTGATACGTCAGCCATCCCATGCAGCATAACTCAGCCGATTTGGAAACATAACCAAATTACACTTATACCCCCGTGCGGCCGCTTGGCTCTTCAAAAACCGGAGGGGAAAAACCATCCAACGCAACTTTGTCATCTTCCTCCTTTCGACGCACGCTGCTGCTGCCAGGTGTGGCTCTTCACGGGGCCGCCCCCTCCTCCCCAGGACTCGAAGGCCACTGACTGCCACCGCCCTGGCTCCTCTGCACTCCTGTGCACACGGGGTGCTTCCATCTCCTGGCCAAGATGGCCAACTCAAGCTTGCCGGGCCTGCAATGTACGGCTGGTCTTGCAGCCGTGTTGCTACAGTTGCGCATGGCTAGGGTGAAGGGATGACCACCGAGCTTCCCCATGGTGTCGCAGGAGAAACATGCCTCCATCATAACCCCTTCATGGCCCCTCGTTGCTCCAGGGGTTGCACTACTCTCTTATGCTAGGGTTTTGAGTGAAAACAAAGTGAAGGAGAGGGTGGGATGCCCGAGATCCTCTTGGACTCGAGGCTAAGGGTCCAACCCTTATATAGGGAAGGATAACAATGTCCTAGGATGCTTATCCATGAGGAAAACAGGCCCCCCTTCAACTATGGCCACCATACTTTCCTTGTTTAAAAGTAACTTCTCTTTTTTAATTATTTCCTTATTTATCCATATTCTTTGGTTATCAAGGAATCTGAAAATTATTACTTTTACTCTCTTTGTGCTTGGCTTTTAATCCATTGGACACAAAATTTTACTTCCTTAAAGCAAATATAGAAAATAGTATCTCTTTTTGATAACACCAGCCGAGTTACGCTGCATGGGATGGTTGACGTGTCAACCTCTCATTGGTCCAAGTAAGTGAATCTTGCAAAATTCATATTTAATTAATAGTAGCTCGGATTGCACATAAAATATATGAATTTTTCTCAGAAAAATGCGAGGAATCAATTAAAAATAGTTTTAGAGCCTAATTCCTATTGCAATTTGAAAAGTAGTTAAAGTTGTCAACTTTAATGCATTAATTATTAAGAAACCCTAATATTGATGTTAATAAGATTGAGAAAGGTATTATGGGTGTTTTTAATAAATATTAACATGTGGATTATAAAAAGGACACATTAGATCCAAAAGGATGATCTTTATGCGTAGTTTGATTAATGCAGGGTTCCATGTACATGAATATGCTTTAATGGTCCTTGAAACCCTAATTTTGGTAATTAGGGTTTCCTAGTGGATAAATGTGGAATTAGTGATAAATAGGGTTCATATGTGAATTGGACTATAATGAAATATGAGTTGTCAATTTGAAAGAAACCAAACATGATAATTGGGATTAATGATCTTGACATGACTTAAAAAGATAAAGATGGTAGTTTTAGTGTAAAAGAGATGTATTAGAATCAATTGACATTCAAGTATGCCTATGATGATGAAATTAGGGTTTGTGGACTAAAAGAGCATTAAACGTGATAAAAGAATTATGGAGGCTAAAACCCTAATAAAACCCTAAAGTTGTCCTAGAAATCCTAAGGTGGAATCCAAGTCAATCTTGATGATGTTTTGAATAAAATAATGACACATGGTTGTTATGCATTAATTTCGAGATATTGTTGATTGCTTGATTGAATGTTCTTGATTATTCTTAATTACTTGGACATCAAGTTGCTCTGGATCAGGTATGTGGTTATTTATGATTAACCACTATAGTTTCATGGGGTTTTCTCAGATGATTGATCGAATTGAATGCAACCTAACTATTGGATGTTCATATATGCAAATTCATAAAGTCATTATGATTATCACAGTTAATTTATAAGTGTGTATTCTCACACCTACATGCCACCCTGATGTATCATGTGTGACCAAGCCCTGGAGGGAAGGTCAATTAGGTCAAGCCCAAGAGGGAAGACCATTGGGCACCATGAGAGGTGACCCCAGGCACCAAGCGCATGATAGAGAAGGTGGCCTTATGATATTGCATGACTAATGGGCACCATGAGAGGTGACCCCATGCACCAAGATTAGGATGGAGAAGGTGGCCTTATGTCTATTGCAAAAGAGAAACCCTAAAGAGGGTATTCCAGGGTTAGGGCAAAAGCGGTGGAGAATGTCACATTGAAGACGTAAATTGGATTGTTAATTAACTTGATTGTGATATTCAGATTGTTAGCAATATTTGTGAAATTTTAGTTGTCCCCACATACCGACATATTCATTTATGATGACCGACATTTTGTTTGTCGACATTTTAGGTACAATATGAAAAGGACAAATAGTAAAGTGACATATTGTGAATATATGAATTAAAGTACAAAGATGATTAGTTAGAATAGACTCGTGTTGTGGATAGAAGTTTAGAAATCCAAGATTTTAAAGAGGTATGTAAAGTTTTATTTTATTCCAGCTTTTCTGTATATTTTTTGGTAGAATTTAGTAATTACTATTGGTTATTTGTCGAACCATTGATCCGAAAAATTGGGCTAACGACTCTGACCTTTTGGTCTCCCTTAATTGGGGGTTATCGGGAGGCGGGGTCGTTACAATGGTATACATAACTCTCTAATCTGAGGTACAACCACAACTGTCCTCAATCTCATCAAATGCCTGAGGCATGACCATAGCCTTCCTCGATAACCTGCATTTGTGGATGACAAGGATATATCCTCAACTTGCCACCCCCACATACTCAACAGTATACACTCTGAGTTTCCCTTGGGAATACTTGTTTCACCATCTAGCAAGTTCTGACACTAAAGATGGCTGTATGGCACATGGCTCTACATGAGTAAGGTTACACTTGATTAATTACTACCAATTGAATGCATTAAGGCTTTATCATACAAGTGGACATTCAAACCCAAATTCTTTTCTAACAAGAGTATATGTATAACAACTTCAAAAGATATAAAACATTTGAGATATAAATCTTAATCACATTACCACATGCTATCATTGATTGCAAATTAATGAACCACACTTATCATCATACTATTACAAGATACCAATATCTTATCACAAGTTCTAGGGTTTTAACCCTTATTATGAACATGAAGAGGATTTCACCTCAATAATGGCTTCAAACATGCCCAAAGGTTGTTAAGACCATCACATTATTCATAGTAAGGTTATCATGATCATTCCATGCCTTAAACAAGGCTCAAAAGATCATTAGCACATATATGTCCATAGATATTATCATGGAAAGACACTATGGTATTCAAATAGTACCACATTGTGGTTTCAACACAAGAAGAGTGTAATACATTGTCACATTAATAATTCAAGAGGTCTGATTATAATCAATCAACATCATATAATTACATTACGGTTAGGTATAACAAGCTATATCACATTGGAATTATGCATCCACTTATTATTGTGATTTATCAAATATAACTATACAAAAGCAAAGGTAAAACTACAAATTAATGGTATTGAACCATCAAATTCTCATTACTAGGACCCACATATAATGCCATGGGGTTTATTATAATACATTGTATATTGAGACATCCAATATTATTCATTGGGTTGGTTCATTGTTCAAGGTTACCAATTGAAGTATAAGTCCAACCATTAGATCAATTGAACAAAGGAACCATTGGTTTAAGGTTTAGTTGAACAATTACATTCTTAACTCACCATATGTAGTGATGATCTAATCCACCATTAATTGTGATAATTAAGTCACCATTGGTTGTTAGATCAGAAATATATTCATTTAACACCATCAAATATTAATCTAATATCATCATTGATTAATAGCATCACTAAAATACTTTGGGGATGATAATTAAACTTGTAATTGAGCCAAAACCTGACCTAAGGGGATGAACATAGGTTGTCACCATAAAATTTGACACCCTTGATCACGAACATCAGTTTCTAAGATAGAAACACTATTGGTTGTTGACATGTATGCCCATCGGTTGTTAAAAGGGAAGGAAATAGCTTGAAAACCCTAATTTGAACCATCGATTGTTTTGTACTTAGAACCATAGGTTGTTGCAATCAACTTGTCCCAGATCATATTATACCTTAGAAAGGTTGTACACATGTTTACAAGTTCATATAGAACTAGAACAGAACAAGAAACACCATAAAAAATCCATAACCCTAAACAAGCATGGTTTTTTTATGCTTAGATCATCACATTAAAGCATAAGCACGAACTAACAAGCTTCTAGCAAGCAATGTAAGTGAAGAATGCTACATAAATCGCCTCTATAGAGTAGGTCAGATCCCAAACAGAAAGAATCTCGAGAAAATAAGTCAAGAAAATCCTAGATTCATATATGAACTTGGCCAAATAGGCACCTCTCTCCACAAAGAAGCAAAACCCTAGAAAAAGAAACAAGAGGGATAGATTTTTGAGTTCTAGAGCCACTTTCACCATGAAACAACAAGGTTTCGATCTGGAGAAATATCAGAGTAAGAATATAAAAGAAATAAATGGAGGAAATAAGGTAATACTTACACTTTTAAGTCAAGATCACTAGGAAGGAGCTTTAAGAACCCCTAAAGGAAGTCGATTGCAACCCTATATTCTTTTTCCAAGAAGATCCCCACTTTCTTCTTACTTGGACAGAAAATTTGCATCAAAATAGAGGGAGAACGAGGTTCATAGGAGGGAAGTGGTGGAGAGAAAATGGTTCATTTGGGTGCTTAGGGATAGGTATATAAAACTTTAAGATAAAGAAAAAGAAAAAGTTGAAGTTCTAGTATCTTTCCAAGTGTCCATGGCCTTAAACTATTAAGAATATAAAAGCACACACACAAGAAGCTCCCCCAACATCCATATAGACCTTCTTATCCCTCCTTTGTTGAATTTCCAAGCCAATCAAATAATTCATTAGTTGATAGCTACTAAAGGTAGCTCATCCATGAAGGGGTAAACCCTAAAATACCCTTGAGGAAAACACCTTCAAACCATGGCTCAACTAGGAGCCCCATGTCTCAAAATACTCAATAATGATAAGATAACATCTACAGAACATAATGTATGTGAAAAATTTCAAAGAAAACCCCTCAATTGGGTAAATTGTATAAAAATCTAAAATGTACATAAAATTGCATAACTTGCTCAAACAATGTCCAAATTGGACCAAATTTGAAACTTAATATTTTCTTATGATTGAAAAGCATATAAAAAGGTTAGATTAGGGTTATAAGAATTCAATTATGGTAATTAAGCTTATTCAACTCATTAAGCAAGTTCAAGGACCTTATAGTGTGAAGGAGGACGACTTGCCTTTGTAGAGTCTACCCTTGGAGTACATGGAGTATTATTCAAATTGATAGGATGGAGAAGCTTGACCAACAATAGCCTTATTTAGTGATTTAATTTCAGCCTTCTTCATTCTCTTTAGCTCTTTCTCTTCTTCTCTTTCTTCTTCATCTTGCTTGTCAATTTTGACTTGGCTTTGTAGATTTCCTATGAGCTCTTCAATAGGGATATTACCAAGAGACATTCTTTCTTAAAAGGAGGTCACCTTGTATTCCCACATCTTTGGGAGAGTTCTAATGATATTTGAGTTGATTTGTTCTCTATCCACAGGATGACCTAGAATGGCAAGACCATTCACAATGGTGTTGAGCCTAGAGTACATCTCGAATATCCTCTCCTCCTTTCCCATCTTGAAGTTTTCAAGGAGGCCTTTGAGTATGTAAACTTTTCTTTCCTTCACTTGCTTTGTCCCTTCATAAGTGATGCATAGTTTTATCCATACCTCATAGGTCATCTCACAAAAGGAAATCCGGTTGAACTCGACAGAGGACATGGAGGCATAGAGAATGTTGATGGCTCTTGCATTCAACGTATCTTTCTTCAAGGTAGCTTCATCCCATTCTTCTATATTTGTCTCCAATATCTTGTATAGATGGTCCACCATTTGACATAGCTTAAGACTTGATCCTTGATGTATATTGTATGATTCTTTTCCAATAAAGAAAATTGCTCCCATCAAAGATTGGAATGTTCATGAGGTACCTCCCACCTAGATAATCACCCATTTTCTCTTACTTGTAGAAGTATGTTTGGAGAAGACCCACTCTGATACCAATTGTTGGATCAAGGATGGGCTATATGCTCTATAGGGGGGTGAATTAGAGATAAAATGCACTTTAACAAAATCATTAGACCTTCAATATATATCACAAGATAAGGTTGCTAATTAGGAATTTGAGTGAAACTAAACATACATATCAAGGGAGAGAGAAATTGAACAAGTAAAAGAACACAAGATATGTAGAGTGGTTCCATACTCCAAACTAGGAGTAAGTCAGTCTACTACCTAGAGAGGTCAACTCTAGGATTTAACAACCATTGCATACTTATATTCCATTATATGACATACGATAAATGAACTTCTTTTTTGGGACAAGGATACCCAACCTCCCGTTTAATGTGTAGGGAGACAAAAACCTACCAAAGGACTTACCTATCCAACCAAGAGTCTTTGACCTCACCAATGACTTACCCACTTTGCATCGAGTCTTGCGCCTTCACCAGTGAATTACCCACTCTTGCACAAGTCTTTCTCCTTTGAGGAATTACCCACTCTTCTTAGATCTTCCACCCTTGACTTCACCTTTGCCAAGTAGAAGCTTTCACCAAGGGATGCCTTCCATTCTTCTTCTTCACCTCTCTTAGCCAAGAGAGAGAATCTTCATCTTCATCTTCATGGTAGAAATGAGAGATTGGGAGGTGGAGGAAGTGAGAGCCTAACAAGATATACATATATGACTATATCTCTTACAAATCTCCTACTCACTCTAATGGATGTAGAAAGTGATTAAGCTTAGAGAGAGAGGAGGCTGTAGGATGCACTCAACTATAATATATGGACCTTCATAGGGAATGTCTAACCATGGGATGAAGTCGGGTCCTATTTATATTGGGGATGCCTCCTAGTAGTAGAAACATTTAAGGACATATACTAGCCATGTGGGGTGTTTCAATTGATATTTGTTTGAGTTTTTCAACACTCCAATGGCTAGAAAAACTTTTTCGGCACTTCTTGTGCAATGCGATCGGTCGAGTTTACTTTTGGAAACTCAATTGATTTCACTATTTGACAAAGTAGATTTGAAGCATCAGTTGAGTTTATCCTAGATGAAACTCAAATGAACCACTTAAATAAGTATTGGTCAACATAGGGATCAGTTGAATTTTGTGTATAGGAAACTCGACCAAACCTGGACATTCTCAAAATGCATCAAGGGGATCAGCCGAGTTTGTTACAGAAGAAACTTGATAGAAAAACACCCTGTAATGAATTTTAGAAAATGTCATTCATGTGATTAAATATTTGATTTAAGTGATCATGGTATTTTAAGCTTAATTACAAGTCATACAACCATTAAAGTGATTTACAACATGATTCTAATGGATTTACATCATATTCCACAAAAGTGCACTTACATTGATTTTGACTTGTCTTTTGTCCAAGTTAGGTTGTGCAATTTAGGGAATTTGGAGTGTGTCTATACCTATCTGAAATCACTCAAGTAGAAGCATTATACACAAATAAGTAGAATTGTTAGTCATCATCAAAATAAGAGTTTAATCAATTTAGACCTTGAGTCAACATTTACCTTGATTCAAAAATACAATCATGGAATTTTGAAGATTAAGTTAATTGGAATGCTTCACCTCCCATTTTCTTAGGTGGATACAACATTACATTAAAATCCCAAATAACGGTTTTAGGATAAGTCATAGAAGACTCAATATGGGTTAAATGATTCCAAAGAAGAATTCTGATCTATGGTACGTGGTGAGCATAGACAATAATCAAACAACAATTATTATTTACAAAGCAGTGAAGATATTTCCTATGAATTTCAATAAGTGATACTTGAGTAGACTAAGATTGCCATAGTAACCAAATGCCGCCAGATAACCCTCTAGCATCAACTCTTTGAGAGAAAGAATATGCAAACTTCTGAATAACTGATTCTACAACATAACATGATATTCAAGGTTCTAGTACTACAACAAGGTGAGGCTTATGAAACCTTGTCAACCAAAGAAGGCGATCTTGGGTAAGGTCATTACCAATACCCTAGACATTCGATCAAAGAATATCAATCATGACTTATATTTAATCATTCCTATCTTCCTCTTGAGAAGACAAATCACGAGCCAACCCTTTCTTCAATTGGCCATGTGTCATATAAGGAGAAGACTTCATTTCCCTAGTATAGCTTCTAATATTCATTCCAAACCCACCCATATCAGAATGATTTAAGGAGGAAGAAGGAAGTTCAATAGTATTCATAGGCTTTGTAACACAAAGTGTAGAATTGCTATTTCCTTCTATTTGAGTATTCACAACATTATGTCTAGTGACCTCATCCAGTTATGGGTTGTCAACTGTATGAGACACATGATCATTTACATTTGGAGATAGAAGATATGTTTGTACAGGACTAGGCACCTCAACATTTTCCCAATGAGTTTAACCAATAGACCTAACAACAATAGATGTAGATTTCTGCTTTTTGTTTCAAACATTGTAGAGTCTGTCATTTTCCCCGAGTAGATGATGTTGTTTGTGTTCCTCGTGTAGGTTCACCTTTAGTAGTATCTATATCATGTAGTACACGAAATCGATTGTGTGATGCCCCGACGTGCCACAAGGGAGATCACTCAAACCAAAAGTGGAAACATCACTAAGCAAAAGAGTTACAAGAAAACACATGAAATTAAAACCAATTTTATTAAAGCACCATATGCCAAAAACTAATTACATATGAGTCCAAAAGCCTGTCACCTATAGGGTAGAATATATGACTTGGTGCTTACATCACTACAGATCAACATTCCTATCATCAAAATTTTACACGAGATATTGGTTCCACACATAGATATACTAGTACAACTGTCATAACTACACAACCATGGCATACAAGCCAAACCTCATATCACAAAACATCTCAAAAGAAAACATCCAAAGGACCTGAGTGTATAGGGATGACTCTAGGACTCTAACACCAAAAGACTAGCAACATGGATGACCTTATCAGCTACTACTCTTGCTGTTGTTCATCCTCAGCTGCACGACCTCTACCTCTTCATGCATAATCACCTAAAAGATGTGGAGAACCCATGAGGTGAGACCAAACATCCCAGTGAGTGATATAACTCTCCACCAATGCTATTAAAGCACCAATATACTAAGCACATAAAACTAAGCAGATAACACAAACTAGCAAGTTGAGCAGATTCAACTAAATGATATGTATCTAATAGGTAAAGTAGATTAATAAGATTAGGCAGTCACCACTGAGGAGTAGATCAAGTTATATTCTAAAAAGGAATATGAAGAACATGTATAATAGTTAACTTCTCTTACTGTCTTATAATTCAAGAAATCAGTAAAAAGACAAGGCAAAGGTTTCAACCAATGTGAGATGTGTGTCATCTTAAGCACATATGATACAAGGCTGAATTACATCTTTTATTATGCCCTGAGGATTTGAGTTGTCCCACCCAAATACAACCACCACATATGATGGGCAACCGACAGTGCCATACAAGGTCCATGGAAGAGTCAGGAATCCATGACTTGTCCAACACCTCTTGGTCAGCACAAGAGAACACCACAAAGACATATCAGTCAACTGCAAAAGAGTGACATGTAGTATGCCCAAGGATCAACTCACACATGGCTGTCCATATATATACAAACCTATTCCACCTTGGTACAGACAACAATGCTAGAAGAATAGGATCATGCATGGAAATTCTTAAAAAGAAGGATTGGCTCATGCATGGCCATCCATATTACAAGGAGATTGGCTCACGCATGACCATCTCACACAACCTATAGTTAAGGATACAAGGAGATACTCGACTCGCACCCCACATACTTAAAAATATGCACTATGAGTTGACCTCATTGCACCAATCCAGAAAATAAAGCTGACACTGGAATGGATATATGGCACAAGGCAAACTACATGATTAGGTAACCAATTGGGTGACTTTTAGCATCAATCAAGTTACAATGTATAAAGATACAACAAACTCTACAAGAATAAGGGTATGTTGCAACTTTAGAAGATATAAAATGTATGAGGTGTGAACTTGTCACACAACCACCACATGATACTCAAAGCTTTACCATCCATAAGGTAATCATCACTGCCACATATCACCATGGTATCTTAATCCCTTAATCTCATCACTTGGAGACATCACCACTCAATAGGCATCAAGCCATCACCAGGTCATAGGACCTATCACGTTAAGACCTATGTGTTTATCATCACATATGATCTCATTAGTGTGCACAAGCACCACTCTGCACATAATTGTCACCATAGCCTATAGAATCCATGACATACGTACCACCTGCAAAGTTAGTGCTTGTAAGAAAGAGAGAGAAAAATCATACATGATGAACATCTCATGAGAGAAAAAGCAAACACATAATTTAGTATTAGAGTTAGGGTTCCAAGCTTTATCCGATTAGGGTCTTATAGTTACATACAAGAGCTAGGCCTAGATATAGCGTCTCCCCTATTCTTGGGGCACTTTAGGGTTAAGAAGAAAGCCATTATCCACATAGCGTTATACATGGTTCAAACACTACTCATATATGTACATGGATAAGATACTCAAGCATGTGTCACCACCATACCTCAACTATGTGTCGTGACCACCACCATCTTGGATCGTAACCACTCACCATGCACATTGTCATGGCCCCAATAAGAAGGGTTGTTGCGACCACCATCCCTATGCATGCCACGACTGTGACATGGACATGAGTCATCTTCAACACACGAGCAAGCATCCATCCAAAATAGAAGCATGGTACTACCAAGACAAGGCAAGAGAGAATGACACACAACTAGGGCATCCCAATCGGAACAACTCATGGGTTACGACCAACCAAAATGTCATGACACCCAAAGAGAGGACCCATCGTGATCCCAAATCCAAAAGTGGTGCTACAATTGTGATTAAAACTAGGGAAAATGTGGGGTTACGACCGTGACCAAAACCAAGGTAAACGCGTCGTTACGACCATGATCAAAACCTCAAGCCAAAAAAGGTGTTGCGACTCAAGACAAAACTGGGCATGGCGACCACTAAGGGTCAAGCCACCACCAAGACCAAGAACCACAATCAAACCAAGGTCCAAACAAAGATAAATCTTGTGGCTAAAATAGTTGATCCAACAAGGGAAACTCATCATCACCATAGAGGAAAACCTCATGCAAAACAATCATTAAACCCTAAAACAAGCTTCATGAAACCATCGTGAAAAGGGGCCTCATCAAGGGAGAGAAACCAAGAAAATCACCACCAAAGCTGAACCAAAACTTCATAGAACACATAAACACTTGATCATCATACATGCAACCCAAGCCAATGTCAAAGAAGGAAGTAAAACCACCATGAACCATAAACACCAAATCGAGTACAAAGGAAATTAAGGTTTCGAATTACATTTAACCAAGCATGATCTCAATGTCATCCAGGTTCTAAGATTTATAACCATCCATTAGCATATTAAGGAATCAACTACAGAGAGAAAAAAACAAGAATGCAAGAATGGAAAGTGCAGTAATGGAGAAGGTTAAGAGTTATATAACCCACCTTAAAGAAGTGCAACCCCAAGGGAGGCAAGATCCAAACACATGATCACCAAGGAAGATCGAGCTCCACCAAAATCTCCCCTTTAGGTCACAAGATCACGTCAAGAAAGAGAAACACCAAGGTCAAGGGATAGCTCAAGAAAAGAGTGCAAAAAGCTCATGGCTGGACCAAAAGAAAGAAGGGGAAAAAGAGAGAAGAAACTCCCTCTCACTTGGGTGTCGCCTTGTCAAAACATGGCCTATTACCCTTGTGTTGAGGAGCTTACTCTCAAGAACGACCACCATGTCAAAACATGTTCTAGGGCTAAGAAAAAGGAAGATGATGGGGTAGAATATCCACGGAAAATCATCAAAGAGGAAATATAAACACTCACTAAGATTGAAGATGACCAAGGATCATCACAAGCACCACATGCAAGGGTTGAACCACCTTTAAGGCACCAAGAACAACTTATTCTTTCTCTAACAAGCTCCAAGGACAAGCACCAGATAAGGGAGGAAGAAGATGGCCGAAAAATATAACTTGCATGGAGAGAAGAGGGTTTATGTAGCAAGGAGGAGAGAGGTAGGGCAAGGGATGATGTTTCAACAAAAGAAGGCCCCAGAGGGACACTTGTCTACTCAATAAACTAACATGCAACCACATAAAGCCCACATGCAAGAGATGGTGATACACTCTAGGTTGGATCTCGACCACTTAGGCCATCCAAACCTCATGTCGTAACTACAACACACCATGGGAACCACCCATAGTCGCGACACAACACCAAGGACCACTAGGTCGCAACACCAGATCACCACAAACCCTAGGGTGAGACACCCTACACAAGAGCACTCATCTCAACCCAAGACACCCAAGACCACCTCAGTCATGACAACCATACCTAGAAGAGGTGTCTCGACCGTGACGCCCTCCAACCAAGCCCTAGGTCACAACCTAGGTTGAAACAACCAACAAGGGTCACATAATCTGGACACCAAACTCTAGAAAACCCCAATCACCACTAAGGATGACACCACTCAAATAAGTGTCCAACAATGTACCCCAAAGCACCACAACCTCCCTCATGAATACAAGAGAGATAAGGTACACTCTAGAGGTGGAAAATTACAAGACTACTCCCTTTAAATGGGTAATTTGCAACTTGCAGCAAAACTAGCACAGAAAACACAACAACAACATCCAAACAAGCTCAAACTGAAGACTTAAGCTCTCCACATGTTCTAAGATCATCCCAAAGGATTAGAGCAAGGTCCTATACACATAATCAAGCCAAAGCAAATAGGGTTAACCCAAAACATGGGTCAGGGGTCTTACAACATAAACCCCTAACAAGGATTTCCCCCCCAAAATCCTAAGCGAAAAGAGATGGGTACTTCTTCCGCATATATTCATCAAGATCCCACGTGGCTTCCTCAACACCATAGTGATGCCACAAAACCTTCACAAGCACTATGTATTTCTTCTTCAACTTCTTCACTCTCCTGTCAAGGATCAACACAGGCCCTTAAACATTAG
Source organism: Alisma plantago-aquatica (assembly GCA_963693085.1). Lineage (NCBI taxonomy): Eukaryota > Viridiplantae > Streptophyta > Magnoliopsida > Alismatales > Alismataceae > Alisma > Alisma plantago-aquatica. Next base: position 349,819,998 of record OY856414.1, read on the forward strand.
ATACATCCTCATCAAGCTCAACCTCCATTGGTTGCAATACCAATTCAGTATCCAGATGGCACTTCCTCAACTTAGACACATGGAACATTGGGTCCAACCTATGAAACTCAGGCGGCAACTCCTATATGCCACTGTAGGGTAAGGTCCCATATACCGGGGAACCAACTTACCCTTTATTCCAAACCTCAAAACACCCTTCCAAGGAGAAACCTTAAGATACACCTTGTCTCCCACTTAGAACTCCAAGGGTATCCAAAGAATATCAACATACGACTTTCATCTGTCATGGGCTGCTTTCGACTATTGTTGTATCATTTTAATCTTCTCTATTGTCTGCTACACCCACTCAGGACCAAGAAGATGATATTCACCTATTTTATATGAACACAATGGAGACCTACAACGTCTCCCATACTATGCATTGTATAGTGCCATGTCGATGCTCCTCTAATAACAATTATTATAGGAAAACTCTATCAAACTGAGGTGGATGTCCCAACTCCCAAAAACTACAAGACACAAGCTCTCAATAGGTCCTCCAAGGTCTACATGGTCCTCTTAGATTGTACATCTGTCTATGGGTGGAAGGCAGTGATGAACCTCAACTACGTACCCAAAGCTGTGTGTAATCATTCCCAAAAGTGACTCATGAACTGAGGAGCTCTATCTGAGGAGATAGTAGATGGGACACTATGCAACACACTATCTCATCCACATATATCTGAGTGAGCTTCTCTACTAAAAACATTGTCTTCATAGGTAAGAATTGCACTAACTTTGTCAACCAGTAAATTACTACCCAAATGGGATCCTATCCTTTGGCTGTCCTAGGCAGACCAACCACGAAATCCATCATAACATGGTCCCACTTTCACTGTGGTATGGGTAATGGCTGCAACATTCCTTTAGGTTTCTGATGATCTGCCTTGACTTGCTAACATACCACACACTTAGCCACAAACTCAGCCACATCCCATTTCTAACCAGGCCACCAATATTGATCTTTGAGATTATGGTACATCTTGGTGCTACCTTGGTGTATAACATACATCGACGAGTGAGCCTCTTCCAGAACCATCTTTCTCAGACTATCAACATCAAGAACCACAACTCTACCGTGGTAACAAACTATCCCATCATCTACCTCATGAAAATCATAACGCTTCTCGTTGCCGAACTCTGATCATATCATCTGTATCACAGTATCAACCCGCTGTGCCTTTTTGATATGTTGTCTCAACATACCTACAATTGAGCCAATACCTTTGTTAGCATAGATAATTCTAGATTTACATTTATCTGATGCAAGGAGACCAACAAGTCTCTCTTATGACACACCAAGGAGTTCAACTATGCACTGCCCACTGATGATGTCAAAGAAGACTTTTTGCTCAGTTCACCTACCACGACATTCACCTTGCCTAGATGATAATCAATAGTATAATCATATCCCTTGATTTCTCCATCCATTACCTCTATCATATGTTCAACTCCTGCTATGAGAAGATATACTTCAAGTTCTTGTGGTCTGTGAAGATCTGACACTTTTCACCTTAAATGTAGTACCTCTAGGTCTTTAAGGCATGAAACACTACGACCAACTCTAGGTCATGGTTAGGGTAGTTCTACTCATGTTTCTTAACATGTAGAGAAGCAAAAGATATCACATTCTTGTCCTACATGAGCACACAACCTAATCCATTCTATGATGCATCACATAAAACTATGTAAGCTTTCCCTTGCTTAGGCAACACTAGCACTGGTGCACTCGTCAACTTCTCCTTTAGCAACTAAAAGGTACATTGACATTTTTCATCCTAGATAAAAGGTACATCCTACCTTGTCATCTTGGTTAGGGGCAATGCCACAAAGCTAAAGTTCTTAACAAACCTCCTATAGTGGCCTGCCAAACCATGAAAGCTATGCACTTCTATTGGCATCTTCGTCTACTCCCACAACTACTCCCAATCCAACACATATTCAACCTTCTTGGGGTCCACACGGACACCTTGAGTAGATATCATGTGTCCTAGGAAAGACACCTCATTCAGCCAAAAATCACACTTGCTGAACTTGGCGTACAACTGATGTTGCCTCAACACAGTCAACGCCTGATGAAGATGTTGTTCATGTTGCTAATTTTGATGACTATATATCAATATGTTATCTATGAACACTACCATGAACTGATCAAGGAATGGTTGGAACACTCTATTCATCAAATCCATGAATGTTGCAGGTGCATGGGTTAGCCCAAACTATATAACTACAAACTCGTAATGACCATACCTAGTCCTAAAAGCCGACTCTAGTATGTCATCCACCTTAATCAGCAACTGGTGATACCCGACCTCAGGTCTATCTTGAAGAAGATTGAAGCCCCTTGTAACTAATCAAACAAGTTGATACTCGAAAAAGGATACATATTCTTTATCATCACCTTATTCAACTGTGTGAAGTCTATACACAACCTCATAGATTTATCTTTCTTTTTCACAAACAACACGGGAGCACCCCACAGAGATGTACTCCGTCTAATGAAACCCTTCTCAAGTAGTTCTTGCAATTGTTTCTTTAACTCTGCCATCTCAGCTGGTGTCGTTGTATACAATGTCTACGCTATCAGTTGCGTGCCTGGGACTAAATTGATCTCAAAATCAATCTCTCTAAGGGGAACACTTGGAAACTTGTCTGGGAACACATCCTCAAACTCTTTGACAATTGGCACCTCCTAGATACTCGAAATCCTTGCCTTGGTATCCACCACATGCGCTAAAAATGCATCACGACCCTGTCTCATCAACTTCTCAGCCACCATTTCCGACACCAAATAGGTAGGAAGAATCTTCCTATCGCCTTGGAAGATCCATGACACACCACCATCTACAAACATCGCCACCTTGGAACTATAGTACAATACCACCTAATACTTCTCCAAGGTGTCCATTCCGAGGTTCACATCGAATCCGTGCAAATCAAGTGGTAATAGATCGACTTGGATGCTATGTCCTGATAAAGAAAGAATATAGGAAGGACACACCTCCCAAAACTCTACAGAACCAACTAATAAGGTTTCTAAATGAAGGATATCCCATCTACAGCTAACAGGCAAGGAACAAGCATCAATCACTTCTCGAGTGACAAAAGAGTGCATCACACCCAGATCAATCAAAACAGATATAAAGTAAGAAGAAGACAAATCAGAATAAAATAACTCCATTTGACTTGTCACTACTCACGGGTTGACCACTCCTTTAGGTTGACTCATAGTGTAGAATGTAGCCGTCACCTGTTTCAGTCCTCTTCCTCTACTGGCTTGTCCTGAAGAACCAACCTAAGATGCTTGTCCACTCCCCTTCTATTGCCACTAAACTATTGTCTTTGTGAGCCCTGCTAGCTCTGTCTCAGTTGTTGGGTCACTTCCTCATCCTTCATAGGGCAAAACAACTTTGTATACCGAACTTTCCCCCCACTTGTAGCAGGTCTTGCTCTCATACCATGCCTGAGATGGCCCTATCACCTTGCTGACTCTACACTCCGAGCACCTGATGGTGGAAGACTGCATCCTCTGCCCTTATTGGGTGACCACTGGGTCTGTGCACTGGACCTCTACTGTGTTAGTGGTGCAAAAAACCTAGGCTTCTTAAAGCCTCCTAACGACTGCCCTTGACACTATGCCATCCTCTTCTTGGCACTCGTTTCCCACTTCTCAACCACATACTGCTCAATCCTCCTAATGGATTCCACAAACATCCAAACTTCTCACGATTCTCAAGCGCTGCCTCTGTCGTCATCAGCTCACCATTCAGACCCTTCTTGAAATGTCAAATTCTCTCCTCCCCCATTGACGCCATGTGAGGACAGAACCTCAACAACTCCATAAACTTCACTTCCTACTCATTGATCGACATGGACCCCTGACGGATCCACTCAAACTGACTGATCTTTTCATCCAGAGAGGTATACAGAAAGTACCTACTGACAAACTCTCATATGAACTCCTCCCAATTGATATCAACACCTGACCATTTCTCCTCTTCAATGGCCCTCCAATGGCTAGAACTCCCCTTCATAAGATACACTGCATGTTTCACTTTATCGGCCTCAGGGATATTAAGGATCTTGAAGGCCTTTTCCAACTCTGTCAATCACAGATCAACATCCACTAGATCATCCATGCCAACATACTCCACAACACCAACACATCTTAGCCTCTCAACAATCTTCCCCACTCATGTAGATTCAGCACCAGGGACAAGTGCCCTGGACTAGGGGGTAGGCATTCTGTCCACCACGTGCATCATCGTCGCTATAAACTGCTTAAACAGAGACTGGAAGATAGGGTTCTCTATCATAGCCAGGTTAAACTAGGGCTCATCAGGCACCTGATATTCTCTTATCTGAGCCCTTGCACCAACAATGGAGGCGGCAACACTGCTCTCTATAGTGTGCTCTTTGTGTTTTCCAGCCATCTTTTCTACTCTTCTTCTACTTCTACATAAGCAGAAATCTCTATAAGATAGACTGGAGGATACCAGAATAGACACAAACCCTAGTCCTAGGTCCCTGCAGACTCAGTGAATCTAAAGCTCTGATACCAACAAAACTGTAACACCTCGATGTGCCATAAGCAAGATTACTCAAACCAAAAGTAGAAACATCACTAAGAAAATGAGTAACCAAAAAACACAAGTTATTAAAACCAATTTTATTAAAGTATCATAAGCCAAAAACTAATTACATATGAGTCCACAAACATTCCACCTATAGGGTATAATATATCAGTTGGTGCTTACATTACTGGAGATCAACATTCCTATAAGCAACATGTTACACGAGATACTAGTTCCACACACATATATACTAGTACAACTGTCATAACTATACAACCATGGCATACAAGAAAAAAGTGTATCACAAAATATCTCTAAATAAAACATTCCAAGGACCTGAGTGTACATGGATGACTCTAAGACTCTAACACTAAAAGACTAGTGGTGTGATTCCGCTAGAGGTGCAACACACTAGCTGATTTGACCCGACTAGATGTGCCCCACGAGGTCGGAACACACAGGATAAGGGATTTTTCTTTCTAAATTTATAAACCTAACTAACACACCTACTTCTACTAAAACAACTACACCCGCAAGCGCACAGGGTCGTGTCATAGTATAGGAAGGTGGCAAGTATAGGGTCGATCCACAGGGAAAAGAGGGGGCACTAGAGCTAGGTTAGTTTGGCTAGGTTCCTACTACAGAGACTAGGGTTAAGGGTTTGAAGGTGGTTTTGATTGTTAACTAAGGATGAACAAGCAAGCAATTAAAGGCAGGAATGAAATCTACGTTAACCCTAGACTAGATTAAGACTAAGCAAGCAAGGAAAGACTAAGCTAGGTATGAAAAGGCAAGTTACACTAAGGCAAGCAAGAGAGAAGTAAAAGAGCAATTAAAGAACTACACTAGCAATAACAAGACAAGAGCAAAGAAAGAATCTAACTAAGCAAGGAAATAACTAATTAAGCTAAGCAAGAACAAAACTAGGGTTTTAAGCAATAAAGAGATGTGTGGGCTGTTTAGGGGTATGAACTTATCACTTAAGTTGGGGGGTGACATATGAACATTATGATTCCATTTAGATTGTCCAAACCAAACAACAAGTTAGAGTCTAATGGATTAACCTAAGCTGCTAACTGGCCATGGATATGCTAGGTTGTGTATAGGGGAACTAGTCCCTAACACCCCCTACTACCCTTACGAGGCTAAATTGGGTTAGGGGTTAGGTTTAATCCAATTAGAGTCTAATCAAGTCTAGGTTTCTAGATTAGACATTCCTAGGGCAATTAGGGGCCGAGGGTAGTAATGGGGAGGTGAAATTAGGGTTTTGGACCCCAATTCCCCCACATTCTAGCCTTGAGAAGGCTCCATGCTAATTGCACTAGAATTATCCAATCTAGATACTTAGATCTCTCACTTAGGTTTAGGGAGATTGATTAGGATGTAGGAAGATGGGAGGCAACCTAGGTATCAAAGAATTGGACCTAGGGGCAAATCCCAAAATTCACACATATAAGCAATTTGCCTAAATTCCTAAGTGATTTCACACACAAACCAACAAGCAATCCATGGAGAACGAGATAGAAATAGAGTATAATCATTAACAAATGGAATTACAAAGTTTACATGTCATTTTCCCCCAACATGGTATCAAAGTAACATATTTGACCCCAAATAGCCCACCCAAAGAGCCTAGCTACTCATATACATGGAAAATACAAAAAGAGAGGAGAAGAAGATAGAGGTGGCCATGGAGCTCGAAGTAGTGGTTGTCAATCCTCTCTCTAATAGCAGCAGGTCGACCTCCTCCCTCCTCCAAGGTGCAAGGGTGAAGAATGAAGGGGATTATGGGTAGGAACTAGTCTAAACTAGTGATTTGGTGGTGAAAATGGTGGAATGGGGTGGATTTGAGGTGGATATGGAGTGGAATGGAGTGGATGGCGATTTGGGGAGATAGGAGGCGGTGGAAGGTAGCTAGCCTCGTGCCCCAGCCACCACCTAGGTATATATAGGAGTCTAGGGGGTCTAGGGTTAAGTTAAGGGCAAAATGGGGAAAGCAGTGAAAACTGGGTGGATTTTGTGAGTAGCACGGCCGTGGTGGGTCACCACGGTCGTGGTGGGTAGGGTAGACCACGGCCGTGGTGGATGGGCACGGTCATGGGTTTATTAGAATGTAGAGATCACAGGGAGGTGTGCAGGGATGGCCACGGCCGTGGGGGGTCACCACGGTCGTGGTGGACACCTATGGCCACGGGCATGTTGAAAACCACGGTCGTTTTGGCCATTTTCATCAATTTCTGGGAGTTTTACTGATTTTTTGTACTTGGGGCATGTCCACCACGGCTGTGGGGGCTCACCACGGTCGTGGTGGTGTCTCTCCCATGCATTTGAGCCTTGAACTTGATCATCCATGGAGGGTATTGCTTCAAAACTTTCTTTGACCACTTGGGGTTGGTTGGAAGTGGTTTTGGCCTCATTTTGAGCTCCTCCAAGCCTGAGGAAACCCTAGACTGGACCATCCTCTTTCCATGCCATCAAGTAGTGGACAAAGTACCTATAAAACATGCAAAAAGCCTCCATAAGCGCATTTGATATAAATAAGGATATTGGTGGAAATAACATATAATCTAACAAGTATAGATGTGGCTGAAATGCAAAATGACACAAGATAAAGCCCTAAGATAGGGCTGAATCAACTAGCAACATGTCCAACCTTATCAGCTACTACTCTTGCTGCTATTCTTCCTCAGCTGGACGACCTCAACCTCTTTGTGCATGGTCACCTAAAAGATGTGGAAAACCCACGGGGCAAGACCAAACATCCTAGAGAGATATATAACCCTTTGCTAATGCTATTAAAGCGCCGATATGCTAAGCAGATAAAACTAAGAAGATAACACAAACTAGAAAGTTGAGCAAATTCAACTAAATGATATGTATCTAACAGGTAAAGCATATTAACAAGATTAGGTAGTCACCACTGCGGAGTAGATCAAGTTATATTCTAAAAAGGAATATGAAGAACATGTATAATAGTTAACTTCTCTTACCATCTTATAAATCAAAATATTAGTTAAAAGACAAGGCAAAGGTTTCAACCAATGTGAGACGTATGTCATCCCAAGCATATATGCTACACAACTGTATTGCATCTTTTATTATGCCCCAAGGATTTGAGTTGTACCGCTCAAATCCAACTTCCCCCTGTGAAGTGCAACTGACGGTTCCATATAAGGTCCATGGAAGAGCCAGAATCCATGACCTCTCCAACACCTATTGGTAGTACAAGAGAACACTACAGAGACATATTAGTCAAAGCAAAAGAGTGACATGTAGTCAGCACAAGGATCGACTCACTCATGGACTTCCATATATATATACATATATATATATATATATATGTAAATATACACACACACACACACACACACACACACATATATATATATATATATATATATATATATATATATATATATATATATATATATATATATATACCTAGCCCACCTTGGTACAAGTAACAACACTATAACAATAGGCCCACACATGGCCATTCTTAAAAAGAAGGGTTGGCTCATGCATGGACATCCATATCACAAGGAGACCAGCTCACACATGGCCGTCTCACACAACCTGTAGTTAAGGATACAAGGACATACCGACTTGCACCCCACATATTAAAAAATATGTGCTCCAAGTTGAACTCGTTCCATCAATCCAGCAAATAAAGCTGACACTAGAATGGATTTATGGCATAGGACAAACTACATGATTAGGTATTACTTGATTAGGTAACCAATTGGGTGATTTTTAGCATCAATCAAGTTACAACATATAAAGCTAAAACAAACTCTACAAGAAAAAGGGTATGTTGCAACTTTAGAAGATATAAAACGTATGAGGTGTGAACTTGTCACACAATCACCACATGATACTCAAAGCTTTGCCATCTATAAAGAAATCATCACTGTCACATATCACCATGGGATCTTAATCCCTTAATCCCATCACTTGGGGACATCACATCTCAATAGGCATCAAGCCATCACCAGGTCATAGGACCTATCACGTTAAGCCCTACATGTTCATCATCACATTTGGTCTCACTAGTGTGCACAAGCACCACTCTATATCACATAACCATAACCATAGCATACGTCAGTCATGGCATATGTACCACCTACAAAGTTATTGCTTGTAAGCAAGAGAGAGAACATCCTACATGTTGAACATCTCATGAGAGAGGAAGGAAACACATAATTCAGTATTAGAGGTAGGGTTCCAAGCTTTAGCCGATTAGGGTCTTGTAGTTACATACAAGAACTAAGCCTAGATATAGTGCATCCTCTATTCTTGGGACACTTTAGGGTTAAGAAGCAAGCCATTATCCACATAGAGTTATGCATGGCTCAAACACTACTCATAGATGTACATGGATAAGGTACTCAAGCATGTGTCACCATCATACCTCAACTATGTGTTGCGACCACCACCATCTTGGGTCATAACCACTCACCATGCACATTATCGTGACCCCAAGAAGAAGGTCTGTTGCGACCACCATCCCTATGCATGCCGCAACTGTGACATGGATAGGGGTCATCTTCAATACATGATCAAGCATCCATCTAAAACAGAAGCAAGGTCCTACCAAGACAAGGCAGAAGAGAACGACACACAACTAGGGCATCCCAACCAAAAAAACTCATGGGTCGTGACCAACCAAGATGTCGTGACTACGGCACCCAAAGAGAGGACCCATCGTGACCCCAAATCCAAACGTAGCGTTACGAACGTGACCAAAACTAGGGCAAACACGACATTACGACCACAAACAAAACTAGGGTAAACATAATGTTATGACTGCGACCAAAACCTCAAGTGAAAAAGGGTGTTGCAACTCAAGATAAAACTAGGCATAGTGACCACTAAGGGTCAAGCCACCACCAAGACCAAGAACCACAATCAAACCAAGGTCCACATAGATATAAATCTGGTGGCTAAAATAGACGATCCAACAAGGGAAACTCATCATCACCATAAAGGAAAACCTCATGCAAAATAGTCATTAAACCCTAAAACAAGCTTCATAGAACACAGAAACACTTGATCATCATACATGCAACTCAAGCCAAGGATAAGGAAGGACGTAAAACCACCATAAACCATAAACACCAAAATCAAGAAAAAAAAAATTAGGGTATCAAATTACATTTAACCAAGCATGATCTCAACGTTATCCAGGTTCTAAGATATATCACCATCCATTTACATATTAAGGAAACATATAGGGAGAGAAAACAACAACATGCAAGCATGGAAAGTGTAGTAATAGAGAAGGTTAAGAGTTATATAACCCACCGTAAAGAAGATCAACCCAAGGGAGGCAAGCTCCAAACACTTGATCACCAAGGAAGATCGAGCTCCACCAAAAGCTCCCCTTTAGGTCACAAGATCATTTCAAGAAAGAGAAACACCAAGGTCAAGGGATAGCTCAAGAAAAGAGTGCAAAATGCTCAGGGATGGACCAAAAGAAAGAAGGGGGAAAAGAGTGAAGAAACTCCCTCTCACTTGGTTGTCGCCTTGTCAAAACATGGCCTATTACCCTTGTGATGAGGAGATTATTTTCAAGAACGACCACAATGTCAAAACATGGTCTAGGGCCAAGAAAAAGGAAGAGGATGGGGTAGAATATCCAAGGAAAAACATCAAAGAGGAAAGATAAACACTCACTAAGATTGAAGATGACCAAGGATCACTACAAGAACCACATGCAAGGGTGGAACCACCTCCAAGACACCAGGAACAATGTATTCTTACTCTAACAAGCTCCAAGGACAAGAACCAGAAAAGGGAGTAAGAAGATAGCTGAAAAGATCACTTGCATGGAGAGAAGAGGGTTTATATAGCAAAGGAGGAGAGAGGTAGGGCAAGAAATGAGGTGTCAACAAAAGAAGGCCCTAGAGGGACACTTGTCTACTCAATAAACTAACATGCAACCACATAAAGCCCACATGCAAGAGATGGTGATACACTCTAGGTTGGATATCGACCACTTAAGCCATCCAAACCTCATGTCGTGACTACAACACACCATGGGAACCACCCATGGTCGCGACACAACACCAAGGACCACTAGGTCGCAACACTAGATCACCACAAACCCTAGGTCGAGACACCCTACACAAGAGCACTCATCTCAACCCAAGACACCCAAGACCACCTCAGTCGTGACAACCATACCTAGAGGAGGTGTCTCAATTGTGACACCCTCCAACCAAGCCCTAGGTCACGACCTTGGTCAAAACAACCAACAAGGGTCACATAGTCAAGGCACACCAAACTTTAGAAAACCCCAATTGCCACTAAGGGTGAAACCACTCAACTAGGGGTCCACCAAGGCGCTCCAAAGCACCACAACCTCCCTCATGAAGCTAAGAGAGAGAGAAGGAACACTCTAGAGGTGGCAAATTATAAGACTACCCCTTCAAATGGGTAATTTGCAACTTGAAACAAAACTAGCACAGAAAACACAACAACAACATCTAAACAAGATCACTTAAGATCTCTACATGCTCTAAGATCATACCAAAGGATTAGAGCAAGGTTAGAAGCACATTATCAATCCAAAGAAAATAGGGTTAACCCAAAAAATGGGTCAGGGGTCTTACAAGTTGATTGAAGGAATTATTTGATTATTATTTTAGAAGTCTATTTCTTCTTCCTCGTAATCCAACCTTCACTATCCGGAACAAACCTTTATGAGTGAATATTCTTTCTATGCTAAACCTTCTAATGGTCTTCCTCGAAAACCCAAACAAATCTTGCATCATTTGATGAGGGAGTCTATTTTCTATTTGAACATTATGTGATGGACATTCTCCCTGATGATGTTCCAAACAACCAAAAGTTAGGCATATCAACGACAATGATTCATATTCCACTCGTTACACAGTACCTTCAATGATCACTGCCAGAAGAACAGACACCGTGGTATCAATTTCGAGTGCAATACGAGAAAAATGGCTCCTTAAACAAATGATAGTATGGGCATCCACCTGAAATAACTTCCATGAATATGACTAATATATTCAAACACAAGCCTATTATACAAATGTACTGGCACATCCATAACTCTTGCCCAAACAACAATAGAATCTAGCAAAGCCACACTTGGAACAAACGAAGGAGTCCATCAACATACCATTAAACAAAAACCATAGATTGATTGTGGACCATCAGTTAGTGCATGATCCTAGTCTTGGAAGCAATCAAACTATACTACAAAATTGTTCATGCTAACTTTGTAAGCCTTCCATCAACCCATCAATTTTTGTAACTATTTTAGTTTGTCACAAAGTGTGAAATAAACCACAGGTTGACCAATCAATTTGACTACCACTGTAAAGGACCGTGCCATGTGTAGAATAGATTGGGTAGATTTTGTGATCCAAATCTCATATTGTCCTGAAGAATCAATGATATAGATATCCTCTGGATTAATCTCCATCATATGTTCCACATCCAAAAAACTTGTAGGTGTGCTGGTGCCAAATAGAACTTCCCAAAATTTCCATGTTTTGTTGGATTCATGAGATGATGTTTCAGACGTTGTAACAGATTGATAGTGCTTCCATCACATATATACACCAGATAGTCTTTCCTTCGATCATTCCTGGTAATCATCAGGACCTCTGGTGGCAACGACATTGGAAGACTTCCTCTTCATGCCTCGATAATTGAATTGGATCCCTAATTAATTCAGGCATTGGGATACAAAAGTATCCTGATTAACACAAACACTAGCATTGTTGTTCGAAATATCTTTTAAAACCAAATCTGATTGATTTCCGGCTAGATCAATATGAATTTCAGGCATAGCTTCACTCATCGAGAAGTCCATCTCTGAATCTACAAGTCACTGTGAATCTTGTTGTCTCCCTTACACCCTCATCCACCCTGACCATGGACTCCCTGTCGGCAAATCCCCTCATAACCGTCATCGTTCAAGTGTATCACTTATGCAAACATCACTTTCCATTGTAGAGAGACTCATACTTTCTTTTATCTCTTCGATTTCATGTCTATTTTTGTGTTTTTGATGTATTTTAAAAGCAAAAGGCAATGCTTTAGTCTTATATTGGGGGATTCTGATACTTCCCTCCTCATTTTATATGGGTTCTTGCCCATAGAATATTTGAGGAACATAATGGGATATGAGTTTTACACACGCATGGTGGGGCAACCCAACTGGGTTTGGGCGGGGCCGATTATACACATAAAAGAATGACAATGTCATTTGATGACATGATTATAAACATTTGGGTAGAAGATAAAAATTGATCTAGGGAGAGATCTATTTAACAAAAGAATTGTCTTCTTCTTCTTCTAATTTTGTTAACAATGAAGTTAAAAAAATAATTATTCTTCTGATCAATTTAAAAATTACTGAAAGAATAAGAAAGGAAAGGAAATAAAAAAAATAAAGGAAACAAAGACATTAAGAAAAAGAATATTTTTTTTCTATGTTTGCGGCAAACCTAGTCATACTTATCCTAAATGCAGACATAGGAAGAAGCAAGCAGTTCAGGACTCTAAGGAAACAACAACCAACTATTTCACTAAGGACGTGTTTGTTACGACCCCATCTGAGCTTAATTGGTAAACTAGGGTTACCAAGATGATTACATGATTTATTGGACTGATCACTCTTGAAATATAATGAATGATGATAATCCAATGAGAATGTTTTAACTATGATAAGAAGTTTAAGTGTTCGTTTGCCTTGAGAATTAGGGTTTGAGAAACATAAACCCTAATCGGCCCAAAATAGGGTTTTGATGATACATGAACACAAAATTTGATAAGTATAGTGTCTCAGTAAATGATTTTTAGTATTTTATGTGTAACTCTGATTTACTTCAAATTTGTATATGATTTGGATATATAAAATGTGAACAACATTGGAAAATATCAGAATTTTTGAAGAATGTTCTGACCTGTTTATCGGTCGAGTTTCAAACTCGACCGATCATATTTCCATATTTATATAACAGTGTGGTAAATGAATTTTATCTTTTTATTGGTATATCCAATTGATCTCAAATTTTAACTGTACTTGAAAAACAGAGTTTTAGACACTCTGTTAAATTGGCGTAATTTTTGGATGATTTTTGATCTCTACAGTGAGGGTGTCGGTCGAGTTCTGTGCAGGACAAACTCGACCGAATCTGCTGCAGACTGCAATATAGTAGTGCACTGTTTGATTTTTATTTATTTATTGGTAAATATAAATGATATAAAATTTTTACTGAAGGTCTGAAACTTCATTAGGTATAACATATAAAATATCCGGAATTTTTGGAGCTTCTGTTAGCTATTCAGTAGGCAAATTACAGAAACTATTGTGAAACTGAATATTTAGCAATATAATTAAAGTTGAGTGTTGGGTCAATATGCAATTGACCCAAGCAGCTCAAATTGACTTATATGATCGACCACACACACACACATCTCTCATTCTTCGTCATCCATCCCAGAGAAACAAAAATCTAGAGAGAGAGGGAGAGTTAGGGCTTGAGTGGAGAAAGAGGAGGAATTGCTGACCTAGGGTTTTGCGGTCCGAGGAATGGTGAAATCAAGTAAGTTTGGATCCTTTGCATAGACTTTTATGGTGAATCTTCTCTCTCATGTCAAGATTCCGTCCATGCTCTGATTTGATCCAAGATGATGTCGAAATTCCCTCTTTTCTCACCCTTTCTTCATAATCCCTCATTTTCAAGGTTTCCGAGTTGAATGGAAGAAGAATTGGGAGATTTGCTAGGGATTTGATATGAGTTCGAGATCCCCTGAGTTGAGATGCAGTTTTGAGATGTTTTCACACCTTAGGGTGAGTGGGTTCTTCCTTTAAACAGTATAATGCACGAAATTTGATTATAGCATCCAAATCCCTAATTGGTTGGTATGTGATTCTAAACCCTGAAATGTCCGTTTAATTTAAGTTGTTGCAAATTGATATGATATGGATTCCTTCTCTGTTTGAATGACTCTTTGATGGTAGATTCACATCAGAAACATATACAACACCTCCTAGTAAGAATGCTTTTCAGATTTATACCATATGATGTAATTAGGGTTTAACTTAATTGAGATATCACTAGAGTTTCAACCTTATTGAAGAGGACTAGTAATCCTATAAGTGGTTAGGATGTAACTCATGGGATATCTTAATTGAATTTTATTCTTGTTACATGATATCTCAGTGAATGGTATGGAAAACCTAAATTTAGTTAAATTTCCATGGTTTCATATCTATATTGATTGTATATGATTTGTTGAAAACAATCTTTATTTAGTGAATGCTTATATCCTATGAAATCCTTATGAGAGCTATGTGACAAGTGAATGAGGTAAACGAAAAGGTGAATGAGGCGAATGAAACCCTAAGAGTAGGGTGTTGGCATGTGATGAATGAATAAGGCAAATGAAACCCTAAGGATAGGGTGTTCAATGAATCATGTTATGGTGATATGAAAGGTCTCGATATAAGATGTGGTGATACTTAACTGTTGAATTGTATGTTTCTAGTGCATTTAACTTTATATGCTTGTTCTCTCTGAGTTGATATCTACATACTGCAGGGCTTCTTATTTTCAGTACATATCTTGTAAATTGCAGGTGATGAGATATGACATGCCCTAGAAAGGGATGTTACTGAGACATGATATATGTTGAATATTTGAGTTATGATGTTTCTTATGATATGATATGGCAGGCCGTGTGAGCCTTGTGAGAAATGTTAAATGAGTTATGATTTCTGTTTAAAATGTACCTATAATGTTCATGTTAGACTTAGGTGCCTTGAACATCGTAGAACCCCTTTGGGAGGTCTGCGCCTTAGTGGTGAAACTCGTGTCCAACATCAACCGGTTGAGTAATTCTGGTGGCACGAGGGTTGATAGGGGTTATTCAACAATAATCCGTGCGTGTGTCATGGTGGTAACCCAGTGTAGACTCTCCGCCTGTGTGCTCAGGTTAGAGGAGGAGTCTAGAGAACTCGGAGTAGTGCAGTGAGGCCGGAGAGCCTGTGGGTCCTGTAGCAGAACAGGGCTGGCAGTCAGACTTAGCATTTCTCGGGTGTGTCGCTAAGTCTTGTACGGTGTGGCCGTAGTGCACTGCGAGTCTCTTATGCAGAGTACACTGCATAAGATCAGGGCATAAGCAAAAATATGATCATATAGGTTCACATAATTCCTTATGAATGAAAGAGTTAAGGAAGACTAGAGCATAGTCTTCTAGTATTTATTCTTTGGATGCAATATTTACATTCTTGTTATTTCAATTATATTGTTTTAGAACTGCTCAGTGTCGTATTTATTGTTGTTAAATTTCATAACATTTATTCAAAGTTATATCTGTAATCACATTAGTGCCTTAGACTATTTCTTTGAAGTACTCATTCACTGAGCGAGTAGGCTCACCCCTCTACTCAAACATTTTAGGGTTAACCGCGTGGACTTGAAGATGGTCAGAGCATCAACGTAGATCTTCCACAAGAGTTAAGTACAAGATTAGTTGAGTCAGTCGGTCCTTGTCACTCTAGGTCCTCAGTAAGAGATAAGAGAGAGAGTTGTAATTACGATGTGTAATATTATTCCTCTTTTGAAATTGTATGCTATTAGTAGGTCTTATGTGCATAAGGTGTGAGAGACATCATGAATGTTTATACATGTATCTTTACTATTAAAGTCTGATTAGTAAAAGAAATGTTCAGATTCCCTTGTTAAAATGATTTATGTGGTTCAATGCAAAGAAACAAGAATTTTTAAGAAAGAAAAGAAAAATAAAAATAAAGTTAAGGGTGTTCTTTGTATTACATATAAATCCTATCTTATGCCCTAATCTCATGATTTGAGGAAATTGTGAGATCGGGGTGTAACTTCTTGGTATCAGAGCTTAGGGTGAGTTGTCCAGGACCATTAAGTTAGTAAGTTAGCGTCATAAGTGTGGCAGATAGAAGATGTTTTGATGTTAGCTTTGGGGATTTGAGTATTTGGATATCCTGGTCCGATATCTGAGTACTTGGATCAACCAGTACAAGCTACTCTGTCTATTCTCTCACGTATACCCTGGCCAGGTATACAGTGGAAGAATGGGCTAGAGAGGAACCCTAGAAAGGTTAGGGTTAGATAAAGAGAAAAGAAACAAGAATTAAGAGCATAAATGTAAAAGGAGATAGAACTTACATTTCATAATGTTGTTTTTGTTGGAAATGTATAGAAATGCTCTTATATGTTTGAATTTAAATATTCAGTACTTTGAAATATATATGGGTCTTTAAGATTTGTTGCACACTATGCAGTTGTAGCATTTATTGATTTCATTCTTTGTAACATGTAGATTAGAAATCATCTTTGAATGATCTTTCCTTAGTGGATAAGTTTTCTTCCACACTTCCGAGATGAATAGGAGTTGAGTAATCCTTTGTAGTTCTTGGCTTCAGGACTTCAGGTTTGGCCTGGTCCGGTTGGTAGGATGCGTTACTAGGATCTAATGAATCCTATCAATAGTATAATAAGAATAGAATTTGAATAATTAGACCCACATCAGAGTAAGAATGTACATACAGTAAGATGTTGAAACATATGGGCAAGATCAGAACAACTAAGAATCAGTTGAAACTGGTATCTGAGGTTCAATTTTGGGGTCTCAAATGTGAAACCCTTACTTGGGAATAATAGAACCTGATATGAAGTTCATGATCAGTTTATTGATTAATATTATATGAACTATACATATGAAATATAGAAAAGATATGTGAAATGTATGTATGGTTCTGGATAGCAAGAATCGATCATGAAGAATGGATCATATAATTGAGTATAATGCTTTTATGAACTCTAAAGCAAAGGCTGAGTAGAAGAATAGAGTTGAGCATTCAATAGGTCCATAGAAGTGAAGAGTCTTCAAAAGAGTAAAAGTGAAGAGAATCATATGATCATATAATTCATAAGACTAGAACAACAAACTAGTTCCTAAGTGAAGAACATAGGTGTAGTTTAACGAATGAATAAGTCATACAAAGGTAGACTGTATTCAGGAGAGAAAAACTTGATTGAAAGAGAAACTATGTTTGACCCATGCATGATCCACTTGATTTAAAAAAAATGAAGAATATGTAATGTATTCAACATGAGGAAAAACTAATAGAGGGACTATTAATTTAGAACGTTAACTTCACAATAGTATAAAGTCAAAGGAGGAAATATGTGCAACATGGTATACATGACCATACATATGAATAAGCAACATGGTCATAAGAGAAAAATTTAGAATTAAAGATGACGGGTTAAAGAGTAGTATATGGTAAGAGGACTATGAAACGTAAGATAGGGTTTGAAATATGATGGAGAAGTTATAAAATAAAGAGGTTGTGAGATTCAAGCAAGTGATAATTAATCAAATATCTCTGTTGATAACTAAGTAAATCTACATACGAGAATGTATTAAGGGAATGTTTGAATACAAGTATTCCAAGTCTTAAAATCATCTTCTCTTTCATATATTCCTTAATGAGAGTAAGGTGGGAATGAAATGATAAGAGAAAATGAATCATGTGCATAACTACCTTGGTGGGGTCATCTAGTGAATTTAATAGTGACATACAATATGATGAAGTGCGATAAGAAATAAATTCTTGTGTGATAGCAAGAATGATGAATAATCTATTCCTATCTTAAATGCTTCAATGTTAATGATGTTTATTGTATATAATCATATGAAAAGGATAGGTAGCAAAAAGTAAAGAAGTAATGAATGAGAAGAGAGATATGGGAAAACACTAGCTTTGTGTAATATGTGAATTTGTTTTTACATGTATGACTTGTTGAAGGCATATTAAGGTATGAAAGTTGGTTCTACATATGATTTCAGTGTATGTGTGCAAGCTATATGTTAAATTAAAGGCGTATGATAGTTGTAGTAATTAATACCTAATATGCATCTTACTATTGTGTATTTGTGATATGGTGATACGGTTTGAATGATGTCAGAACATATGGAGAGATACCCAGAACAAGGTAGTCATACTTATTCACTCATATTAATAGAAAGGGATGATAATCAGATTGTCTGGACAAGTAACCCTAATGAGGTGTAGCTTGTTATACCTAGCTATAATATAACTGAGTGATGGTAATTGAGTATGATTAATGCTTGAATGACTGATACAATTGTGGATTACTTTATTACTGTTGTTGAAACCCTAAAATGATATAATACGATGGTTACACTTTGAATTGTGTGTGGGCCCATAACCCACAGGTCCCAGGATCGAAACATGATAGTATGGAATGAGTTGGTAATGCTTCACCTCATGCATCCATGACCCAATGGGGATGCCAAGAGTAGTATTGTGCAATTGATTGTTGAATCTAGTCTTTTAATTCAAGACTGTTTTGCTATCTGAGTAGCATGTTATTAAAGTTTAAAACAATATGGTGAACTCGCTTTTGTCACTTAAAGGTGATACAGAACAATAGAACTCTCTGAGCCGCATAAGTTGAGATAGATGTATCAGAGTATCATAGTTTCACAGCGAAAGCGTGGTGGTTTATCTTTGCATTCTATGTTTGACTGTGGCATAAAGAATTTGCTTGATATCATTGAGAACTATTTGAAATATGTTGTGATTTAGTAAAGAATTAAAAGATCTAATGTTGAAAACTACATTCAGGTATGAAATACAAGAATATAATGACATGGAAGGATTTAGAAAATTAGAATAACCTTGAATGTATCTTTCTTGAAGGTTTATGTTTCGAGGACGAAACATTCTAAGGGGGGAGAGTTGTTACGACCCCATCTGAGCTTAATTGGTAAACTAGGGTTACCAAGATGATTACATGATTTATTGGACTGATCACTCTTGAAATATAATGAATGATGATAATCCAATGAGAATGTTTTAACTATGATAAGAAGTTTAAGTGTTCATTTGCCTTCAGAATTAGGGTTTGAGAAACATAAACCCTAATCGGCCCAAAATAGGGTTTTGATGATACATGAACACAAAATTTGATAAGTATAGTGTCTCAGTAAATGATTTTTAGTATTTTATGTGTAACTCTGATTTACTTCAAATTTGGATATGATTTGGATATATAAAATGTGAACAACATTGGAAAATATCAGAATTTTTGAAGAATGTTCTGACCTGTTTATCGGTCGAGTTTCAAACTCGACCGATCATATTTCCAGATTTATATAACAGTGTGGTAAATGAATTTTATCTTTTTATTGGTATATTCAATTGATCTCAAATTTTAACTGTGCTTGAAAAACAGAGTTTTAGACACTCTGTTAAATTGGCGTAATTTTTGGATGATTTTTGATCTCTACAGTGAGGGTGTCGGTCGAGTTCTGTGCAGGACAAACTCGACCGAATCTGCTGCAGACTGCAATATAGCAGTGCACTGTTTGATTTTTAATTATTTATTGGTAAATATAAATGATATCAAATTTTTACTGGAGGTCTGAAACTTCATTAGGTATAACATATAAAATATCCGGAATTTTTGGAGCTTCTGTTAGCTATTCAGTAGGCGAATTACAGAAACTATTGTGAAACTGAATATTTAGCAATATAATTAAAGTTGAGTGTTGGGTCAATATGCAATTGACCCAAGCAGCTCAAATTGACTTATATGATCGACCACACACACACACATCTCTCATTCTTCGTCATCCATCCCAGAGAAACGAAAATCTAGAGAGAGAGGGAGAGTTAGGGCTTGAGTGGAGAAAGAGGAGGAATTGCTGACCTAGGGTTTTGCGGTCCGAGGAATGGTGAAATCAAGTAAGTTTGGATCCTTTGCATAGACTTTTATGGTGAATCTTCTCTCTCATGTCAAGATTCCGTCCATGCTATGATTTGATCCAAGATGATGTCGAAATTCCCTCTTTTCTCACCCTTTCTTCATAATCCCTCATTTTCAAGGTTTCCGAGTTGAATGGAAGAAGAATTGGGAGATTTGCTAGGGATTTGATATGAGTTCGAGATCCCCTGAGTTGAGCTGCAGTTTTGAGGTGTTTTCACACCTTAGGGTGAGTGGGTTCTTCCTTTAAACAATATAATACATGAAATTTGATTATAGCATCCAAATCCCTAATTGGTTGGTATGTGATTCTAAACCCTGAAATGTCCGTTTAATTGAAGTTGTTGCAAATTGATATGATATGGATTCCTTCTCTGTTTGAATGACTCTTTGATGGTAGATTCACATCAAAAACGTATACAACACCTCCTAGTAAGAATGCTTTTCAGATTTATACCATATGATGTAATTAGGGTTTAACTTAATTGAGATATCACTAGAGTTTCAACCTTATTGAAGAGGACTAGTAATCCTATAAGTGGTTAGGATGTAACTCATGGGATATCTTAATTGAATTTTATTCTTGTTAAATGATATCTCAGTGAATGGTATGGAAAACCTAAATTCAGTTAAATTTCCATGGTTTCATATCTATATTGATTGTATATGATTTGTTGAAAACAAACTTTATTTAGTGAATGCTTATATCCTATGAAATCCTTATGAGAGCTATGTGACAAGTGAATGAGGTAAACGAAAAGGTGAATGAGGCGAATGAAACCCTAAGAGTAGGGTGTTGGCATGTGATGAATGAATAAGGCAAATGAAACCCTAAGGATAGGGTGTTCAATGAATCATGTTATGGTGATATGAAAGGTCTCGATATAAGATGTGGTGATACTTAACTGTTGAATTGTATGTTTCTAGTGCATTTAACTTTATATGCTTGTTCTCTCTGAGTTGATGTCTACATACTGCAGGGCTTCTTATTTTCAGTACATATCTCGTAAATTGCAGGTGATGAGATATGACATGCCCTAGAAAGGGATGTTACTGAGACATGATATATGTTGAATATATGAGTTATGATGTTTCTTATGATATGATATGGCAGGCCGTGTGAGCCTTGTGAGAAATGTTAAATGAGTTATGATTTCTGTTTAAAATGTACCTATAATGTTAATGTTAGACTTAGGTGCCCTGAACACCGTAGAACCCCTTTGGGAGGTCTGCGCCTTAGGGGTGAAACTCGTGTCCAACATCAACCGGTTGAGTAATTCTGGTGGCACGAGGGTTGATAGGGGTTATTCAACAATAATCCGTGCGTGTGTCACGGTGGTAACCCAGTGTGGACTCTCCGCCTGTGTGCTCAGGTTAGAGGAGGAGTCTAGAGCACTCGGAGTAGCGCAGTGAGGCCGGAGAGCCTGTAGACCGGAGAGCCTGTGGGTCCTGTAGCAGAACAGGGCTGGCAGTCAGACTTAGCATTTCTCGGGTGTGTCGCTAAGTCTTGTACGGTGTGGCCGTAGTGCACTGCGAGTCTCTTATGCAGAGTACACTGCATAAGATCAGGGCATAAGCTAAAATATGATCATATAGGTTCACAGAATTCCTTATGAATGAAAGAGTTAAGGAAGACTAGAGCATAGTCTTCTAGTAGTTATTCTTTGGATGCAATATTTACATTCTTGTTATTTCAATTATATTGTTTTAGAACTGCTCAGTGTAGTATTTATTGTTGTTAAATTTCATAACATTTATTTAAAGTTATATCTGTAATCACATTAGTGCCTTAGACTGTTTCTTTGAAGTACTCATTCACTGAGCGAGTAGGCTCACCCCTCTACTCAAACATTTTAGGATTAACCGCTTGGACTTGAAGATGGTCAGAGCATCAACGTAGATCTTCCACAAGAGTTAAGTACAAGATTAGTTGAGTCAGTCGGTCCTTGTCACTCTAGGTCCTCAGTAAGAGATAAGAGAGAGAGTTGTAATTATGATGTGTAATATTATTCCTCTTTTGAAATTGTATGCTATTAGTAGGTCTTATGTGCACAAGGTGTGAGAGACATCATGAATGTTTATACATGTATCTTTACTATTAAAGTCTGATTAGTAAAAGAAATGTTCAGATTCCCTTGTTAAAATGATTTATGTGGTTCAATGTGAAGAAACAAGAATTTTAAAGAAAGAAAAGAAAAAGAAAAATAAAGTTAAGGGTGTTCTTTGTATTACATATAAATCCTATCTTATGCCCTAATCTCATGATTTGAGGAAATTGTGAGATCGGGTGTAACAATGTTTGTGGCATTCATCATCCTAGTCAACATGGGATCATTTCAGTAGCATGATTAGATCATTGACTCCCGGGCTAGTTTCCACATTAGTGGAAATAGAGATGCCTTCGTGACCTACTCAGAAGTAGGAAAAAATGAATATCAGTTGTCATGGGAAACTCCAATGCTTATTTTGTGATCGAAAAGGCAATGTCATGATCAAGATGACTTTTGGGAAAATTATGCTGATCAAGGATGTGTTGTATGTTCCAGACATTAGGGATAATTTGATTTCTATCTCTCGACTTGTTAAGTTTGGTGTCAAGGTGTCCTTTGAGTCAAATAAAGTCACATCTCTAAATCCAAGGACTATGTTGGTATGGGGTACTATTCAATGGCCTCTTTCTTTTGAATGTACCAAACTCTTGTGCTAATGAAATTTTCTCTTTTGCTTATGTCATTGACTCTTTCGATATGTGTCACAATATATTTGGATATATTAATTTACATATGTACTACGTATGAAATCTTTAGGTTTGCTAAAAGACATACATGGTGTTGTTGATTTAAATTATAAATGTCAAGTATGTGCTAAAACTAAATCTACAAAGAAACCATGTCCACGAATCTTACATAGAGATTCTGAATTACTAGATTTAGTACATAATAGATCTTGGAGATTTAAGGAAATTTATCTAGAGGTGGGAAAAGATTCTATATCATTTTTGTAGATGATTTCTCACGCTATACAAAGTTATATTTATTACATTCAAAAGATGAAGCCTTTGATATATTTGTTAAATATAAAATAGTAGAAAATCAACTTAATAAGAAAATAAAATGTCTTCGCTTAGATAGTGGTGGTGAATATGATTGTTCTCCTTTTCATGATTATTGTGTAACCTATGGCATTATACATGAATACACTCCTCCATATTCGCCTCAATCAAATCGGATTGCTGAATGTAAAAATACAACTCTAAAGGAAATAATGAATTCTATTTTAATTAATTCAGGAGCACCCAACAACTTGTGGGGGAAGCGATTTATCATCTTGTTTTCTTCAAAATCGTATTCCTAGTAGGAACACAAATAAGACACCATATGAATTATAGAAAGGATATACTCCTAACTTGAAATATCTCAAAGTATGGGAGTGTTTAGCTAAAGTCTTATTAACTAAACCTAAGAAACAAAAATTGGGTTCTATAACTCTAGATGGTATTTTCATAGGTTATGTACAAAATAGTGCAATATATAGATTCTTGGTTCTTAAAAGTAACAAGAATGTTGTATAACCTAATACTATTGTTGAATCTAAAAATGATAAATTTTGGAGCATATATTTCCTCTGAAAAATCCTTAGAAAAAATTGTCTAATCCTTTAAGTGAAATTTTAGAGAACATCCCAAGTACATCTAGTAACAATGATGTCTTAGAACTTGATGATGTAGAACCTAGAAGATCCACTAGATGAGGAAGGAAAAGAATCTCAATGATGACTTTTATTCATTTAGTATAGATAATGACCCTCAATCTTACAATGATGCGATTAATTCATCTGATTCCTCGTTATGAAAGGAAGTAATAGTGAGATTGAATCTATACTATCTAATCACACATGGTAATTAGTGGATGTTCCACCAGGTATCAAAACCATAGGATGTAAATGGATATTTAAAAGAAAAATTAAAAATTCATGGGACTATAGATAAATACAAAGCCCGATTAGTTGCCAAGAGATACAAACAACAAAAGGATATAGAGTATTTTGATACATTTTCTCTTGTAACTAGAATTTCTTCAATCAGGATTCTAATTTCTTTGGCATCTATTAAAAAGTTAATTATACATGAAATGGATGTTAAAACTACTTTCTTGAATGGAGATTTAGATGAAGAAATTTATATGGATCACCCAGAAGGTTATGTTGTTCCGGAAAAAGAACATATGATATGCAGACTAATCAAATCTCTCTTTGGTTTGAAACAAGAACGTAAATGATGGCATGGGAAACTTGATAAATTCATTGTATTGTATGGGCTTCATGTAAATGAAGGAGACAAATGTATATATTCAAAAGTCAATAACCATGGTTCTATATTATATGTCTTTATGTAGATGACATGCTTATTTTTGGTACTAATATTGATATCATAATTGGTACAAATTTTTTTTGGCTTCTAATTTTGACGTGAAAGATATGAGCAAAGAAGATATAATTTTGGGAATTAAACTTCAAAGTGATGATTGCATCAGGCTCTCTCAAGAACATTATGTTGAGAAAATCCTCAAAAGATTTTCAATGTTTGATTGCAAGCCAGTTAGCACACCTTTTAATTCTAACTGCAATCTTAAAAAAATAAAAGTGCTAGTGTTCAACAAGTCAAATATGCATAGGTAATTGGAAGGCTAATGTATTCAATGAATTGTACTCGTCCAGATCTAGCATATGCAGTGGGGAGATTAAGTAGATATACTCAAAATTCTAACAAGGATTATAGGGATGCTCTACATAGGGTTTTAAGATACCCTAAAGGCTCAATTAATCATGGATTTATTTTTTGTGTATCTTCAACTGTGCTAGAAGGATTTTGTGATGTCATTTGGATTTATGATTCAGATGAATTGAAATGTACAAGTGGTTACATCTTCACCATGGGTGGAGGTACTATGTCTTGGAAATCCACCAAGTAAACATGTAAGTTTATTGCCTTAGAAAAGGATAGAACTGAAGCTGAATGGCTAAGATATGTTCTAATGGATCTTCCCATTTGGGAGAAACCTTCTCCATCAATGTTTATTCATTGTAATAATCAAGCTTCCATAGCAAGAGCTAAAAATAAAGTTTATAATGGGAAGAGTAGACATATTCGTCTACGTCATAACATTGTGAGATAGCTTATATGTGATAGTATAATCTCAATGGATTATGTAAAGTCAAAATTAAACTTGGCTGATCCTTTGACGAAGCCATTAAGTGAAAGACTGGTGTACAACACATCGAGTAGAATGAGACTATGCCCATATCAGAAGTCAAAGTGATGGATACCCAACCTTTATGAACGATGATCCCGAGAAGGAGGTTCAATGGAAAAAGTTAAGTCTCTGGAGGAGTCATTGTATTGTAATAATCTGTATCTCATTCTTATGATGTAAACAATAATTTGCAGTGATTGAGCTGAATATATTTTCTTAATAGATTTCATAGCCATTGGTGGTGTTGTATATAACTGCAATACATACTTGATGAAATTCCAACTATGTGAGTGTGGAGTGGGGCCGCTCTTGTTGAGATTTGGACAGATCTCTAGAGCACTCATGAATTTTTCCACTAGGCGCATAGACTTAACACGCCAAACTATAAGAATGGTAATTGATTTTATGAATGCCTAATGAATCTCTATCAGATAAAATAGAAATTGGTTCAAGAATATACTTCTACCAATTTTCTACATATTACATACATCTACTCTATGGATTGGTTCAAAGAACTTAGTTCTACTAAAGTTTATGCATGTCATTTATTTAAGTTCTTCCAGTGAGCTATTATTCAAATGTTAATTATTTTGTTTTTGAAATAGTGGGGGATTATTGTGTTTTTGATGTATATCAAAAAGCAAAAGGCAATGATTTAGTCCCATATTAGGGATTCTGATACTTCCCTCCTCATATATGGGTTCTTGCCCATAGTATATTTGAGGAACACAATGAGTTATGGGTTTCACACACGCATAGTGGGGCAACCCAACTAGGTTTTAGCCAGGCCGATCTAGAAACTCTTTAATCAGGCGTGTCAGCACATGTTGCATCCCACGCGTGGGGGGGGGGGGTGCAAATGCGGCCTTCTGGGGCTTTTTGCGTGAGCACGACCCCGGGGTGGTTTTGCTCTTTGGTTCATCGAACTTTTTTAACATGTGCCACATCTTTTTGATGTTACGACTGTTCATTTGGGCAGTTCTGAATCGCACCCGGTTGACAACCGCAACACATCTTTTCATGGGGGCTTTGCTCTGTTATTTAAGAGTGTCTCTGGCATCGTTCTAAATAGTTGAAATCCGCTTCGGTTTCCTTTTCTTCTCTCTGTCGCGTTCCTACTCACGGGGAGAACGGTCGATTTCTTTCGGTTGTTGTCGTGATTGTGTGCGCACACTTCACGCCGGCAATCATTGTTGGATCCCGAGAGAGTAGACGTTGTACTCTAAGAACAATACAACCTTCACGGCTCTGCGTCTTCTGGTATAATCTTTCATATTTACTTTACTGCTTACTTGTGATTTATCAAACTACATCAATTAGATTGGTTACAAAAACTTTCTTTCTTCTAAATGAGTTTAACAATAATTTATTCCACCCACATTCAACTAAACTTAACTAAATCCAACCCACACATCCAGTTGATAAATCAACCTATAACTATGCCCCTCCTTCACCTGCAACCATTCCCCCCTCCTTTTCCCCTTGATTGTTGCTACTACTCTACCCAATGAAATTACGTTATGAAACGTTTCATATCACTCTACAGTTAACAAACACCGGCAAAATGGATGAAGTAATATTTTTATCTGAACTTTTTTCCCTATATGGACGTATGACTTCAAAATTTTGCTGGGTAGAACTGTTATCTACTTTGACGTAAAGGCAACTCAGACATTTACTGGGGACATAAATAGACCAAAAGAACAGGATTTTTATCTCTTTCTTGACGGTGGCGTCTCTATTCTACGTAGATCTGATAAGATTCACAGGTGGGTTGTCTTTCCCCATCTCGTTACAGCTCACAGATCAACTACCTGTAGGTGTAACGTCCAGCAAAGCCACCCAACCACCCTACCTGCCAGCCAATACGCGAAGTCAGAATAGAAGGCATCTATGATATGATATGCTTATTTAATCCAGTCTCAATATCTCCTTATTATTGCTTTACCCCGCTACTCCCGCCACATTTTTCTCTTCTCCACTGAACTCGCCGCCGTTATAACCCCTCCTCTACCCCGCGCACCATTTTTCCTTCCTTCTCTCTCCCTTCCCCGTTTACATTTCCTCCTGTTTTGTCCCTCCCTCCTTCGTCCTCTGGTATCTTCCAGCCACCCGCATCGTAGCGACTCCAGCGAAGATGGCTCCCCGCCTCTTCGCCTGCTTCGGCCGTGGATTCTCCTCCCCAGCGGCGGGAGCAGAGACGGCCGATGAGGGCGCGGAGAACCGCCGGATGGGGCCCATCCTGGTGGAGCTGTTCTCGTCGCAAGGGTGCAAGGCGTCGCCGGAGGCGGAGCAGCTGGTGGGGAGGCTGGGGAGGGGGGATGTGTCCGCGGCTGGTGCAGCGGAGGACGACGGTGGGCCGACGATGCCTGAGGTCGTTGTGCTTGGGTTCCACGTCGAGTACTGGGATTACATGGGATGGAAGGACCCATTTGGCTTCAGCAGCTGGACCGTCCGGCAGAAGGCCTACGTCGACTCGCTGCGCCTTGACACGCTGTACACGCCTCAGGTGGTAGTGCAGGGTCGCAAGGAGTGCCTGGGCACAGAGGAAGATTCTATCCTCTCAGCCGTCCGCGCGGCGCCGAGGTTCCCTCAACCCACATTTCAGGTCTGCTTCTTCTTCCTCTTCTGATGAATTACCTTGCCTCCTTGAATGATCTATGCTAGCCCTCTGATGGTAAAGGTAAAAATTAACCACACCGCCAATAAAGATAAAGGTAACAATTAACCACACCGCAGCTGCTAAATGTAACAATTAACCAGCAGCCTATTGTTGCTAGCCCTATGGTGCCTAGAATTAAGCGTGGTAGTTTTTACTTAACAATTAACCAATTATGTTTATCTTCCTTTGTTTAGGAAATTCACATAAATTCTTCTATAAATTGTCACATCATTCATTTAGCCTTGACCGTAATGGAAAAAAGAGACGGTGATGGTAATGGAAAATTGTTAAAATGTGTTGTTTAATAACATGTGCATGCGCATGGTGATTGAAATAGAGATGAAAAAAACTTAAAAAATATTATTTATTACATAGATAAAGGACGGAAGAGGAAAATTCTTTATAAAAAAACACCCTATACAACTAAGAATCATATTTATTAGAACTTTTTTGCATATATGTCTAAATAAATAATGGAGTCATGAAAGAAACTTCTTTCACCATGATACACCATACTTTTCCATGGGGACAAAATCAGACTAAGTTTCACCATGGATTCATCATAATTCCCTATTACCATGACAAAAAAATAACATTTTTTATTTCACCGTCATTCTGCTCCATATGATTTACCATGTAAAGAGGCTTCTTGAAATTTAATCATCATTGAGAAACATGAGGAGGTGGTATGGGATTATTAGCAAAAAAAGGGGCCCTTTGGGGTTATTTTGCGTATAGGAAATGTCGGAACTACATAAACTATATGGACTTCTTTTAGACATATGAAAACTTATTGATTTTCTTGTGAATAAATAAGTTTTTTTTTTTGGATCTGCATGGGCCGAAACCCACCCCCTCTCCAAACAGGTGCCAGAGCCCGGATGACTCAAGAGGTTGGTAAATACAGCTGACCCGAGCGGGGAATCGAACCAACGACCCTTCATGAGGGCACGCTGACTTGACTGCCCGGGCTACGCTGGCCGGGTAATAAATAAGTTTTAGTTAAGCTCATTTGTATGAAGAAAGTTACAATAGAAATAAATTAATTTAAAAGAAAGCTATGTACACAGTAGAAGTAGTTATGCTAGAATAGATTGGTGTGTGTGTGTAAGAGAGAGAGAGAGAGAGAGAGAGAGAGAGAGAGAGAGAGAGAGAGAGAGAGAGAGAGAGAGAGAGAGAGAGAGAGAGAGAGAGAGAGAGAGAGAGAGAGAGAGAGAGAGAGAGAGAGAGAGAGAGAGAGAGAGAGAGAGTACTCTAATTATACTCCCACGAATTAGAACAAAAACACGAGATCCTTCCATTAAAACAATAAAAAAAACCCACACGAGCTATCCTTCTATTAAAACAATATAAAAAAACCCAAACAAAAGTTATAGTTAGAATCTAAAAAAAAAAAGGAATAGAGACCAGCTAAAGTGTATGGTAGACAATTTTATGTGGACAAGTCTGAAAATACGAGAAGATGGAAATCACGAGGACAAATAAACAATATTTTCATGTTAAAAAAGTCAACATATTAGATCTGAAGTGGGCTACTCATATGATGTTAATTACTTTATCAAAAGTTGAGTTGGTCCAATCGTGTGCAAATAATATATTTGGGATTTAGTATGCACTAACGAGAGAAAATCTGGGCTGAGTTTCTCTGGCTTGGGCTACACAATGGGGTAGAAATTCGGTTCAGTTTCTAACATCCGTCACATGAAGCCTTCTCAATTCTATTTTAATCCCATTTTATCAAAGCACCATAGTTGTTTGACTATAAGTGTTAAAAAGATAAATAGATAAGACAATGGCAAATTTTTTTTTCAACTCAGTTTCAGTTTGTTCCCACATGTTCTAGTATAGAAGAACGAAGATAGATAAAATCCTACCACTCATAGCTCCCTAAAGGTTTAACATGAAGGGGGAAGGTTTTCAAGGGCTAGTGTAATGCACTAGTGATACAAACCACAATAAGTACCAGAAGTCTATTAAAACTTCTAAACCAAATAGAACTATATGTGAGATTCAAGATCAGATGACTCGACATCAGACTTTGTCAGAAACAATAGTCTAACTTTAATTGCATGCACTATTTTGAGAATAAGGCTACATGTAAATGTTATATAAAAATGGATATTCATTCAAAGTTCAATAATATATTAATTTATGTAGTCAGCGAAAATAGAACATGGTCTTCTAGATTTCTATATAGTAACTGAGTGAGATGAATAATACTTTATATCCTAAAACCACTGAATTAACGATTATTTTTTCTTTTGTTTCCTGTGCGGGTACTTAGAATTTCGTTACACGCGCAATTAAAAAAGTAACTATTTGGTCAGAAAAATAATTGTTTGGACAAAACAATAACTATATTGTCAAAAAATAAGTATTTGACTAAAAAGATAAAAATAGACAGAATACCTAACAAACATTTGAAATAAATATGTAATTATACATCCTACAACTATAACTACTATCTATGTAATGTAACTATTTGGAAGGTTATGTAACCCTTTACACGTGTAAAGTAGAAAACTGTAGAAAAAGTAAATATTTACGAAGTAGGTATTGAAGATAATCTCATATATATAAACATATAGACAAATAGATAGATAGATAGATAGATAGAGAGAGATAGAGAAATAGAGAGAGAGAAATTAAAATACACTTGAGGTAAAGGAGACAAAATACACTGTCATTTTACATCATACAACTACAATCTCCATTGTTCTTCTGAAATAGCACATGGACAATCTACATACTAAATTTCAGCTTGTTAGGACACTTATAGACATTGCATATAAAGATAATAGAAGTGACACAACTATTCAAAAGTACTCATGTTGCTTTTGTGTCTCTTGAATAAGTGACATAAAAGCATCACCATAAGATAAAAAATCTAATTTAGTCTATATTTGTAATAATAATAAACATGAATGGTTTGCAAATTTTCAAAAAGTTTGTCTTTATATATATATATATATACATATATGTGTATATACATACATGCCTTAAAAAATACACAGATTCTTAACACATTTGCCTTTCCCTAAAGTAATACACATACATTCAACTTTACCATATGTACTTAAACTTTTGAAAAGTAATTCTATCATCCCAATTATGAGATGGAAGTGATCCTTGGAATATGGTATCAAGTGTATGAGTCTATAATACTTGTTATGGTATAGTTAGGGGAAATTGAGGAATACATATATGTTTCGTCAAAGAAGAGGTTAAATATTGTGAATTAGCAAGAAAAATTGTTATCTCAATAGGTATGTTGTTTCTTACTGGGCGGTAGTGGTAGCCAAATTTGACGTGAATCAAAAAGAAAAAATGGTGCCTGCATTACAATATTTTGTGGAAAAGGAGATTTACAACATTTTAAACAAGATTCATAGATTATAGGAGTGGTCCATCAATGTTGTTTCAGTTTATCATTTCTACAATTATTTTTTCACTAACTCAAAGGACTATAGCACTATGGATAATAGTGGAGGTGTCATGCGATGCTCTTGGGGTGGTTGGTGCATGTAAACTTTTTCCATCATGAGGGCCTCCATCTTGATCTTGTGATAATTTCATACATTATATGTTTGAATGCCTTAATGCGGTAGATAAGTAATGAATTGGCTATCACCGAGTGACCAACATATAAAGACAAAACCATGGGAGACCAAATGTGATGCAAAAGATGTCAAAAGTCAAGTATATTGTTGTTCTTCATCTTCTACTGAATATCATAGCATCTACCCTGAACTTCATTATAATATTGCAAGTACAATTGTTGTTGAAGCAAAAACAATACATGTATAGGGGATCATGGATAACTTCAATTAACTATTTTTCCTTAAAGTGGGAACTATTATCAAGGACCTAGAATATGGGGTTTGATATAGGGATAGATGAAGTTGCGTTGCTTTGAGTTGGATTTTCCTACCTTCTATGAATATTAATTATAAACCTTGCAGTATATTGTTGACAACTATGGGCCATGATTATTATTACTTAATCTAGGAGATAGGTGAATGTTTATATAAAAGGAGAATCAAGGTTAACTAAATCTACATGTTTATGGAAGAAACATGCTAAATAACCCCCAAAATAAGAATTATTGTCCTTATATTACGTAGAATAAAAAATCTAGGTGTTTTTGATGTATCAATGTTTCTAGTCTTGTTGTCATGATCACATTTTGTTGAAGAATACATTAATAAATAGACCCTATAGTTAATAATAAATGGGGAAAATATAACTAACAAACATTTTTTAGAAAAAGATATGAAGTTTAGCCTTGTTTTTAAATATATAAGCAATTATTATCTTTAGTCCCTAGGCCTTTACTGATTAATATTATCAAGTTTATACTCATTTAAGTCTTTTCTAATTGTGTGTCTACCTTATTTTTTGATGTCTTCCTTTCAACTTAGAGTAGTTAGGTTTGTTATCTAAATTGAAGGACTGATGTCAAGCAATAAAGATCATAAACACATCATTATTTGTAATTTCTATAAAGGAGACTCAACATTTATCAAGACAGTTGAGCTCTTTATTTATAATGGCCTTTTTATTTTTAATTTCTATCAAATTTCCCTAACTTGGAAATGATTTATAGAAACCTCTGCATAATATCCACCTAATTATAGTGATAGCCTTACAAGTTCTCCATTTTGTGTGTAGGACACATATAATAGAATAAAAAGTTAAGCATATTTGTTCACAAGCTATCAATGTTGAAGGACTCCATATATTTTTTCCTACAAAACCTCATTCTGTGTTCCTGTTTTATGATGTTTCACCCTAATATTCCTTGCATTCCACTATTCATATCCAAGTGATATGATGTGGTTCCCCTTCTATGGTTTCTCTCTAGACGATGATTTTTGTTATATTATTTATGGTCCTCCATGTGGGTTTACATAAAAAGTATTAGATGATATGCACTAAGGCATTGACAACTCGTGATGATGTTACTATTAGTATGTGTTTAATTATGTAAGCACTAAGAAACATTTTTCATTTTAAAATTAAAGTTTTTCTTTGAACAAAGTGATGCCCTGATAAGTTGTCCAAAGAATTAGGTACTTTGAAGATAGTTCTTTTAGTGAGTATGCAAGATTTTTTTTGGGTACAGTTTTATTTCAAGTATGATTATGTTAGGTACATTATTTTGGCCACATAATAATCGGTACATGGTTGATTTATTATAATTATGCTTCAGAAATTTGTATACTCTAAGAGATAAAAATGCTCTTCAGAAACTTGTTAGCTTAGGCTTTGGTTTGATAATTAGGTGTGTCATATACAGATTCAATTTTACTGAATAGAATTAACGACCCACTCTATGTGTACCAAAATAAAATGATATGTACATAATATAGTTATATAATTTATCACTTATGTATACATGCTTAGTATATTATACTTGAAGTTCAAATACACATGCACAATCATGATACACCTTTTTCTTGTGAATGACTATGTAAATTTTAGTTAGCATCAATTTGGATTTCCATGAATTTGTTCGAATGATATTATATTCTAATCATCTTGTAAAACTATAACTTCTCATGTTTTTACATGATAAGTATTACTTGTTCTCTATTCGGTTTTGTATCATAGACTAACACATAGATTCTTTAATAAAGATAAGGCTTAATAATTCATCATTAAAAACAAAGATAAATGATTATAATTCAAATCCTGGCATAGCTAGATTATGTGGATTGATTATGCTTTTGGTTTTTATTACTAATATGACTTTTTTTTTAATTCTTGCTCAAGGCTTAATCAAAGTAAACCATGGCTCCCCTTACTGTATCCATTTTGTGTTATCACTACTAAAAATTAATACAATATATTCTGAGCATACATTCCACACAAAGCTTATATCATAAGCTATTTCTTTCAAAAAATTCAAATGACTATGTAATTTGTTTATTTTCTATACTATACAAGTTTGAATTTGTGTACAGCCTGAGATTGTATCCCAACTCAAACTTTTCACTAGTATAGTTGGACATCATTTTTATCTTTGTGATCTCCACTTTATCAATCCCATATCTAACTTTGGGGAACCACTTTTTCCCTGATACATAAACCACAACTACTTCTTCCTTCACCATAGTAGATTAAGAGTTCTAGTGTATTTCATTTACCATGTCAAGTTATGTCATGTATTTTTATCCAAACTTATTTAGATTTTTCATATTCCATTGAATGTCAAGGGTTCTTATAGAGAATTGAATTTACCACCTCTAATCAATTACATCTACAAGAGATCCAGGCTTTGAATTCAAATGAAAAGTTTCACATGTTATATCTGAAAAATGTTTACGAAGTTGGTGAAAACAATTATGGTAAATAAGAGACACTGACAAAATGTTCTTCTACTCTACCCCATAAAAAAAGTGAGCCCAAAGGGATTATTTTGATGCCTTTTTTGTTCTTTGAGAAGGGTGCAATGCACATACCGAACCGTTCATATTCACTCCTAAATGATAAAAACTATTAAGACTATGCATTGAGTACTCAAATGAATTTACCAACTTATTAAGTTACAATTGAGTTATATATGTACTCCACTTTGCATTAAATAAGATTTCAAATTCTAAAATATGAGTATGGTATTGCCATAGAAAGAGGTGTAAACAAATCCAACCTAATTGGGTTTAGATCAACAAGGACACTGCCATGTGGATTAGGTGGGTGGATTACTAGTAGGTTGACCGGGTATCAATGGTGCCACTATGTCGAGTAGTTGATCAGGTTGATACAAGATCTTAGATTATTGGTATCACTAAAAAATAATTGTTTTCTAAAACAAAACACAATATATTATACTTTTTGTTCGTGTTTGTACTTATGCATTTTGAATAACATTATTTTAGTTTCTCCAAATGTTATATTATTTTCTATTAGTTTAGTAATTAATTGATTTACTCTGCACTAGATAACCTGCCAGAGGCCCTCACCTGACTCCCTACAAGTCCATCTAATTGGTCAGTTAAGAGCCAAAATTGATGGTGGAGGGGTGGAGGTCATGGTCGTCCTTTACGAGAATGGCCTTGTGACCAACTGTGAAAAAGGTGAGAACAGTGGCCGAGTCCTCTCCAACAACTTTGTTGTTCGACGCATGGAGAAGCTGTGTTCTATCAAGGATGTCTCACCAAAGAAGAATCTCTCAGGACAAGTCAAATTCTCATTGTGGGAAGGGTTCAACTCGAGCAAGTGCGGAGTGGTAGTGTTTGCCCAAAACTCATCTTCCCAGATATTCGGGGTCCAACAGTTTAATCTGCCAGATACATTATGATAGAAATAAAAAAATGGCCTATATGTTTACGATATGTTTGGACAATATAGTGGTGTTGGTCCATTATGTTATGTCCTTTAACTTGTACAAAGATTTGTTTTGTGATTTCTTTCTGATTACATTATACATATGAATATCATATGTCATAGATAAAGAGAGGGAGAGAGATTGTAGATTCTTGTTAATTCTGTTCAAATGAATGGAGTTGGGAGTCATATATTGTGACTCGATTATTCACCATTATATATAAATATAGTATGATAAGGCTTTTAGTTCATCACTCTATTAATAGTATAGTCATGTGAGCAGTTTCTTTTATATCATGAGTGACATGAACACTAGCAGTAAAGATGCATAATTGGAATGTCTAACTTGGTGTTTTGGAAAGCACTAGATATATCTTATGCATTGTAGATATTTCAATATTATAAACACGATTTTGCATCACCTTGTATAGCTAAAGAAAAATAATAGATGAGACAAGTGTTAGTAGGTAATTACATTATGAGCAAGTTAGAGTGAAAGATAAAAACATATGTTGAACCTTGTTTCTTCTAATGTTGTTCCAGACACTGTGTTAAGTAAGAAAAAGAATATAAGTAAATAGACCAACAAGGGATACAAATGATAATAATGGTATTTTGAGCACTGCCACACAGATCCTTACTATTGTCAAGTTAGAGAGACCACACCCTATAACTCCTCCAACTTCGGTGGTGTCATATACCCAACCCTATCAATCTCAAAAACCTACAATAGACTCACAATTATTAGAATACACAAAGCCCAATTAGTGATTAAAAAATTAATGACATGCAACTCTTTCTACAATCTTTCATTTATTATAAGACATTAAAACTAAAGGAAAAAGCTACATTTAATCCTTCCTACAATCTTTAATATAAGGTTATCAAAATAGATAATGATCAATTTATAATAGTATAGATAAACAAAAACTAATATGTAAATTTAAAAACATTTTGGATCAAGACAAATTAAAAAAAATATTAGTTTAAAATTAAATGAAAAGAGATCTTTACTATATTTTAGAGACTTACAAAAAAAACACAAGCAAGCACATTAAAATTATGACAACATGTGAGGAGACTGTTGAGAATAAACACACACTGTTGAGTTTCAGGTTATAAAATTCTAACAACATGTGAGGAGAATGTTGAGAATAAACACACACTATTGAGTTTCAGGTTATTAAAGGAATGGTCCTTAGGCTAATAAAGTGTGTGGTCACTATACTCATTGTCAATTGATTTTGATTTGAATACCCACATTTTAACATGGCATCAAAACATGCTCCACAAAACAAGTGAGAGAAAAACTCACAAGCTATTAAAAAAGGAAAAACCCATGCAAGCACAAAAAAATGTGGCAGCATGTGAGTGGGGATGTTTAGAATAAGCCCACATCGCTGAGTTTGGCAGTAATTTTTGAATTAATAAGGTGTGTGGCCGCTTCACTCATTTTTATTTTTTTTTTAATATCCATACTTTAACAGATATATATCTCATGGAAACAGATGCAGAAGTCATTCGCTATATAATGTGCTCCCAAGCACACTATAAACAACAACTTTTATTCTATATCATTTTCTTTGGCATAATAATTAAGAAACTTCACCAACAACTCAATACTCATTTTGAGAAATTCTCATTGTGTAAGAGGTCATTAAGTATTGGTGGTAGAAGCATATTTATGCTATAAATGTTTGAAGAGGCATTTTTTTCTTGTATGTTTTAAAATTAAAAAAATACTTATTATATTCTAATCCATATTGTATATGAACAAGTTTCGGAAGTATTATTTGTATATTTATAAATCTTTTGGTTATATATTAGTCTTTTATACAAATAAAGTAGTCATACAAAATCAGAAAAGGGTTCAAATATAATTTTTCATTTAGTTTTTAAAATTACATATTGGCTCTTGTGTATGTACACTATATATAAGATAAAAAATTCATTTAATTTTTTTAGTATAGATGCACAAGGATAAATATGTAATTTAAAAAGTAAATGAAAAATTGCATCTGAACCCTTTCATGTGTGAATGCCTTATCAGTGTGAAAGATCAATCTATAGCTAAAAATATAAGAAAATACATACAATACCTTGAACACTCTTTCCTATACAATATGAATTTGAATATAAGAACCATTTTATAATTTCAGAAATAGAAGCAAAAATTGCCTCTGTAGGATATTTGATATGGCAACCATCGCCAATTCTCAATGATCACTTGGATACTATAATAATTTCTCACAATGAGTATTGATTTGTTGGTGAAGATTCTTAATTTCTATGTAAAGAAAAACAATATAAACCAATGTTTGTTTTCAATACTACTTGTGGGAAGGTAATTAGTAGCATTTGGCTCACTATTGAAAATCTGGTTACCTCTTCCAATGTTGTTCAGTTTCCTTCCAAACATAATACCAAACATGAAGATACAACTTGTGAATCTATTTCTAAGAGAGATATTGTAACGACCTTACTTTTTAGAAACCCCCAATTTGGGAAGGCCTTAAAGTTGAGAGCCATTACCCAAAATTTTCCCAAGGATCCAAATTTTACCAAATAATATAAAATAGCAAATAATTTTTATTAATTCAAATGATGTTTACAAAATGCTCTCCTAAAGAGTTACATGAATTTATGTCATTAAATTGTATATAGAGAAGAAGTGTCTAGATAATCCTCCTTACATAGATTAGTCTCTTCATGTCATTTCATCTAGTTATCATGTCCTTAAGCATCTTTAAATTTTGCATTACCTAAAACACTGTGAATAAAAAATATGATAAGTATAACAAGTTATACTGGTATGTGGGGGAAACAAAATATTCACAGCTATTTGTAACAACATAATCACAACAATTATTATTACAGAATCAAAATTAACATTTTCATCATTACTACTCAACCCTAATCTATCCAACCTCTGTGAAACCCATATAGGATTTTGTCCCTGTAGGGGACATAGGCCACCTTCTCCCCTTTGGTGCTTAGTGCCATATCAGTTTTTCACACCTAGGGGTTTGACCTTTGATGAATCTCTGCCCCATGGGGTTAATCATCATTTTCCTTATATTTTCATACATCCAGAGTTGGCAAAGGATCCAAGCTATTCATGTCCATATATTGTGATATCCATAGTGACTTTATAGATTGCAGGAAATAAATAAACAAGCAAGAATTTATTTGCAATCAATTCAGAAAATCTTAGAAAACTATGAAAAACTAATGCATGTAGTCTTAGGCATAACCACATACCTTGATGGTGAGCCATGCATATTATACAATTATACTTCAAGTAGATCCAATAAACCACTCAACAAATCCTACCAAGCAAGGAAGAATTCAATCATTTAATCTACATGTATGTAAATCCTAAATTATCACCATCACATTAATCATATTTAATAGATTACACCCTCCCCGGGTCTTAATGTAGGGTTTAGGTTTCCTTGGTATCATGTTATTATTAGGGTTATGCCTTGAAACTTTAATTCCCATTATTACCATTTTAATGACTTAAGAACCCTAAATTATATTAAGTGTTGTCCTGATTATCAAGTCTACCATATCATTTTATCATGAACACTTAGATCAGATTAACTTCATTAATAACATGGTAGGTTCAGATCATTTAAACCCTATTATTCATATACGAGATTATTCTTATTAGAAACCATTAAGTATTATCAAAATGGCAATGCTTATATTTAATCATATTTATCTTCATCATTATCATATCATAACATGATTTGAGAGTATGAATGTATTTAACAAGTTAATATACCAAATCTAGGGTTTCAATACACTAATCGCCATTTAAACCCATCTTTGCACTACTTTCGGTGAAGGAAAAATTACCAAGTCTCAATTATATTTGATTTGAGCCCCTCTTGTTTTTTTGATCAAATTTTATATAAAACTTGTGCAATCTGAGTTACCAATTCATAGTTATGATTTATTCAAGATTATTATGTCTCGACCAATCAAAGAAGGCCATGTTAGAGAAAGGGAGATTGTTACATCATTTCCACATGGGTCAACTTGGCTAATAGCTTGCTACCACTTTAGAAACCCAAGCCAGTCACGTTAGGTCTGAAAGGAACGTAAAAGGACCAAGTTACCCCTCATCTCACTATTTTGCACCTGAGGTAACAATGTCATTTCTCTATCTTTCTTCTCCTTCCTCGTGGATGGCTTCCACCTTGTTCCAGACCAGGTCAACCAGTGTGGTAGACTCCATGAGTTAGGGCATCAGAGTGGTGGGTGAGGGTGCCATTCCCTCCGCCAAGCCCCGACGAATTTGTTGGAGACTTCAACCCAGCCAGAGAGGACATAGATAAAGAAAGGCGAGGGAGTATTCCTTGGTAGAGAACATGGGATTCATGCAGCATGTAGGAGGGTTGTGGGGCAGTTTCCTTGTGGTTTGAAGTCAATGAATTCATTGTCTAGGACTTGTGAGGAAACTATGAGCCTTTTATAGATAGAACCCAACAACGGGTGGGGTGCCCATCGATCTCAAAGGAGACCGCCTCCAGATGGTTTGGGGAAAGTCAAGTCTTCACCATAATGGTGAATCCAAGAGTCACTCAATTCGGTTTCCCCTCCCAAACTCGAAGGAAGAGTTTTCTAGGATGAGAAGAGGCCTAGAGGAGAAGAGAGAAGTTGGGCAATATGGGAGTTATTGTTGGTTGTATTTCCTTTTTGATCAGTGGTAGGAGAAACAATCAGGGAATTGGATAATACACCCAAATGTAAAGACCTCACTTTTTGGAAATCCCCAATTAAGGAAGACCTTAAAGTTGAGAGACATTACCCAATTTTTTCCCAAGGATCCAAATTTTACCAAACAATTTAAAATAGCAAATAGTTTCCATTTATTCAACTGATGTTTACAAAATGCTCTTCTGAAGAGTTATTTGAATTTCTATCATTAAACTATGCTTAGAGAAGAAGTGTCTAGCTAATCCTCCTTACATAGTTTAATGTCTTCATGTCATTCATCTGGTTATCATTTCCTTGAGCATCTTTAAAGTTTACATGTACCTAAAACACCGTGAATAAAAAACATGGCTAGTATAACAAGTTATACTAGTATGTAAGGGAAACAAAATATCCACATCTAGTTGAAACAACATAATAACAACAATTATTGTTACATAATCAAAATTAGTGTTTTCATCATAACTACTCAACCCTAATCTATCCAACCTCTATGAAACCGATATAGGGTTTTGTCCCTACAGTGGACATATGCTACCTTCTCCCCTTGGGTGCTTCATGTCATATCAGTCTTCCCCACTTAGGGTTTTGACATTTGATGATCCTCTGACCCACAAGCCTAATCATCATTTTTTATATATATTCATACATCCCGGGTTGGAAAAGGATTCGAGCTAGTCATGTCCATATAATGTGATATCCATAGTGACTTTATAGATTGCATGAAATAAATAAACAAGCAAGAATTTATTTGCAATCTATTCTAGAAACCTCAGAAAACAATAGAAAAGTAATTCAGGTAGTCTTATGCGTAACCACATACCTTTTTGGCGAGCCATGCAGATTATACAATTATATTTCAAATAGATTCAATCAACCAGTCAACAGATCCAAGCAAGAAAGGAAGAATCCAATCATTTAATCTGCATGTATGTAAATGCTAAAATATCACCATCACATTAATCATATTAAATAGATCAAACCCTAATCATGTCCTAATATAGGGTTTAGGTTTCCTTGGTATCATGATATTATTAGGGTTATGTCTTGAAACCTTAACTCCCATGTTTACAATTTTAATGACATAAGAACCCTAAATCATATTAGGTGTTGTCATGATTATCAAGTCTACCATATCATTTTATCATGAGCACTTAGATCGGATTAACTTCATTAATAACATGGCAAGTTAGGATCACTTAAGCCCTACTTATTCATATACATGATTATTCTCATTTGAAACCCTTAAGTATTATCAACATAGTCATGATTATCTTGGATCATCATTATCTTCAACATTATCATATTATAACATGATTTGAGAGTATTAATGTATTTAAAAAGTTAATATACCAAAGCTAGGGTTTCAATACACTAATCACCATTTAAACCCATCTTTGCACTAATTTTGGGAAGGGAAGATGCATGAAGTCTCAATTACATTTTATTTGAGTTCCTCTTATTTTTTTGGGATCAATTTTCATATAAAACTTGTTGCAATCCAAGTTACCAATAATTAGTTATGATTTATTCAAGATTATTAGGTCTTGGCCAATCAAAGAAGGCCATGTCAGTGAAAGGGAGATTGTTACCTCATTTCCATGTCAGTCGGCTAGGCCAATAGCTTGCCTCCACTTCAGACCCTCACTAGAGAGGCTAGGTCCAAAAGTAATGCAAAAGGACTGAGTTACCCCTCATCTCAATGTTTTGCACCTGGGGTAGCAACAAGATTTCTCTATCCTTATTCCCCTTCCTTGCGATTGGCTTCCGCCTTGTGCTAGGCTGGGTCAACCAACATGGTTGATTCTATGAGTTCAAGCATCAGAATGTTGAGTGAGGGAGCCACTCCCTCTACCAAGCCGCAATGAACTTGCTGGAGACTTCAAACAAGTCGGAGAGGGCATAGACAAAGAGAGGTGAGGGAGTATTCCTTGGAGGAGAATAGGGGATTCACACAACATGTGGGAGGGCTGTGGGGCGGTTTCCTCGTGCTTTGAAGTCGACGAATGGGTTGTCCAGGGCTTGTGAGGAAACTATGAGTCTTTTATAGGAAGAACCCAACAACGAGTGGGGTGCCCATCAATCTCAAAGGAGACCACCTCTAGATGGTTTGAGGGAAAGTCCAAATCTTCACGAGACCACCTCCAGATGGTTTGAGGGAAAGTCCAAATCTTCACTATAATGGCAAGTCCAAGGTTCACTCGATTTGGTTTCCTCTCCCAAACTCAAAGGGAGAGTTTCC
Organism: Alisma plantago-aquatica; assembly: GCA_963693085.1. NCBI lineage: Eukaryota > Viridiplantae > Streptophyta > Magnoliopsida > Alismatales > Alismataceae > Alisma > Alisma plantago-aquatica. The sequence goes on from OY856414.1 coordinate 349,862,639, forward strand.
ATGATGAGAAGAGGCTTAGAGGAGAAGAGAGAAGTCAGGTGAAATGGGAGTTACTATTGGTTGTGTTTCCATTTTTATCATAGGTAGGAGACATAACTAGGGAATTGGATAATACACTCAAATGTAATGACAACACTTTTTGACAACCCCCAATTAAGGAAGGCCCTAGAGTTGAGAGCCATTACCTAAATTTTTCCCAAGGATCCAAATTTAACCAAACAATATAAAATAGAAAAAAATTTCTGTTAATTCAAATGATGTTTACAAAATGCTCTTCTAAAGAGTTACATGAATTTCTTTCATTAAACTATACATAGAGAAGAAGTGTCTAGCTAATCCTCCTTACATAGATTAATGTCTTCATGTCATTTCATCTGGTTATCATGTCCTTGAGAATCTTTAAATTTTGCATGTACCTAAAACACTATGAATAAAAAACACGCTCATTATAACAAGTTATACTGGTATGTGGGGTAAACAAAATATTCACATCTAGTTGTAACAACATAATCACAACATTTTTTGTTATAGAATCAAAATTAACATTTTTATCATAACTACTCAACCCTAATGTATCCAACCTCAGTGAAACCCATATAGGGTTTTATCCCTGTAGTGGGCATACACCACCTTCTTACCTCGAGTGCTTCATGCCATATCACTCTTCCCCACCCAAGGATTGACCTTTGATGATCCTTTGCCCCATGGGCTTAATCACCATTTTCCTTATATTTGCATACATCTATAGTGGAAAAGGATTCAAGCTAGTCATGTCCATATAATGTGATGTCCATAGTGACTTTATAGATTGCAAGAAATAAATTAACAACAAGCATTTATTTGCAATTCATTTGGGAAACACTAGTACATAATTGGCCTTTAGTGTCGGTTATTTAAGGCCTTTAGTGTCGGTTTTAATGTGACACCTATGTGGGCGCCGCTAAAAGGCCAATCATTAGGTGTCAGTTCTCAAACCGATGCCACAACCCTTCGCACGCCACCGAAAATGCGCCAGTAGGGGGTATAGGTGTCGATTATTAGCTATGAAACCGACGCCATAAACCTTCACGCCGCATAAAGGGCGCCATCTGGGGTACTATCAGCGTAGGTTTATTAGTGATAACTGACGCCATCTCACCTGCTTCCACGGCCGTGCTGGCCAGCATGACCGTGTTGTCTGGCCCGCTGCCACGACTGTGCTGGTCAGCACGGCTGTGGTGTTTGGTCCGCTGCCACGACTGTGCTGGCCAGCACGGCTGTGGTGTCTGGCCCGCTACCACGACCGTGCTGGTGAGCACAGCCGTGGTGTCTGGCCTCATTAGGGAAATCGACGTCGGTTATTGATAACCGATGCCACATCACATGCATTAGGCGTCAGTTATAATTATTTATCTAACGCTGTAATCATTTGTCGTTAGTTTTAAACAAATAATTGACGCCGGTTGTAAGTTTTTTTTTCTATCAGTCTGCAGACCTGATGTGGCTGGTCGCAAGATGAGAAACCTGTAGTTCAGTTATGAACTACAGGTTTTACGACATCTATTGATATCAGCCAACAACAGGACACAAACCTGCAAAATTAACAACATTAATTTTCACACATTTAGCAACCTGCAGTTCCATTCGATTTTCACACATGTAGAAACATTCATGTAGCAATCTGCAGTTCCATTCATTTTCACATTCACACATGTAGAAACATTCATATAGCAACCAGCAGTTTCATTCATTTTCACATTCACACATGTATAAACATCCAGACACATGTAGAAACATTCAGACATGTAGAAACATTCACACATATTATAATTCAAAAATTCATTTACAAAATATTATTCTTTAGTCATTATTCGCTATCAACATCCCAATTATATGTTAAAACCCCCACTACTTGTATGGTTGTTGCCCATTCTTCTCTTACATCATTTAATTCTCCAGTCGTATAGGGAGCATGTACATATGATAAGGCCTTTCCTATAGTGTGGTCAGTTTTAAACACCTACAAAGAGAATGATGTATATATATAATTAATAATATATAAATAAGATTAATATATTTCATATTATCTAATGAGGCTATATATAATACCTCAGGAATGGTATCGATGTCCACTGCGGCATATTTGATAATCATGTGCATAAATCACATCACATAGTATGCACATGCCCATACGTTGTCTTGTGTAGAACACTATAAATTGAAACATACAAAATATTAAAAAATACAACTAATTAAGCATTGTTCACATAAATAATATATACATTGCAGTCGGGAACTTACTTCCACGTTCTTCCAAATTATTGGCTGGTTCTTTTTCCTGGGGACCTTTCCTCCAACCTTTTTGAATTCATCTAAATCCCTACATGTTAATGTAACACAGTACATTGTATAATTTAATAGTAATGTAATAACATATGTTAACGGATATGAAAATGAAATATTTCTCACCAGAATAATGCCATTTTCATTTTGTGTCCATATTTTGAATTCAATTTAGTCCCCTTAGGATCTAGATAATAGACAGTGAACGTCTCGGGGACAATAACTAGTAACTCCCAATGCATACCACTAGAGGTAAAAAAGTTAAAAATAATAACTCAAAATCCAAAATAAAAATGTAATTTTCTTAAGTCCAAATTATAAGCAAAGTAAACTTACTCCACAATGAATGGAGCTATTATCAACATCTTCTTATTTTGAGCAAAATTTGTAAAAGCATCACAACAGTATTGTTGAACTGACGGAGGGTCTTCAAATATAGACGTCGGATGTCCTTATTAACTGACGTTTAATGTTAACAACGTCAGTTTTACAAAAAAACCGACACCTCTAAAAGCGACGTTGAACGCTATTTTTGTAGTAGTGAAACCTCAAAAAACTATGAAAAACTAATGCATGTAGTCTTAGGCGTAACCACATACCTTCATGGTGAGCCATGCATATTATACAATTATAGTTCAAGTAGATTCAATCAACTAGTCAATAGATCCAAGCAAGCAACGAAGAATCCAATATTTTATCTGCATGAATGTAAATCTTAAAGTGTCACCATCATATTAATCATATTACATAGATAAAATCCTACTCGGGTCCTAATCTGGGGTTTAGGTTTCCTTGGTATCACATTATTATTAGGGTTATGCCTCAAAACCTTACTTCCCATGATTACTATTTTAATGATTTAAGAACCCTAAATAACATTAGGTGTTGTCATGATTATCAAGTCTACCATATCATTTTACCATGAACACTTAGATCAGATTAACTTCATTAATAACATGATAGGTTGGGATCATTTAAACCCTACTTATTCATATACATGATTATTCTCATTAGAAGCCCTTAAGTATTATCACATGGTCATGATCAACTTGGATCATTATTATCTTCAACATTATCAAATTATAACATGATTTGATAGTATTAATGTATTTAACAAGATATTATACAAAATATAGGGTTTCAATACACTAACCACCATTTAAAGTTGTCTTTGCATTACTTTTGGAAAAGGAAGCATTATCAAGTCTCAATTTATCTGAGTACTTATTTTTTTGATCAATTTTCATTTAAAACTTGTTGCAATCTGAGTTACCAATAATTAGTTATGATTTATTCAAGATTGTTAGGTCTCGACCAATCAGAGCTGACCATGTCAGTGAAAGGGAGATTGTTACATCATTTACATGTGGGTCAGCTAGGCCAATAGCTTTTTTCCACTTTAGAAACCCATGCCAATGAGGCTAGGTCTGAAAGGAACATGAAAGGACTGAGTTACCCCTCATCTTGTTGTTTTACACTTGGGGTAGCAACATCATTTCTCAGTCCTTCTTCTCCTCCCACACGCCCGACTTCCACCTTGTGCCAGTCTTGGTCAACCAATGTGGTTGACTCTATGAGTTTGGGCATCAGATCATCATGTGAGGGGGTCACTCCCTCCGCCAAGCTCTGACGAACTTGCTGGAGACTTTAACCCAACCAGTGAGGGCATGGACAATGATAGGCGAGGGAGTATGCCTTAGTGGAGAACAAGGGATTCGCACAGCATGTAGGAGGCCTACAAGGTGGTGTCCTCGTGCTCTAAAGTCAATGAATTGGTTGTCCAGGACTTGAAAGGAAGCTATGGCCCTTTTATAGGCAGAACCCAACAACTGGTGGGCTGCCCATTGATCTCAAAGGAGACTAACTCTAGATTTTTTGGAGGAAAGTAAAACTCTTCACCATAATGGAAAATCCAAGGGTCACTCAATTCAATTTCCTCTCCCAAACTCAAAGCGAGAGTTTCCACGATGAGAAGAGGCCCAGAGGAGAAGAGACAAGTCACATGAAATGAGAGTTATTGTTGACTGTGTTTCTTTTTTGATCGAAGGTAGGAGACACAATCATGATCATGGTATCCTGATCCGACGACTGCATTTAATCGTGAAATATTAACTTGGGTTCCTATTCAGACTAAATCATGACATTGATTTCATTTACCCTTAATCTCTTTCACTTTAGGAGAAATTAATTAATTCATAGCTCCCTCATCCTTCATCCAATTACTTCCAAATTTTAAAGGAAGGTTTTAAATAATTAGATCTCAGTGTAGGCAAGGTTTGGTAGCAAAAAGATATTTATAGATACCCCCTTTCCTCTCTCTTCAAAAAGAAAAAACATAATTCATTAATTTAAAGTATGTCCCTTTATCTTTATAAATTTCCCTAGGCCACTAGAAACATTATTTTTCTATGAAACTTGGAGGGCAACTGATTAAAGTCTTTCCCAACCTTAATTTTTTGTGATATTTATTGGAATAACATTTATACACGAAACTTTCTTCTTTAGGGAATTCTTAATTTATTTACTCATTGTACACGAAGACTCTTTTTTCATCCAAATTATAAAGGAATGTTTCTAGCACTTATAGGTGGTCGAGATTGGTGACCAAAATACACAAGTAAAAGATACTTTTCTTTATCTCCAAGTCTCCCTCTTTATCTCATTATTTAAGACATTAAATCTATTCTTTTCTCTTTCTACTTTCCCCATATTCTTTATTTAGATTAGCTTTATTATTAGGAACCATGTGAAAAATAAAACCAACTACTAGTGGCCATTCACACCACGTTTCTAGAGGATTCCATACAATTCTCAAAAGTATATGATTTATTATTCATTATCTTATGCATTTTTCTTAATATTGGATTTCCTTTCTCCCTTTTTCCTTTATATCCATTGTTGGACTAACAAATCAGTAGAAATCATGAAATCCATAGCAATGGGAATTTTGCAAAAGAAAGGTATACTTTTAAAACAAAGCACACCATATTTACATCATGTTAATTTTATTGAACTACTTGAATTTCCACTAAGTAAAATACAAGTAAAAACCATGTTATAACAGATATATCTATCGAAGTGTGGGAGTTCAACTTAAAACAAATTGGAAATGAGTCAAGGACCGCACACCTTATTATCCCAAATATTATCCCCAAGCTCAACGGTGTGGCTATATTCTCAACATTCCCACTAACATGTTTCCACATTTTTTCTGTGCTTGAACCCATTTGTTTTCTTCTAATAGAGTGTGGACTTTTCTCATAGTTTTTTGTGGGTCCCGCAATGGTAAAATGTTAAATCGTGGCTATTCAAATCAAAACCAAATGTCTATATGTGAAGGGAGCACACACTTTCTCAATTTAAGGATAACCCTACTCAGTGGTGTGGGCTTATTATCAACACCCCCTCCTATGTTGCCACAATTTTCATGTACTTGCACAAGTTTTCTTTGGTTTTGATATGTGTGAAATTTACTCATACATTATTTTGTGGGTCCTACTATGATTCTATGTTGAAGTATGAGTATTCAACTCAAAATTAGTTGACAATGAGTGAAAGGACAACACACCTTATTAGCCTGAGGATAACTCCCGAACTCAATGATGTGGGTTTACTCACAACAATATATTTGTATACATGAATATAAAACAAATTTATGAACTCCATCTTCAATCATAATCATGGTAGAGGGAGTCCCAAAATTTTCCATTAAAATCATAAACAAGTAGGCTTTGTCCACAACACCAAAGTGAGGTTCATTGTGAATTTTCAATCCTTCTCTAGAATCTTAGGCCCCTATTTGGGGGGAGTTGATCTAAGTAAAAATTTAGATCAAGGGTTGTCTTTTGTGCCATGTGTGTGGGGATCAACATAAATTATATGTGAAGATGGTGGGAAATTTTGGGTTGAAACTCAAAATGGCCTTTCTTTTAGCCTATAGAAACCAGATATTTGGAATATCTTAGCCTAGGTCCAAGGAGGGTTGAGAACCCAAATTATCACATGTCATTTGTGCAGGGACATGAATGATCATTTCACCCAGCTGACCAATATTCAAATGACACTCCCTCTACCTTCCTGATATACTCATGCAAATCCTTTTCCCTCATCTTGCTCTCCCACACTCTCTCTTCCCTTTCCCACGCTAGGGATTGTGTTGGGTGTCTACTTACAAACCTTCTGAGTTGATTTCCTAATGTAGCCTACTATGACAATTCTTGACAATGTTACCTCCCATACCTCCCTTGTCTAGTCCCGTCCCATCTAGCTGTGTACCATATACTGCCAACTTTTTACCAAACAATGCCATATCTGGTACGTCTGGGTGATCATCTTTGTAAGACCCCTGACCTAAAATTGTGGTTAAACATGTTTAGTTATCTTAATAGGATACTTAACACCTTAATCAAACCCTAACATGTTCTTTGATATCATGAGATAACACTAAGTTTTAAGTTTGGTCTAGTTTGGACATTGTTTGAGTAAGTTCTACAATTTATGTGCTTATAAGGGATTTTATGCAGTTTTCCTGTATCTAGGGTTTTTTCTTGTAATTTTCACATGTATGTTGTGCTTCACAAGTTTTTGTATCATGTTTTATGTGGTTGCATATTTGGACTCCTAGTTGCATCATCATATTAGAGTTGCTATCTAACTTAGGGTTGAGACTTAGGGTTTCTCACCCAAGTGCCCTAACTCGATGGTTTCCATTGGTAGCTTGGGATCCAATGGTACACTGTGAGAGTGTTGGATGCGATGGTCCTCTTTCATGGAACAATATTTGAAGGTTTCCTTTGGAGGCACCAAGGTTGATGGTTTTGCATGAGGAATGCAACAATAGATGGTGATCCAGGGTTTTCTCAAGTGGCTAAGTAAGGGGTATGATCTAATGATCCCTTAGATACTTGAACTCAATGGTGCTCCTAGGGTTGACAATCGATGGTCCCCCTAGCATCAAGATCTAATGGTTGACCTAGTTTTCTTGGATGGGAGTTTTTGGCCTTTGGACACATGTCATGCACGCTTTGACACCTCAACCCACCTTTCTCTCTCTCCCTAAGCTTTATATATCTCTCTCCTTTCACCCAAATGAGCTCTTTACACACTTTCTTCATCTTCTTGCTGCTTGGAGAGGTCCAACTCTCTTGCATGGTGGAGGAAATGAGTTCTAGAGGGAGAAGCTTGGTCGAGCTTGGTGGCATGTGCTCTAGGTTTTGACCCTCTTTAGGAACATTTGGATCTTCCCAACCTAGCTTCTTGACCTAAGTAAGTAAGATCACCTTCTTTATATTTGTTTCCTTGTTGTCCTCCTTCTTCTCTCTTCATTCTTGGATGGATCCATGGTGTTCTCGGTAGAGCTTGAGCATATGGTTGAAGAACACCTTCTTTCTTCTCTTATGACCTAGGGTCTTCCTTGTTCTTAGAGAAAGGGGATAGCTTGGACATGTGGAGTTCTTAATCTAGGGTTTTTCTTCTCTCTCTTTGAGATACCTTGCTATTTGGATTTTGGTCACCTACATTGAGGTGAGTTATATAACTTTCTTCATGTTTCTTGCTTACTCTTTACTTTCTACATATAGATCTTGCTCTAAAAGCTTAGAAACATGTAGAAAAATGAACCTTTGGATGGGGTTTGAACATATGTGGTAGTTCTTGTGTAGCTTATGTACCTATTAACCTTGTGTACAGTTCTTCCTTGGAAGTAGGAGTTCTAGACCTTGCAAGTCCGTGAACTGATGGTTTCCTTGTAGTGAGAAGCGATGGCTTTTCCTTGTGTTATGAATTGATTTCCCTCTTGATTCATGACCCGATGGCTTGGATTGTTATGTGAACTGATGGTTTGTACTTAGTTGTTGTTTTTATGGTTCTACTTGTGCTTGAGAATTGATGGTCATGTTTCCCCTCAAGAACCAATGGCCATGATGTTCTCATCAATGGATGAATCGATGGTTTCTTTAACCCTAACAAACAATGGTTTTTATTGATGCATAAAATTTGATTTCACCAAGTCTTAATATCTGATGGCTTGCCTAACCTTGACAAACAATTGTTCCTCTAGTCTTAAAAACCAACGATACTTATTATAGCTTAACAACCAATGGTCTACCTATGGGTTATCTAGATTTATCAAAAGATGGTCCTACTAGTCCTATCAAACAATGGTTTCTCTAGGTTCATGATTCGATGATTTTGACTATTTTGGAATCTAATGATTTTGTTTGAGGTCCATGATTCGATGGTCGTGATTTGTGTTACATATGAGTCCATGCTTGTGCATAGTTTGTGATCCGATGGTTTGTCTTGAAGCACATGAATCAATGGTTTGTGTTTGAAGCATATAATTCGATGGTGGTGTTTTAGCTTAAGTGCATCCATGATCTGGTGGGTATGCTAGGTGTATGAGTTTATGTTTTTGACTGAAGTAAGTGTGTGAACCAATGGATTTCCTTTTAGTGTTGATTTGTAACATTCATCCTAGTAAATGATTAAGTGGTGATGGTAGATTATACTTGTTTTCCTTTATGTTGTTATAATGGAGGGATACTCTCTTCATGTTAATAGTAACCCTACTATGTTACCTTATGATCATCATGGATCTTATGATTATGCAATATTATGCTAAATCTATGTACAATAAATATGATGATGATTTATAGAACCTCCTATAAGGTGTGGAAAGATAATGATGTTCTTGCAGGAGATTATGTGAATGGTTTAAGTGACCTTTGGGCATGTCTTGAGCCCTAGTGGAGGTATAATCCTCTTTATGTTGGACAAGGGGATTGTACCCCATGATTATGTGATAAGGAATATGTCTCATATGCTATATATATTCCATAGTTGTTACATGCCAATGTTTTTCTAGAACTCCTTTAGTGTTTGTATGTAACTTGATCTATGTAGCCTAAACTCACCCAATTGGCAATAACTAATAAAGTGAAACCCTAATCATGTAGGGCCCTGTGTCGTAGAGATATTCTAGTGCCAGAACTTGCTAGATAGAAAAATCGGTATTCTATAAGGGAAACCCGAAGTCGTATACTGTTGAGTATATGTAGGTGCAGGGAGAGTGTATCCTTGTCATTATGATCCCAAAGTTATGTATAACGGTCGAGGCTGTGTCTTGGATGATTATGGATATGCATATGTGATGTGATTGAGGACAACTATGGTTGTACCTCAAATGATAGTGATATATACCCTGGTTTCTATTGATGTAGCTTGTATACCAAGGACAGACTAGGTTGATTGCAGCTTGACTAATATGTTCCTGTGGAGGACTCGTACTATCCGATGGGAAGATATTTTAGGATTTTATCTCTTCTAGATTTTGTACGAAACTAACTGTGACTTTGCAATGGACAGTTGGAAGTTTGAGTGGTATGCCTCAAACTACCCAGGGCCTAATAAAAGATGTAATCCAACCATGTTGTATAAATATTTAGGGTTAAATAGTGATTCACATAGGATGATAACCCTTTCTTGTTTCTTATAATGTTTAGTTCATGTAAAATGTGGTAAGAGAAACCAATTGTTATAAAGGTGTTAGCTTTACCTGCTCCTCTGTATATTATGCTAATCTTTCTTTGTTGTAATATTATATGCCACATTTGGTTAATTGCAAAACTAGTGTAATTAATAAATATTTTTGAGAGTTATATATCTCGCTGGGACATGGGTCTCACCTCATGGGTTACCACATCTTTTTAGGTGATCGTCAACGGTGTCGTCAGGCTCATGGTAGTGAAGAGGGGTAGCTCAGAGATCAATATGAGTAGAAGGTTGGCTAATGTTTAATGTGTCCTAGAGTCATCCCTGTACTCTCAAGTTTGGGCATGGGATGTTTTGTAGTCATTTATATCGCCTTGAGTTTTTTGCAATATGCTGATGTTTGTATATGTCGTAAATATGTGGACAATGTTTTTGTGTATAGGTTGTGGCTAAGGCCACTGAACAGTTGTATATATACCTGTTATGGTATGTACTTTTATGCATGATGATGGACCTATATGTAAATATTCCTGGACATGTTTGATATGTTTAATTTGGCTTTAATTACCCCCTTTTCTTACTATGTGCTCAATTAGTAATTGATCAAGTTTTGGGTTTTGAGTAATCTCATTTAGCATGGAGGTGTGCCACAGTTTGGTTACTATCAAAGCTTAGGGTTCACTGGGTCCAGAGGGACACAAGACTTAGATTTTGTGTTTGTTCTTATGTAATCCAACATATCTGAACATAACTTATGTTTATTCAGATATGTGTGGAGAAAATGAAGAGCTTATTGAGAGTAGCTTTGTAGGGCCAAGAGGTGGTGGTAGAAGGCCAATACCTGATTGAAGAGTACCTGAGACGGGTCCAGAACAACCCACACCGCCTCCATTTGACCTTGTAGCCATGGCTAATCTAGCCTTCTAGTCCATTTTTGGACATCTCACAATGACGATTACACACTTAACAGATAGGGCGCATGCAGCTCAAACTAGGGCACCCGTCCCTAATGTGGAATCTCAGGGTCCATGGAAGACTTTTGAGAGGTTGAACTGTGTGGAAAACACCAAGTATGTGAGTATGAAAAAGCCGACAGATGTTGGTATGTGGTTAACTGAGTTGGAGAAGGTGTTTAAGAACCTGAACATCTCAGATGAGGACAAGGTGAAGCATGTCATTTACCTATTGAAGGAAAGTGTTGGCCATTGGTGGGAAATATAAGAGGAGAAGAGGCCAGGAGTTGTGGTGATTTGGGAAGAGTTTTGACAGAAGTTCGTGCGCCATTACTTCCTTGAGACGTATCTAGATGAGAAGACAACCCCAGTTTGAATGGTTGCGCCAAGGGTCAATGTCTATTAATGACTATGAGGCAATGTTTATGAAGTTGTTGAGGTTCTATCCTCACATGGAAACCACAGAGAAGGAGAGAATCCGAAGGTTCAAGAAGGGTCTGAATCCTAAGTTGTCCATAATAGCATAAACTTTAGAGAATTGAGAGAAGTTCTCTACCTTTGTGGAGGTTGTAAGGAGAATTGAGAGGTCTGCTATGGAGAAATGTGAAGCCAAAGTAAGGAAGAGGCCAACTTAATTCCAAGGATAATTGTCTACTAGCTTCAAGAAGCCAAAGTTCTCATCACTACAGTCACAGTAGAGGTTGACTTTTTTTGAGCTGAGATCATGAGTACCATCACATTGGTCCCCTAGTAAAGGGAGAGGTCATAGTTTTCCATCGACAGGAGCAAGGAGTGCATCATCAATGTTAGTGACATGTCCTTCTTGGCCACAGTATGATTCCATGACATGTTACAAGTGTGGACAAGTTGGGAATGTAAGGTGATCTTTCCCCATGAAGGATGAGGAAGAGACACAGTAGCCAAGGAAGAGCTAGAGGGACTCATATCAACAATGTCAATACAAGAGTGTTGGTGGAAGAGGACATGGTCAGATATCACATGAAGGGTCATCAGGACCACCCGACAGAGGATGAGATGACAACATGATACAACTAGATTCTATACCATGAGTCATCCAGAGGGAGTGGTCAACCCATGGGTCATGATAGGTCAGATGGAACTTTTTATTATGACTTAACTACTTCTTTCATATCTGTTTTGGTTGACCCGAGTGTGACACTCTCATTTATCACTAGAGATTTGATAAGTGGTTGTTATCTAACTATTTGTAGTAGATCTAATAGCCTTTTGCTAGAAACCACTTTAATTGGTTCTACTGTGTTGCTAGAGGTGTATCCATTTTGTGTTCTTTCTTTCTAAGGAATCAACATTCAAACGGATCTCATGCACTTGACATGGATGTATTCAATGTGATCCTAGGGACGGATACCTTGGATAAGTACAAGGTAGTTTGGATTGTACTTCCAAGGTTACAATGTTTTGTGATGGAGATGTCTCTTGGACTTTCCAAGGAGATGGGAAAATTCTTCCTACATGTTTGGTGTCAGTAGTGGTAGTAGAGAAGTTTATGAGACAAGTATGTGATACTTTCTTAGCCCATGTTGTAATATCCTCAAATTTTGGTAAAAATTGAACTATAAAATATGATGCGTAATTCCTCAATGATTTGGTGGAATAATAATGTTAATTGTCCTTGTCGCATAAGTGCTTTTGGCACAAGACAAATAGATAAAAGGAATCCATGCATTAATAAATAGTAATGACTTTTGATATTGATAAATGTTTTCCAAAGGAGAATACAGTTAATAATGTGTTAGATAATTAAAAGAATACTTATCTTTCCATTATTGGAAACACAATAGTTGGGACACCAAATAGTGTTACCTTGGGTTGCCTTTTTGGTATGTTGAAGGATAATTACAAGTTAAGATAATGAGAGGATTTCTAAGATAATACAAGATACTATGTGGCTTAGATATTTAATTAAAGGATTATCCACTTATTGCTTGGAAGCCAAATAAAGGAACAATATGTAAGTTTCCTAAGAGAAATAGGAAATATGAAGTTTGATACATAAAGATAATGAGAAAAGGAAACGGAATCCTAAAGGGAGTTTATTGAGAGGAATATGTGGTCAAGTATTATGAGAATAGAAACTCTTTCCATATCAAGAAATCGTGACCCATAGCCAATATTGAATATAAGCAATTCCATTATGGAAAAGAAAGATAAGGAGAAAGAGTATAGATTTCCTAGTTCATGTGGAATTATACAATAAAAGGGACACCTTTGGAAAGGACTTGATAAGTTATCATGCGGGGTGGATTGTTGTTAAAAGGAAAATAGAGTGGGCCTTATCTAATCCCTTGGTGCCTACATTTCCTATACTAGGAGTCTTTACGTGTATATATATACGTGTTTTCCCCGCTACTTGATGGGTGCATAATAGACCCTCATCCCTCCTTGTAATCTTGCAATGATCAACGCATCCCTGACCCCTCCATACAACCGAGAGCCTGCCATGCAGTGTTGATATGCAACTATCATCCGGGCAAGTGACTCCTCCTCTCGGCATCTCCTCCATCTTCCCCATCTTCTCCTTCCCCTGCTACACCACCAAGGGGCTTGAGAGACTAGTCTCTGGTGCTGTTGCAGTGCGAGATGAGCATTGGCACACCGGTGTCGATAGGAGCTTACGTGAGCACAGGGGGTCTACCACGAGCATCCGAGAATAGAGAGTGAAGGGGGGGGGGGGGCTTAGGGCAGCCAACGGCGTCGAGGAAAAGTCATGAGGGCAGCACCCTCGGCTGTGAGGCCCAATAACCAGAAAAATCGTGGCGCTAGGGAGGACGGGGAGGAGGGAAGAAGCCCTTAGTCGACTGGACCATCACACAGCCATTGCATCACACAGAGGGAGGAGAACTCTAGGCCTGACTTGAGGTCTCGACCGGTTGGACTCCATGATGGAAGAGCTGATCTGTGGAGTTGGGGCGGAGGAGGCGCACGAGCGCAGACACCCCGCCGGTGCTCTTCTTGAAACTCTTGCTGGATGCCTTCCCAACCAAGGGGGAAGAGATAGGTGGCCACGACTAGGTCTCGCTGGAATAAATTAACTCAATGACGCCCTAGATTTCCCAAGCGGCGTCGCGGGTGGCGTCTTGTGTCCTGAGGACGGTGGCGGCATGCGGTGGTGACACGCTGCTGGCAGATGGAGGGAAAGATGCAATCTGTAGCATCGGGGTGGTGTTCGTGTCCACGACTATGTGGAAGAGACGGCGGAGAAACCTACCATCTGCAGGATGGAGGGAAAGCACGACTGGTGCTTCATCCACCATAGGGTGAGAACCGGAGTAGTACGACCGTGGGTATCGTGTTTCTACATCTGCAGAGATGCCTGTGCTAGACGACGTGCACGGATGAAGGCAGAGGGTAGGGTGGCAGTTGTGGGTGAGGAGGCACCCAGGTCATGGCCCTACTGGTGTGGCCAGAGGGAGAGGACAGCCAAGGTCCCCGTGGACGAGGTTGCGTCTGAAACCTCTGCCAACCTAGTCAGAGTGAACTGAGGAGGATCAGGCGGAGAGCGAACTGCCATTTTAGGTGAGGAGGCGCAACTCCACTTGGCTGCTTGTGGGCGAGGAAGATGGCCGATGTGCAGCGGATGGGCGCGCCGCTCGTGGAGACGGCGTAGAGCTCATGAGATCGTGGGGAAGGGGACGCAACGTCGGGGTCTGAGAACGCAAGGGAGATGACCCGCTGGACAAAGTCAAAAGTGCCCCTGCCTCCACGTGTAAGGTGCGAGGCTAAGAAGGTCTTTTCCTGCAGAAAACCTTGGTGGCTCGGCTACAAAGGGATAGGCATATAATCACTGACGTGTCAAGCCCTGATTGGGGCAAATAAGGTTAGTTTGCAAAATTCATAAATAATGATTGGTAACTCGGATTGCAACGTATAATACATGAAAATTGATCAGGAGAACGAGAGAAATCCAAATAAAATAGTTTTAGAGTCTAAATATGCTTCCTGCTCTAAAAGTATATGCAATTCATGTGTTAATGAGATTAGTATAAAGGGAAAACCTAGATTTTGCTTAATCTGATGCTTAATTGGATAGATTCGTTCATGATAGGCTAATACCTGATCTAAAACTACATAATGAAGAAATCCTTGATAATGATGGATAATGGATGATTCCAAATTAGTAATCTTATTCATTTTATTTAGGGTGTTAAAATCAATGTTAACATCTTGCTATGATCAAATGTTGATACTAATCTAGATGTCATGAATAGTTTAATATGCTTAAGTTGACGATTAGGGTTTAACCTAATATGCATAAGTGAGATTGTAATCTTAGAAACCATAACGTGAGGAGTTAGGGTTTGTGACCCTAATCCGGAATCCAAACATGAGATAATCCTAAACCCTAGTTTAGGAGCAAATCTAGACTTGAATAATGTAATGTGAATACATTGTGACACATATGTAGTATGTATATTTCAGATTGAATGCTTTGTTGCTTGGATGTTTGGATACACTCATAAAGTATGCAATGTTTTGCATGGTTTCTACAATGGCATAAGGTACGTGGTTACGCTTATGAATACATGTATTGAATTCCGAGATTGCCGATGTTTCTCGATGAGATTGAATGACAAATAAACTGCTTGCTTGTTTATTTAGTTCTTGCAAACTATAAAGTGCATATGAGTATCATGTAAAGTAAATAATAGTATTATGAACCCTGGGTTAGACTGATCTTAAGGGTAATGCACATGAGCCCCGGAGGGACAGTGATTACACCTGAGGTAGTTGACCAGATATGGGTTAGAATATGAAAACAAGTTTATATTCTTATATGCAAGATAAAGATATTGGTGTATATGTTACTTGTGATTATTGGTTGAACCCACGTACCAGTATAGAAATATACTGATCGTGTTTTTGTTTGTCGGCAATTTAGGTATCAGATATACTTGATTCGTGGACATGAGGGTACAATTAAAGATGATGAAGACACTAAAGTTTAATCATGAAGGTTTAGTCTTAATGGTTTATCTTCACACATGTAAAAGGTAATTCTATTTAAAAGTTATGTAACTCCTTAAAGGAGATTTTCATGTAAACATGTAAATATTTGATCATTAATGGAAATTGTTTACTATTTTGTATTTTTTCATGAATCTGATCCTGGAGTATATGATTAACGATCTGCGACTTTAAGGTCTTTTAGACACTCAAAAGTGCGGGTCGTTACATTTGGTATCAGATCCCAGATTCATCAACTAATACATAATAGTTTATAATTTCAAATAATCCTTAGAAATGTTAAGTGGAAAATTAGGTTTCTCATCTCACATTTTCATCTACTTCTCATCTCTTCCTTAAAAATATTTGAAAATAAAATATTAGTAAGAGAATTAAAATGTGAAAATTTAAAATCGGTAATCAACATGGTGTGGTGTATGGGACACTACCCATGTGAAACTTAAAATCTATAATCAACATGGTGTGGTGGTATGGGACACTGCCCATGTGAAACTTGAAATTATGAATAAGAAAAATAAGAGATGGTTTAGGTAAACCAATCTCCCATGCACGTGGGCATGAGGAGCATAAAACTTATGTGATAAGTCTTAAGAGATATAAAAATCCAATAATTGAATATATCAAAAAAATGAAAAGTTTGAATATAACTTGCTCAAACTCCTCAGGTTGTCTCTAGGAGTTTAGTGATGGTAGCCAAGCCCCTGGAGGGGAAGGTTGGGGTAGCACCAAGCCCTGGAGGGAAGGTGACCCAGGTTCATTGAATGAATAGAGACCATGAGGGGGTATTCCAGAAAACACGGGTTGATATGTTATATTGATAATAGTTATACTTAATGAAAACAAAGAGATATCTATAAAACCTTTAGGGTTAGTGAGACAACCTAGGGTGGGTCAACCCGAGAGTGGGAATATGACCTATGACGGAGGCAAAACCTAGATCTTGGGATCAGGTTGTGGCTAGAGTGCCTAACCCCCTCCTATGAGCCAAGAAGGCACCCTAGGCTAGGACTTTCCCTTAAAAGGTAAGTGAATAAACATATTTAAATATTGAGATAACCTTAATCCTCACCTAGAAGAGTGAAGAGTTAAAGATTAAAAAAAATGAAAGCACTTAAATTCTTTGAACCCAAGGATGCCAACTCTGAGTGACACAGCTGGTCAAGCCCAGGAGGGAAGACCAGGCAGGCACCAAGCCCAAGAGGGAAGGTGGCCTAAGTCCACAATGCAGTTGTATAGGATCAAGCCCCTGGAGGGGAAGATCACAGAGGTCAAGCCCAGGAGGGAAGACCAACATGGCACCAAGCCCTGGAGGGAAGGTGGCCTGAGCCCAATGATGGGACAACACTACATTATGTGTACTCAAAAGAGAGATATGAAGGCAATTCTGGTTAAAGAATTAAATAAGAGAATAATGTGCATAAAAGATGTGACATCTCAAAAGAAACCCTTAGGTAGGGTAGAGTCCTAATGCAATCCTAGGGTCAAGTAGGGTGTATTAAAGGTACATAGGACCGATGGGTTGGGATTTGATATGCCCTGAATGCACATGACCAAGTGGTCGGGAGGTAACAGTTGGTTTGCCCTAGGTCCATGTCTCAGGAGGTTGGCCACCTACCTGATGATCATGTGGCCCAGTAGGGTGAATGTGAAAGACACTCCCTTGATGCATAAGGATGAGATCACTCCAAAAGAGTACCTATACCCCTAGATACCCCAAGGATTTGGCTAAGGCTCATAATGATACATGAGATGTAAATATGAAAGATATAAAGAAGTCATGAAAAAAAACTTAGAGAAGTTGTGTCTTAACTTAAGATTAAGAAAAGGGACACTTGACTTCATGGAACATAAGAATGCTATAAAATTAAGAACAAGAAAGTTTAGAGTCATATAGAGTATGATCCAACTTAATATGTGAAATTGAAAGGTAATGTGTGGATGTACTATCTCCGCTCTTGGAATGGATTGAACTTTGTGATTGGGCTGCAGCCAAATGCTTATTTCATTTCATTATGAGGGAGGGAGATTGGATAGACACACGTTATGCTAAATTTTTTGATAATGAGGACGAATATCCTACTTTGAATGTGTAATGACGTAGGGTTAGAGGTTGTTGACCTAGAGGTTGTACATTACCTATATTTTGATAATGACTTAACCATTCCATTCATATGTATCTAACATGTGCGTTAAAGATTGTTTGCAGACATTAGGTACATGAAAAGGATCACATATACAAGCCCTAGAATGGGCCAAGTGCAAGCCAAATTGACTACAAATGTGCAATTTAGGATTTCCATGTAAATCACCTTCGAACATAAATGTAATCACTTGTAACGATGTATATGCTTGTAACTTAGAAGAGAAAATTGTTTGGGACAAAATTCACCAAGTGCTAATCAGCAAATTAGAAAATCCATTTCAGGCACTTGGTCGGTCGAGTTTTCCACCCTGGAACTCGACCGATCATCCTGAGTCGATTTCCTAAAGATTGCAATCGGTCGAGTTGTGCACTCATAGAACTCGACCGATTGGGTAGTAGGCCATTTCCAGTTGAAATGGTCGATCGAGTTTCCTCAGGACAAACTCGACCAATCAATTCAATATCGGATTTCCTGCTACCTGATCGGTCGAGTTACACTCATTGATACTCGACCGATTGCACTGTACGGAGTTTGCAGAAAAGGTAATATGACCGTTGGTGAATTGTTTTGGGCAAAAATATAGCCGTTTTCTTGAAGTAAAAATGACCACTTATGCACCCAAGTGTCCCACAACATAAATGGCCACCCTCAACTATAAATAGAACCCCTTGGACTTCATTCCAAGCTGCTCTTCCATTGCAAACTTGGTTCTAGCTTAGTTGAGAGTGTTCCAAGCCCTTGAGCCCCTTTCTATCTCTACCTTCAAGACAATTTCGTGAGTGAGATAGGTCCTTGTGTATGAGAGCTATCCTTTGTGCTATGTAAAGCTCTCCTTTCTTTCTTCCCACCTCCAAATCAAATAGAAGATTGATTGAAGCTACTTCTCCGAGTGAAAGAGGAGTTGTTGTTGTTCTTCTCCGAGTGAAGGAGAAGATGTGTTGCTGATCTTCAAGAGTGAAGATTGATCATTGCTCCAGCTCCCTTGGTGAAGGGAAAATGTGGGCAAGCTCTCCAAGTGAAGGAGAGGTGCAAGGCAAGCTCAAGCAAGATAGGTAATTCCTGCAAGGCTGAAGACAAAGGTGAGATTGGGTAAGTCCTTTGTAGAAGGCTGAAGAATCTCACTTTGTGGGTAAGTCCTTGGATAGGTAGAAGATCTTAGCTTGTGTAATTAAGCCCTTGGTTGTGTGGTTTATGTTTCTTGTAATCTTATCGTGATATATAAGAGGACCAAGTTGCAAATCCTAGAGTCTAACCAACTCTAGGTAGTGGACTGACATCGCTCCTAAGTTTAGGATGTGGAACCACTCTAAACCACCTGTCCAAGTGCATGATATTAATTATCTCTTATCCTTGCTTTGTATGCTAGAATAGGATATCAAATTGATACTTGCATTAGTTTTTGCACTCCAATTAAATTGGTGGTCTAATCGATTTTGTGAAGTGTGTATAGCTCTATTCACCCCCCCCTCTAGAGCCCATCGATCCAACAAGTGGTATCAGAGCAGGTCTTCTCCAAGCTACTTCAACAAGTAGGAGAATATGGGCGATTCGGCTCTTGGGTCACTCAACCTTGAAGGAAGCTTCTCCATGAGACCTCCGGTCTTCGACGGCACAAACTTCTTATATTGGAAGAGGAGAATGCAATTCTATCTCCAAGGGGTGAGTTTCGAAATGTGGAAGATTGTCCATCTCAAATATGAAGATCCAAAAGGGGACATCACCACATGGACGGAAGTGGAGATGAAGCATGCTCAACTCAATGCCATAGCCGTGAGCATCATCTACGCCGCCCTTACACCATCAGAGTTCAACCGCATCTCTTCGTGGGACACGGTGCATGAGATATGGCACAAGTTGTGTGTCACCTATGAAGGGACCGAGCAAGTCAAGGAGGCCAAGGTCTACATGCTTGG
The DNA here is from genome assembly GCA_963693085.1 of Alisma plantago-aquatica. Classification (NCBI taxonomy): domain Eukaryota; kingdom Viridiplantae; phylum Streptophyta; class Magnoliopsida; order Alismatales; family Alismataceae; genus Alisma; species Alisma plantago-aquatica. The sequence goes on from OY856414.1 coordinate 349,882,469, forward strand.
TGGTCTTCTTGAGAACTTCAATATGGGGAAGAATGAAAGAGTGGCGGATATGTACACAAGGATAAACGTCATCTTGAACAGCCTTGCATCCCTTGGGAGTGTCATGGATAGAGGTACAATCAATGCCAAAATCTTGAGATCTCTACCAAAGAGATGGGAGCCAAAGGTCACTTCTATTGAAGAAGTCTACAAGCTAAGCGTGTTATCAACCGAGGAGCTGGTTGGTAACCTTCAAGCTCATGAACCTAGGCTTGACAAGCAAGAGGAAGAGGAGAAAAGAGAAGAAAAAGAATCAAAGAAGATAAAGGACACAACCTTCAAAGCTCAAATTGAAGAAATGGTCCGACAACAACAACTTGCTATGAAGTCTCCCTGCCCTTCCTCAAGTGAATATGAAGGTGTCAATGATCATGAAGCCAACTACTCAAAAGGGAAGCACTTCAAGAGCAAGCCCTCCTCCTCAACTCCTAGGTGCTACGAGTGTGGTCAAAAAGGCCACTACAAGAGTGACTGCCCAAAGGCCAAGAAGAGCCATCATAAGAGCAGCCACAAGAAGGATGACAAGTACAAAAGAGAAGCAAAGTACAAAAGAAAAGACAAGAAGGAGAAAAGGTCCAAAGATGCAGCTCATGCGGCATGGGAGTCTTCTTCTTCAAGCTCGTCAAGCTCCGAAGATGGAGAATGCCATCTTGCCCTCATGGCCTCAACTAGTGAAGATGTAATTGAGGTAAGTGAGGTAAGCAAGATTAGTGATGTTAATTTACTTGAGCTATCTAAGGAAACTCTCATTGATATGCTTAATGAATGCCAATCATCTTTTGCTAAATGTAAATCTAAGAGGAAAAGATTAGGCAAAATAGTTGATGATCTTTATGCAAAAATTGACATTCTTGATGAAAATGAAAAATTGCATCTTGATAGCATAGAATCCTTGCAAGGGCAATTTCTTGACCTTGAACTTCAATACAATGGAGTAGAGGTTGAGAATGGTGTATATCTTAAAAACATTGAAAATCTTAAGATAGAAAACCAAAATTGCCTAGATGAGCTTGACACTCTTAAAACTGAAAATGTAGAACTCAAGCTTATTGATGATGCTAGGAGAAAAGAAGTCTATGCCTATCAAAGAGAAATAGTTGTGCTCAAATCTGAAAATGCAAAATTGCTTGCTCAAATTAATGATTTATCTTCTAGACCTGTTTTGCCTAGAAATGAAGTTGCTAGCTTAACTCTAGAAAAAGATTCTCTTCTTACTAAAGCCCTCTGTCTTGAGGCCGACCTTTTGCATGCTAGAGAAGATCTTGAAAATCTTTCTACTAATGTTATAAACCTTAGTGATGATAATGCTAAATTAAGATCTACTTTGCAAAGGTTTCTTTCGGGAAAGAAATCCCTAAATGATGTCCTAGAGCACTCTACCAAACAAGTTGGTACCAGAGGTTTAGGATATAATGGGACTGCTCCCAAAGGTAAGAAGAAGAAGGGTAAGAAGAAGAGTGTGGAACCTCCAATTTTCAATGGAGAGTCTTCCGGCTCTAAAAACCCTATGGTTTGTATTCATTGCAAATGTGATGACCATTATTCTACCTATTGTCCTTACAAGCCCAAGGGGACCAACCCAAAGATGAAATGGGTCCCCAAGCTAACCCCAGACCCCAAAGTTTGAGTTGGGTTCCAACATCCTCTTTTCTTACAGGTTCAAAAGAAATGGATTGTTGATAGTGGCTGCTCTAAGCATATGACTGGAGAAATCAGCCATTTCAACAAATTTGTGAAAAAGAAAGGAGGATCGGTAACCTTCGGGGACAACAAGAAGGGTAAGGTTATAGGTGAGGGTGATGTAGGCAATGAATTATGTATTAAAAATGTATTGCTTGTTGATGGCCTACATCACAATTTAATTAGTGTTAGCCAATTATGTGATAATGGTTATCTTGTGTTATTTACTGCTGTAGAATGCTTGCTTCTAGATTCCCTCTCCTACAATGTTATATATAAGGGAACTAGAAATGGTAATCTTTATGTTATTGTTCTCGATGCTCTAAAGCCCATACTAAATAGATGCTTAGTTGTGGATAAAAATGATCTTTCTCTTTGGCATCGTCATTTGGGTCATGTGAATTTGCATCAAATGAAGAAATTGAACAAAAAGGACTTGGTTCGAGGACTTCCTAAATTGGATTTTGATAAGGAAGAGGAATGCCAACCTTGCACACAAGGGAAACAAACCAAATCCTCTTTCAAATACAAAGGAGTCATGAGTACCAAGAGAGTTCTTGAGCTTCTTCATATTGATCTTTTCGGACCAATGAAAACACAAACGCTTCGTGGCTCCAAGTATTGTCTTGTTATTGTTGATGATTTTTCTAGATATACTTGGACTTTCTTTCTCATTTCTAAAAGCGATACACTTGATGTTTTCTCGAGCTTTTGTAAACGAGTTGAAAACGAAGCTTCTTGCCATGTTGTTTCCATCCATAGTGATCATGGGGGAGAATTTGAAAATGATCGTTTTGAACGTTTTTGTGAAAAATCGGGTTATTCGCACAATTTCTCTTCTCCTCGCACACCTCAACAAAATGGAGTTTTTGAAAGGAAGAATAGATCGCTAAAAGAGATGGCTAGGATCATGCTTCTTGAGTATGATACTCCTAAGAAGTTTTGGGATGAAGCCGTTAGCACGTCATGTTTTGTGCAAAACCGAGTTTTCACACATCCGACTTTCAAGAAAACCCCCTATGAACTATGGTGTGGTAGAAAGCCGTCTATTGATTTCTTTCATGTTTTCGGATGTCCTTGTTTTGTTTTAAACACTAAGGATTCTCTCGACAAGTTTGATCCGAAATCATACAAGGCTTTCTTCCTAGGCTATAGCACTACTAGCAGGGCATTTAGAGTATTTAACATTGAACTATCTAAAATTGAAGAATCTATAAATGTTAAATTTATTGAAACTAACCCTATTATTGGCAAGCATATTGGTTATGATGATGTTGCAGATGAAATAATTCCTATCTTAAAAGATTTCAACATCAAAGACAAAGGCAAGCAGGTTTCAGAAGAAGAAAAAGAAGAAGAAAAGAAGGATCCCACTCCCCGCTTTGCAAAGAATCACCCCAAGGAGTTGATCATTGGCAATCCGTTTGAGAGAGTGAGGACACGAGCTGCTCACAACAAAGAACAAGCAGATAGTGCCTTCATCTCCCAACTAGAGCCAAAGAACATCAAAGAGGCCCTTGGTGATGATGAGTGGATCCTTGCCATGCAAGAAGAGCTTGAGCAATTCGAGAAGAACCGTGTGTGGACTCTAGTGCCAAGACGAAATGATAGAAAGACCATTGGCACCAAATGGGTCTACCGCAACAAGCTTGATGAGCAAGGAAAAGTGGTAAGGAACAAAGCAAGGTTAGTAGCACAAGGTTACAACCAACAGGAAGGTATTGATTTTGATGAAACTTATGCTCCTGTTGCTAGATTAGAATCTATCCGTATGCTACTTGCTTTTGCTAGTTATAAAAATTTCTTGCTTTATCAAATGGATGTTAAAAGTGCGTTTTTGAACGGTACAATCGAGGAGGAAGTATTTGTTGCTCAACCTCCGAGCTTTGAAAATGACAAATTACCCAATCATGCTTATTTGCTACAAAAAGCTCTCTATGGACTCAAACAAGCACCTCGAGCTTGGTATGAGAAATTAAAGAACTTTTTGTTAGATAATGGGTATGTCATGGGCAAAGTTGATTCTACTTTGTTTCTAAAACACACTTCTAACCATTTTCTTATCATACAAATATATGTTGATGATATTATTTTTGGCGGGACTGATCTTGATCTTTGCAAGGAGTTTAGTTCTCTTATGCAGAGTGAATTAGAAATGAGCATGATGGGTGAGTTGACCTTCTTCCTCGGCTTTCAAATCAAGCAAACAAAGGAAGAAAACTTCATCAACCAAGGCAAATACACAACTGAACTACTCAAGCGCTTTGGGATGGAGAACATGAAGCTGATGGATACACACATGTCAAATACCGCCAAACTTGATAAAGATGAAGAAGGTGAAAAGGTAGATGAGAAGCTCTATAGAGGTATGATAAGAAGTTTACTTTATTTAACTGCCTCTAGACCTGACATTATGTTTAGTGTTGACTTGTGCGCTCGCTTTCAATCTTGCCCTAAGCAGTCGCATCTCACTGCTGTTAAGAGAATTTTGAGGTACTTAGCCAAAACTCAAAATTTTGGTCTATGGTATCCTAAATCAAGGGATTTTACTCTTACGGCATATAGTGATGCGGATTATGCAGGGTGTTTGATTGATAGAAAGTGCACAAGTGGCACTTGCTTCCTTCTAGGACCATGCTTAGTGTCTTGGTTCTCCAAGAAACAAAGCACAATGGCATTATCAACTATCGAAGCTGAATACATCGCAGTCGGGAGTTGTTGTGCACATGTCCTATGGATGAAGCAAATGCTCCAAGACTTTAACATATTTTTTTATGCTTCTCCTATCTATTGTGACAATACTAGTGCAATTAACCTCTCTTATAATCCTATATTGTATAGTAGAGCTAAGCATATAGAGGTTCGCCATCACTTTCTTCGTGACCACATTGCCAAGAAAGATATCTATATCACACATGTGGACACGGAAAATCAGTTGGCGGACATTTTTACAAAACCCCTAGCTAGAGACCAATTTAACTTTATTCGATCTAAACTGCTCATTATTGATTTAAATGATATTGCTATGTGATCTAGCTAGTGATCTCTATCCTATATGCTTGCTCATGTCATTCTTCACCTTGTGTTGCCTACATGCTTGCTTATGCTTAATTTGTCAATCAATATGCCTAGTTTTTGCTTGTTTTTGGGTTTTTACCGAATTTCGCGTTTTATCGCTAAATAGTGCCCAATGATGAGCAAAATGTGCCTAGGTATGTTATTTATGTATAATAGAATGGAAAAATAATTTTAATAGGCATGTATGTGGCTAGAATCTAAGATTTAGATTGCTAGGTCAGGTTGACCTTCGGTCGAGTTTCACCCCAGAAAACTCGACCGATCAGGAGCCGAGAGTGGTTCTTCAGTGGACCGATCGGTCGAGTTGGTCGAGTTGTCCTGTCTCAGAACTCGACCGATCGACGGGCTGCGCCAACTTAAAACTTAGGATCGGCCGACTATTTTCCCTTGCAACTAGAAAATAGCCGACCGATTCCTCTTCTCTTGGCCCGTGCTCTCCACCCTAGCCCTAACCCTTCCCCGTTCCCAGCCCTAGGGTGCCTTAGCAGCTTGCTCCTGACCTTCCCGGGCGACGGTTGTGTGTTCTTGTTGGGTTTCGAGGTTCGTTTTGCTTGTGTGCGCATTTTCTTCTCTTGCTTTTGCTTCCATGGCTTCCCACAGGAGAAAACGACCCGCCCCTAGCAATGCCCCAGCTTCTTCCTTGACCCAACGGTTGATTCCTTTTGATAACACTACGTTTGTATCTCTAGAGGCTGTCAATAGGTATAAGGATCTCCTTCCTAGGTATCCTTTTCCTTTCCGCCCCCTAGTTGGTCCAACTCGTTTTCAAAACCATATCAACTCCATCACACAGCTTCTTGCACATCACAACCTTTCCACCCTTACGATCGAGAGTGATTGCTTCAACAATCAGTTAACTAGTACAAAAGCAGTTCACGAGTTCTATGCTAATCTACGATGGAACTATGATTCGATTGTTTCTCCACCAAATACCGAAATAGTCCTAACATCGATGATCGCCGGTCGTCAGTTTCAACTCTCCGAGGAGACTTTCAATCTCTATCTTGCCGGAGATGAAGAAACCACTACTTGGTGCCGGGGCTATGACGAGTATTTTGATCTTTTAGACCCGGAAGCCTTTTACAAACATCATGAATTGACTTTACTAGATATTCATCGATATTTGAAAAAGATTGACGTGGCCTATAAGAAGCGGTCCACCCTTCCCTCCTCCTCCCTTGACCTCCGGAAGTGCATCCTAGCCCTTGTGCTTAATCGCAACATCCATCCAAAGCGAAATCAAACGGATATTGCGGAAAATACAGCGCTTTTGATGTATTGTTTGTTGAACAACATAGGTGTCAAGTGGGCTCGTTACATTCTTCATCATATGACCTACTTTGAAAAAGGCAAGAACACCAAGGGCACCCACCCTCCCTATCCAGCCTTGATCTGTGGTCTCTTCCAGTTCGCCACTGACAAATCACTCTTTTCCGACTTCCATTACCCGGTTGCTCGAAAGGGAGTGTGCATTAGTGAAACCACTCTTCTAAAGTCTGTGCCTGCCCCTGGTGCTTCTAGCTCTGCCTCTGCCTCCACCCCTGCTTCTGGTGCCCCTCCCACCTCCACCCAGGCTCCACCCCCACAGCCCCACCCTCGCCCTAGCCGTGCGTCTTTCAGAGCATCAAATGAAACCCTTATAGGTTACATGATGCATGAACAGGCGTACAATCACCAGGTCCAGGATCACCTCCATCAAGATTTGTGTTCGATCATGTCTACCATGAACCTATCCTGCTCTTCACCCTACCCAGCATACCAGCCATATCTGGGTAGTGCTTATGCCTCCTATGCATATGAGCAATACTTCCCTGCTCCACCACCTTTTGCTGTCGAGCCTTCCGCTGCTGCTCCTCCTCAGTATCCCTCTGGTAGCTTCACTCCTGCATATCTACCGCTACTTGCTGGCCCCCTGGCCTCTCTACTCACCTCCTTGGGGGACTCTGCTCCTTCCTTCCCGCAGGCCCAGGAGCTTCTAGCTCTTGACATATCGTGGGCTGAGCAGAATGCCCGCTGGCCCGGTCGCTCCTTTGGTCCGGCTGACGAGGAGATGCCCGACCAGGCTGAGGATGCCGACAAGGATGTTGATGATGCTGATGGTGATGGTTCTTCTGCCGAGGATGGCGATGATGGTGCTGGTTCTGCTGCTGGCACAACTGCCCCGCCTTCGGATGGTGATGAGGACTACAACCCCGACGATGACGAGGACACAGTTGACATAGATAGCTTAGATGTCTAGGAGGTTGTCTTAGATTATATTCTAGCATGTATATTATATATCTTTCTAGACTCTTTTGTATAAGCAACATCCTGGCACATTAGTCTGAGCGGTACTATTTTCTGATTCTATGTTTTCTCGCTTTTTATGGTTGTAGTCGCTTATGAGAACATATGTCTGAGTTGGAATATCATTGCTACACTTTGGCTATTTCATCCGTGTTATCTTCTGCTTGGTGTTTGATGAGCTATATTTTGATTCTGACTTGGATTGTATGTTTCTCCTCTGTGGTTGTATGTTATATGCCTTTACACTGTTGTTTATCATCTTTTGCATATATGTGTGGTTGAGTCTTGGAGAAGACCTAGATTTTGCTCTTCTACACCCCCTTCCTTTTTGATAATGTCAAAAGGGGGAGAAATATCTCATGGTCTGAAACTCAATCATATTGTTTTTATGGTGATAATACTATTGCTTTCTTGCCTAAGTGATCCTTTTCTTGTAAATTTGATGATTGATCATATGACATGTAAGGGATTACATATTACATGGATATTGGTTTTGCTATGTATAGAAAACCTAACATGCAGGTGAGAGGAAGCATAAATTGAGGGGGAGAAATTCAAATTGTTCTTATCATGAATCCCCCTAATTCACAAGGCAAAGGTTTAATTTTCTTATCCTTTTCAATATGTTTTAGGAATGGTTTGTCATTGTCAAAAAGGGGGAGAATGTTGACCTAGAGGTTGTACATTACCTATATTTTGAAAATGACTTAACCATTCCATTCATATGTATCTAACATGTGCGTTAAAGATTGTTTGCAGACATTAGGTACATGAAAAGGATCACATATACAAGCCCTAGAATGGGCCAAGTGCAAGCCAAATTGACTAAAAATGTGCAATTTAGGATTTCCATGTAAATCACCTTAGAACATAAATGTAATCACTTGTAACGATGTATATGCTTGTAACTTAGAAGAGAAAATTGTTTGGGACAAAATTCACCAAGTGCTAATCACTTTTATTGCAAATTAGAAAATCCATTTCAGGCACTTGGTCGGTCGAGTTTTCCACCCTGGAACTCGACCGATCATCCTGAGTCGATTTCCTGAAGATTGCAATCGGTCGAGTTGTGCACTCACAGAACTCGACCGATTGGGTAGTAGGCCATTTCCAGTTGAAATGGTCGGTCGAGTTTCCTCAGGACAAACTCGACCGATCAATTCAATATCGGATTGCCTGCTACCTGATCGGTCGAGTTACACTCATTGATACTCGACCGATTGCACTGTACGGAGTTTGCAGAAAAAGTAATATGACTGTTGGTGAATTGTTTTTGGCAAAAATATAGCCGTTTTCTTGAAGTAAAAATGACCAATTATGCACCCAAGTGTCCCACAACATAAAGGGACACCCTCAACTATAAATAGAACCCCTTGGACTTCATTCCCAGGTGCTCTTCCATTGCAAACTTGGTTCTATCTTAGTTGAGAGTGTTCCAAGCCCTTGAGCCCCTTTCTCTCTCTACCTTCAAGACAATTTTGTGAGTGAGATAGGTCCTTGTGTATGAGAGCTATCCTTTGTGCTATGTAAAGCTCTCCTTTCTTTCTTCCCACCTCCAAATCAAATAGAAGATTGATTGAAGCTACTTCTCCGAGTGAAAGAGGAGTTGCTACTGTTCTTCTCCAAGTGAAGGAGAAGATGTGTTGCTGATCTTCAAGAGTGAAGATTGATCGTTGCTCCAGCTCCCTTGGTGAAGGGAAAACGTGGGCAAGCTCTCCAAGTGAAGGAACGGTGCAAGGCAAGCTCAAGCAAGATAGGTAATTCCTGCAAGGCTGAAGACAAAGGTGAGATTGGGTAAGTCCTTTGTAGAAGGCTGAAGAATCTCGCTTTGTGGGTAAGTCCTTGGATAGGTAGAAGATCTTAGCTTGTGTAATTAAGCCCTTGGTTGTGTGGTTTATGTTTCTTGTAATCTTATCGTGATATATAAGAGGACCAAGTTGCAAATCCTAGAGTCTAACCAACTCTAGGTAGTGGACTAACATCGCTCCTAAGTTTAGGACGTGGAACCACTCTAAACCACCTATCCAAGTGCATGATATTCATTATCTCTTATCCTTGCTTTGTATGCTAGAATAGGATATCAAATTTCTACTTGCATTAGTTTTTGCACTCCAATTAAATTGGTGGTCTAATCGATTTTGTGAAGTGTGTGTAGCTCTATTCACCCCCCCTCTAGAGCCCATCGATCCAACAGAGGTGTTACCTCATCCTTATGTGCAAAAAATGAATAGGTTGGAAACCTTGGTGAAAAGAGAAATCACCAAGTCATAATGAAATTAAAAGTAAAAATGAAATCATCAAGTGATGATAAGATGTGTATACTAAAGATGTAGATATACATTGAATTGAATTCAAGTACCAATCTTAGTCTTAATGTGTGGAGTTTGCATAATAACATATGTAAAGATGTTTAAGTAGGGTGCTAACCCTAAGACTTGAAACTAAGATGTGTTATAATTCACCTTTTTCTTTTGAGTGTGAATTTTGAGGACAAAATTCCTTTTAAGGAGGGGTGAATGTAATATCCTCAAATTTTGGTAAAATTTGAACTATAAAATATGATGCATAATTCCTCAATGATTTGGTGGAATAATAATGTTAATTGTCCTTGTCGCATAAGTGCTTTTGGCACAAGACAAATAGATAAAAGGAATTCATGCATTAATAAGTAGTAATGACTTTTGATATTGATAAATGTTTTCCAAAGGAGAATACAGTTAATAATGTGTTAGATAATTAAAAGAATACTTATCTTTCCATTATTGGAAACACAATAGTTGGGACACCAAATAGTGTTACCTTGGGTTGCCTTTTTGGTATGTTGAAGGATAATTACAAGTTAAGATAATGAGAGGAACTCTAAGATAATTCAAGATAATATGTGGCTTAGATATTTAATTAAAGGATTATCCACTTATTGCTTGGAAGCCAAATAAAGGAACAATATGTAAGTTTCCTAAGAGAAATAGGAAATATGAAGTTTGATACATAAAGATGATGAGAAAAGGAAACAGAATCCTAAAGGGAGTTTATTGAGAGGAATATGTGGTCAAGTATTATGAGAATAGAAACTCTTTCCATATCAAGAAATCGTGACCCATAGAAAATATTGAATATAAGCAATTCCATTATGGAAAAGAAAGATAAGGAGAAAGAGTATATCTTTCCTAGTTCATGTGGAATTATACAATAAAAGGGACACCTTTGGAAAGGACTTGGTATGTTATCATGCAGGGTGGATTGTTGTTAAAAGGAAAATAGAGTGGGCCTTATATAATCCCTTGGTGCCTACGTTTCCTATACTAAGAGTCTTTGCGTGTATATATATACATGTTTTCCGCACTACTTGATGGGTGCACAATAGACCCTCATCCCTCCTCGTAATCTTGCAATGATCAACGCATCCCTGACCCCTCCACGCAACCGAGAGCCTGCCATGCAGTGTTGATCTGCAACTATCATCAGGGCAAGTGACTCCTCCTCTCGGCATCTCCTCCATCTTCCCCATCTTCTCCTTCCCCTGCTGCACCACCAAGGGGCTTGAGAGACTAGTCTCTGGTGCTGTTGTAGTGCGAGATGAGCACTGGCACACCGGTGTCGGTAGGAGCTTACGTGAGCACAAGGGGTCTACCACGAGCATCCGAGAATAGAGAGTGAAGAGGGGGGGGGGGGCTTAGGGCAGCCAGCGGCGTCGAGGAAAAGTCATGAGGGCAGCACCCTCGGCTGTGAGGCCCAATAACTAGAAAACTCGTGGAGCTAGGAAGGACGGGGAGGAGGGCAGAAGCCCTTGGTTGGCTAGACCATCACAGAGCCATTGCATCACGCAGAGGGAGGAGAACTCTAGGCCTGGCTTGAGGTCTCGACCGGTTGGACTCCACGATGGCAGAGCTGATCTGTGGAGTTGGGGCGGAGGAGGCGCACTAGAGAAGACACCCCACCGGTGCTCTTCCCGAAACTCTTGCTGGATGCCTTTCCAACCAAGGGGGAAGAGATAGGTGGCTGCGACTAGGTCTCGCTGGAATAAACTGACTCAATGACGCCCTAGATTTCCCAAGCGGAGTCGCGGGTGGCGTCTTGTGTCCTGAGGACGGTGGCGGCAGGCGGTGGTGACACGCTGCTGGCAGATGGAGGGAAATATGCAATCTGTAGTGTCGGGGTGGTGTTCGTGTCCATGACTATGTGCAAGAGACGGAGGCGAAACCTACCATCTGCAGGATGGAAGGAAAGCACGACTGGTGCTTCATCCACCATAGGGTGAGCACCAGAGTAGTACGACCGTGGGTGTCGTGTCTCTACATCTGCAGAGATGCCTGTGCTAGACGACGTGCACAGATGAAGGCGGAGGGTAGGGTGGCGGTTGTGGGCAAGGAGGCACCCATGTCGTGGCCCTACTGGTGCGGCCAGAGGGAGAGGACAGCCAAGGTCCCCATGGACGAGGTTGCGTCTGAAACCTCTGCCAACCTGGTCAGAGTGAACTGAGGAGGATCAGGCGGAGAGCGAACTGCCATTTTAGGTGAGGAGGCGCAACTCCACTTGGCTGCTTGCAGGTGAGGAAGATGGCTGCTGTGCAGCGGCTGGGCGCGCCGCTCGTGGAGACGACGTACAGCTCGTGAGATCGTGGGGAAGGGGACGCAGCGTCAGGGTCTGAAAACGCAAGGGAGATGACCCGCTGGACAAAGTCAAAAGTGCCCCTGCTTCCACGTGTAAGGTGCGAGGCTAAGAAGGTCTTTTCCTACAGAAAACCTTGGTGGCTCGGCTACAAAGGGATAGGCATATAATCGCTGACGTGTCAAGCCCTGATTGGGTCAAATAAGGTTAGTTTGCAAAATTCATAAATAATGATTGGTAACTCGGATTGCAACGTATAATACATGAAAATTGATCCGGAGAACGAGAGAAATCCAAATAAAATAGTTTTAGAGTCTAAATATGCTTCCTGTTCTAAAACTATATGCAATTCATGTGTTAATGAGATTAGTATAAAGGGAAAACCTATATTTTGCTTAATCTGATGCTTAATTGGATATATTCGTTCGTGATAGGCTAATACCTGATCTAAAACTACATAATGAAGAAATCCTTGATAATGATGGATAATGGATGATTCCAAATTAGTAATCTTATTCATGTTATTTAGGGTGTTAAAATCAATGTTAACATCTTGCTATGATCAAATGTTGATACTAATATAGATGTTATGAATAGTTTAATATGCTTAAGTTGACGATTAGGGTTTAACCTAATATGCATAAGTGAGATTGTAATCTTAGAAACCATAATGTGAGGAGTTAGGGTTTATGACCCTAATCCCGGATCCAAACATGAGATAATCTTAAACCCTAGTTTAGGAGCGAATCTAGATTTGAATAATGTAATGTGAATACATTGTGACACATATGTAGTATGTATATTTCAGATTGAATGCTTTGTTGCTTGGATGTTTGGATACACTCATAAAGTATGTAATGTTTTGCATGGTTTCTACAATGGCATAAGGTACGTGGTTACGCTTATGAATACATGTATCGAATTCCGAGATTGCCGATGTTTCTCGATGAGATTGAATGACAAATAAACTGCTTGCTTGTTTATTTAGTTCTTGCAAACTATAAAGTGCATATGAGTATCATGTAAAGTAAATAATAGTATTATGAACCCTGGGTTAGACTGATCTTAAGGGTAATGCACATGAGCCCCGGAGGGACAGTGATTACACCTGAGGTAGTTGATCAGATATGGGTTAGAATATGAAAACACGTTTATAATCTTATATGCAAGATAAAGATATTGGTGTATGTGTTACTTGTGATTATTGGTTGAACCCACGTACCAGTATAGAAATATACTGATAGCATTTTTGTTTGTCTGCGTTTTAGGTATTAGATATACTTGATTTGTGGACATGAGGGTACAATTAAAGATGATGAAGACACTAAAGTTTAATCATGAAGGTTTAGTCTTAATGGTTTATCTTCACACATGTAAAAGGTAATTCTATTTAAAAGTTATGTAACTCCTTAGAGGAGCTTTTCATGTAAACATGTAAATATTTGATCATTAATGGAAATTGTTTACTATTTTGTATTATTTCATGAATCTGATCCTGGAGTATATGATTAACGATCTGCGACTTTAAGGTCTTTTAGACACTCAAAAGTGCGGGTCGTTACACATGTTGTGGATACCAAGAAAAGGAATCCTAGTATCTAGGAGGTACCAATGGTGTGTGAGTTTGACGACATCTTTCCAGATGAGTTTCCTGGTGTTCCACCTTCTAAGGAGCTTGATTTGTAGATCAATCTAGTTCCTAGAACACACCCCATAGCTCAGAAACCTTATAGGATGGCACCAATAGTGATGTAGGACTTGAAGAAACAGTTGTAAGAGCTGCTAGAGAAGGGTTTTATACGATTGAGCACTTCACCTTGGGGTGATCCAGTGATATTTGTAAAGAAGGATGGTTCTATGAGGCTTTTCATAGATTATTGATAGTTGATTAGGATCACAGTAAAGAACAAGTACCCATTGCCAATTATTGATGATTTGTTTGATCAGTTGAGAGGTGCTACATGTTCTTTAAGATATATCTGAGGCCAGGATATCACCAATTGAGGATCAAGGTAGATGACATACCCAAGACCACCTTTAGGACTAGGTATGATTGTTTTGAGTTTGTGGTTATTCCGTTTGGGCTAACCAATGTACCAGAATCTTTCATGGATTTGATGAACATGGTATTCAAACCGTATCTTGATCAGTTTGTGGTATTTATAGATGATATGCTGATATACTCCAGGGACCATCGAAAACATGAACAACGTCTTCATTAGGCGTTAGAGTTGTTGAGGCAACACTGTCTGTATGCCAAGTTCATTAAGTGTGAGTTCTTGTTGACTGAGGTATCTTTTTTTGGTCATGTCATATTTGCTAAGGGTATTTGTGTAGACCCTAAGAAGATAGGGTCAATGATGGAGTGAGAGTAACCAAAGACACCAAATTGAGGTCCGAAGCTTCCTAGGTTTGGCTGGCTACTACATGAGGTTCATTAAGAATTTTAGTGTTGTAGCATTACCCTAACCAAGTTGACTAGGAAGGGTGTTCCTTTTGTCCGTGATGACAACTGTTAGGGCCCTTTTTAGTTGCCAAAGGAGAAGTTGACCCATTCTCTAGTGTTAGTGCTACTAGATCAAGGGAAAGGCTATATAGTTTTCTATGATGCTTTAGAAGACGATGTGGGATGTGTGCCGACGCATGGTGAGAATGTGATTTCTTTTGCTTGATGAAAGCTTAAGAAACATGAGGAGAACTGCCCTTGTTAGGAACTAGAGTTATCTGTATTAGTTCTTGCCCTAAAGATTTGTAGACACTATCTACACAGGGAGAAGTGTTAGATCTTCACAAATCACAAGAAACTTCAGTGCATCTTCTCTAAGCAGGAGCTGAACAGGAGGCCGAGATGATGGATGGAGCTTATCAAAGACTATGACTGCACGATGGACTATCATCTAGGAAAGGAGAATGTGGTGGCTGATGTAGTGAGGTGGAAGTCATCTTCGTCATATGATGTGCACATTTTATATAGACATTTTATCCACTTTTGCACACACTTTCAATCCATTTTTTACTTCGTCTTGTGTCTAATTATACTTGATTTTCCATTTTTTAGTTGTTTTACTTTCCTCATGTTTGTGATCAAAGGTACATGATTTTGAAGAGGAAATGGGACAATATAGCCAAAATTTGACCTTAGTTGGATCCCTAAGGAGATTGCAGATGTCATAGAGAACTTTTTGAAGATTTTGATGTAAACACAATGTGTAAGTTTATAGAATATTTCCATCCCCCTTGAAAATCTGTGACAGACCATGTCCATAAATATGCACACTTAGTCTACTACAACCTGTGCCACCTGGAAATTATCAACTCCCAAATACACAACGTATTCGACATTGTACACTCTGTGTCTAGCCCGATCAGAGTAGTTCCAATAAGCATTTATATACGAGGACATACCGTGTCTACCTTAGTGTACGCCATGTCTCCTTCAATTTTTGCTAATTTTGAAAACAACTACCCCTCATTTTAAACACAAGAACTCCAATATGGAGTGCTTATCTCTCATCATTTTGAGGCACTCTTCAACTAGAGAACAGTTCAGAGCCAGTATGAGGCAATTTTGGGGAGGAAGAAGTGGTTTCTTAAAAGAGAACCTTCATTCTTCTCCATTCTTCTTCAAGGAGTACAACATGAGCTTCTCTACTTTGCCCAGACCTCTTGAGAGAGAAGGTTGTCTCAGTTGAACCACTAGCAAGCATGAAATTTCATGCCCAAGCCAGAGTTCTACCTTCCCTTCCTCGTTCATTGGGTGTTCTTTGCTCTTTCCTTCTCTAATCATGTTAAAATCTGAAATCTTTATCATGTTTTTATGTTTCGTGATCATGGATAAGTAGTTCCCCTTTTCTTGGGCATGGGAGAGTATATCCCATGCCATTACTCATGTGATCTCAAATTACTTAACTAATGTTGGTTAATTTCTTCTCCAAGAGATTCTATGATGTTAATTGCTTGTATGCTTGACTGGCCATCTTGCCTACATGTTTTATGATTCTTTATATGATCTGGAATGATTTGTAGAGAAGTAGGGAGTAGTTCTCTGGGCAATGAATCCTTGATCACGGGAATGGCTTGGATACATTAAGGATCTAAGGTTGCTATTCAAATCTTAACATAAGTACAAGAGTACTACATAGAGAGAAAAACCATCTCATATCACCAAGAGGTGTATAATGATGGAAACCTCTTTTGGAAGTTAATTAATTTGTTAATTTTGAGGTTGCACATGTGTAATGGTATGGAAGTGAAATATTATGACCAAGATCCTTTAAAAATCTGATCTAAATCTTTCTTAGTGTTTAATTCTCACAGTTTCTTTTAAGTTTCTAATTAGTAGAATCACAAACCAAACTAATCTTTTGTAAACTGATATTGATTGTTAAACTCTAACATGCTTGCACCTAACAATACCTTGATTCCTTGGAAGATCTCAAGTTTGCTACACACACCCATATACTTGTGGGGGTAGTGCTCGAGTAATAATATTAAAACTTGTGCATTTAATCTAACAAGTTTTTGGTGCCATTGTCGGGGAGCATAGATATAATTATGTTAGAGTAAGAAGTGTTAATTAGTAAGAAAGACTTTATCACTCACCCCCATTTTATCATTCCATTGTCATTTATGTCATGTATCATATCTTCTATTGTTTGTTAAGTGTTCTCACTACTTGTGAATTTGTAATATTGTATACGGTGTTCAAATATCAGCCTTCAACCATCTGTGTTCTTAGACCCAGAGATCAAATGTACTCTTAGTTGCCATAGATGAGAAAGTAGGAGTGAAGACTCTTCAAGATTGATAGACTCTCAACCATCATCACTTCATTCTTCACCACCATCTTCACTGGACAACCAAGAACCATTCATGGAAGATGACCATCCTCTCAAAAACTTTTCCATTCCAACTACAATAAACATTAATGGGACTATCAACAACCCATAGATCGAGGCAAACAACTTCTCAATCAACACTACATTAATGCATATGATTCAGCAAAACTATTTTTGAGGGACTCCTATGGAAGACTCGAGCCTTCATGAAGCTAAATTCTTGCAACATCTAAACACATCCAAGATTAATGGCATTACTCCCGATGGTATACACCTACTTTTGTTTCCTTTTTCTTTGAGGGATAGAGCCAAGGTGTGGCTCTCTTCCTTGCCAAGGAACTCCATCAACAGCTGGGATGAACTTCTTAAATATTTCTTAACCAAGTACTTCCCACCAAGAAAGATGGCTTAGTTGAGAAGCCAACTCACTAACTTTACACAATAGGATGGAGACACCTTGTATGGTACATGGGAAAGGTTCACAAACCTCCAACATCTTTGCCTTCACCATGGTCTCAACAACTACTGCTTCTTCAAACATTCTACAATGGGCTTTACTATAATACCAAGATGTCTATGGATGCTGCAACCAATGGAGCTTTAATGAACAAATCTTATAGGGAGGCATATGCTATAATAGAAGACATGGCCTAAACCATTGAAAATGGAGTTCTAAAAGGAGTAATCGGCCACCCTCGTCTTCTATTGCTTCTGGGAAACAAGCCAACATCCATGCTATTGACGCCTTTGATTTGATTTCTATGAAGTTAGATGCCTTGACACAAAAGTTTGATAGGTTGAGTTCTCAAGATTCTCAACCTCTAAACCTGATATGTGATGAAAATGAAGGCATGGGACATGTAGTTTCTTCAGGCTACCCTTCTTTCATCCCATCTGAAGAGAATGTGGAGCAATGCAATGTAGTAGGAAGCTTTGGAAACAAAAAGATATACAATCCATATTCCAATACTTATAATCTAGGTTGGCATGATCATCCAAACTTCTCCTACTACAATAACAGTTCTCAAAGTCCTCAACAAGCTCAAGGTCAACAACCATTGCATTTGGGGAGAAGGCCACTGATGTCAAACAATCCTCCGAGCTTCAACAACAATGTCAATAGAAACTTCAACCAACAACAACAACAACCAAAGTCCAATATGGAGTCTCTTCTTGAGGGTTTTGTTTCATCTCAATTGAAACAAAATGAGGAATTCTACCAACATTGTCAGATTATTTTAAATGCCATCCAACATCTTTCTTCCAAAGTGGATGAATGACTACTCATACCAAGACGTTGGAGAACCAGACTGCTCAAAAAGCTCTAGCCAATCAAAGAAGACCTTTCGTCTCCTTGCCCAACCAAATGTAGATGAATCCTAAAAAGACATGTAAGTATGTGACACTAAGGAGTGGGGTGGTGATTGAAGGATCGTCACCACCTTCATAGAGGAAATATGAAGAAGTTATTGACACAACTAAAGAGGAGACTACTAAGAGACAAAGGAAGAAAATTGTTGAAAATTCTCTACAAGGTGATTCTATTTACAAGTCTAATGCTCCTTTC
The DNA here is from genome assembly GCA_963693085.1 of Alisma plantago-aquatica. Classification (NCBI taxonomy): domain Eukaryota; kingdom Viridiplantae; phylum Streptophyta; class Magnoliopsida; order Alismatales; family Alismataceae; genus Alisma; species Alisma plantago-aquatica. The sequence continues at coordinate 349,900,565 of OY856414.1, forward strand.
CCTCACAAGTTTGCCAACACAAAAGATGATTCTAAGTTGAATAAGTTTATGGACATCTTGACCAAGCTATATGTAAACCTTCCTTTAGTTGAAGTGATAGCTGAAATTCCTTCTTATGACAAGTTCCTAAAAGACATTCTCACAAGGAGAAGGAGTCCGACCAACATGAAACAATGATTCTATCTGAACAAATAAGTTCTATCATTCAAAACTGTCTGCTAGAAAAACTTGATGATCTAGGTGCATTCACTCTCCCTTGCAGAATAGAAGATTCAAATTTTAACAAAGCTTAGTAGATCTTGGTGCTAGTATAAGCTTGATTCTTTTTTCCCTATGGCAAAAGTTAGATTTTGGAGACTTGAAACCTACCTCAATGACAATATAGTTAACTAATCTTTCAATTGAATATCTGAGAGGGATTGTTGAAGACATCCCAATGCAGATAGGGAAGTTCTACATTCCTTGTGACTTTGTAGTCCTAGACATGGATGAAGATCTGACAAATCCCATACATTTTGAGAGAAAATTCCTCAGAACTACAAAAGGAATTATAGATGTGAGAGAAGGAAAACTAATTGTCAAAGTTGGAGAGGAAGCTCTAGTATTCTTTGTTTATGATTCTATGAAGGAACCCAACACTAAAGAATATCTCTATTTGATAGATAACTTTGATACATTTCTAGAAGAAGACATGAATGTTCTTGAACAAGCTTTTGATGATCTTGAAGGTGAAGATGACAAAGATGACTCGAGAATTGATCTCAATGAAGAAAATTCTGAACCTGCATCAAACTCATCATCTAATTAAGTACCAACCGAGAAGGAGGCATGTGACACCACCACTACTCCAAGAAAAAGGTATAACTTAAACCCCTCCCACCGGGGGTTAAGGTATGCTTTCTTGGACCCGAATTTCTCTTCTCCTATTATAATAAATGTTGATTTGACTAAAAAACTAGAGGATAAGTTGTTGAAAGAACTTAGATTGTATAAAGATGTGATAGGTTACTCCATTGATGATCTAAAAGGAATTAATCCTTCCATCTATATGCACCCCATAGCCTTAGAAGAAGATGCTAAGCCATGCATAGAACAACCAAGGGGGTTAAATCAAAACATGCTGCAAGTTGTAAAGAAATAAATATTTAAGTTAAAACATGCAGAAATAATATGTCCTATCAGTGACAACCCATAGGTAAGTGCTATACATGATGTACCTAACAAGGGAGGAACCACTGTAATGAAAGGAGAAAATAATGAATAAATCCAAATAAGGGTGGTAATTGGGTGACAAATGTGTATTGACTAAAAATAAATAAAGCAACAAGAAAAGACCATTCCCCCTACCTTTCATTGACTTAATGTTGGAGAGACTTATGAATCATTCTTATTTTTACTATTTAGACATGCACTCTAGATTATTCTAGATTCCTATCTATCCTCCTGATCAAGAAAAAACAACCTTCACGTGCTCTTATGGGACATATTCCTATAGGCGAATGCCTTTTGGGTTATATAATGCACCTGCCACTTTCCAAAGATGCATGGTGGGCATATTTTATGATTTCATAGAAAAGATATGGAAATTTTTATGGATGGTTTCAATGTTTATGGCAATTCCTTTGATGATTTCTTCTTAAATTTAACTAAAATTTTGCAACGATGTAAACAAGTCAAACTCGTGCTCAATTGGGAAATGTGCAATTTCATGGTACAATCGGGGGTTATACTTGGTCATGTCATTTCAAGCAAAGGGATTGAGGTTGATAAATCAAAAGTAGAATCCATTGAGAGAACATGAACTCTGACAATAGTGAAAGAGGTTCAAAACCTTTTGGAACATGCATGGTTCTATAGAAGATTCATTAAAGGCTTTTTGAAGGTTGTAAAGCCTCTCTGCTCCCTGTTAGCAAAAGATGATGAATTAATATTTAATGAGGAATGCAAAACAACCTTTCAGAGATTGAAGGATGCTCTTATCTCGGCCCCCATCACTCAACCACTAGATCAGAGTGTCCCTTTTGAAATAATGTGTGATGCAGTGACTATGCCATAGGGTCTGTCTTAGGACAAAGGTGATGTAACAAGCTTCATGCCATTCATTATGCAAGCAAAACTTTGGATGCCACTAAAATCAATCATTCCACCACAGAACAAGATATTGTTTCCATAGTCTATGCTTTTGATAAGTTCTGACAATATCTTGTGGGGTCTAAAGTCATTGTATATACAGACCATGCTGCAATTGAATATCTCATGAATAAGAAAGATACCAAACCCCATTTTATCTATTAGATATTGCTATTACAGGGATTTGACTTGGAAATCAAGGACAAGAAGGGCATAAAAAGAATCTAGTCGATCATCTTTCACACCTCTCCACAAGTGCCAAAGACAAGATTCCTATTGATGACAATCGACCCATTGAGAATTTGTATGCAGTGAATTCACTCGTGACACCATGGTTTTCTGACTTTACAAATTGTCTTGCCACTAGATGCCTTCCTCCTAATATTACTTATGAATAGAAAAAGAAGTTCCTTCTTGATGTGGAATTTTACTATTGGGATAATCCACTATAGTTGAAGAAATTTGCAAATGAACTGATCAGAAGATGCATTCCCAATGAGGAGATCCCAAGTGTGATTTTAGAATGTCATTTCTCTCTCTATGGAGGAAATTTTAGAGGAGACAAGAATTCAACAAAAAATCTACAAGTAGGTTTTTCTTGGTCAACTCTATTTCGTGATGTCCATGCATTTGTTAAAGCATGTGATAAGTGTCAAAGATTAGGAGGGATTTCAAAGAAGGATGAGGTGCCACTGAATTCAATTCTAGAGATTGAAGTTTTTATGTATGGGGCATAGACCATATGGTCCCATTCCCTTCTTCATGCAACTATAAGTTCATCCTAGTGGCATGAGACTATGTGTCAAAGTGGGTAGAGGCAATTCCCACACAAGCTCCAGATGAAAAAATAGTGATGAAGTTATTTGAAAAGTTCATTTTCTCGGTATTTGGTTTTCAAAGGACAGTAATATCATATGGAGGTAGTCACTTCAATTAGAGAAACTTCAACAACCTACTAATCAAGTATGGTGTCAAGCAAAAACTCTATACACTATACCATCCACAAACTTCAGGACAAGTTGAGATTTTAAATAGACAATTGAAAGTAATATTAGAGAAGACAATCTCTAATGCAAGAACAAATTGGACATTGAAATTAGATGATGCTTTCTAGGCTTGTAGGACAACTTACAAAACACGTATCGATATGACTCCATCCAAGATGGTCTATGGAAAGCCTTGTCATCTACATGTAGAACTTGAGCATAGAGCATTTTTGGCAATCAAATTTCTCAACTATGATTTTACGAAAGAAGGAAAAAGAAGGCTAATACAACTCTAGGAACTAGAAGAACTGAAATTATATGCATATGAAAATGCCAAAATCTATAAGGAGAAAACAAATATATGGCATGATAAGAGGATCCATAGCAAAGATTGCAAATAAAGAGACCGAGTTTTGCTATTTAACTCCAAGCTTAAATTCTTTCCGGGGAAGCTACATTCTAAATGGTCTGGTCCCTTGTGTTGAAGGTTTTTCCCTATGGAACCGTGGATCTACAAGGAAAAGAAGCCTCATTCAAAGTTAACGAACAACACTACAAACTATACATTGAGGGAGAGAAGATAAACCAGGGTGCCTGATGTACGGGTTTTGAGTCACTTTTACATGCCTATTTTGTATTCATTTTGTGCATTTATTAGTCAATTAGTTGATCATATTTTCATAAATCATTATTATTGGCTTGTATATTCTTTTTGCATCAAACTATGCTCATTTTATCAAATTTACATTATCTTATATATTCTCGGGCCTTATATACATTTTTATGGATTTTTCAGGTACCTTATATACAGTGCACAGTCGGTGCCACCGACCACCTTGGTCGGTTCCACCGAGATAGTAGCAGAGTCTGGGCCATAGAAGACCAGTACAGTTGGTGCCACCGACTACCAAGTCAGTGCCACCAAGATCGGCTCAGAGAGGCAAAGTTAATGCCACCGACTACCAAGTCGGTGCCACCAAGATCGGCTGAGAGAGGCAGAGCAAATTACACACACCAGCTCATTGCCACTGACATGAAGAGTCGATGGTATCGACTTAGGCATAGCAAGACCACTCTCGATACCGTCAGTGCCACTGACACCCTGGTCGGTGCCACCGACTTTGCCATATTTCAGCAATCTAATTAGATCACCCGATCTGACGGTCCACATTATGTGGTACCATAAGTTGACCTAGGACTTAAAAGAGGATGGCCAGATCTAAAGGGGATATCACATTGCACCACACGAAGGACAGAGAGGAGGGAGAGAAAAACATAGAGCTCAAGAACGTTAACCGGGAGATCCGAGCACCTATGACAGACGATTTTGCTGCAGGAAGACTGTAGAACGTGCATTTCTCGAGGAGGATCATCTGGACTACCTTCTCTCTAGGGGTTACACAAACTTCCTTCAAGTTTCCCACACTTTTTTCTCTCCCTCAATGTATTCACAACTGAAAACCATGCGGGACTAAACCCCTCCTTTCCTTATGACCCGAGAGTAGCCCAGGGAATCATTGTATTGACTTCTTACATGATTTAGTATATATTTCTCTTTATTCCTTAATATATAATTGTGGAATAGAACGGACTATCTATGCTTGATCACCATCGGTAGGATAATAGAATGATAATTACTCCGGAAGGAGGATTAAAAGTTAGAAAACCACATCTTATACACTTTCCTACGTGTTCCTTGGGAAAGGTAACATACGGTTAGTGGGAAGAGACCCATAGTATTCGATAATGCACCTAGACTAAAACATAAATTACTACAAACGTGGAATTGTCTTAGGTCTAGGTAGTGAATTGTACTGTGGAAGTGGGAAATTCTGATTACAGGCTTTCTATCCAAGGTAGGAGTAAATTTGTATTAGTTCGGTAAAAATAAGATATAACGAGACCCCGTGGTGAAATTGATAATCCTAAGGAATCCATTTCATTTGAATCACTCACTTTTAATTTTTATTTTTATTCAAACTTAAATCAACTTTTTTAACCGGCTTAGCTGATCGCAATGTAGTTATTAGTAGTCACTGAGACTACGCCTCCCTGAGTTTGACTCGGGCCTCATATAGGCCTATATTACTTGAAGCGTGCACTTTGTTTATACACACAATTTTAGCATGTCAAGTTTTTGGTGCCGTTGCCAGGGAGATGTCGAAGTTTCAGCACTACGAGTGTTACGGGCGGCCACTCTAGGCCACTTTTTATATCTTGCAATTTTAATCATAGGATATTTAGTGCATTTAACATATTAAACAAATTTTCTCTATTAAGTACCGGGACTAACTAATTTCAATTTTTCAGGTACTAGTGCATGGTGACAACACTAACCATGGATTATAGAGAATCTACATCTAAGGTCCCACTCACTGTCGAGGTTCTAGCTCAAACAACTACACCGGAAGGCATACCTTTGCAGCCTAGACAACAAGCAATGGGGGACGGTAATCCAGGAGCAGAAAGGACAATATGGGGGAGGATAAAGGCATCTTCTTCAGCTGCACAGACATGGCCTATCAAGAACCAGAATGTGAATGTAGCTCAATATAAGATCGGTCCAAGTTTGATTGCCCTCATCAAGTCACAAGAATTTTATGGGAACACTCATGTAGACCCAGTGGCGCATATCAAAAATTTTGTGGAGATCAGTGATATGGTCAAAGTGGATAGGTTTCCACAGACAACCATTTATCTGAAACTATTTCCATCATCACTGGCTGATAAGGCGAAAGAATGGCTGCACAACCTACTGAAGGAGTCGATCAAGACATGGGATCAAATGGTAGAGGCATTCTTTAAAAGATACTTTCCTCCAGAAAAGACAAATGAGATGATTAGAAACATTCACAATTTCAAGCAACATGCAACTAAATCTTATTCCGAAGCTTGGGAGCACTTTCAGATCATGCTCAGGAAGGTCCCGCACCATGGGATAGATTTGGAAAACCAAGTAAAAATGTTCTACTTTGGGCTCCGCAAAAGTGAACAGACCACCTTGGATAGTGCAGGCTTGGTTTTTTTTCTCAAAAACCCACCCTCAACATGTCAGGACATTTTAAAATATATATCTATGAATGAAGCATGGGGTAATGAGAGAGACCATCCAGAGCAAATCAAAAGCATAGGGGAATCTAAAGTTATCACCTCTTTGAATGAGAAGTTAGACTTGATAGCAAAGAAGCTGCTAGAGAAGGATAATAATTCATCATATGAGGAAGGACGTGTGAAATACATGTGGCAACAAGGATACAGGAACAATGACTACTCATGGCGAAAGGATCCCAAGTTCTCTTGGAAAGATCCAAACAACTTCCTGCAGGATCCTGATCAACAGAACCAACACAGGAATAATCAGTAGCAGTGACCTGCAGCAGAGGAGAGCAATAATAAAATTCTCAACTAGATAGTGAAGCAGAATGAACAATTGATAAACAACTGCCAACGTGTTATCCAAAATCAATGGGCCCAGATGAGGAGTTTTGAGACAACTTTGTCTTAGCTGGCGGCAGACATGACAAAATTGAAGAAGCCTACACAAGAAACCAGCAAGTCAAGGCCATACTACTGAGAAGTGGGAAGAAGAACTTGACTCCAAAGACTGTGGAGACTGAAGTGACCAAACCCACTGACAATGGTGACTCAGTGGCAGAGCCGACAAAGGTAGAAGTAGAGGTAGGAAACATCGTGGAAGATTAGGATCAAGAAGCAGAGGTAGAGAAGAGAGCTTCATATGTGCCACCACATTAGAGGACACAGACGGTACTGGTTCCATATCCTAACAACTTGAAGGCAACAAAGATGGATCATCAATTCAAGAAATTTCTAGATAGCTCCAGGAAGCTTTCCGTGAACATACCGTTGATTGAGGCAATTGAGAAAATACCATCATATGGTAAATTTTTGAAGGATATCATTAATAAGAAGAGGAAGATCCCAGATTCTGAGGTAGTTGTATTGAGAGAGCAGGTCAGTGCATTCATTTTAGGTACACTACCACCAAAGAGATAAGATTTGGATGTTTCAACATCACTTGTTATATCGGGAAGACAAAATTTGGTGATGCACTCTACGAATCAGGAGTAAGTATCAATTGGATGCCCTTATCTACTTTAAGAAAACTTGGTCTTAAAATGTCTAGGAAGAGCAGCATGATGATTCAATTGGCAGACAACTCAGTGGTGACACCATATGACATTTGCGAGGATGTACTTGTCAAGCTGGACCGGTTTGTTTTTCCTACAGACTTTGTGGTGATGGAGATGCAAGCTGAACATGGAAATGAGCTTTTATTAGGAAGATCCTTCCAAGCAACAACTGATATGATCTTCGAAATGGGAAGCGGCCATTTGACTATGGGAATTAAGGACGACATATTTGAGATAACCATGCCAGATAATTCTAAGTCATCCAATGCTCAAGAGCAATGCAATATGATGAAACACATGGATAGAAACATCTCGTTGTTTTTGGGAAAACCATTTTTGGACATGGCTCATGTCATGACAAAGGTGGACAAGGGTACGCTAGCTCTGGACATCATGGAGAACACTAAGGTGGTCTCACTGGCCAAGGAAGTAAGGTATCTGGATGACGAAGATGAGGAATTGGGTTTATCTACTATGAATGAGGATGGGAAGGATTCTCTAGTACAGATACATCCATAGCTCCCTCTAGATGCATGTCTAATGAACCTCATGGATGATTGTGTGCAGAACCGGTCATTAGACGAATGTGTAAGGCTACTAAAGGCTTTGCCATGTTATTACACAAGGCACTTTAAGGACTTGGGACCGCTTCCCCCACCACTGATTTCTTCACTTATGAGCCCACCGGAGTTGGATCTCAAGCCACTGCCTCCTCATCTTAAGTATGTTTTTCTAACTATGGAGGAGAAGATATTGGTCATCATACATGTATCACTGAGTGAATCAGAAGAAGAACAATTGATTACTGTACTAAAAATCCACCGAGGTGCATTTGGGTGGACTGTGGTTGGCATCAAGGGGATTTCCCCTACATTGTACCAACACAAGATTTGACTAGAAGAAGGAGCAAAACCAGTCATTCAACCTCAGCATCGCTTAAATCCAATCATGATGGAGGCCGTCAAGGAGGTACTCAAGCTACTATCGGCAGGTCTAATCTATGTTATTTATGATTCTATGTGGGTTAGTCTGACACAGGTAGTACCAAGGAAGGGAGGAATCACTGTCACTACTAACTCATCTAATGAACAAATAACCACTAGATTAGTGACAGGATGGTGAGTTTGCATTGACTATATGTAATATCCTCCAATTTTGGTAAAATTGAACTATAAAATATGATCCATGAATTAAATTGATAATTCTTCAATGATTTTATTGGTGGAATAATAATGATAATTGCCTTTGTTGCACAAGTGTTTTTTGAACAAGACAAATAGATAAAAGGAATTCATGCATTAATAAATAGTAATGACTTTTGGATATTGATAAACGTTTCCCAAAGGAGAATAAAGTTTATAATGTGGTAGATAGTTAAAAGAATACTTATCTTTCCTTTATTGGAACCATGATGGCTGGGACACCAAATAGTGTTACCTTGGGTTGCCTTTTTAGTATGTTGAAGGATAATATGAATATAAGATAATGAGAGGATAATTGGAAAGAGAGTAATGATGTGCCTTGCCTCTTCACATATTGCTTGTGTACAAAGGAAGAGGTTGGAACAAAAGGAAAGGAGAGATTTCTTTTGTATATTCAAGAAATTTGTGAGAAAAGATTTATATATATGGGTAAGAAGTCTCACACATGACCCAACCCTATTCTCTTTCTCTCTTGACATCAACCCGTTCCCATGCTCCTCTCTTCTGTTGTCTTTCTTCTTCCTAACCTAGGGTTTTGCCTAGGACACATGCACAGACCGCAAAACCCTCTCCTCCTAGGTGGCAGAAGTTCCTTACCTACAGGTCTGAGGGAAACTCCAGGGATCACCACGAGATCTGCCACGGTCCTCTACCATCAAGTTCTCGATCCTAGGTCGGCATGTATGAGAAGATGGATAGCAGAAAGCAGGTGATGCTTGAGGAACACCTGAACAACGTATTTCTATTCTTCTCCTATGAACGAAGAGAGTTGCCTCTGTCACTAGAGGGCTGATCAACTTAGCAGTCCCAATGACCAGGGAGCAGCCAAGAGCTCTGGAACCTTGAACCCTCTGGCGAGGAAGAGGAGGTGCTCCGTCTAGCAAGAGGGCGGTGCTGAAAGAGAGAGGAGATAGGCAGACAGGGGAAGTCACACCAGGGTTCGTTGGAGAGAGATTGGGTAGGAAAGGCACCCTGCCTCACTGACAGGCAGCAACTGTGGGCAAGCCAGCATCCGGACGGTGTGCTGAGAAAATAAGAGGATGGTGACAGCTATAGGTGGTGATGGCGAGGCTTTTCCAGAGAGGAGGTCAGGAAAGGGAGCCACCAGTCGAGTCTTGCACCACAGTAGATCACGAAGAATTGTCGTGGTCTGCAGTCAAGTGAGCCCTAGGCAGAGCCTGGGCGGTAACGCCACGGCCTACGGATGAGCGGCTGATGCTCCCAAGATGGGCAGAAGCATGTCGCAAGAATAAAAGAGAAGAGGGAGGCATTAATACCTGACAGAGCCAAGAAGGGGGAGAAGCCACCGACGTGCAACCTGCATTTCCACGGATGGCGTCTGGCTGGAGAATGGGAGGTAGCCGCAACACAGCTGTGTGTGAGGAAGAAAATAAATGTCATAATGACCCTAGTACCCCTGAGATCATGTTAATGAACTATGGGCGCACACGTCTTTTCCTGAGACCAGCTAGTTGCCAGTGTGGAGCAAAAACAAGTAAGTTAAGATGACTTGACAATTTTGATTGGCCAAGATTCTATAATCTTTAGTAAATCATAACTATTTATTGGTAACTTGGATTGTAAGGTATAATATATGAAAATTGATTAGGAAAACGAGAAGAATCCAAATAAAATAGTTTCAGAGTCTAAATATGCTTCCTATTCTAAAATTATGTGCAATACATGTTTAGATGTATTTAATGTAAAGGGAAATCTAGATTTTGGTTAATATGATGCTTAATTGAATAGATTCGTTAATGATAGGCTAATACCTGATGTAGACTTGCATAATGAAGAAATATTTGATAATGAGGAATAATGATGTTTCTAGTTTAATAATCTCATACAATGCCGATTAGGGTTGTGAAACCAGTATAGACATCTTGCTATAATCATAATGATGAGTAATATGATTTAGGTGTCATGGGTAATCCAATGTGCTTAAAGTTGATAATTAGGGTTTCACCTAATATGTATAACTGAAATTGTAATCTTAGAAACCACGATATGATGGAATTAGAGTTGGTAACCCTAATCCCTAGTCCAAACAGGAGATAACCCTAAACCCTAGTCTAGGAGCGAATCTAGATCTGAGTAATGAAATGTGAACACATAGTGACACATATGCAATATGTATATTTCAGATTGAATGCTTGTTGCTTGGATGTTTGGATATATTCTTAAAGTACATATGATGTTCTGCACAGTTCTGCACTGGCATAAGGTATGTGGTTATGCTTATGAATACATGTATCGAGCTCTGAGGTTGCCGATGTTTCTCGATGAGATTGAACGACAAATAAACTGCTGTCTTATTTATTTAGTTCTTGCAAACTATAAAGTTCTTATGAGTATCATGTAAACTAAATAACAATATTTTGAACCCTAGGTTAGACTGATCTTAAGGGTAATGCACACGAGCCCCAGAGGGACAATGATTACACCTGAGGTAGTAGACCAGATAAGGGTTAGAATATAAAAATAAGTTTATATTCTTACATGCAAGATAAATATGTTTGCTTATATATGTACTTGTGATTATTGTTTGAACCCACGTACCAGTATAATAATATACTGACCACATATTTGTTTGTCGGTGTTTTAGGTATCAGATATACTTGATTCGTGGACATGAGAGTACATATAGAGATGTTGAAGACACTATAGTTTAATCATGAAGGTTTAGTCTTAATGGTTTATCTTCACACATGTAAAAGTTAATTCTGTTTAAAAGTTATGTAACTCCTGAGAAGAGCTTTTTATCTAAACATGTAAATATTTGATCATTGATGGAAATTGTTTACTATTTTGTATTATTTCATGAATATGATCCTGGAGTATATGATTAACGATCTGCGACTTTAAGGTCTTGTAGACACTTAAAAGTGCAGGTCATTACATTTGGTATCAGAGCACAGATTCATCAACTAATACTTAATAGTTTATAATTTCAAACCATCCTTAGAAAACTTAAGAGAAAAATTAGTAAAGCCTAATGTGTCTTTTAGGTTTCTCATCTCATATTTTCATCTACTTCTCATCTCTTCCTTAAAAAAAACTTTGAAAAGAAAATATTAATAAGAGAAGTAAAATGTGAAAAGATGTAACCTTTCGTGTAGGTCCCTCTAGAGAGGGTAGACACTAGAAAGATACAAGTATGGGTAAGCCCTTTCTTAGAGGAAGGACTTGGTTTAGGGTATGGAAATCCTAGAGAGTCTAGGGATGTGGAAACTCTAAGAGGTAGAGTGTAGTCCCTAACCCTAACCCTAAAAAAAACCATAATCTTAAATAATGAGCATGGTGTGGTGGTATGGGACACTACCCATGTGAAACTTGAAATCGATAATCAACATGGTGTGGTGGTATGGGACACTACCCATGTGAAACTTGAAATTGGTAATCAACATGGTGTGGTGGTATGGGACACTACCCATATGAAACTTGAAATCATGAATAAGAAAGATAAGGGATGGTTTAGGTAACACAGTCTCCCATGCATGTGTGCATGAGGATCATAAAACTTATGTGATAAGTCTTAAGAGATATAAAAACCCAATAGTTGTATATATTAGAAAATGAAAAATTGGAATATAACTTGCTCAAACTCCTCATGTTGTCTCTAGAAGTTTAGTGATGGTGGCCAAGCCCCTGGAGGGGAAGGCTGAGGTAGCACCAAGCCCTGGAGGAAGGTGACCCAAGTTCATTGAATGGACAGAGACCATGAGGGGGTATTCCAGAGGTTGAGCAAGTATGGGTTTATATGTTATAATGATAAAAGCTGTGCCTAATGAAAGAAAAAAAACATACCTATGAAATCTTTAAGGTTAGTGTACCAAACTGGGGTGGGTCAACCCAAGAGTGGGAAGATGACCTACGAGGGAGGCAAAATCTAGATCTTGGGATTAGGTTGTGGCTAGAGAGCGTAACCCCCTCCTATGAGACAAGAAGGCACCCTAGGCTATGACACTCCCTTAAAAGGTAAGTGAATAAATGTATTTAAGTATTGAGATAACCTTAATCCTCACCTAGAGGGGTGAAGAGTTAAAGATTAAAAAAATGAAAGAACTTATATTCTTTGAACCCAAGGATGCCAACTCTGAGTGACACAACTGGTCAAGCCCAGGAGGGAAGACCAGTAAGGCACCAAGCCCAGGAGGGAAGGTGGCCTAAGTGGATGACCAAGCCCGGGAGGGAAGGTCATGAAATGGTCAATCCTAGGAGGTAAGACCAGACAGGTACCAAGCCCAGGAGGGAAGGTGGCCTAAGTCCACAATGCAGTTGTTTAGGATCAAGCCCATGGAGGGGAAGATCACAGAGGTCAAGCCCAGGAGGGAAGACCGACATGACACCAAGCCCTGGAGGGAAGGTGGCCCGAGCCCAATGATGGGACAACACTGCATTATGTGTACTCAAAAGAGAGAGATGAAGGCAATCCAGGTTAAAGAATTAAATAAGAGAATAATGTGCTTAAAAGATGTGACATCTCAAAAGAAACCCTTAGGGAGGGTAGAGTGCTAATGCAATCCTAGGGTCAAGTAGGGTGTATTAGAGGTACATAGGACTGATGGGTTGGGAGTTGATATGCCATGAATGCACATGACCATGTGGTCGGGAGGTAACAACTAGGTTTATCCAAGGTACATGACTCATGAGATTAGCTACCTCCATGAGGAACATGTAGCCTAATGGGTGAATGTGAAAGGCACTCTCTTGATGCATAAGGATGAGATCACTCCAAAAGTACCTATACCCCTAGAGACCTCGAGGATTTATCTAAGGCTCATACTGATACATGAGATGTAAATATAAAAGAAGTCATGAAAACTTGAGAGAAGTTGTTCCCTAACTTAAGAGTATGAAAACTTGTGAAACCAGTATAGACATCTTGCTATAATCATAATGATGAGTAATATGATTTAGGTGTCATGGGTAATCCAATGTGCTTAAAGTTGATAATTAGGGTTTCACCTAATATGCATAACTGAAATTGTAATCTTAGAAACCACGATATGATGGAATTAGAGTTGGTAACCCTAATCCCTAGTCCAAACATGAGATAACCCTAAACCCTAGTTTAGGAGCGAATCTAGATATGAGTAATGAAATGTGAACACATGGTGACACATATGCAGTATGTATATTTCAGATTGAATGCTTGTTTCTTGGATGTTTGGATATATTCTTAAAGTACATATGATGTTCTGCACAGTTCTACAATGGCATAAGGTACGTGGTTATGCTTATGAATACATGTATCGAGCTCTGAGGTTGCCGATGTTTCTCAATGAGATTGAACGACAAATAAACTGCTTGCTTGTTTATTTAGTTCTTGCAAACTATAAAGTTCTGATGAGTATCATGTAAACTAAATAACAATATTTTGAACGCTGGGTTAGATTGATCTTAAGGGTAATGCTCACGAGCCCCAGAGGGACAGTGATTACACTTGAGGTAGTAGACCAGATAAGGGTTAGAATAAAAAAATAAGTTTATATTCTTGCATGCAAGATAAAGTTGTTTGCTTATATCAGTACTCGTGATTATTGTTTGAACCCACGTACCAATATAATAATATACTGACCACGTATTTGTTTGTCGGCGTGTTAGGTATCAGATATACTTGATTCATGGACATGAGGGTACAGATAGAGATGTTGAAGACACTACAGTTTAATCATGAAGGTTTAGTCTTAATGGTTTATCTTCACACATGTAAAAGTTAATTCTGTTTAAAAGTTATGTAACTCCTGAGAAAAGCTTTTTATCTAAACATGTAAATATTTGATCATTGATGGAAATTGTTTACTATTTTATATTATTTCATGAATCTAATTCTGGAGTATATGATTAACGATCTAAGACTTTAAGGTCTTTTAGACACTCAAAAGTGTGGGTTGTTACAATCGTAGATTGAACACCGCCACCCTTAAGCACCATTTTCCAATACCGTTCATTGATCAGATTTTAGAGTGACTCGCCGCTCGCTCTCACTTTTGTTATCTTGACAGATATTCAGGCTATAATAAGATTTCAATTGAGCCTAAGGACCAGGAGAAGTCCACCTTCACCTGCCCTTATGGAACCTTTGCATACCACCGCATGTCGTTCGAGTTGTGCAACGCACCCGCTACGTTTCAGCGGTGTATGTTGGCAATTTTCTCAGATATGGTTGAACGATGTCTTGAGGTCTTCATGGATGATTTTTTGGTTTATGGGACATCTTTTGATGATTGTTTGAAAAATCTGGGTTAGGTTTTGTAGAGGTGTGAAGACACACACTTAGTACTTAATTGGCAAAACCGTCACATGATGGTTAGCGAGGGCATAGTGCTTGGACACATGGTGTCTATCAAGGGATTGAAGATCGATCCGGTTAAAATAGAGGTGATTTCAAAACTCCCTCCACCAACATCATTGAAGGCAGTCAGGAGTTTTCTAGGACATGCCAGATTTTATCGCCGATTTATTAAGGATTTTTCAAAAATCGCTAAGCCATTGTCTGAGCTTTTGGAGAAGAATGTGGAATTTAATTTTGATGAGAAATGTTTAAAAGCTTTTCAAATCTTAAAAGAGAAACTCATATCCACACCAGTTATGCAGGCTCCAGATTGGATCCAACCATTTGAGATGATGTGTGATGCATCAGATTATGATGTGGGGGTAGTGTTGGGGCAGCGCTTAGACAAGGTTCCTACAATCATATAGTATGCATCTAAAACACTCAATGACGCATAACTAAATTACACCACAACTAAAAAAGAATTATTGGTTGTTGTCTTTGCTTTTGAGAAATTTAGACAATATCTTGTGGGATCTAAGGTGGTGGTGTGGACTGATCATGCAACAATTAAATACTTGTTGCAGAAGAAGGATGCAAAACCAAGATTGATTAGATGGATTCTTCTGTTGCTGGAGTTTGACATTGAGGTCAAAGATAAAGTAGGGATAGAGAATGTGGTGGCTGACCACCTATCTAGGCTAGATAGGGTAGATGAGAAGGATGTTAATATACCCAGTATAGAGACTTTCCCTGATGAGCAGTTGTTCACCCTTAAGAAAAAGGACCCTTGGTTTGCTAACATTGTGAATTATCTAGCTTGCAAGGAATTACCTGCTAATTTGGGGTACCAAGAAAAGAAGAGGTTCTTTCATTCTTTGTACTATTATTTTTGGGATGATCCTATTTTATGAGACAATGCAGGGATGTGATTTTGTGAAGGTGTGTACCAGAATGCAAGTATGAGAGTGTGTTGAAACACTGTCACACACTACCTATAGGTGGACACCATGCCAGTTCTAGAATAGCCGTAAAGGTGTTAGAGAGTGGTTCATACTAGCCAACCTTATTCAAAGATGCGTATGACTTTGTGAGTTAGTGTGACACATGTCAGCGGTCAGGTAACATATCTAAAAGTAAGGAGATGCCATTAAATGTGTTTCAAGAAGTAGAGGTATTCGATCTATGGGGTATTGATTTCATGGGACCCTTTGTGTCCTCTAATTCTAACCTCTACATCTTACTGTCTGTAGATTATGTGTCAAAATGGGTGCAAGCGATTCCAACACACATCAATGATGCAAACATCTTATGTAAATTTGTTAAGGATCATATTTTCTATAGATTTGGAGTGCCAAAGATGATTATAAGTGATGGGGGAACTCATTTCACTAATAAAAAATTTGGGGCACTCTTGAACAAATATGGAATGACGCACCGTGTGGGTACACCCTACCACCCACAAACTCAAGGGTAGGTGGAGGTTTCCAATCGTGAGATCAAAAAGATTCTTGAGAAGACAGTTTCATCTAGTAGAAATAATTGGAGTCAATTGTTGGTTGATGTGCTATGGGCCTATATGACTGCCTATAAAACACCAATAGGAGCTACACCCTTTAGGTTAGTCTATGGATGGGCGTGTCATCTTCCTGTGGAGTTAGAACATAAAGCTCATTAGGCGTTAAGGAGGTTAAATTTTGACCTTGACAAAGCAGGCAAGACAAGAAAGTTGGAGTTGAATGAGCTTGATGAAATTAGGATGAATGCCTACGAGAGTTCACGATTGTATAAGGAGAGGACCAAGCAAATACATGACCATCATATATCAAGGAGAGTCTTCTACCCAGGCGAGAATGTGTTGCTTTTTAACTCAAGGATGAAATTACACCCTGGGAAATTGAGGTCTAGATGCAGTGGACCATTTATCATAGAAGAAGTGTTTCCCCTTGGAGCAGTTAGAATCAAATAGGGAGAGAGATATTTCTTGGTTAATGGTCAAAGACTGAAGCACTACTTTGGAGAAGATTTCAATAGGAAGGAGCATGAGGTGAAACTTATTGCTCCTAATTAATCTCAAGATTGGATTTGTCTAGCCTAGGACGTTAAACAAGGGTAGTTGTTGGGAGGCAACCCAACCATTAGGATGTTCATTCCAGTCATTTACATTATATTGGCTTAGTAGTACTTTGTTTTTCATAAATGTTTTGTAAAAATAATACCCTGATCCATTTGTTAAGTATGCAAGCTGTGGCAAAGTCGGTGCCACCGACCTCTGAGTTAGTGCAACTGAGATCAAGTCAGAGAGAAAGGCAAGTCGATTGGTACAAGTCGGTGCCACCGACAGATCTGAAGAAAGTGCAGAAAATGGGGCATGACTAACTGATAAGCCGTCGGTACCACGGACAACTCGGTCGGTGGCACTGACTCAGCCAATGCCCCAGGCTCATTGGATGCGTCGGTGATCTTACAAAAAAATCGGTCTCACAAAATTCAGTACCACTGACTCCTCCGTCGGTGCCACTGATAGGAGAAAGCACCGATCTGTGGTCACCGTCATCTACGACCCATATGCATCCAGATTAGGCATGAGAAAGCATCAATCTACCCAGAAAGTCAGTGCCACCAACTCATCAACAATCTACCAAGTCTAGATCGTCCACCGACAGTCGTCGATGCACCAATGACACGAATCTGCCCCCAGGAGTCGGTACCATCGACTCCAAATCAGTGCCACCGACTTCATCGCAGATGGGCGGCGTGAGATCTATAAATAAGAAGTAGTGGTTTGTTTTCTTCTCACAACTCCAAGAACCAGTACTCCCCAAGTGCAAGTTACTACTCTGAGAGTTCAAAAGCTGCACCGAGCTCTTATTTTCTCAACCTCCTTCCCCGATCGCTTCAACGTCATGGTAAGGAGAGGAGGAAACCCTAGCGGTCTGACACCACAACCCCGAATCAGCCACCCTTCGATGGAAGTGCGGAAGGTGTATGAAGAGCTTGCCAAGAGGTCGTTCACACCGACAAGATACGAAGACTGCCAACTAATTGAGGACATGGGCTTCAATGACAACATGGAGGTGGTTCTTGAGGGCCAAGAGCTTGATGGAGGGTACATGAACCCCATCTTTGGTAGATGGCTAACATATAGGGAGATTGTCATCGAGTTCTTGGCGTCTCTTGAGATATTTGTCGCCCCTGAACCAACACGCCCAGTGCGAGGTGAGTGGAGAGAAGGAAAGGTGGAATTCTACCTTTACAACACCAACTACGCCCTTACCCTTCACGCCTTCAACGACATCTATGGGTGGCCTCATGTGCCTTGCCACTAGCCTGAGAACGTTGACTTTAACACGATATGGAAGGACCTCATCACAATGCCAGAAGGTCGTAAATTAAATTTCCACCATAGTTCATTGGCGGACCTTGAGCATCCCTTTGTTCGGGTGCCTCATCGCATGCTCACCAACATGCTATTTTCTACGTCAACTGAAGGACAAGCAAAGGTCCAACTGCCCGATTTGTATTTTCTCTATCAACTTTTGGAAGGGAGTTTGGTCAACTGGGGAGATTTCTTCCTCAAACATGTGATGGCGGTAAAGCGCAACGTCAGGAGGACCACGCCTATACTATTTGGGGGACTTATCACCCCCCATTTCTCTTCATTTAGGCTTGGATATTTCTACTCTTGAGCCTATGTATTCTAAGCTTAGCTTAGACTGCCTCCATTTCAAGCAGGCTGGTTTTATCCTGATTCAAAATGACACGATCTATGCTATCTGTTCGGTCAGTGGCACCTTCTACGAGCGTCGACTTCCTGATCCTATCTTCAACATCTGGCAAGTCGAGCATTATAGATGGCCAGACATGGATGACAACAATGAAGACCAAGGAGGAGATGATAATGATGACGAGGAGGAGTTAAATGACGATGTGGAGGAGGTCGATCCCACCATTCCTATGACACATCGTGTTGCTCCACGGAAGCATCCACGACATTATGCTACCTCTACATCTTCTGCCCCACCATCCTCTCAAGAAGGAGAGGATGCTTATTCTATGGCGGGGTTGTATTCTATGCTGTAGGATATATAGACACATTAGCAGCAGCAAACTCAATCTTTGGCTAGGATTCAAGATGTGTAGGGTCAGCTGTACACCAACCAGTAGGAAATCTATGAAAATGAACGTCTTCTCTTGGCCAACCAATAGAACATGCATCATCACCTGCAAAGGATGGAGAACTATCAACAACCATTCTTTGACCACTAGTGGAGCCCAGGATACTTTGGCAACTACCTGATGCCACCAGATATGCCTTCTTCTACTCCGACCTTTCAGGGGATGTTTCCGCCCCAGGACCCCAACTAGCCACCACCACCACAATTTTAGTCGGGTATCTCTATTCCACTCCTTACGTTGGAATTTTGACTATGCAGACATAGTCATATTCAAGCTTGGGGGTGTTGGAACAACTTCTTCCTAGTTTTTTTTGTTTTAGCATTTTGTTTTTATTTTGGAAAAATTAGTTTCTTGTTAGTTTTTCTGCTATGTAGGATCCACAATCTATCTAGTGTAATTTGTGGAGAAGTAAATGCATGGTTTCTCTTGAGTTTATCAATCTCTGGGTTGGGTGCATGAAAAAAAATTTGAATAAAAATTTATGAGCAAATTTCAAATTTTTTGTGAGCTTATCTTGAGTAGTCAAGTTACATAACTAAGGAAGTGCTTGGGTAAGTCAGCTCCAGGACATGAGAACATATATGACCATTTAAATTGTCTAAGAAAAGTTATTGATAAGGATTGTTGAGCCTAAACTGGTCAAACACTAATGTGACCTTAAACTAAAATTTAAGAGAGAAACCCCTTGATTACCCTGTACACAAGTCTTTAGAGAGGGACATATGATTTTCTTTGAAGGTTCTATCTCTTAGTTGTGTGATCTCATCCACCACATACTTTCTCTTCACACTCCACCATAAGAGGATTGAGTACATGTTATCATTCTTTCTCTTGATTGCATTTCACAGTAGATCTTGCATAATAGTTGTTTGCTTTTGCGTGCATAAAAAAATAATATGAAAAACATACATGTGCAATGGAATTCTGGTGCATGTCTTGTAGTTGAATAACATCTTACTCATGTAGTTTGCATATGCATTACATATCATCTTGCAAAGATCATGTGTAATTTCTTCTCCAATACAAGAAGGTAGTGATTTTACTTATGCCCTAAAAAGAAGAAAAAAAAATGAAAAAAAGGGAAGAAGAGAAGCAATGATATAAATCAAATGTGCAGTACAAGTGGAAGCCCAAAGCAATTTTACCATGTTGAAAGGGGGGCTTAAAAAGAAGAAGAAAATGAAAAAACATACATATTGAGTATAATGTCAGAAATTAAGGGAGAACATGCATAATTCTACCTAATCATAAGGAAGAATTAGCACATGATACAATTTTAGATATTTCATCTTATATTGAGATGAAATGGTAGTTGCATGCATCATTCCACCTCAATGATTAGGCATTGGGAGAATTTTATAAATTTGCATCATCATAGGGTCATCATGATTTTTTATTGCATGAATGATTTTGTGTGCTCATGATTCTTCCACAACCACCTATTCCAATTACCCGTTGCTCTTATTGGTAGGCCACTCAGATGATTTTCTCCTCATTATTTATCTATCAAGAGAACTACTTCCATATAGATGGTAGGTAGAGAAAAGAGCAACGTAGATAGGAGATCACACGATGCATCAAGTATGAACCGAATGAGTCTATCATATTAACTGCTTTAGCTGATAGTGTTTCATTGATTGGGGGATGGACATCTTTGACAGAGGTTTCTGGTCACCTGGATGGCAGTTAGTGTTCAGTGGTCAGTGAGGACTGGAAGGAGGACCGAAGGGTGGAGACTTTTTAGATGTACCTTATGCACTTATGTCCTTCAGCTGACTTATCTCAATCAGATCCAAAGGTGTTGTTGCTCGTGGATGAGCAAGGTTTTAGCTTAGGGGAGTTTGATGTATGGGTTTTGAGTCACTTTTACAGGCCTATTTTATATTCATTTTGTGCATTTATTAGTCAATTAGTTGATCATATTTGCATAAATCATTATTATTGGCTTGTATATTCTTTTTGCATCAAACTATTCTCATTTTATCATATTTACATTATCTTATACATTTTTGGGCCTTATATACATTTTTATGGATTTTTCAGGTACCTTATATACACTACACATTCAGTGCCATCAAGCACCCTGGTCGGTGCCACCGAGATAGCAGCAGAGGCCGAGCCATAGAAAACCAGAACATTTAGTGCCACCGACTACCAATTTGGTGCCACCGAGATCAGCTCAGAGAGGCAGAGCAAAGTACGTGCACCATCTCGGTGCCACCGACATGAAGAGTCGGTGGTACCAACTTAGGCACAACAAGATCGTACCTGATACCTTCGGTGCCACCGACACCCTGGGCGATGCCACCGACTCTGCCAGATTTCAGCAATCTAATTAGATCGCCCGATCTGATGGTCCACAATATGTGGTATCGTCAGTTGACCTAGGACTTAAAAGAGGACAGACAGACCTAAAGGGAACATCATGTTGCACCGCACGAAGGCCATAGAGGAGGGAGAGAAAAACACAGAGCCGAAGAATGTCAACTGGGAGATCCGAACACCTCCAATGAACGATTTTGCTATTAGAAGACTACAAAACGTGCGTTTCTCGAGGAGGATCATCCTGACTACCTTCTCTCCAGGGGTTACACAAACTTTCTTCAAGTTTCCCACATTTTTTTCCTCTCCCTCTATGTATTCACAATTGAAAATCATGTGGGGCTAAACCCCTCCTTTCCTTAGGACCCGGGAGTAGCCCAGAGAATCATTGTATTGACTTTTTACATGAATTAGTATAGATTTCTCTTAATTACTAGATATATAATTGTGGAATAGAATGACCTATCTATGCTTGATCACCATCGGTAGGATAATAGACTGATAATTACTCCAGAAGGAGGATTAAAAGTTAGAAAACCACATCTTATACACTTTCCTACGCGTTCCTTGGGAAAGGTAACATACGATTACTGGGAAGAGACCTAGAGTATTTGATAATACACCTAGACTAAGACATAAATTACTACAAACGTGGAATTGGCTTAGGTCTAGGTAGTGAATTGCACTGTGGAAGCGGGCAATTCTGACTACAGGCTTTCTATCCAGGGTAGGAGTAAATTTGTATTAGTTCGGTAAAAATAAGATATAACGAGACCCTGTGGTGAAATTGATAATCCTAAGGAATCTATTTCATTTCAATCACTCACTTTTAATTTCCTTTGGATTTCCTTTTAATTTTTTAAAACTTAAATAAAACCTTTGAATTGGCTTAGTTGATCGCAACGTAGTTAGTAGTAGTCACTGAGACTACGTCTCCCTGAGTTCGACTCGGGCCTCACATAGGCCTATATTACTCGACGCGTGCACTTCGTTTATATGCACAATTTTAGCATGTCAAGTTTTTGACGCTGTTGCTGGGGAGATGTCGAAGTTTCAACACTACAAGTGTTGTGGGCGGCCACTCTAGGCCACTTTTTATATCTTGCAATTTTAATCATAGGAGATTTAGTGCATTTAACATATAAAACAATTTTTCTCTATTAAGTACCGGGACTAACTGATTTCAATTTTTTAGGTACGAGTGCATGGTGACAACACAGACCATGGATTACAGAGAATCTACATCTGAGGTCCCAGTCAATGTTGAGGTTCTAGCTTAAACAACTACACCAGAAGGCATATCATTGCAGCCCAGACAAGAAGCAATGGGGGGGCGGTAATCCAGGAGCAGAAAGGACAATATGGGAGAGGAAAATGCATCTTCTTTAGCTGCATAGACAGGGCCTGTCAAGAAGTAGAATGTGAATGTAGCTCAATATAAGATCGATCCAGGTTTGCTTGCCCTCTTTTCATTTCTGACTACATGCTTTCTATCCAGGGTTGGAGTAAATTTGTATTAGTTTGGTAAAAATAAGATATAACGATACCTCATGGTGAAATCAGTAATCCTAAGGAATCCATTTCATTTGAATCACTCACTTTTAATTTCCTTTTGATTTATTTTTATTTTTATTTAAACTTAAATCAACCTTTTTAATTGACTTAGCTAATCGCAACATAGTTAGTAGTAGTCAATGAGACTACGTCTCCCTGAGTTCAACTCGGGCCTCACATAGGCCTATATTACTCGATGTGTGCACTTGTGTTTATACGCACGATTTTAGCGTGCCAGCGCCTCCTGCTCCCTCTTAGATGCGTGATGATGCTTTCTCATGTCTCACTCTGGACTTTAAAAGGAGGACCTCATGGGAGTTGACCCCACATTTAGGATAGATTTTATTCAAGCTTTCACTCAAGAAGTTTCTCTATCTAAAATAATTTTGCCATGGATAAATGTAATTATATAGACCCTTATGAAGTACATATCACCGTCATTGTAGGTTCCAAAGAAATGAAAAAGAAAAAAACTTATTTTTGCAAAAACTTAAGAAAATATGGTCTGTTCAGCCCAACACACGCCGTGTCACACCTTCAAAAATAACTTCCAAGGAAATCACCCAGAAAACATGTTGTGTTCGACGTCCTACATGTCGTGTTTTACTGCAGAAAATTAATAACAAAGTTTAGGGAATCTTTACATGCCGTGCATACATATAGACAAAGCATGTCACATCATTCATTCATCAATGAAATATTTTCTGGGAACTAACATGCCGTGTAGAAATTGCAAACGTGTTGTCATCATCAGCCTAAGGACAATGATAAATCCACTAGAAACTTACACAATGTGTAAAATCCAACACGTTGTGCCTCAAATGTCATTTGAAACTGATTATCTACTGGAAAGGTACATGAAATGTGTTAATTAACACAAGACATGTCCCCATTAACCAGGAGATACACACAAGCCGCTTGAGTTGAATGCACGAGTATGGTGTGTGTTGCAATACACGGCATGCAGGGGAGTTAGAACTAGGGTTTTTAACCCTAATTCAACACAACTATCTCCACCCTTTTGTTCACCTATGATGTGTTTGATAGAGAACGACAAAATCTTCCATGCGCCCTCTAGTTATGTGCTCCTTTGTTCACATTTACTCCTACCACCGAAGAGCTTCAAATCTGCACCGAGCAACAACTGTTGTCTCCTTCGGCCAAGGTGCCGTAGATCCTAGTCGACGAGCACCCAAAGGTACCCTCCACCGACCCTTGCATTCCCACCTTCTCCAACAGTTTGCTAGCCAATCACACCACCGCCGCTAATCATAGGCTACACGTTGTGATCAAGTCAACACATGATGTGACACCTCAGTCATCTATGACCTTAAGAAACACCCAGTTTGCATAACACACGCCGTGTATTTCTCAAAACACAGCGTGTTCGACCACTCTTTCTCCAACATACAACCACTTCTCCAATCCAAGAAGACACAGAGTGTGGGCCATAATACATAGCATGCAACAATGCTCTGAATCTCAATCAATACGTCAATGACACCTATCAAGCAAGCGATGAAGCACCATAGAGGGAGAGTTCATCTTATGCCCCAGAGTACATCTCCTCCACATAGTTTAGGGTCACAGAGGAGGAGGACAAGACCTATCAATCTATGATCACTCATAGAGTCTTGCCTGTCATATTTTTTAGTGAAGAAACTTTGGAGGCACTCGGCTTTCAAGATGAAAACCTAGGACTACTTGATGAGTTTGGACTCAATTACACCTGTTGCACAGTAAGCAACACCTACCCTAGCCGTACTTAAGAATTTCTAACTACTCTGAAGGCTGGGGATGATCCCAGAAAGCCACACGATCGTTTTATAACAAACCAGAACCTAGAATCTTACCCTATTTCATTATTTAAAATCTAGTAAGATTGGTTTATTCGATTTGACCAAATAAGGTTAAAAATTAAAACACATTTACATAATAACTTAATTATGTTCCAAAATCAGGTCAGTCGACCTCTGATCTCTAATTAGGAAATATTTTGCTAAACTATATTGACTTCCCGCTCCAAATTAAATTTTCCCTTCGCGCTGCACTCTCCTCTCATTCAGCATGACGTTTCCGATCTCCCCCTCTCTCCCTACGTGACTTTCTCGCTCCTTGTCCCATCGTGCCCTAGGTCCATTGGTGGCTCGCGATCGTCTGCAGACTGGGAGAGACTGGTGGTGCCTGCTGTTCACCAGTTTCCGTCTGTGGTGCCAATAGTTGCTGGCTATGGAGTGCCAAGTTGCCGGTGCCGCAATGACACCTTGCCTGTGATCGTGAGCGTTAGTTCTTCCTCCACCTATTTGAACTGATCCCAACCGAAGCATATTTAGGCACCGTTCGTTCTTCCTCATCTGCCTTGGTGGACCGAGCCCAGCCGAAGCACCACCACAGACTCAATCTGCCCCTCCGGTGTCGACGAGCTTGAGTGAGGGACTTCGATCAATCCTCTTCAGGTAACCATCGCCGCACCATATTCTGTTAACTAAGATGTAGCTTACACACCTCCTTCAATGTCTCTTTCATGACCGGTGGCTAATAGGCATGTAAAGTGTCAACAATTCTCATGCTTGGACGAAAAATTTGTAGGTATCGAATGCCATGCCACTTGGAATTTGTTGTTCATCTACAGGTTATCCTAAATCATCAATAACTATTAATGGGAAACCTTGCATCAGAATAAAAAAACATATTCTGACTAATAACTTGTTTACCAATAGTAGTCCACTCTTGTTTCCAACCATTTCAATTGACAATACTTAAAAGGTATTTGCCTTGGATCCGACTTCTGTTCTACATACATTATTAGTACTTTTTATCTATAGTGTTATAATTTTGAAGAAACACAAGAATGAAGAAACTATATCACTTCAAAGATGTTAACAAAATATGACTTATAGAGTTCATGTAAACATCACATGTAATTAATCAGTTCCCTATTAAGATGGTGGATTGGTATATTCTATTCGATGTTTACATGGTCTTCTCACAAAATCATTTGAGAAACTAGGTGATGTGAAATGCAGTGATCAGTATTATTGAAAAGCATAATGTAGACATAATAATTCATAAGTGATCTCCTTAAAACAGACATAATAATTCATAATGTAGACTACGATAATTGTTGGTATAATGACATACTTGTCTTACTTTCCATCTAAGTCTGATTTGTATTTCTCAAGTTGTCTCTGAAAATATGTAACATCGTTATATATACTTATTGAAAATATATAACATCGTTATATATACTTATAATTGTTAGTACTAATATTTTGCAGTATCTTTCCCCCCACAACAATCACTATGGCCTGGGCGTCGACCCCCCCTGTCCTTTTCCCTAAAACAGAACAGCTGGACATCACCCTAGACCATCGTACACTAGCACAACTCACCATTACTAGACAGTGGCGTCATTTGAATGGAAGACACTACATGGCTGTTCAAGTGACTTTAAAGTATGGAACCTCGACAACTGTAGTCGACGTTCAGTATGATGGTGAATGCACTTTAAGGTATCACAACCAGTTGGCTTGTGTGGATTCAGAACACGCTAATTGGCCGAGAGGACCGGGTCTGGCTTTCGAACATGCTAATTGGATTCGTCTACAAGGGACTCCCTCCATGACACAGAATCATCAACAAAATGGCCAAGTCACCAGTCAAACGGGTGTCTCAATTCTTGATGAAATTTTGTTACTTTTAAATAAGGCAATCACCAATAAATGTATTTTTTACTATCTTTGTAGAATGAAATTTTGTTACTTTTAAATAAGGAAATCACCAATAAATATATTTTTTATAGTATTTGTCACAATTCATCAGTCAAACATGTGTCACAATTCTTGATGTTATATTTTTTACTATTTTTGTAGAATGGATAAGTCTTGGATAGAAGAGGATGACCGAACGAGTAGTAAATACCTACGTGGAGTATCCAACCTTTTGGATTTCACTTTTCAACATTCAGCGATTGGAGACAAGATTGTATGCCGTTGTACAAAGTGCACTAATGTATACCAGGTCACCAGACAGACTGCATTGAGTCATCTATTGTGGAATGGCTTCTTACAAAGCTATATTTCTTGGGCTTTTCATGGAAAAGATGTCGATGTTGAAATGGATGCTCCAACTGATCAGGGTGATTGTCTAGATGATGAAAATTTACAAGATATGTTGCATGATGTTTTTCCGAGTTTTAGTGAAGACAAAAATATGGAAGGAGTACAGTCAGCTACTGATCTACATTTAAATGCTGCAAATTTGATATCTTGTTAAAGGATTCTGAGATAGAATTATATCCAGGGTGTAAGAAACTTACCAAACTTGCTTGCATCCTAGAATTCTATCACCTGGTTTGTCTTAATGCCTTGAGTAAGAAAGCATCATCTATGTTTCTTAAGTTCTTTAAAAAAATGCTACCAGAAGGAGAACTGATGCGATGATTTTGAGTCACTTATATAGACTAGTTTTACATGCATTTTATGTGTTTATTAGTCACTTTTGTGGTTAGTATCGCATGATTCATTCATTTTAGTCTATAATCTCATTTTGTATCAAATCTCTCATATTTTATCTTTTTTATTATAAATGATCACATTGATATGTTTAAGCATAGCTGATTCAGATTTATCTTGCAATTTCAGGAAGAATGGATATACACAGTTGTCGATACCATCGACATCCGTCGATAGTATCGACACGGTCACAGTGAGACAGCCGCAAGGAGCCAAGATGAGTCGATACCATCGACTGGGAAGTTGATGGTAGCGAGATACCTATAGCGAGACAACAATTAATCGGTCGAAACTATCGACACAAAAGTCGATACTATCGACATTGCCCAGCTTGAACGTCAGATTGGTGATAAAATCGACGCCTAAAGGTGTCGATACCATCGACCTGCGTTGATGGTATCGAGTCTGCATCAGGCGAAACGTCAGAGAAAAAAGAGAACATGTCGATACTATGGCGGGTCGATACCATCGAATCGCGTCGATGGTATCGACGTCGTCAGATCAGTTACTATTTCAGACGGTAGTGATATTTTGGCGATCTAAAGTGGTCCATATACCTAATTTCGGCGGCCCTAAGGAGGGCATCACGTCCTTAGTCATTGCACAAGTCTCGAGGAGAGGTAGAGAGAAGAACAGAGCCTAGAATCATGCCTCGATCGTTCCAAGAGCCGCAGAAGACGTTTTCCACCACCGGAAGGCTGTAGATCGCGCACTCTATGTCAAGGAACGCCCGAATCTCCTCCGTCTAGGGGTTTACATCACTTTTATTCACATTTTCTCCATGTTTTCCCTTTCTCTCATCATGTATTTCACTAAGATGAACATGCTGGGCTAATCCCCTTTGTCTTTAGGACCGGGAGTAGCCCGGGTAATCGTTATATGACATTTTTACCATAGTTATTCATATTTTGTCTCTTAAATCCATGGTATGATTTCGTTTTCTCCATTATATCATTATGATTGATCACCCTAATGATAATCTAATGCCTTTAATTACTTTGAAAGAAGAATTAACAGTTAAAAAGAGATGAAATTCACATTAACTAATAAATCCTTTGAACAAGGTGATGTATGGTTAATGGTGGAAACCCAGAGTATGGTCGTCATGCACCTAGTTTAGGGTATAGGTTACTACTACCGTGGAACCGACCTAGATTTTGGTAGTGAATTGTATTATGACAGTGAACAATTCTGAATACAGGTCACTACCCGGAATGAGAGACGAATTTCATTAATTATGTCGGAATGAATACAACGAGAACTCGCGGTGAAACCGCAATCCTAAAGCTTCCTATCTAAATTGATTAAACTAAACATTTAATCGATTGTTTTTTTCTCTTTTATTTTTCTTTTATTTTTTTCAATCAACTCTCAAACCTTTTTAATTGGTCTAGCTGATCGTGAGTAGTAAGTAGTCTACTGACATTTCAATGTCCCTGTGTTCGACTTGGGCCTCACAAATGCCTATATTACTCTGACGCGTGCACTTGCGTTATACGCACGGTAAAATCGTGTCAAGTTTTTGGCACCGTTTCCGGAGACATGGAAACCGTCGGCACGACGAGTGTTGCAAGCGGCTACTCTAGGCCACATTTTATTTTATTATTATTTTTAAAATTCATCATTTATCTTTCATATTTAGCAATCGTCTAGCACTGTACTGAATCAAATTTATTACCTGGCAGGTACCAGTGCACGGTGAAGACGTGTAGCACAGACTACACACTACCATCACCAGAGGTTCCACTGTTGGGATCAGACGATGAGGAGAACAATATTCACGATCAAGCTGAGGATATACATTCGGACTCTGAACCAAAAGTCATGGCTGAGGAACAAACAATATGGGAGAAGATAAAGGCTTCTTCCTCATCAGCATCAAAGGGGCCGATAAAGAGGCAGGCAGTTAATATTCCAACCTATAAGATTGATCCAGCACTGATAAACTTGGTCAAGTCTCAAGCATTTCACGGGCTGAAGAATGAAGACCCAGTTGCACACATTAGCACTTTCATGGAAAATTATGATATGATCAAGATAGATAGGTTTCCACAAGAGACACTGTACTTGAAGTTGTTTCCCAGCTCTCTTGCAGGTAATGCACGGGAATGGTTGCATAACCTTGATGATGAGACCTTCGAGATTTGGGATCAAATGATCGAGGTTTTCTTCGAGAGATTCTTTCCACCGGAGAAAACCAATGAACTAGTACGGAAGATCCACAATTTCTGTCAAAGGGCCGGTGAGACATATTCTGAGACGTGGGAACGCTTCCAGATAATGCTGCAGAAGTGTCTACATCACGGGCTAGATAAAGAAAAACAAGTGAAGATCTTCTACTTTGCTTTAAATGAGCACGACAGGAGCAATCTAGACTATGCAGGTTCCGGTTTTTTCTTGAACAACACTGGCACTAGGTGTTGGGAAATCCTAAAGAACATGGCTAGAAAGCAATCATGGGGCGACAGAGACACACCAGAATAGGTTCGAGTTGCAGGTGAGTCAAAGGCCATCAAGGAACTGAAAGACAAAATGGATCTCATAGCCAAGAAACTTGTGGAGAAAGAGGAAGAGTCCGATGAGGAGGCCCAAGTTAAATTCATTCAACAACAGGGTTACATGAGCAATGATTACTTTTGGAGAAAGGATAGAAAATTTTCATGGAAGGATCCAAACAACTTCCTCCAAGACCCGGATGCAAAACCATAGCCCTCTGCGGAGGACAAAAGCACTGAATTGCTCATCCAAGTAGTGAAACAGAATCAAGAGTTGATGAATATGTTCGGTAAGCAGTTACAGTCTCAGAGTGAGATGTTGAATAAATTTGGGCAGACGTTGCAAAGTCATGGAGTGCACATGAGGGCACTGGAGACGACTGTGGCCCAAATTGCTAATGAAGTGGCAACCATGAAACATCAAAATCAACAAGGACCGGCTGGGAATGCAGAGGCTTCTCAAGTACATCATCAAGTGAAGTATATATCTGTTATTAAGGAACCAGAGCCCCTGGCTGGGGAGGTCCATGAAAAGGGAAAAATGCATTTTGAAATGGAGGCTAAGCCCAGGGTGCCATACCCCCGTATCTTATATGGACTACCAGGCATATATTTCCCATTCAGGAAATCCCTCCAAGAACCCATCACAACCGTGCCCACATCTAGGCAAGAGGAGCAGGTAAAAGTGATATTATGTAGTGAATCCATTACCACCGAGAAGGATGGGCAACCACGAGCCACACCAAATGTGAATGACGTGCCAAAGCCTACGCCAGAGGGTGACATTGAAGAAGAGTTAGGGGAGGAGACCCCAAATAGCCCATATGTGCCACCGCACAAGCGCATAAAAGAGCATAGTGTGTCATTTCAGGATATTCAGAAGTCGAAGAAGGAGCATAGACACTACAAGAAGTTTTTGGAGATGTTTAGGAAGCTCCATATTATTATTCCGTTAGTGGAAATGATAGAAATGATTCCTGCATATGGAAAATTTATCAAGGACATCATCACCAAGAAAAGGCAGATAAAAGACATTGATGTTTGCTTTGTGAATGAGACGGTGAGCTCGATAATCACTAGAAGTGTACCAGAGAAGAAGAAAGATCCTGGGAGTTTCTGTGTACCATGCTCAATTGGTGGCCATCACTTTCCATATGCACAGTGTGATTCAGGCACTAGCATAAATCTTATGTCGTTATCCACATTCCAAAAGCTTGGATTGAAGACACCAAAGAAATCTGCCATGTCTATTGAGTTGGCAGATGGATCTATGGTGAAGCTATACGGAGTATGTGAGGATGTACTCGTCAAGGTCGACAGATTCATCTTTGTTGACTCAAGGTCAATTAGGTCAATGTTGACTCACGTCTAAATTGACTAAACCCGTGTTTTGATGATGGCTAACCATTCCACATATTGGTGTCTAATGTATCTACTTGAGTGATTTCAGATTTGGTATAGACACACTCCAAATGCCCTAACTTGCGCATATCAAATTGGAGAAAAGACAAGACAAAAGTCATACAAGTGCATGTTTTTGTAATATGATGTATATCCATTAGAATCATGTTGTAAATCACTTGTAATGATTGTATGATTTGTAATTAATCTTAGAAAAATATCAAGAGCACTTAGATCGAATATTAGAGCACTTTAGATGCAACTTTGAAAATTGATTACAGGCACTTTGTCGGTCGAGTTTCCCAGTCTGAAAACTCGACCGATCATCCTTGATCAATTTTCTGGAGATTACATCGGTCGAGTTGTGTTTACATAGAACTCGACCGATGGAGTAACTGACCAAATCGATTTTCATTGGTCGGTCGAGTTTCCTTAGGACAAACTCGACCGATGGTCTGAATATTGGCTTTGTCTTTTACTCTATCGGTCGAGTTACACTTATAGAAACTCGACCGATTGCACTGTACGGAAAAGTGTAGAAAAGTGTTTCTAGCCATTTTGGAGTTGCAACAAGTGAAAATATATCCATTGCAAGCCACAAAACGGCTAGTTTTTGTTCACAAGTGTTCCCAAAGGCTAAGAGGCATCCCCAACTATAAATAGGACCCCTTGGGCTTCATTCCAAGGTTGAGCATTCATTGCAAACTCAATGTGAGGTTCCTATTCTATAGATGAGTGCTTCCTACAGCCTCCTCTGTCTCTAAGCTTAATCACTTGCTACATCCATTAGAGTGAGTAGGAAATTTGTAAGAGAGCTAGTCCTACATGTATATCTTGTGAGGCTCTCACTTCCACCACCTCCATTTCTCTCATTTCAATCATTAAGATGAAGGTTCTCTCTCTTGTCCAAGAGAGGTGAAGAAGAACAAGGGAAGGAGTCCCTTGGTGAAGATCAAGGCTGAAGACTTGGAGCTAGAGTGGGTAAGCCCTTGGTGAAGGCAGAAGACTCCTTGCTCAAGTGGGTAAGACCTTGGTGGAAGCTTCTCTGAGTGAAGGTGAAGTCAAAAGCTGAAGATCCAAGAAGAGTGGGTGATCCCTGCAAGGCTGAAGACTTGTGCAAGAGTGGATAAGTCCTTGGAGAATGTCGAAGACTCTTTCAAAGTGGGTAAGTCCTTGGTAAGGTTGAAGACTCTTTGTATTGGATAGATAAGTCTTTTGTTTGGTCATGCATTGTATGTCTTATGAATGAATATAAGAGTGTAATAGTTTGGAAGTCCTAGAGGTTGACCTCTCTAGGCAAGTGGACTGACACACTTCTAGTTTGAAGTGTGGAACCACTCTAAATAGCTTGTCTAATTGGTGCATGTTCAATCTCTCTCTCCCTTGTTATGAATGTTTTAGTTGCACTCAAATTACCTATTTAGCAACCTTATCTTGTCATATATCTTGAAGGTTTAATGAATTTTGTTTAAGTGCTTTCAGCTCTATTCACCCCCCCTCTAGAGCACCAAATCTCCCATCTAGGATCCAACAATTGGTATCAGAGTAGGTCTTCTCCAAGCATACTTCAACAAGTAGGAGAAGATGGGTGACTACCTAGGAGGGAGATTCTCGACCATCCTTCCAATCTTTGATGGGAGCAATTTTCTATATTGGAGAAGAAGGCTTCAATTCTACATCCAAGGATCAAGTCTTGAGATGTGGCAAATGGTGAACAACCCATACGAGCTACCAAAGACAAAGATTGAAGAATGGGATGAAGCTACCTTGAAGAAAGCAACCTTGAATGCTAGAGCCATGCACATTCTCTATGCCTCCATGACCCCCACCGAGTTCAACCGGATTTCTTCTTGTGAGATGGCCTATGAGGTATGGAGAAAGCTATGCATCACTTATGAAGGGACGGATCAAGTGAAGGAAAGAAAAGTCTACATGCTCAAAGGGCTTCTTGAGAACTTCAAGATGGGAAAGGAGGAGAGCATAGCCAACATGTACTCAAGGCTCAACACCATTTTGAATGGTCTTGCTATTCCAGGACATCCTATTTCTAGTGGAGAGATCAACTCAAAGATCCTTAGAACTCTTCCCAAGCGGTGGGAACCCAAGGTGACTTCTATTGAAGAAGCATGGTCTCTTAGGGATATTCCTATTGAAGAGCTCATTGGAAATCTACAAGCACATGAAGCTACACTTGACAAGAGGGAGGAAGTAGAAAGACAAGAGAAGAAAGAGCTAAAGAGAATGAAGAAGGCTGAAATGAAGGCTCAAATTGAAGCTATCATGGAACAAGTCTCTCCATCCTCTTAAGCTAAAGAAGATGCCATGTACTCTAAGGGTAAACTCTACAAAGGCAAGTCCTCCTCCATTTGGTGCTTCACATGTAGAAAGAAGGGTCACTACAAGGAAGATTGCCCACAAGGCAAAAAGACCCATCTTCACAAGAAGAAATGGCAATCAAGCTCAAGTGGCTCCTCCAACTCAAGCTCAAGTGAAGATTCAAGTGAAGGACAAGCTCAAGCTCTAGTGATGAAGGAGAATGCCATTTTGCTCTTATAGCATCAACAAGTGAAGACTCAAGTGAGGTAAATCTAAACTCTTTAGATAAAGAATCTTTGATTGATATTATTCATGATATTAGTGCCTCTCTTAAGTCTTCTAAAAGGAAAAAGAAAAAGCTTGCTAAAATTGTTGATAATTTGCATGTAGAATTAGATGATCTTGAACATGCTAATTCTTGCTTGCTTGATGATAAAAATGATTGTCTTAGCCAAGTAGACTCTCTTAAACTTGAAAATGCTAGTTTTCTTGATAAAATTTGATTTCTAGAAACTCAACCTCTTATGACTAGTTCTAATGAAGAGCATACCTTAATTGTTGATTCTCTCATGCATGATATTGATGTTCTTAAATCTGAAAACAAGGACAAAGATTTTTTTTGAATGAATTAGAAACAGAAAATGCCTCCTTGCTAGCTAAAATCAATGGGCATGAATCTTGTTCTAGTTCTACTAGTAGAGAGAATGATGTTGTTGCTCTTCATATTGATAGAGATTCTCATTTAACTAAAGCTCTTTGCTTAGAAAATGATCTTTTGCATGCTAGAGATAATATCAATAATTTGTCTTCTACTATTGCTTCTCTTAAGCATGATAATGACAGTTTGAGATCATCCTTGCAAAGATTCTTAGTTGGTAAAAAGAGTCTTAATGACATCCTATACCATACTACTAAAACAATTGGTAGACATGGTTTAGGGTATGATAGTAGTCAAGGGAACAACAAAGATAAAGGACCTCCAATATTCTATGGAGAATCCTCTAGTTCCAAGACTATGGGCACATGCAACTATTGCAATGTTTTTGGTCATTATTCTACTTGCTGTCCATTTAGGAAATCACCCAAGAGCAATAGGACTTGGGTTGCTAAACTAACCCCTCTAGACCCAAAACATGATTGGGGACCATTTCATCTTTCTTCTTGTAGGTACCTGCAAATGGATTGACTTGAGCTATTGAATTGCAAATTGACTTCTCAATCCACATGAAAGAAGAAAGGTGAGATGTGTAGAGGGTGACAACAAGTGGAAAAAGCAATGGTAAGCACAAAGGTAAAGGTTTTTTTGCTTTTAACCATTTCTAACTTGTTTTTGTCAAGTTAGTGTGCACTATACATATGGTTTTTGATTCAAAACTGGAATTTTATGATTCTCTTCACACTCTTGCTCAAAAACTGTTTCTAATGCTTCTATAGTGCATTACTAACTTGCTTAGACATGTTTGGATATGGACTATATCTTTAGCATGCCTTCAAATATGTTTTTATGAAATATATGTTTTTTTTTACAGTTGCTCTGTCGGTCGAGTTTGCCCTATTAAAACTCGACCAATAGGCACCTATGGGTGTTGCCAGCAGTTGTCATCGGTCGAGTTGTCAATGCACAGAACCTGACCGATAACACTGTGCACAGAATACACAGTTGGCTTATTGAATGAGAATTTCCCTCTCAACTAGATTTTCTCAACCAATAGCCTTATTCTTTGGCACTCTCATTTGGTACCTTTATATATGCATATTTCCTTGTTCTAAATTGCCTATCTTGCTTACAACTCTATCTCTCTAATTGCTCTAAATTGGTATATCTATATCTTGCAATTACTTGCTTTGAGTTGTTTTGCAGGTTTTGATGATGATCTCCTTGGATATCTTCGTTGTGTCTAGAATTGCTTCCATTGTGCTCTAACTTGCTACATCTATCTAGGTGTATATCTTGTGTTGATACAACCTTGAGGTTCATAGGGGTAATCATCTTATGGTAAGGATGCATATCTAGTGAGTTATATCCTTTCATGCTTCTAAAATTGCTTATCTCTTTGTTTGGATATATCTCTACATCTACTCATAGCTTGCTTTATCTTGTGTATCTTTTGGTATCTCTTGCTATGATCTAGATCCTACTAGTAGTCCTAACTTGTGATAACATCTACTAGTAGTTCATATACATGTAGTTCTAACCTTGTTTATAATTGGCATCTTTGCTCGTCTATATGCTATGCTTGTATCTTGTCTCATACATGCTCAAGCTTGTTCCTAGAATTGCATATCTACTATCTTGAGTTGCTTGCATAACATTGTGATGCAGGGTACATAGATCTACATTATATGTAGAAATTGGAGTTTTTTTTTGAATTTTATGCAGATTCTTCTCCAGTTTTAGTTTTTGGTGCAAGACTAGTGTTTTTCATGCAGAAACAACCTTTTGAGCAAGACTCATTGCCCCGCGATGAGCTCTGATGGTTTTTGGTCAAATGCCATCATTTGGAGGGTCAAAATTGCAATTTATTGTTTTCCTGCATCACTTCATCTTGCTTTTTTGGGTTGTTCAAGTATATGCTTTAACTTGCTTTTCTCTCTATGCTTGGACAAGCCCCTATCTATGCTCTTCTACTCTCCTTATATATATTTGTGTTATCTCCTTTCTCTTAACAAGTGATGTTTCTTATTTCTTCATAACCCCACTTTTTGAAATGATAAAGGGGGAGAAAGGTATGTCTTCTTTTAAAAGAGGAAGAAGGCATGTCTTACATGAAGAGGAGAAGTATGTACATGTAAAGGGGAGAACATATATGAGTAGAAGACATAGTATTCTATAAATGTTATGAAAGCTAACCATGCAGGAGAAATAGCATCAATTGAGGGGGAGTATGAGAACTCCACTAGCATCAATTGAGGGGGAGCATATGAAGTCCATTCTATTGAAACCCCTAGGTTTTTCCAAAGGTATGACTTTACTTAAATGCTTTCAATACATTTATGGAATGGTTTGCCATCTTCAAAAAGGGGGAGATTGTTGACTCAAGGTCAATTAGGTCAATGTTGACTCACGTCTAAATTGACTAAACCTGTGTTTTGATGATGACTAACCATTCCACATATTGGTGTCTAATGTCTCTACTTGAGTGATTTCAGATTAGGTATAGACACGCTCCAAATGCCCTAACTTGCGCATATCAAATTGGAGAAAAGACAAGTCAAAAGTCATACAAGTGCACGTTTTTGTAATATGATGTATATCCATTAGAATCATGTTGTAAATCACTTGTAATGATTGTATGACTTGTAATTAAGCTTAGAAAAATATCAGGAGCACTTAGATCGAATATTAGAGCACTTTAGATGCAACTTTGAAAATTGATTACAGGCACTTTGTCGGTCGAGTTTCCCAGCCTGAAAACTCGATAGATCATCCTTGATCAATTTTCTGGAGATTGCATCGGTCGAGTTGTGTTTACACAGAACTCGACCGATGGAGTAACTGACCAAATCGATTTTCATTGGTCGGTCGAGTTTCCTCAGGACAAACTCGACCGATGGTCTGAATATCGTCTTTTTCTTTTACTCTATCGGTCGAGTTACACTTATAGAAACTCGACCGATTGCACTATACGGAAAAGTGCAGAAAAGTGTTTCTAGCCGTTGTGGAGTTGCAACAAGTGAAAATATATCCGTTGCAAGCCACACAATGGCTAGTTTTCATTCACAAGTGTTCCCAAAGGCTAAGAGACATCCCCAACTATAAATAGGACCCCTTGGGCTTCATTCCAAGGTTGAGCATTCATTGCAAACTCTATGTGAGGTTCCTATTCTATAGATGAGTGCTTCCTACAGCCTCCTCTCTCTCTCTAAGCTTAATCACTTACTACATCCATTAGAGTGAGTAGGAAATCTGTAAGAGAGCTAGTCCTACATGTATATCTTGTGAGGCTCTCACTTCCACCACCTCCATTTCTCTCATTTCAATCATGAAGATGAAGGTTCTCTCTCTTGTCCAAGAGAGGTGAAGAAGAACAAGGGAAGGAGTCCCTTGGTGAAAATCAAGGTTGAAGACTTGGAGCTAGAGTGGGTAAGCCCTTGGTGAAGGCAGAAGACTCCTTGCTCAAGTGGGTAATACCTTGGTGGAAGCTTCTCCGAGTGAAGGTGAAGTCAAAAGCTGAAGATCCAAGAAGAGTGGGTGATCCCTGCAAGGCTGAAGACTTGTGCAAGAGTGGATAAGTCCTTGGAGAAGGCCGAAGACTCTTGCAAAGTGGGTAATTCCTTGGTAAGGTTGAAGACTCTTTTTATTGGATAGGTAAGTCTTTTGTTTGGTCATGCATTGTATGTCTTATGAATGAATATAAGAGTGTAATAGTTTGGAAGTCCTAGAGGTTGACCTCTCTAGGCAAGTGGACTGACACACTTCTAGTTTGAAGTGTGGAACCACTCTAAATAGCTTGTCTAATTGGTGAATGTTCAATCTCTCTCTCCCTTGCTATGAATGTTTTAGTTGCACTCAAATTACCTATTTAGCAACCTTATCTTGTCATATATCTTGAAGGTTTAATTAATTTTGTTTAAGTACTTTTAGCTCTATTCACCCCCCTCTAGAGCACCTAATCACCCATCTAGGATCCAACAATCTTTCCCGTGGATTTCATTGTCATGGACATGCCGCAGCTAAACGGTTGTGAGATGCTACTGGGTAGGCCATTTCAAGCGACGACTGATGTTATCACTGCTATCGGGAGAGGTATCTTGATATTAGGAATTGGCAAGGAAAGAGTTGAGTTTGGACTGCCGAGTGATCCCCTAGGAACACTCCCTGATGCCCCAAGCTGAAGAGCTTTATTGCATCTAGCCTAAGACGTTTAAGTAGGGCGCTTGTTGGGAGGCAACCCAACTATTGGTAGTTCTTTCATTCTCTTTTGCATTTACAAGTTAGTTTGTTTAATATCATTTTTGTGTGTAAAAATGATACCTTAATCGTTTGTTCAGTGTGTAGAACTGAGTCAGAGTCGATACCATCGACCACAGTGTCGATCGTAGCGACGTAGGTACAGGGAAGTGGCTACAGAAAATTTTCTGAGTCGATACCATCGATGGCCTCATTGATGGTATCGACATACCATCAGCGACGTCGAAGAAAAAGATAGCTCCGAGTCGATAGTATCAACTACGAAGTCGATACTCACGAGAGCCCTAAACATTTATAGAAGAATTCGTCTCAGTGATCTCGATACCATCGACAACCCTATCGATGGTATCGACACGGCAACAGTAAGGACACAGCATTCGGGCCTCACGAGGGTACTCGAACCACACAGAGTCGATACCATCGACACACAAGTCGATAGTATCTACGCGACACGTCACCGATCCGCAAGAAGAAATCAACGGAGCCCACCATTTTTGGAAGTCGATCTGTGGGATGGGTCGATACCATCGACCCACGTCGATAGTATCGACACGTCACCGATCTGGGGCCTCAAATCCAGCAATCGACAACCGTCGATAGTTGCGAAGAGCGGATCACGCCTCCAGGTGTCGATACCATCGACACCCCGTCGATGGTATCGACGGAGCAGCAGTAGTGTCCGGATCAGTAATAAAAGGAAGGGTTGTTTCTCAATTCTCTTCACACCTTCATAGCTTCTTCCTTCAATCTGTGCTTGGAACATTGCTGAGTGACTGGAGACCTTCATCGAGTGTCAAGGGATCGACATATCTTCACTGGGCTTTGCACAGAGTAGAGATCTTCTTCTCTGACCTTCATCAAGCTCTATTTCTTATTACCCTTTCTCTCTATTCATGATGGTGAGGACGGCATGAGCTTCTTCTTCACGGGCAACCCCAATAAAGATTGAGACATTCATTCCTCCACCACCTGACTCCATTCCTCATCCTAGGATTGTTCATCCCTCAGCGGAAGTAAAGAAGATATACGAGGAGCTGCTCAAGCGGAAAATTGAACCAACCCAATATGTTGATCGGGCCATGATCTGTGACCTCGGGTTTGAGGCCAACCTCGCCTATATTCTTCAGGGGCAAGCTCAGCATACATGCAAGATGTCTGATGAGGTCGAGTACCATGCCGAGGGCCACCCCTTTTTCGGCGAGTGGCCAACGTACAAAGAACTGGTGGCGGAGTTTATGGCATCGCTTGACATATGCACCGTGCCTAATGACCTTATCACCACCGATAGGGAATGGATCAAGGGCCGTGTTTCTTTCCAGCTCTACAACAACAACTACACCCTCACCCTCCAATAGTTCAATTCCATCTACAACTGGAATCATGATTCCGAACAGCACAAGAGGCCGGACAACCAGACAGATTATGATAAAATCTTTGCCCAGCTGGTGACCGCGCCTCCAGGAAAGTCCGTCAACTATCATAACACATCCATCGCTGATTTTGAGCATCCATTTGTGTTGATTCTGCATCGCATGCTGTGCACGACTCTATTTGCTCGAGGCGATCTTTCACTCAATAAGTTTTAGGAGACGGACTTGTTCTTTCTTTATAAGTTGTTGAAACGAGAATAGCTCAACTGGGGCGCGTTTTTCTTAACACGTGTGCTGGCCGTGCAGAGGAGTACTCGACAAGCTCCTATCCACTTTGGGGGGCTTATCACACCGCTCTGTCTCTATCTTGGGCTGGATTTTTCCCAACTCACTCCACTGTCCAACAAGAATAAAGTCAATCTGCATCATCTACATCGCTCCAATCTTCTTATGCTCCATGATGGTGTGGCCTATGCACATTGCCATGTCAACCAGGAGTACCAGGAGTGTGCGCTTCCAGATCCCTTCTTCCACATCCAGGGAGCTCAACACTTTCGGTGGCCCATAATCGCCATCGACGACTCTGACGAAGAAGAAGACGGTAAAGACAACAACAATGACGATGGCAACGAGCATGAGGAGGAAGAGGAGGCTTTCACTCCTCTTCGTGCATGAGTGGCACCGCAGAAGCGTCCACGCTTCCACCTGGGTGCATCATCATCTTTGCAACCTTCTCCACCTCAGCCCTCTCAACAAGGAGAGGATGTCTATTCTATGCAGGGAATGTACTCCATGCTGCAGGAGATCCAACAGACCCAGTAGTAGCACACTGCCTCTTTC
This sequence comes from Alisma plantago-aquatica, assembly GCA_963693085.1. Taxonomy (NCBI): domain Eukaryota; kingdom Viridiplantae; phylum Streptophyta; class Magnoliopsida; order Alismatales; family Alismataceae; genus Alisma; species Alisma plantago-aquatica. The sequence continues at coordinate 349,941,214 of OY856414.1, forward strand.
GCCGATATTCAGGATACTACAAACCGGCTATTCTTAAATCAGCAGGCCATCTATGAGTATGAGTGCCTCCTCCTCGCCAACCAAGAAAATATTCACGACAGGTTGCATAGGATGGAGATGCAATAGCGGCCGTTCTATGATCATTACTGGAGCCAGAATTACTTTGGGGGATATCCGCAACCTCCGCCCATGCCCCCATATGATCCAAATTTTTAGGGGAAATATCCATCATGGGATCCCACCACCCCACAGTACCCACCACCTGAACAATGAATGGCATCACTGTTCCACCTGTTAAGATTGTTTTTTGACTATGGGGCCATAGTCAAATTCAAGCTTGGGGGGCGGAGATGGAACAATTTCTATCTTTTTCTAACTTTTATTTCTAGTTTTTATCATTTATTGCTTTTTCTTTTAATGTCTATCTAGTGTATCCACATGCTATCTAGTGTATCCGTGGATGTCTAATTTAATGTGTCATCTCTTTGTTTGTCACATGGGAGTTATGGGTCAATTTGAAATTTTTTAATGAAATTGCAAGCTTGCTTTGTTTGAACTTGAGCATATGACTTATGAAAATAATTGGGTTTGTCAACTTTAAAACATAAGACCACAACTGTACATGCCTATGATTCAAGAAAAGTGGACGGAATTAGATGTTGAGCCTGAACTGATCAAATGGTAATGAGACTTTAATCTGAAATGAGAGAGAGAAACCTCTTGATTTTACACATGTCAGTAAGGAGGGACATATAATATCTTCCAATGGTTCTATCAATTAATCTTGTGATCTATCCAATTCATCTTATTTACACTCCACCATAAGAATTGGATGCACTATACAGTTTGTCATCTCTTGATTGCATGACATGTAGATAGGATTGCATTGTAGCTAGTGTTTACATTTGTTGCATTAAAAAAATGTTGCATTATAATCCTGCATTCACAAATTTTAGAATACAGGTCAATGTCATTTTAGTTTCATTTTACATAACTTTAATCATCTTGTACAATGATGTGCCTTGCTTCTTCTGAAAATAAAGGACTTATTTCATACTATCTAAAAAGTCAAGTACAATTTAAAAAAAAGAGAAAAAAATAGTAGATATGTGAATAAGCCCAAGAAAAAGAGATTGAAAATTTCATATTGTTCTATTAAGCAAGATAAGGGCTTGAAAAATATGAAGATCGGAGAAAGAAAGGAATTTGTTCAACTGCATAATAAGAAGAACAAGCACATGTGTAGTTTTGTAGATATTCTATCTCTCGTTGGGATAGAATGATAGTGCATGCATCATTCCACCTAAAATGTAGCATTAGGACATTTTCACGTGCATTTTTCATCATGATAGGTTATTAATTTTTGTGTTGCATGATTGACTGTTATGTGCTTCCATTTCTTCCACAGCCACCTATTCCATCCACCCGTTGCTCTAATTGGTAGGCCACTCGTGATTATCTCCTCATTCATTAATATCAGGAGATCTGCTCCCATTTAGATGGTAGTTAGGAAACGAGAAACATAGATAGAAGATCACAAAGATGCACCAAGTCTGTACCGGAGGATTTTATTACATTAACTTCCTTATTTGATAGTGTTCACCAATCTTGGGGTGGATATCTCTTATGGATGATCATTGTCACCTAGAGGGTAATTATCATCCTGTGGTTAGTGAGGGCCGGTATGTGAATGTCTGGTGGGGATCATATGGCAATGTCTATTGTAATAATATGTTCTTTAGTTGACGCTCATAATTTTATTCTATAGCTTTGCTGCTCGAGGACGAGCAATGTTTAAGCTTAGGGGAGTTTAATGCGATGATTTTGAGTCTCTTATATAGACTAGTTTTACATGAATTTTATGTGTTTATTAGTCACTTTTGTGGTTAGTATCACATGATTCATTCGTTTTAGTCTATAATCTCATTTTGTATCAAATCTCTCATATTTTATCTTTTTGATTATAAATGATCGCATTGATATGTTTAAGCATAGCTGATTCGGCTTTATCTTGCAATTTCAGGAAGAACAAATATACACAGCTGTCGATACCATCGACATCCGTCAATAGTATCGACATGGTCACAAAGAGACAGTCACAAGGAGCCAAGATGAGTCGATACCATCGATTGGGAAGCCGATGGTAGTGAGATACCTATAGTGAGCCAGTAATTAATCGGTCGATACTATCGACACAAAAGTCGATACTATTGACATTGCCCAGCTTCAGTGTCAGATTGGTGATAAAACCGATGCCTAAAGGTGTCGATACCATCGATCCGTGTCGATGGTATCGAGTCTGCATCAGGTGGAACATCAGAGAAAAAAGAGAACGTGCCGATACTATGGCGGGTCGATACCATCGACCCGCGTCGATGGTATCGACACCGTCAGATCAGTTTCTACTTCAGATCGGCCCGAATCGGACGGTGGTGATCTTTTGGAAATCTAAAGTGGTCCATATACCTAATTTCGGTGGCCCTAAGGAGGGTATCACATCATTAGTCATTGCACACGTCTCGAGGAGAGGTAGAGAGAAGAACGGAGCCCAGAATCATGCCTCGATCATTCCAAGAGTCGTAGAAGACGTTTTCCACCGCCGGAAGGCTGTAGATCGCACACTCTACGTCAAGGAATGCCCGGATATCCTCTATCTAGGGGTTTGCATCACTTTTATTCACGTTTTCTCCATGTTTTCCCTTTCTCTCATCATGTCTTTCACTGAGATGAACATGTGGGGCTAATCCCTTTTGTCTTTAGGACCGGGAGTAGCCCGGGTAATCGTTGTATGACATTTTTACCATAGTAATTCATATTTTGTCTCTTAAATCCGTGGTATGATTTCATTTTCTCCATTATATCATTATGATTAATCACCCTAATGATAATCTAATGCCTTTAATTGCTTTGAAAGAAGAATTAACGGTTGAAAAAAGACGAAATTCACATTAACTAATAAATTCTTTGAACAAGGTGATGTACGGTTAATGGTGGAAACCCAGAGTATGGTCGTCATGCACCTAGTTTAGGGTATAGGTTACTACTACCGTGGAACTGACCTAGATTTAGGTAGTGAATTGTATCACAACAGTGAACAATTCTGAATACATGCCACTACCCAGAATGAGAGACAGATTTGATTAATTATGTAGGAATGAATACAATGAGAACCCACGGTGAAACCACAATCCTAAAGCTTCCCATCTAAATTGATTAAACTAAATATTTAATTGATTGCTTTGTTCTCTTTTATTTTTCTTTTATTTTTTTCAATCAACTCTCAAACCTTTTTAATTAGTCTAGCTGATCACGAGTAGTTTGTAAGTAGTCTACCGACATTTCAGTGTCCCTGTGTTTGACTCAGACCTCACAAAGGCCTATATTACTCTGACGCGTGCACTTGTGTTATACGCATGGTAAAATCATGTCAAGAACAATTACCTAATTCCTTTTATGAGCTGAAGAAGACAATAAAGGAGTTGGGATTACATTATGTGAAGATTCATGTTTGTCAAAATGGTTGCATGCTATTTTGGAAGGAGTCTGCTGATAAAGACGTCTGTGATACATGTGGAGAATCAAGATGGCTAACGACTTCAACACCATATGATGATGAAGAGCTAGTAAAAAAACCCAGAAGAACACCTGCCAAAGTGCTCAGACACTTTCCACTTATACCACGGCTGAGGAGGTTGTTCATGTCATCAAAAACCGCTTCCTTAATGAAGTGGCATGCAGAAGAATATAAAAAATATGACAAGTGAAGACACCCGGTAGATTCACCTGTATGGAAAACATTTGATGTTATCATCCAGAATTTGCTGCATATGCTAGAAATATTCGATTGAGACTTGCCACTGACGGATTTAATCCTTTTGGGACAATGAGTAATTCTCATAGTACATGGCATTTTGTAATTATTCCATATAATTTACCTCCTTGGTTGTGCATGAAACAAGAGTATTTTATGTTGTCCCTACTAATTTATGGACCATCTTTGCCACAGAATATAGATGTTTACTTGCATCCATTGATTGATGAGCTGAAAGAACTATGGAGTACTGGTGTTCAAACATATGACGCTGGAGCTAAGGAATTCTTTCAGATGCGTGCTTCTTTATTATGGACTATTAGTGATTTTCCAAGATATGCACATCTATCTGGTTGGAGTACTACAGGCTACAAAGCATGTCCTTATTGTAATAAAGATATTGTCTCACATTGGTTGCCACATAGTCGTAAAGTTTGTTACAGAGGACACCGTAGGTTTTTTCCAGCTGGCCACAAATTCCGGAAAGAAGCTAGGGCATTTGATGGTGAGAAAGAATTTAGGAGTCCACCTAAACCTCCTTCTCGAGCTGAAATCTTGTCACAATTGGATGGAGGAAGCACTATAATTGATAAGAAAAGGCCAAGAGGTAAAGATTCGACACACAATTGGGATAGGAAAAGCATATTCTTCGAGCTACCATATTGGAAATCTAACATTGTAAGGCACAATCTAGATGTCATGCACATTGAGAAGAATATATGTGAGAGTATTGTTGGAACATTGCTAGGTCTGAAGGATAAAAGTAAGGACAACTTGAATGCAAGAAAGGATTTGGAGGATATGAGAATTAGATTTCCGCTTCATCCACAAACTATTGGCACACATTCCATACTACCTCCAGCTTGCTATACGATGAGAAAAGAAGAAAAAATATCATTTTGCAACCTCCTAAAATCTGTCAAAGTTCCAGATGGGTATGCATCTAATATATCTAGATGTGCACGGCCGGCGGATCAGAAAATGCTACCAATGAAAAGTCATGATTATCATGTGTTGATGCAACAACTTTTGCCATTAGCTGTCACTGTGGCTTTGCCCAGTAAGAATGCTAAGTCATGTATTATTAATCTTTGTTGCTATTTTTAGAGGTTGTGCACTAAAGTCATAGATCCAAATGATTTTGCTGCATTGGAAAATTCAACAGTTGTGACACTTTGTGAGATGGAGAAGATTTTCCCTCCATGTTTTTTTGACATAATGGTGCATCTATCAGTCCATCTCATTTTTGAAGCTAAGATAGTCGGCCCTATTCAGTATCGTTGGATGTATCGAATTGAAAGGTAACTTTTCATACGTCGTGATGACTTCACCTATTGGAATTTAATTTTTAATAATATTTTCACCAACTTTGTTATCAGGTATCTACAGACCCTAAAAGGATACGTTCGTAATAAAAGATATCCAGAAGGATCAATAGAAGAAGGATATATAGCTGAAGAGTGTCTTACTTTTTATTCAAGATACTTGGATGGAGTTGAAACAAAATTAAATCGGCCAAATAGAAACGATACTGACGAAATAAATTTGGAAAATGAGCCAACACATGATAGTGATGATTGGTCGATTTTCTCGACAGTAGGTCGTGGTGTTGGTAAAATGATAGCATGTGTCTTGGATGAACATACATTGCAACAAGCCCATAAGCATGTACTATTCAATTGTGATGCAGTTGCACCCTACATTAAGTAAGTTAGTGACAATTGTCTTCTATTATTAAAATAGTATTACATATTCCAATTACATATTGCACATATTTTGTTTTCAGGAAGCACTATGATATCATTAGGCTAAAACATCCTCATAAGTCCTTAAAGGAGGTACAGAGAATACATAGTAACTCATTTGATGGATGGTTTAAGGAACATGTAAGTTAATTTATCATAATTAAATTTTTTATGCTTCGTGATTAAATACTAACAAACTTTTCTTGTGTTAGATTGAGACACTCCTAAGAACAGAGATGGTGGATGATAAAATCAAGTTTCTTTCTCAAGGTCCACATCAATTGGTCGTTAAGTACAAGGGCTACATTATCAATGGTCACAGATTCCATACCAAAGCAAAAGATTGACATCTAACAACACAAAATAGTGGAGTCTTTCTGGTATCTAAGACTGATTGTTATGCTAAAACCACTGACCGCAATCCAATTACTAGAGATGTTACCTATTATGGTGTTTTGAAGGATGTTATTGTGCTCAATTATTATGAACACTTTAAGGTGACATTATTTAAGTGTGATTGGGTGGACATCTACTCCAAGAGGACAATCAAGCATGATGAACATGGGTTGACTCTTGGTAATTTGAGATGACTTCAATCAACTGGAGAACCGTATGTAGTGGCATCTAAAGTTGGACAATTATTTTATGTAGAACATGTCACTACAAAAGGGTGGCATTTTGCTGTAAAGATTCCCCCACGAGATACGTTCAACATGGAAGATCCATCTTGTAGTGAGACTGTCGAAGCTTATGTGCAAGGTGAACCTAGAGATGGGCCATCAATGACAACAGAGGATGAAAATGCAGACTGTGACATAGTTAGATTGGATATGGAAGGAATTACTATTGATAGTTCAACAATTGAGAAAGACCAATCCCAAATTCAGCAGGATAACAAAAGTGTATATCAAAGTGATGAGGATGACAATTTTGAATGAGAAAATTACAAAGTAGCAACCAATGTTTGTTTTAGTTTGTCGTTATTATTTGACTTATATATGCCTATTTTGTTGGCATGAAGTTTCCACAGTCTAAAATGTATCTGACATATTTTAGTTGCATGCTTCTATGTGTGTTGGATTATCTCGCATATTCTCGAGAGATAAGGTTGTCTAATCAGCTCCTTCAATGTATTGCAGCCTAGTCAAAGTGGTATCTAAAAGTAGTATCGAAAGTAGTATGTTCTGCTTCAATTCTGATGTCCAACTTACTAACAATGATGATCACCTTTTGCCTTGCCTTAATGTAGGTGTATGCAATCAGAGTTTCATTTTTATGCAATCCTCTTCACTAACACTGCTACTAGCTCTACTGTTACTGATACGTTGACAATGACTTCGTGTACCTCTGCAGTTTTGCGTCCTAATTTCTCTGAAGAGGTACATTAAGTCTTTCTCAACATGTCAGAACTATGCTCTGGTGGAGAAGTCTATGAATAAGCCTCAAGAAAGAATGGTTTCTCCAAGAAATTAAAGGCCATTCTCGAGAGATAAGGTTGTCTGATCAGCTATGTTGATGTATTGCAGCCTAGCCAAAGTAGTATGTAAAAGTAATATCTAAAGTAGTATGTCCTGCTTAAATTCTGATGTTATACTTACTAATAATGATGATCACATTTTGCCTTGCCTTAGTGTAGGTGTATGCAATCAAACTTCATTTTTATGCAATCCTCTTCACTAACACTGCTGCTAGCTCTGTCTGTTACTGATATGTTGACAGCAATTTCGTGTACCTCTGCAGTTTTGCATCCTAATTTCTCTGCAGAGGTACATGAAGTCATTGTCAACATGTCAGAACTATGCTATGGTGGAGAAGTCTACGAAGAAGCCTCAAGGAAGAATGGTTTCTCCAAGAGATTAAAGGCCATTCTCGAGAGATACGGTTGTAAATGTCTTTTTGCTTCCTACTCTGGAAAGTCTTCTTGCATGTTTTGCAGTTACTAGTTTTTTTTCATGTGGTGGTTGCCATGACTGGTGATGGTGTCAATGATGCACCTGCTCTGAAAATGGCATACATTGGTATTGCCATGGGAATTTTTGAAACTGAGGTGATTATATTCTCTATGGGAATTTTTATATCTATCTTCTTGTCTTTTAGTAATTATTATCGATAATGATGTTTCTTCTCTTTTTATGTGTTAGTCCAGGTTGCCAAGGAGGCTTCAGACATGGTTCTTGCTGATGATAACTTCAGTACAATCTTTATTGCAGTTGACGAAGGGAGATCTATCTATAACAACATGAAGGCCTTCACCAGGTTCTGCTCTTATTAATCATTTTATGCTTTCTTACCTTACTAAAATTGTTTCAACTTATTATGTATAGACTATAGTTTATGAGAACATTGGATGAGATTGAGTTTGATTATAATCTTTTGCTTTTACATAATTGTCAAGATTTTCAGCTTTGCCCCCTTTCTATAATCTTCTTAGTTGTGTGCTTAGCTAAATGTCTAAAGCTTTTCTGCATGGAAAACTCTATTCAGCTGACATAATGTGAATGGTACAATTGAAATTATCACCCCTGTCGAACTTATTAGGAATGGTGAGAAGGTGGGTTCTTGTGAGGCTTCCCTTCTTGCAAAGCTCAACATTAGGCCCTTCTCATATGGACTGGTTATGATGTCAGTTTATGACAGTGGATCTGTATTCAACCCTGAGGTCCTTGACCTTACGGAAGATGATTATTTATAAATTTGGCAATGGTGCTATCTTCCCTGATACTATCTTATTGCATGCTAGTGTTGTAAGTTTTTTTGTCTTACATTTGCATGCAAGTGCTCAATGTTTTGCTCACTTCATGGCAGGATCCTAGCAAGTTTGCAGTTGTTGCTGCCCCTGCTGCTGCTTCAGGCTATGCAGTTGCACCTGTGGCTTCTTCTTCCAAGGTGGAAGAGAAGAAGGAAGAACCTACTGAGGAATCTGATGACTTTATGGCCGGATTATCATATGTTATCACTACAGCTGAGAAGAAGGATGGCCCTTCATTGCAGTTTAGCTGGTCTAATCCTACAGAAGCTCACAACTACTTGGAATGCTAGAATGGAGTTGTATGTTTTTGTAAGAAAATGAGTTTGTATTCCTTTGGGGGGTCTCCAAGTGCAAATTGAGTTGATATCCAGTTAGTGATCATGTCTAGAATATGTACCATATATAGTCATATGTGATGGTGTTGTATTGAATATAAGGGGCAAGGTAAAATGTCCTCCCCATGTAATTGTCATTTGATTATAAATAAAAAAGTTCAATACTTTTGGAAAAATGTGTTCGACTTCAATTGGCATTCAATTAGAAAACTTGATCATGAACTATAAATTGACTGACTAAAATCCATAAAAAATTAGTAATGCAGAACTCGTATGTCATTACTAGCTTTTTTCATAAGCCACTACATTCAATCAAAATTGTTTTATACAACAACATTATACAAAATAGTGGCATTTGTATAAAAGCCAAATGATGGATAATGGCTTTTATATAAATGCTAAATGATGGTTTAGTGGCCTTTATGTGGCATTTATTCGAAGCCACTAAAGACAAACATTTAGTGGCTTTTACAACTTAAGCCACTATCTTCCTAGTGGCATTGGCGCTAGAGGTATTTTTTAAAATGTCAACAAATGTCGCTAAACCTATTTACTGGCTTTTTTTTCAGTGGCATTTCTGAAAGGCCGCTGATGTGAATGTTTTCTGTAGTGTTACCCACTCCAGCTCCAAGTCTTCAGCCTTGATCTTCACTAAGGGACGCCTTCCCTTGTTCTTCTTCACCTCTCTTAGATAAGAGAGAGAACCTTCATTGTAACGACCTCGCCTCCCAGTAACCCCCAATTATGGGAGACCAAGAGGTCAGAGTCGTTATCCCGATTTCCGGATCAAAGGTTTGACAAATAATTAATAATAATTATTAAAGATTAAATGAGGAAGCTACGCTCTGATACCAAATATAATGACCCCGCCTCCCGGTAACCCCTAATTAAGGGAGACCAGAAGGTCAGAGCCATTATCCCAATTAACAGAATCAAAGGTTCGACAAATAATCAATAATAATTATTAAATTCTACCAACTATACTGAAAAGCTGTAAAAAAATAAAAACTTTGCATACCTTTTAAAAACTTAGATCTTTAAAATTCTATCCACATATGAATTCTACTCTAACTAATCCTACTTGTATTGTTATTTCAAGATCTTGTATGTGTGCTTGCTTGGATTTCTTACTTGCATGGAATATTTCTATCTCAAATCATCAAATCAGGTATGTGGTTACGCTTATGAATAAGCTCTCTAGTTTCACGGCGATTCCCGAATGTTTTATCAGTTGCTTGGAAATAAATTTTGGATGCCTATTTATTTCATGCAACTATAAAGTGACTATGATTATCACTATAAATGTGCATACATTACTGGCTCAGATCCTGGTCCACCTATGTGGCTTTGTAAAGGCTAGAAAGGGGTAACCTAGAGCAAGGTCTAGGTTATCGTGAGTTAGAAATTGGGCTACCCACGTGTAGTGCCATGAGACTCTTTAGCATGCCATGAGTTAAGGAGTGGGCTACCTATGGGTAGTTCCATGTGACTCAACCCTAGAATATGGTTCACCTGTTAGGTGGGATCATGAGGGGTTAAATGGGGATCTACCATAAGGAAGGTAGCATCCAGGTTCACTGCAGGGACAACACAGAGGCTAGGGTGTGTAGGGATTGAGCAGTTATGCGGAAAACATAAAGTTGTTTGTTTAAAACATGATTGGATGATTACATTGTTATCATAGTTGCATGATTATTGTTTCCCCCACATACCAGCTTTATGCTGACTGACGTTTTGTTTGTCAGCATTTTAGGTACAAGTGAAAAGAACAAATAGTAAAGTGACATATGTGGAATTAAATGTGATTTAAAATACAAGGAGGATTAGTTAGAGTAGAATTCATATGTGGATAGAAGTTTAGAGATCTAAGTTTTGAAAAGGTATGCAAAGTTTTTATTTTTTTTACAGCTTTTCAATATAGTTGGTAGAATTTAATAATTGTTATTGATTATTTGTCAAACCTTTGATCATGTTAATTGGGATAATGGCTCTGACCTTCTAGTCTCCCTTAATTGGGGGTTACCGGGAGGCGGGGTCGTTACATTCATCTTCATGATTGAAATGAGAGATGGAGAGCTGGTGGAAGTGAGAGCCTCATAAGATATACATGTAGGACTAGCTCTCTTACAAATCTCCTACTCACTCTAATGGATGTAGCAAGTGATTAAGCTTAGAGAGAGAGAGGAGGCTGTAGGAAGCACTCAACTATAGAATAGGAACCTCACATAGAGTTTTGCAATGAATGCTCAACCTTGGAATGAAGCCCAAAGGGTCCTATTTATAACTGGGGATGCCTCCTTGCCTTTGGGAACACTTGAGAATGAAAACTAGCCATTTTGTGGCTTGCAACAGATATATTTTCACTTGTTGCAACTCTACAACGGCTAGAAGCACTTTTCTGTACTTTTCTGTACAGTGCAATCGGTCGAGTTTCTATAAGGGTAACTCGACCGATAGAGTAAAAGACAAAGCCGATATTCAGACCATCGGTCGAGTTTGTCCTGGGGAAACTCGACCGACCAATGAAAATCGAACTGGTTAGTTACTCCATCGGTCGAGTTCTGTGTAGTGTAAACTCGACCGATCAAAAGTCATTTTCAATATCCAATCAGGATCGGTCGAGTTTGCAACTCACAGAACTCGACCGATGAACAACCTGATGTGAATTTTGGAAAATGGCTTTTGAGTGCTTAAACATTCGATCTAAGTGATCCTAATTTTTTCTAAGCTTAATTACAAGTCATACAATAATTACAAGTGATTTACAACATGATTCTAATAGATTTACATCATATTACAAAAATGTGTACTTGTACTGACTTTGACTTGTCTTTTCTCCAATTTGATATGCGCAAGTTAGGGCATTTGGAGTGTGTCTATACCTAATCTGAAAACACTCAAGTAGAGACATTAGACACCAATATGTGAAATGGTTAGTCATCATCAAAACACGGGTTTAGTCAATTTAGACGTGAGTCAACATTGACCTAATTGACCTTGAGTCAACACAAATATCTTTTCCCATATGAAGCATGAGTAGTTATTCTTTTTTATCGGTATATTCCACTAAAGGGGAAGGGAAAGAAAGGAGGGCATATTGCACTAAAGTTGGATATGTCCAAAGCATATGAAAGGATGGAATGGGCGTTTGTTGACTATGTGCAAGAGAAGATGGGGTTTGGGGAAAGATAGAGGAGGAAGATTTTACAGTGCATCTTATCGGTTAGCCATGCTTTTGCCGTTCACGGGGACAGGACCAGAACAATTAAACCTTCCAGAGGACTACGATAGGGTGACCCATTCTCTCCTTATCTCTTTATTATTTGTGCTGAGGCCTTTTCTGTGGCTATTAATCTTGCTGTTGAAATTAAGCTTATACATGGCATCTGAGCTTGCAGACGCAAACTAGATATTTCTCATCTTTTCTTTGCAGATGACAACATCCTTTTTGCTAGAGCTACAACTACAGAGTGCTTGAAGGTAGCCGAAATTATCAGCCAATATGAACAAGCATCAGGTCAAGCATCAAGTCAAAGAATAAACTTGGAGAAGACAGAAGTGGCTTTTTGCAGGGGGTACAATATGAGTAAAGACAGTCCATCAAGCAACTGATAAACGTTACTGAAGTTGACAGACATGCAAAATACCTGGGGCCACCAACGGCGGTGGGAAGATCAAAGAAACATGCTTTCAACTTCATCCAAGAACGAGTCAATAAGAAATTGCAAGGGTGGAATTTTTTTTGGGAAAAAACCCAAATAGCACACTTTTACAAAAAATATTACCGAAATAACACTCTCTCCAACTTATTTCCCAAACTAGCACACTTTTAACTAAAAGCGCCACAATAAATGACGTTTTACTGGTGCTGGGAACAAAAATATCAAACTGATTGGCGTCTTACGTTAAAAACGCCAAACTAATTGGCGCTTTACGTTAAAAACGCCAAATAATTGGGCGCTTTACGGTAAACGCCACGTTAAGGAGCGTCTTCCATCAAGTTGATGTTCCTATAATAAAACGCCAAACTTCTTTGGCTTGAGTTCTCAAACGTGCTTGACTCCGAACTGCATGCATGTTTGTCGGTCGTACTTACCGACGTACTGTCGACCTCATGGTGGACGTGCTGCTTCACTCGTCCCTCCTTCAAGAGTCCCAGACCCTGAACATCAACCCAATGAGTACCGACGGCGGAGGAGGAGTACTATACGGCGGCACATCAGCGACTGCTTCACTAGAGCTGAACCCAATACTCGGACCGACGACCACCAGCTCGGTGGATCTCCCTTGCAGCAGCATCCCTCCAGCACTCCAAGACGCCCTTTGGTGGATGACACCGTCGGACCTCCTGAGCGCCGCGCTAATGGCGCCGACACCTAACAACACAGCCACGGCCGTCCCGCAAGACGCCAGCTCGGGTGGGGCCTCCCCCCACCTGGACATCCCTGTCGAATCGGCAAGTGGGTACCTTCCAGCTGTCTGTAAAGATGAGGCTGGGGTAAGCCTGCAGCCCTCTGCAATTCTTCCCACTGTGCCGGGAATAATACTGCTAGCCATGGATGTGCCGTGGTGGGCGTGTGGAGGGACCTGACGGCGATCGACCTGCTGCACTAGTGGCAATGCTACCTCTTCTGGTGACTCCCAAGAGTCCTCGGAGATGTATGAGCATGGAGGCTCCTACACAAACAGCGGAAGGAGTTGGCAGTCGTCGACATAAGCTTCCAGCCCGTGACCAACCGTACACAGTTAGTGAACGATGCGGCTGCCAATATTATTTCTTCTTCCCTTATAACCTGGGACCGCTGCAAGCGGACAATGCAAAGGGACGACGAAAACAACAGCAAGGATGTATCAGCGGTAGTGGCGGCCCGCTACTGCAGTACGCAGTGAACACGTCGGCCACAACAGCAGCCGGGACCTCGTGAACCCCACCTGCACAGCATCGACGAAACCGTCGAGGAACAGTAACTTGGTGGAAGACGCCCTTAATGTGGGTTTACTGAAAAACGTCCAGTTGATTGGCGTTTTTAAAGCGCCAACTAGTTTGACATTTTTAATGTAAAATGCCAATTAGTTTGACGTTTTTAACATAAAACATTAGTTTGGCGTTTTTGTTCCCAACACTAGTAAAACCTCATGTATGTATTGTGGTGTTTTTAGCTGAAAGTGTGCTAGTTTGAGAAATAAGTTGGAGAGAGTGTTATTTCGATAATATTTTTTTGTAAATGTGTGTTATTTAGATTTTTTTTCTTATTTTTTTATCTAAACCAGGGAAGGAAGTCTTAATCAAGAATGTGGCACATGCAATCCCAAATTACTTGATGAGTATTTTTCAACTCCCGAGCTGGATCATTGAAGCTCTGAAGGCTTTTTGAACCTCATGTATTGTGGTGTTTTTAGCTGAAACTGTGCAAATCGAAAAAGCAAGGAGGGATGGGATTTATGGACATTAATGTGTTTAACCAAACACTCAAGCAAATCTGGTGGCTCTTCCAAAGACATGACACGTTAGCACACATAGTGCTTAAATTTAAATACTTTCCACACACATCAGTTCTAGAGGCCTCTCGGGGTCATAACCCGAGTTATGTGTGGAGGAGTCTATGGGGATCAAAGCACTTAATCCTAGAAGGGACGAGGTGGGCTGTCGGGAATGGAGCCAGTATAAGCGCTTGGACACAACACTGGATACAACACTGGATTTCGAATGTAGGGACGAATGTGGCGATAGCTAGGCCTTTGAACATGCACTAGGTGGAAATGGTCAGGGACTTTATGGACCAGCAGGGCCGAAGCTGGGACAGAGATCTTATATACCGAATTTTTCCTGAGCACACCACCAAGGCTATTTGTAGTATTCCTCTAAGCATACGTGACGCACATGACACCATATTTTAGTGGCCGAGTCAAGACAGTAAGTACAGCGTCAAGACTGGTTACTGGCTGGGGACTCTTGGTGGCAACTGATCTGGCTAAGGGGCTAGCCGCTGAAGGTAGCACACTTCCTCTGAAGAGGTGTACGGGAAACCTAGGAATGCTGGGAAGGCTTTTTGACCGCTACAGTGACCCGGATGGAATTTGCAGACTGTGTACAAGAGGGAAGGAGACGATCTAGCATATGTTGTTTGAATGTGATAATGCCAAGAGAATGTCACCCGAGTATTCAAGATTTGATCATTAGAATGGCACACGAGGAACCGGCCACTGCTATATGAGAACTGATGAACGACAAGGAGGAACAAGACGGAGATGAAATAGTAGCAACGATGTGGGCAATTTGGACACACAGGAATAAACGAATCTTTAATCAATCTGAACATGACATCCGGTATACGTACAGCATGACTCAGGCTCTGGTTCGTGATTTTATGCAATATGACAAAGCGACCCACGCCGGTGCCGCACAATAGACGCTTCCACAACACAGATGGAGGCCCCCAGACCAAGGGTACTACAAGCTGAACTCGGATGCAGCGTGGAAGAAAGGCAGAAGGACAAGACTCGGACTGGTCTGACAGTTGGGGAAGATGACAGCAATAGAAGGTAGCAACGGAGAAGATGTCTCAAACCCTCTACTTGCAGAAGCTATGGCTGTACGCGAAGGACTGATAGCTAGCAGAAGAATGGGTATTGACAGACTGCAGCTTGAGACGGATTCTAGAGTGCTACGGAAGGAGTTCCACTCTACTGATAGGAGACGTGATCAGCTGGGCATTGTCGTAGAAGACATCAGCACCCTTAGTCGAGATTTCACTTTCTTTAGTCTGGCTCATGTGAACAGGCTGGTTAACAGAGTAGCACACAAGATAGCAGCCATAGCTAGTAGTAGAAATAGTAGTTTTTCCTTTCTGCATAATTTCCCACTTAATTTGTGTTCCTTAGCTTCTGCCGACTTGGCATAATTTAATACAAAAGGGGTTTTAAAAAAAAAGTTATTCTTTTTCATAATTTTGAAATTCTTATTTTCTTAGATATTGCTTATGGGTCCTCTGATCTCACATGCTTTATGTTGGATGCTCTCATCCTATTATTTCATATGGACTAAACTTATACTTGTCTTTTCCTATTTATGTGCATGCTTAGACTAGCTTTATATCTTGTAGTGGTACATATGTACAACTATATTTACAGGGACGTGCTTTTTCACCCAAGGTGTGCTTTTCTACCCATTATTTACAGAAGCATGCTTTTCTACCTAGGGTGTGCTTTTCCTCCCATTATTTTAGGTTGAGATCCAATGGTGTCTCAACCCTGCTTGAAATGATTTTAGTCTTTGTTTGTTACATTCACAATTTATGCTTTGATATTGTTAATGGAAAATTTTGAAAGGCAAGATTCCCTACTTGACAATCTTTAGTTAGACATGCCTCATCTTTTGACCCGGTACATTTCTCTTGGCACTTATTTTTCTTGATAATCCCTTATTTTGATACTCTTCTTTTAAACTTTTTAAAGTAATGTCTAGTTGTTATTTTCTGCACATACTTAGTTTTTGCTGACGTCCTTTCCTTTTATTTTCTTCCTCATGGGTGTTGTTTTTCAACCCACCTAGAGGTAGCCCAACCTAAGGAGTTGGACGTGGAGGACTTTGCATGGAGACATAGATCTAGCTACTGGAGAAGACTCTTAATGGGAGGCAGATTTGAGATAGATTAGACATCCCTCTACTTTGATCCTTATGTTCCAACTTTCATGTAAGTCTTATATGGGAGATAATGTTGTACTTTTATAAAATTGAATATAGTCAAGAAATATATTTCTGGTACTATACATTGGTCTCTTTTTGTATATCATCATTTGAGAAATAAGAAGAAAAAATTACACCTATTCCATCATATGTTTTTAGTGTGTTTGAAATAGATGGATTTATTCTCGAATTTAGTAGGGAGTTGGTGGGTCCCCTCTCAGGTCCCACTCCTTACAAGATGGTATCATAGCTATAGTGGTTGGATTTCTGATTATTTCAATTTTGTCTCCCTAATTAGAACCTTTGCCTTATATAGTCACCATCTAAGTGAGATATCCTAGAGATGAACTATAATAATTCATGAGATGATGAAAGGTCAATTTAGAATCATAAGAAGTATATATAAGGATCATGATGAGTAAACCCTTATGTGAAGAGGCTCTAGTTGCACAAACCCTATGATGTAGTTTAGTAGTGACATGTATCTTTGAATATAATAGGGTTTCAATTGATGATGGAGTTAGGTTGTGAGGAAAATGAAGTAGTAGGATAGGGAAATATTAAATGGAAATTGTGACTTGGTTTCTCACTTTGATTTTGGGCCCTATCTTCAATTTGTATCATAAAGTTTTGTCATCAAATTATTTTATTTATATTTTTATGTACAAAAATAAAGTTTTTTTATTTAATCGAGGTTTTCTTGAACTAAGTCACAATGAAGAGATATGTGGATTTTTGGTAAAGAAACCCTAAAATAAGTTGAGTAGAGATCTCAACCCTAGTTTTATGTATGAAGTAATGACTAGGAAGATATATCTTATGATAAAGGTTTAGTTAAATTACCCTTTGTATCTTATGACCTTTGGTTGATGAAATGAATCTTAGGGTTGGTAGGTTAGTAACACAAGGACCTAAAATTCAATCCTAGGTGGTCTTGACTCGTTAGTTGAATGCATGATATATGGATAATATAAATGACTAAAATTTTTCGACCTAAAAGATGCATATGTGACCATAGTACCTTGATGTTGTTTAGCTTGATTTGTTAGGTTAAACCTTTTTAAGGGGTGGAATATGGGTGATTGATAACATTTGAATGTTTAGATTTTGAGGATGAAATCATTTTAAGGGGTGGAATGTTGTAACGAAATAGAACCTAGAAACTTACCCTGTTCCATATTAAAAATCTAGTAAGATTAGTTTCTTAGATTTGACCAAACAAGGTTAAAAATTAGAACACATTTACATAATGACTTAATTATGTGCCAACATGTAATAAAATCATGAAATATGTTACATGTATTTCCTTTACTAACATAATGATCAATAAAAATGAATAATACTCTTTCGAGTAACAATTCGTTATTCCATGTCCATAAATATTAATAGTGTTCTATTATTTAAATAAATATGAAATTAACAGATTAAATATGTAAAAATAGAAATTTAGAACTTTGTGCATAATAATAATATATCTTTTGAAAATATATTGAAGATAATAAGACACAATTAAGTAAGTGGTTATAATAAAGATATAATATTTTGTTAAATACAATAGTAATGTGTCAAAACTCCTAATGGTATCATAACTCATAAAAGAACATATTAAAAATAAAATATAATGGTAAAAACATGTTCCTTGGGTGCCAATTAGCTTAGTTGCCAAGTTTCACTTTATTTCAACCACAATAATTATTTTAAATATAATTTGAGAAAAAAATAGGAGAAAAAGCCAAAAGTGTTAAATAAATTACTAAAAGTTCTCAAAAGTGGAAATAAACCTCAAGTTTGAAATCTACATACCAAAATTAGTCTATTTTGGATAATCTTATCTATTATAATGTAATTATGAGAGAGAATTTATATTAAAGCCAAAAACAATATATAATATGTTAAACCATCCCAAAAAGGAAAACTAATTTAAGATTGTCATGCTCACATTTTAATTTACTTATATGTCAAGTTTACAATAAGATAGTATTCCTATGTGCCTTAAGTTCATTATGAAAATAAAATAAATGATAGGACCTAGCATTATTAAATAAATAATGAAACACCAAAAAGATATGTAAAATGGGGCTCATAATATATAATGATTAAAGTGTTATAAGATACTATAGATGGCTGAATATTGGAATGTAATAAAAATAAAAATAATATAGTAGAATAGAATTATAAGATATTAGAAGAGTATGATAATTATTAAAGTAGATATTGTAGTAGTAACATGAAATCCTATATATATTAGTTAACTAAACAAATTACCACGAAAGTGAAAAATAATGATAAACTATAATCCTCATTCCTTGAATAATTTTTATGTAAAATTTATTTGTTGGATAATGCTAGTTGACTTGAATAAATTGTGGAAGAAAATATGAAAGTAATAAGAAATAAAGGGCCAAGACTGTTTTACATCGGAAAATTTCTTAGGGTTTTTGTTGTCATGCGCAGTTTTGGATTTCTATTTTTTAATAAACCGTATCTTCTCAAACAATTCAATATTGTTCACTTAAACCAAGGAATCATCTTCTTTAGAGAGAGAGAGACAATCAGGCTAGAATACACTCAAGTATACAAATCGCACGAATACACTCAAGTGTGTTTGCATATTAAGACTATTTTTTGCAAAATATAAATGATTGATCTTCACCATCATACTATAACTAGGCTACATAAAAATTTTGATCCCATTTTGATGAGTGTAAGTCACTCATCTAGGGGCAACAAAATCTATGAGCAAAACTAATTTGAAATGCATAATTTTTGCAGTCTTTATAACATGACCTATAAATGTCCAAATGTGCTCAAATTTTGCGTATGATCTATTCACAAGATGTTTAAGAAGATCAATAGATTAGATTTTTGAAAAAAACATTACATCATGAAAAACTATTTGAGTGTATTCTGCTGCGAATACACTCGAGTGTATTCTAGCCTGACTATATATATATATATATATATATATATATATATATATATATATATATATATATATATATATACATACATACATACATATATATATACACATACATATACATATTGATATAACACATATATATCTATATATATATAGATATATCTATATGTTATATCTTTGTAGATTTAGTTTCCTTTTAGAGGACTAACTACGAGAAGTGTGGGAATGTTGCAACACTTCATAGTACGAAAGTACTTTCGTTCGGGGATGGCTGGCATTGCAACATTCCCACACTTCTCGTAGTTAGTCCTCTGAAAGGTTGTACTTTCATACGTCAACTAATTCCATTTCATAGTACGAAAGTACAACGATGGAAGTGAGTTTACTCCACTTCTTGAAAGACACTCCTAGATACTGAAACAGATGCATGGTGGATACATGCATCAGGAACCAACATTCAATCGAGATTCGAATCTAATAGTACAAACATAGACAATTTATACTAAAAGATAAAAGGTAACACAAGTTGGTGATCAAGCAACAAGCATTCATTAAACGATTGATGTTGAAATAAAAAGAAAGCATATCTCTATTGCAAACTATGGATTACATTGCATGAAATGAAAACATGGGTGGCAGGGCTACTCCCCGCACCCTAGTATATAAGACTACTCGCTCATGGCAAGGACAAAGAAGGAGGCGAGAAGAGAGAGAGAGAGCGTCATCTCCACGAAGGAGGGAGGAAGGTCAAACCCTTGGAGAGAGAGAGCGACGATCTTCACACTTCGTAGGTTGCTCGATGATGAATTGTCCTCTTCCCACCTTCTTTGGTGATGAGAGAGAAAGCAGCTTCTGGATGGAGTGTGGATCTCAGACAGGCAGCCTCGGGGTGGTGGATGAAGGATGGAACAGCTCTGGAGTTACACCCAGACTTGATGAAGGATTTTTATTGGTGCACGCAATTCCCCGGCAACGGTGCCTATTTTTGATGGATCTTCCACTCATGTGGAATTGCGTGTACCACACATAAGGACTTATATGAAGAACCAATAAAGATCTCGCTTGACCGGTACTTTCAGCTGCCCTCACAAAGGCAGAGGTGTCGTGCCCGGTAGCGAGACCCTAAGGTCTCCAAATATATGAAAAGGGTGATAAAGGACTTGCCTGGCCGGTACATTCAGCTGCCCTCGTAAAGGCAGATGTTTCACACCCAGTAGTGAGATCCTAAAAGCATAGAAAATCCCTCCCCCACTTGAAGGGGGAGCTACAAAACATCCTTTAGCCAACCCTCATACCCATTCTAGCTCCCGGTAGGATTATCAAAAGAAGTATAAAATTGATTAGAGCCAATGACATGCACAAAATAAAATCTAGGAAAAGGTGGTCCCAAGGCAAGCTACGCGATATGAAAAAAAACCTGAGATCCATGCAACTCCTAACAATTGAAAGAGTTTGATCAAGCAGAAGCCCTAATTAGACTTCAGGATTTCTCTTGTCTAGAATTGAAGCAAGAGTATGGAAATCTTCACTAATAAAATTGCCTCGCCATTATATGCCTCAGCTCTATCTAGCTTGAGGATAAGCTAGACTCTAAGTTAGGGGGGTGATAACCTCCCATTTTGTGATGTTATCTTAATAGTTTTCCTCAGTTTTCCATACTCTTTCTCAGATAAATTAGATAGAATCCTTAACTTTCCTCCTTTATTGCAAATATACCATTAGATTAACTTTTCACCTTTTTATTCTTACAGAAAAGCATAAAAAAATCACAAAAGTTCCAAATGGTCCCAAGACCGTGCAAAGCCAAACGGTCCCGAGACCGCATGGAGTTACACGGTCTCAAGACCGCATAAAACCAAATGGTCGCAAGACCGTGCAAAGCCAAACGGTCCCGAGACCGCATGGAGTTACACGGTCCCGAGACCACATAAAACCAACTGGTCCCGAGACCGCATGGAGTTACACGGTCCCAAGACCGCATAAAACCAAACGGTCCCAAGACCGTGCAAAGTCAAACGGTCCCGAGACCGCATAGAGTTACACGGTCCCAAGATCGTGCAAAGCCAAACGGTCCCGAGACCGCATGGAGTTACACGGTCCCGAGACCGCATAAAACCAACCGGTCCCGAGACCACATGGAGTTACACGGTCCCGAGACCGCATGGAGTTACATGCTCTCGAGACCGCATGGAGTTACATGGTCCCGAGACCGCATAAAACCAACCGGTCCCAAGACCGCATGGAGGTACACGGTCCCCAGACCGAATAAAGGAAAACGGTTTCAAGACCGTGAGGACTCAAACGGTTTCCAGACCAAGAGACTCCAAACAGTTTCAAAACCGAGAGAGTCCAAACGGTCTCAGAACCCAAACGGTTTCCAAGACCGTTTGGGCCTAAAACTGCCCAAACCGTTTGGACTTCACTCAAAGCCTATAAATAAGACCCAAAGGGTCCTCACAAGGTATCAAGTTTCAGACGTCCAAAGGCTGCCTATGCTACTCCAGAGCTATTCCATCCTTCATCCACTACCCCGAGGTTGCCGGTCTGAGATCCACACTCCATCCAGAAGATGCTTTCTCTCTCATTGCCAAAGAAGGTGGGAAGAGGAGGATTCATCATCGAGCAACCTATGAAGTGTGAAGATTGTTTCTCTCTCTCTCCAAGGGGTTGACCTTCCTCCCTCCTTCGTGGAGATGACATTCTCTCACTCTTCTCGCCTCCTTCTTTGTCCTTTCCATGAGCGAGTAGTCTTATACACTAAGGTGCGGGAAGTAGCCCCACCACCTATATTTTCATTTCATGCAATGTAATCCATAGTTTGCAATAGAGATATGATTTTTTTCCAGTTCAACATCAATCGTTTAATGAATGCTTGTTGCTTGATCACCAACTTGTGTTACCTTTTATCTTTTAGTATGAATGTCTACATTTGTACTATTAGATTTGAATCTCGATTGAATGTTGGTTCCTGATGCATGTATCCACCATGCATCTATTTTGGTATCTAGGAGTGTCTTTCAAGAAGTGGAGTAAACTCACTTCCATCGTTGTACTTTCGTACTATGAAATGGAATCAGTTGACATATGGAAGTACAACCTTGATGAGTCAAGGAACACACTTTATGAAGGGAATGATGTAAAGTATGTGACCATTCATTCAGGGATGGCTGGTATTGCAACATTCCCACACTTCTCGTAGTTAGTCCTCCGAAAGGAAACTAAATCTACAAAGATATTAACTGTTTAGACTCTTATTGTAGGTTATGTTTTTATGTTGCATGTTTTGATCCATGCGTAGTGGTGGTGAAAGCCGATCACATCCTAGTGGTTCTCTTAACATTGTTTACAAACTTAAATTTACTTTCTTGATTTTGTTTTACTTGCACTTAGTTTAATCAATCAAATCAACTCTTTGATCTAAAAAACCAACTGTTGAGAAGTTAAGTGAAATTTTGACATTTTCCATCTTGTTGATCTCGATAAGACCGTTGTCCTGTGGATTCGACCCTTAACTATACTACGATAAGACTTCCACGTATCCCAGCATACGTGGGTGGAGTTCTCAATCTAGTATAAGCAAGGCTAAATCTAAAGACTTACCACATTTAGTCTCATGTTTTTATTCAACACTTTGTGTTTTATTCATAGACTCACATGCTTAGGATTTGGGTTGGGTGTTTGAGTGGGCGGCCAAGCCTCTTTTTATTTTTAAAAGAAGAAAATTGTTCTTAGAGTTTCCTGACATGCACTTATTCGGTTCTACTTGATTATCCACTTGTGAGGTTTCTTGATTTGGATTTCACCTGATTTCCCTCCCGTCTTTGAGAGTGTTTGGCTTGTTTCGGCCCTGATATTGACCTGTGGAGAGTCAGATGTAGAATTGAAGCAAAAGCATGAAAATCTAGTTTGAAGATAATTTATTAATTCACCATTACATGTCTATATGCTATTCTTGTTATTGCTCTTGAGGACTCACTGGATTCTAGAGTTAGCTGGGGGTGACTTTTTCCAAGAGGGATGTTATTCTTATGTGCATGGTTTATTTTAACAGGGGAATTACTTAAAACAAAATCTAAATGTGCAAAGAAAGATAAAGAATTTATACAGAATTGAAAGAGAAGGTAGAGAAAGAAGGATTTTCAAAATGATACCTCACCCTTGTCCAGTGTACTCCCCGCCTAACTTATCACTCACTCTGTCCTCAGAGTGTCAAAGTGATAGGTTGAGAAGTACAAGGACAAAGGCATCAAGCTTCTGTTAGTCCTTTATTTGCTCCAGGTGTGCGGAGAAGATTAGATGCGAACTTTCCACGTAATGCGTGGTAATCCATGTCTGTCATGTCCTCTACTAGTCTTCCAAGGACCATGATGGTGTACATCTAGTAGAGGACGTGGAAACCATAGTCGTTTGACTCTCAGAGCTGCTGCGAACATTTGTGGCTGAAGGCAGGGCGATGAAAGTGGTCTTTACCATATGCTCATGTGTGCTTGCTGAGGAGGTCGTGTAGTTGGTCAGCACACTCCTTCTCCACCTCCTCTGTGGGCGTTCTTGGTGTTGTAGTATACTGTTGCTGCTCTGGATTGTACTGGCTGTCAGAACTGTTATATATGATTGTTGTTCCGTCATAAAGATTTTTTGCCAGTAACATTTAGTGCTCAGAATGAAGGAAAGGAAGCATGATAAACTTCAGAGTCGTATGTTGGAGGAAAGAAATGAGTGCCTCAGTTGTTCCGAAGTTCTTTAGCTTTACGAGATCATCCTTCATATATTTGATGCCATATAGGTCGTAGGGTGATTCCGTCCGAGAAGATATTGATAGGCGGCCATCAAACTCACGGAAAGAGACCCTTTGAACTGTACAGTTTCACGTAGTGCATCTGCCATAACCAGAATATCTCCGGATATAAAAACGAGATCATCTGTCTCGACGTAAAGCCTAGACATGATGAGCCGAAGTTCATTGTCGGAAAGACTTTTGCAGGTGCTGAGGTCAAAATTAGGGAGCGTCGGTGTAATGGTAGATAGGGGCACCTTTTGTGAAAATGGTCTGTTGATGGTAGCCCCGGTTAGAAACTCATTGTCCCCTTTATCATCCGTCAAATCAAAAGAGTAAGGGTCCCATTGTTTCTTCTCGGGGACCTTGGCGGGCTGTTGTTTCTCCAACTCCTTTATTGTTTGTCGGAATGGCTATTTTTGAGGACGTTGGATGGCCGAGTAGAGGTAGCAAGGAACGTCGTTAGGTGCCATAGTTGGGTCCGTAAAGAACCTTCTGTCACATATTAGCTCCATGGCATATCGTCCTCGTAGAGAATGAAAATCCTTTATGGCCAACTCAGTGAAAGGGATTTGTTGATTGAGTGATTAGATGTGTCGTATAATGTAGAAAGTACAATCCCTAGATCCTTCTTGTGTTTGGACTTGTGGGTTTATTATTTGGAACCAGGGTTGGTTCCAACCATTTCGGAGGGATGGGCATGCAGCCCGAATCAATTTCAGAAGTCGGAAAGGGATGCATCTGGCCTCCCCGGCTTCAATGCCAGCAAAATTAATTATTCCGACCTTTAGTTCACTGGCGCAAAAATTGTACACCTTGGCATCTCGAGCCGTGGTGTCCATGATCATTAGCAGCCAGTGGCCAGAAACTTGAAAGGGTACGGTAATATAGCGTGCCTTTCTGGCAATCCCTCTCTGCAACCGCTCGATAGATTTGTTTTGTAAATCTTTGTATAATAGACTCATGGCCAGAGCAGGTGAAGTGTTAAGTACTGGTTGCTGCCATTTAGAGATTCTATAGATTTTGATAGAATTGGCAAGGAGGACACAGAAGATTGCCATCTTCACTGATGACTGTGGTCGAAGGATGGTGTAGAAGTCTTCATGTGTCAACTTGCACTGAGTCTTTGTATTATGGTAGATAACATATCCCCCTTCTTTGGCATCATCTACGATAGTGTTTAGGATGAAGATATCTTGAGCACATAAAATAGAGATGGTCGCCATGTCTAGATTGTGCATCTTGTGAGGTAGAGGTGGCAGTGGGGGAAGCTCTTACGGAGGGTGGGAAGAAGTCTGTTCCAAATCGTCTATGTAGTGCTGCAGATCTTCATCTTTATCTATATCAGAAGCAAATTCGAGATCTTCATCGGTATCTAAACTGACTCTTTCTAATTCTTCTTGTTCTGGGGGTAAAGGCACCGATTGTTCTGGTGCGTAGAAATGTTGAGCTGGTGTTGTTTGTTGTTGACTTGTGTTGGTTCTGAATAGACATTGTTGGAACTCAGCAAAAGCTATTACTTTGGCAGTTTCCCCCAGAGATCCTATTGTAGAATAGTCAAGAAATTGATCCCCATATGACATGTTAACATTGTCATTGTGAGTAGGGGATTTGGGATCTTTATCACCTTCTTGTTGTCCTGGTGCAGCTCCTCAGTTGGGGCCCTCCCCAACATTGTCTGGGTCATCAGATTTATCGTCTGAGGAGGTGCTATTGTTGGAGTCAGCCGAGGAGTCAGAATCCTCATCTCCATCTTCTTCTTCATCATTTTCTTCGTCTGCCGCCTTATATGTGGTCTTCTTTGGTGGAGGCTTCTTGCACTGCCGGTGGAGTGCTTGTAGTTCGTCGAAAGCCACTTGCACATGCTCGTGTGTTTCAAGCAGTGCGTCGTGGGTTTCTTTGAGATCTGAAAAACGAGCCTCGACGGAGAGGAGTCGAGCAGAGAGGTATGTCACTTGAGTTCTTAATTGGTTGATTTCATTGTTGGATGACTCCTCTTAGCGGTTATTGAGTTGTGTGAGGGTGGTGCTGATGTCATCCAAGTGCGTGCTTAAAGCAGTTTGTTGCTGCTTAAGCTCGCACAGAGTTTTTGGCAATGGTTGATTTTGCGCAGAAAGCCTGTCAACTTGCTTGGCCAGATCGTCTTGCTGGCTTTTCACCCCAAGCACCAACTGTGGCAGTTGTTATAGGCAGTCGTCGATGCAGTCGACTTTAATGGCTGCAGCTTTCTACTGTTGGTGGATGCTTGAGATGATGCCTGGTAAGGCACGATTTTGCTCGTCAATCTTGGAGACTTGTGTAGTTAGACCCTGCACACAAGAAAAAATAGATTGTAATATATTAGAAGGGTCGGTGAGGAGGTTTCGGATAGCGTCGAATTGACATCCGAATTCCTCACCGACGTTTTGAAAAGGGACCCTATATGTGGAAGGGTGGGTGGCTGGGGTCGGGGTGGAAGGGTGGTAGTGCCTTGCGAAAGAGACACTATTGATGGTCCCTCAAACTGCGTGGTGACTGTGGATGGAATCACCAGCGGTGTCGGGGTGGTAGCGGATGAGAAAAAAGGTGACATCCCCAGTGAGAATGGTGGGGTCAAGAATGTTGAGGGGGAAAGGGTGGAGATGGGAGCAGAGGAGGTCAAGTCAGGTGTTGGAGTGGAGAATGGGATGCCTGAGGAGAAAAAGGTTGAGATGGAAGATGTGGGTGGAGGTGTGGATGTGGGGAAAGGAATTGTTGTTGGGTTGTTGTGGAGAAAGGTGGGAGGGTGGTGGATGGTGGGATAGGAATGGATGGTAGTGTGGTGGGAGTGGTGGTGGTAGCGAGCTCATTATTTAGGCTCATGATGAATGAGTCTAATGATGAGGTATTGATATGGTCCTCAGGATGAGGGCTTTCTGTCTCAGGATTTAGCTTTGATGTGGGCATCCCCGTCAGCTATTGTGATGGTATGCCTTAGATGGTCGTTTTACCGGTATTTTTGTTACCCTAGCAGCCGGGGTAGTGATACTAAGTTCTGTCTGGCCTGCTTTGGTTTTCTTCTCGTGTACTTTGACCGAAGCTAGGATTTTGGTAAACTCTTTGTCAGTAAAGAGGAGCTTTTCTTTATCATAATCCGCAAGCTCCGGAAGCGGTAGCAGAGTTCTGGAAGATCTTACTGTAGGACAGAAAATGTAGTGCAACTTTGCATCCTTTTCTTTGATAATGTAAGAGTTCTTCAAGGTTTGCTCATTGGTTAGGATGTCACCCTTGATCTGCGTGCACCTAGGGAGTAATCTTTCCATCTTGAGATATTTAAGAATGGAAGTTATGTGTCTGCCCATGTAGATTTCTTTCCCTATGGTGTAGGCTGAAAACTTTTTTATCATGTGTCGTCCAATGTTGATCGGCTTCCCATGTAGGACGGACCACAGAATAAAAATATCAGAGGTGATAACGTTCCCTCCCTCTGTTCTGGGGAAGAGCGCACCGGCCAAAATTTTGTGAAGCGTGCGTACTAACCCAGAATGAATATTGGAGGCCTTACATGTCTTCGCCTCATAATTTGGGGTCCCTATTAGGGATTTCTAGAAGTTGTGTCTATTGAATTGGGAGCTTTCCGTGCTAACAGCTTTGGCCTTTTTTAGCTGCTCCTGGTTGTCTATGAAGATTTTATTCAATAAATTTTTTGTTATGACAACTTTGTTCCCAAAAAGCTTGGTGACCAGCCTGCGGTCACTGTCGTCCCTTGCTCTATCCATAATGTCCACAGATTCTTTGATGAGATGTGTAAAAGATTTTGTTGTGGGCTCGACGTATGAGATCTCAGGGACAAAGCATAGTCTTGAGAGATTTGCGTTATCGAGCAGGGTGAGGATTCTATCGTATATCCCCATCTTTTTTAGTACACTGGAACAGACGTACTTTATTGGCTTTAAAGCTTTGTCGATGGATGGGATGGTATGGATGAAAAGGTTTTCTGGTGGTGGTGCGGTAGTGGTGATGACGGAGAAGACATGATTAGTGGTGGTTGTGGGAGTGTTAGTGGGGGTGGTGGTGGTGGTTGATGGGATGTATTCTGCTAGGGTTTGTTCCCTAGCAGTGGCGGGGTGACCTGTTTTCTTGCCCGTTTCTTTGTTGGTTGTTCTTTGGTAGATGCCTGGGCCTTACGCTTCCCCTTGGACTTTTCGATTGGGGATTCGTCGTCAGAATTTGGCTCGTATTGGAGCCTTCATCACTGGAAGAAATTTCTTCCACTTCTTGTTCAAGCTCATCGGCTAGACATATGTTGATGCGGTCAATTTTGTGCATGACCGATAGCAGGTTGACTTTTGGTGGGATCATTCCAGTCTCGTCATAAATGTCTATGACTTTCTGGAGCTTAGAACGGTCCTCCATCAGTTGCTCCATTGTCCAGTGCAGAGCGTCGGCAGTTCCGGTGGCTTCTTTTGCTGGTGAGGCCATTTCTAAAAGGAAATTAGAAAAATCATGTGTTAGAAAATTTTTGAATTTGTATAGATAGCAAGTTTATTAAAAGGAAGAAGGTTGCATTATGTATGTGTTTATATTTTTATGTTTTAGTGGAATCCAAACAGTTTCAGGACTGTTTGGCTCCAAATGGTCGAAACTGTGAGGAAGGTGGAACGTCGGGGGCGCAGCGGTCGACGGTGGAAAAGTGTTAACGGCGGAGATAGTGAAGAGAACCGCGTCGGCAACGTAGGCATCGACGACGTAGGCATTGGCGATGGTAAAAACGAAAATGGTCATGATGACCGAGGTGGCGACGACGGCGGTGGCATTGTCTACCTTGCTACTGCGGATGATGATGACGATGACGAGGCAAAGGATGGTGGTAACGATGGTGCGGAAGTCGTGAAGACACACAGAAGCTAAGGCGAAGTTGGTGATGGTGGCGGAACGAACTGTCGTCGCGAGCTGCGTGGGAGCGAGAGTCGGAGGAAATGAAACAGTGCTCGTGTGAGAGTTTAGAGAGTTCGAGATTCTAAAGAAAGAAAAAGGGGAGGGGTGGGTTATATTTATAGGATTTGGGGGTGACGTTACAATTTCCCAAAGTCAAACGGTTTCGAGACCGTTTAGGCTCCAAACGGTTTTAGGACCATTTGGCTCCAAATGGTTTCGAGATCGTTTGGGATCCAAACGGTTTCAGGACCGTTTGGCTTCAAACAGTTTCGAGACCGTTTGGGCTCCAAACAGTTTCAGGACCGTTTGGCTCCAAACGGTTTCAAACCCGTTTAAGATGGTTTAGGTTTTTTATTTTTATATTTTTATGTTTGTTTTGGTTGTTTATGTGAATTTTTATATTTTTAGATTAAAGGATGATAAACTTAAATCAAACAAATAAGAAAAAATAAAAAGAAACGGTGATACTCAGATCTTGGGTTGCTTCCCAAGTAGCGCCTGGGTTTTACGTCGCTGGCTCGACGAAGTTTTGATTTTGTTATGGTGATGCTGTGGGGTCTCAGAACTCAATAGTCTGCCTCGGAATTTTTTCAGCTGGGGTATAGTATTTCTTTACTCTATGGCCATTGATTTTCCTCTCTCCTCCATTGTCGTCAACAATTATGATGGCTCCAGTTGGATATATGTGCTTGATGGTAAAAGGCCCAGACCACTTTGTACGAAGTTTCCCGAGGAACATTTTAAGTCTGGAGTTGAGAAGGACTTTGTCTCCAATAGCGATGTCTTTTCTTTTTAGATGACCATCGTGCCACATCTTAGTTTGTTCTTTGTAGATCCTGGCACTTTGGTATGCGGTCATTCTGAGCTCCTCTAGTTCTTGCAACTGGAGTTGTCTGTTATCTCCAGCACTTTTAAAATCAAAATTCAATTGTTTAATGGCCCACCAAGCCTTATGTTCTAGTTTAACTGGAAGATGACATGATTTCCCATACACCAGACGGAACGGGGTTGTTCCAATCGGTGTTTTATAAGTTGTACGGTAAGCCCAAAGGGCATCGAGAAGCTTGATGGACCAGTCGGTACGGTGTCTATTGACAGTTTTCTCTAAGATTGCCTTCAGTTGTCTATTTGAAACTTCGACCTGACCACTAGTTTGTGGATGGTAAGGTGTGGCAACTTTATGATTGACTCTGTATTTCTTTAGGAGGGCTTCGAAGCTTTGTTCCAGAAAATGGGTCCCTCCGTCGGATATAACAGTTCGGGGGACTCCGAATATGGGAAAAATGATATCCTTAAATATCTTAATGAGTGGTTTGGAATCACTGGAAACTGTGGGTATAGCTTCTACCCATTTTGAGACATAATCCACAACAACCAGTATGTAAGAAAATCCATATGAAGAGGGGAAGGGACCCATGTAGTCTATCCCCCAAACATCGATCTCTTGCCACATAGTGAGAGGCATTTCATTCCTTTTAGCTATACCGCCAGAAAGTTGACATTTATTGCATGATTTTACAAAATCATGGGAATCTCTTGCTATTGTTGGCCAAAAGAACCCGATTGTAGAACTTTTATAGCGGTCATTTTCGAACTCATGTGTCCCCCAGTGGGGCTGGAATGACAATGTTCTAAAATAGGAGTAATCTCTTCTTCAGGTAGGCAGCGATGGAAAAGTCTGTCTGTACATAGAAAAAAGAGATAAGGTTCGTCCCAGTAGTATTGCTTAACATCATGGAGGAATTTCTTTTTGTCGTGGTAAGAGGCGGAAGGATGAATGATTCATGTAGCCAGATAGTTCACTATGTCGGCATACAAGGGGAATCTAGTGGTAATTTTCATTAGTTGGTCGTCAGGGAGGGAGTCTCGGATAGGTACTTTATCATCATCCTTGACTTCAATGCGGCTGAGATGATCAGCGACGACATTTTCCACTCCGCTTTTGTCTTTGATTTCCAAATCGAATTCCTAAAGCATCAACACCCAGCGGATAAGTCTGGGTTTTGCGTCTTGCTTCTAAATTAGATATCGTATGGCAGAGTGGTCAGTGTAGACTATGACCTTTGATCCGATTAGATAGGAGTGGAATTTCTCGAACGCATAGATGACAGTTAAGAACTCCTTTTCTGTAGTGGTGTAGTTCTTTTGCGCTTCATCAAGCATCTTGGACGCATAGTATATTACATAAGGCTTTTTGTCAATTCTCTACCCTAACACCACTCCTATAGCATAGTCGCTAGCATCACACATTATTTCGAATGGTTGCGACCAGTCAGGTGCTCTTAGAATAGGCGCAGAGACTAAAGCATTTTTTAAGGTTGTAAAGCTTTGTAGATATTCTTAGTCAAAATTTAACTCGGTGTCCTTGGTCAATAATTGGGTCATGGGTTTTGCTACTTTCGAGAAATCTTTAATGAATCTTCGATAAAACCCAGCATGACCCTAGAATGCTCGTACTCCTTTTACATCTTTTGGCGGCGATAGTTTTGAGATGACATCAATTTTTGCCTTGTCTACCTCAATCCCTCTTTTACTCACTCTATGTCTGAGGACGATACCTTCAGTTACCATAAAATGGCAGTTTTCCCAATTTAAGATAAGGTTCATTTCCTCGCATCTTTGTAAGACTTGTCCAAGGTTTAATAGACAATTGTCAAAGGAATTTCCATAAACTAAAAAGTCATCCATGAATACTTTCATTATGGACTCGGTTAACCCTGCAGAAATAGCAGACATGCACCTTTGGAAGGTAGCAGGTGTGTTACACAACCCGAATGGCATTCTTCTGAAAGCGTAGGTCCTAAAGGGACAAGTAAAAGTTGTTTTTTCTTGGTCTTCTAGGTGTATAGGGATTTGATAGAACCCAGAATAATCGTCGACATAATAGAAGAACTTTTTATGGGCTAGGCGTTTGAGTACTTCATCAAGAAAAGTTAGGGGGTAGTGATCTTTTTGTGTTGCTTTGTTTAGTTTCCGGTAGTCGATACACATTCTCCACCCCATGACGGTCCTCGTGGGCACTAGCTCATTTTTATCATTTAGCACGACAGTGGTTCCTCCCTTTTTGGGGACCACTTGGACAGGGCTGACCCATTAGGAATCTGAAATTGGGTAGATAATACCAGCTTTCAGTAGTTTGAGGACCTCAAGGTGAACCACCTCTTTAAGATTGGGGTTTAGCTTTCTCTGGTACTCTCTTGAAGGCTTGAATTCTTCTACCATGGGCAGTGTATGCATGCATAGGGGTGGGTTTATACCTGTTAGGTTAGTTATTTTGTACCCAATGGATTTCTTATGTTTCTTTAACTCAACGAGAAGCCTTTCTTGTTGGTCTTTCATTAGAGTGGAACTGATGATTACTGGACATAGTTTTACTTCATCCAAGAAGACATGCTTAAGTCTCGTTGGTAGGGTTTTCATCTCGGGAGCCTTAGGTGCTTTAGTTGCTTCTAAAATAGTGACATATTTGACCTCTTCAAAAGTGGTTGTTGGTGCTTCTTCATTTTTCTCTAGGTGTTGCAAGCATTGTTGAACTAATTCGTTGGCTGAGAATTTGACTTCTAGATTTATTAGGACATTTTCTAACTCATCAGATGGTTTAGATATTTCTAATTGGGACATTTGATGTATAGCATCTAAGAGAAAAACTTCTTCTTGAATGTTGGGGCCTTTCATGCTGTTGAGGACCCGGAATTGAATTACTTCCTTTCCCAGTCTTAGAATGATCGTGCCAGCTTCAACATCAATGAGTGCCCTGGCTGTGGCAAGGAAGGGTCTGCCAAATATTATTGGGTATCTTAGATCCTCCTTGATATCCATAATGACAAAATCACATGGGACATAAGAATCCTTGCCTATCCTAACTGGAATGTCTTCAATAATTCCTAGGGGTGCAGTGATAGTGGAATCAGCTAACTGAATTGTCATCGTTGTGGGTAGCAAGTAAGTAAAATCCAATCTTTTACACATGGAGTAGGGAATAATAGATATGCTGGCCCCTAAGTCAGCTAATCCCTTTTTACTCGAAGCATTTCCAATACAACATTGAATGCCGAAGGAACCAGGGTCCTTTTTCTTTAGCATTTTATTGAGAATGATGTCGGAGGTGGTCTGAGCCAGTTTGACCGTCTCTTGCTCTTCTATAATATACTTCCTTGATAATAAGGTTTTCAGATATTTAGCCCAAGCTGGCACTTCAGAGAGGGCATCGAGGAGTGGTATATCGATATAAAGTTTCTTCATCCCCTCCTTGAGTTTTTGGAATCTAGTGTCCATTTTAGTCTCTCTCAATCTTTGTGGATATGGTATCTTAGGTTTATATTGCGGAACTTCTGGCTCTTTGGGAGCTTGTTCCTTTTCTTTACCTTTTGCAGTCTCCACTGATTTCTCAATTCCTAGATTCGGGCTCGCATTTGGAGTAAAAATAGGTGTATCATCATCATCGTGAGCGATTCTTGTAGCTCCATGAAAAACACGACCAGATCTTGTAGTGACGACATTCAATTACTCTGGTCTATTTTGATCATGTCTTGGGTTTGACTCCAGATGACCAGAAAAAGTACCTACTGGTGGTTTCAATTGGGCAGCAATTTGTGCTAGTTGAGCCTCCACAGTCTTATGTTGAGCTTGCTGATTGGCAAGCATGGTTTGTTGCGACTGTAACATCTGCCTAATCATAGTCATCTCGTATGTTGGCTGGGAAGGAGCATTTTTCTGTTGGAACTGAGAGAGTTGTTGCTACCCTTGGGATGGCTGTTGCGGAGGTGGTGTTAACTGAGGTTGCTACGATTTCTGCAGCTGAGGATGTAATTGAGGGTACAGAGGAGGATGGGTATATTGATAGTAGGTGGAGGTATTTCTTGGGTAGTTGGATCTTGGGAAATTATTTCTAAGATTCTCTTGATTTTGGTTATAGTTGCTTTGGAATCCAGGTGGCAATCTATTGGAAGATCCACCTTGTGTTTGATGTTGCGGGTTAGCAGTCCCTACAGGATTCCCATATTGAAACCCGAGGTGGTTTCTTGGTTTATTTGGATTATAGTAAGCTTGTCCTGGTATGGAATGAATGGAATTGACTTGTTCGAGCATCTAATCTTCAGGGTGTTCGATGATTGGTTTGTACTGCTGTTGTGGTGGTTGCAAATCCATCATCACATTATAAAGTAAGCCACATGATAGTGTAGGGTGATTAGATGCATGACAGGCTTCACAAGTCCCTGTGGTAGCTTTAACTTGTTTGACTTGAGGGGTTTTCTTCTTATCGTATTCTCCAAATGAAGTTTCTAGTGCCTGCTGTTTGTGAGCTATAGTCTTTAGAGCTTCAACAATAGCTTTCATTTCCATTGATTCCTCGACCTTATAAACTTTGAGGACTCCCTTAGTGGATGTTTGTCCCCAATTAGTCTGGTTCTCAGCTCCAAGTGTAGTGATATTCCAAGAATCCTTGTTGTTTTTCCTCATAAAATTTCCTCCAGACGAGGAATCCAAAAATTGATTGATATCATCACTCACCCCCCTATAGAACGTCTCTATTAATTGATTTTGGGAGATACCGTGATGAGGGCACTTCCTTAGGAGCTCCTTGAATCTTTCCCATGCTTCTACGAGTGTTTCTCCAGGAAGTTGGGTGAAGTGGTTGATCTGCCCCCTAATTTCATAGGTTAATGAAGGAGGGAAAACTTTTCTAGGAACTTTTCTTCCAAGGGAGCCCAGGTGGTAATGATTGGTTCCCTATCAAGCAAATTATACCAACTCAAGGCCCTTCCAGATAGAGTAAAGTGAAAAAGATGTAGCATTATTGCATCAAAGGCAACTCCGGCTTGTGGGACAAGTCGGCAAAGTGACTTGAATCTCTTCAAATGATCCATGCAGTCGTCTCCAGAACCACCAGAGAATGAGATACCCTGCATGATTTGAATCCATTGTGTCCGGATTTCAAAATTAGGTATGTTGATGATTGGTGGCAGGACTGGATGATTGTCTTCATAGTTCTTGGGGATGGCATAGTCCCACAGTTGCTTGTTTCTTAGCTCTAACTGGGCAGCTTCATTAGCTGCTTCGTTTTCAGCTCGGATGCGGGCCTACTCTTCAGCTCATATTTTTGCTTGGACCTGAGCACGAGTGTCAGCAATGAGTTGTTCTCTCTGAGCGGCTATGGAGGCGTTGACCCTATCCATTACTAGTGCGGCTTGGCGTTGATCTTCATCCATTTGTCTGGCGCTTTGGCGGTTAAGTCTGATGCAGCGGTGAAATTTTCTCTCTACCTCAGAGTCGTACTCTGGATTAGGAGAGAATCCGAGATTATGCGATGGTTGCATACACGTCTTCTACCTGAGTAGAGGAAGAAACACACTTTTAGATGATGCGGGAGATATGATGAATTTAGGAAGATATGGAGTAATGTTTTAAAGAAAAAGTGTAAAACCCTAACCAACTATCAAGATGATAAATGAAATTAAAATGTTCTGTTATCCCCGACAACGACGCCAATTTTTGATGGAGCTTCCACTCGCGTGGAATTGTGTGCGCCACTAAAAATCCTAAAGGTGGTAAGTCTTTAGGTTTAGCCTTGCTTATACTAGATTGAGAACTCCACCCACGTATGCTGGGATACGTGGAAGTCTTATCATAGTATAGTTAAGGGTCGAATCCATAGGACAACGGTCTTGTCGAGATCAACAAGATGGAAAACGTCAGAATTTCACTTAACTTCTCAACAGTTGATTTTTTAGATCAGAGAACTGATTTGATTGATTAAACTAAGTGCAAGTAAAACAAAAGCAAGAAAGTAAATTTAAGTTTGTAAACAATGTTAAGAGAACCACTAGGAAGTGATCGTCTTTCACCACCACTATGCATGGATCAAAACACGCAACATAAAAACATAACCTGCAATAAGAGTCTAAATAGTTAATATCTTTGTAGATTTAGTTTCCTTTCGGAGGACTAACTATGAGAAGTGTGGGAATGTTGCAATGCCAGCCATCCCCGAACGAATGGTTACATACTTTACACCATTCCCTTTGCAAAGTGTGTTCTTCGACTCATCAAGGTTGTACTTTCATACGTCAACTGATTCCATTTCATAGTACAAAAGTACAACGATGGAAGTGAGTTTACTCCACTTCTTGAAAGACACTTCTAGATACCGAAATAGATGCATGGTGGATAAATGGATCAGGAACCAACATTCAATCGAGATTCGAATCTAATAGTACAAACATAGACAATTCATACTAAAAGATAAAAGGTAACACAAGTTGGTGATCAAGCAACAAGCATTCATTAAACGATTGATGTTGAACTGAAAAGAAAGCATATCTCTATTGCAAACTATGGATTACATTGCATGAAATGAAAACATGGGTGGCGGGGCTACTTCCCGCATCCTAGTATATAAGACTACTAGCTCATGGCAAGTACAAAGAAGGAGGCGAGAAGAGAGAGAGAGAGAGAACATCATCTCCACGAAGGAAGGAGGAAGGTCAACCCCTTGGAGAGAGAGAGTGACGATCTTCACACTTTGTAGGTTGCTCGATGATGAATCCTCCTCTTCCCACCTTCTTTGGTGATGAGAGAGAAAGCAGCTTCTGGATGGAGTGTGGATCTCAAACCGGCAGCCTCAGGGTGGTGGATGAAGGATGGAACATCTCTGTAGTAGCAGAGGCAGCCTTTGGACGTCTGAAACTTTGCACGGTCTTGGGACCGTTTGAAACTTTTGTGATTTTTTTGTGATTTTCTGTAAGAATAAAAAGGAGAAAAGTTAATCTAATGGTATATTTGCAATAAAGGAGGAAAGTTAAGGATTCTATCTAATTTATCTGAGAAAGAGTATGGAAAATGGAGGAAAACTATTAAGATAACATCACAAAATGGGAGGTTATCAAATCCTTTAGTCCTCTTGCAGAGTAAGATTTGATGGTTTCTTTTGGAGCCACCAATGTTGATGGTTTTTCATGAGGAATGCAACAATCGATGGTGATCTAGGGTTTGCTCAAGTGGCTAAGTGAGGGGTATGATCTGATGGTCCCTTAGAAGCTTGATCTTGATGGTGCTCCTGGGGTTGACAAATGATGGTACCCCTAGAATCAAGATCCGATGGTTGACGTGATTTGTATGGATGGTAGGTTTCGGCCTTTGGATACATGGCATGCATGCTTTGACTAGGGTTTGAACATACATGGTAGTGTTTGTGTAGCTAATGGACCTCTTAACCTTGTGCACATTTCTTCCTTAGAAGTAAGAGTTCTAGACCTTGCATGTCTATGAACCGATGGTTTCCTTGTAGTGAAAACCAATGGCTTTCCCTTGTGTGTTATAAATTGATTTCCCTCTTGATTCATGACCCAATGGTTTGGCTTCTTATGTGAATTGATGCTTTGCACTTAGTTTCTATTTTAATGGTTCTACTTGTTCTTGAGAGTCAAGGTTATGTTTCCCCTCAAGAAGCAATGGTCATGATGTTCTCATCAATGGATGAATAAATGGTTTCTTTAACCCTAACAAATAATGGTTTTCCTTGATACATTAAATCTGATTTCACCAAGTCTTAATATCTGATGGTTTTTGTAAAGATTTGATCTTTACGATCATTTACAAAATGTATCAATATATAAACAATCTTTATTACAATCATGCTTGTACATTAGAGTGCAGGAGTGAAATAAAAATATGCATAAGTCTTATCTAGTCTTCAATCCACAAAGGACATCTCCTGCATGTCTCTTCTATGACTTCTTCAAGACACCTACCCATGAATTCCCAAAGGGAACAAAACCATGCATGGACCCCATTGAAGGGAAAATAAAGGTCGGCAAAGCTGGTACTAAATCCAATCATTGAGCTATTAAAAACATAGGTACAAAACATGATTCAGGTAACAATGAATTCTAGGAGGGGACTATTTGGTGGACTTAGTTTATCCAAAAGAGAATAACATGTATAAATGGCTCCATATATGGAGTTCAATATGGTATTGACAAGATTAACAATTCTACAAAAATTGTCCAAGTTCAAGAGATCAAAATATTCAACATGATATTGATAATGTTAACAATTATACAAAATTTTCCAAGTTTGAGATATCAAAATATTCAACATTATTTGCATCAAAATGATAAATTTAAATATTAGGATTAAGCACTATCATATCATTTCTTATCAATGACTACAATGCCATGTGTTCAATCATCTATGAGAGAATGACACTATAGCCTGCTATTTTGTCCAGTATATTGGGGGACCACTAATCCATTACAACCTGTGCATAGGGCGGTGGGACGTACCCAACCTCTAGGAGCCCAAGCTCTAAAGGGCCAAAGCCCAAATGGACCAAATTCCAAGGTGTCAAAACTCTTAAGAATTATATTCCAGTGCTTATCATAATATTTATCAATGTTTAACAATAATGAATATGAAGTGGTGAACTTTCAAAGAGGCAAAAATGGCTTATGAAAAGTATTAGATTCACCAAAAAACAATATACATGGAATTTTAAGAGGGAAGCCAAATAACTTGATAATTAAATAGAGAATCTAGTACCTCATTTTATCCAAGACTCCATAGATTGCACAATCACCCAAAAATGACTCCAAAAGTGGAAAATCTACAAAGTACAGTACAATTTGGTTATCATTTGGCTTGGAATCAATTATTTATTCAATCTTTTCTATTTCATGTTTTCTGTCCTAGTTAAGGTTATTATTCTATGGCTCTTCCATTATCCTTATTCATAGTAGGTCATATATATAATCAATAATATATACTCAATTGCTTTATCACTTTTCTTGTAAATTAGATGATGTTATTCTCTCTCTTATATAGAGTAACTCCATTTATTCACTAAGATCTATTATGTCTATTTACCAATGTACATTTACTAGGAATCTAGGGTTCAATTTTAACATATGCCACTACACAGTAATAATAGACTTAGATCTTAGTTATGTTGATGAATACAAGTAGAATCTAGATGAAATATATTAGGGTAATTTCATATGTTGTTCCACCCACATCCAATCTAAATTTGCATTAATTAAATGCATTCATGTGTATATTTACAAGAGCAACTGTATTCTATGTATATGCATACATATTCTCTTTCTTCTTTTTCTCCTTAATAAGGTATATATATAGATAAACTCACTACCTAGTATTAGAAAACTTTTGTGAAGCTAGTGATTATAATTCTTAATGATAGTACTACTACTAGCCTCAAATTTTTTTACTAAATCAATTTTCTACATCATTATTTATCTACTCATAAACATATGCACATCTTAATACTAATAGAACCAAATTAAGTTAAAACATAGATTAGGATTGGTTATGACCACATTCACATGCAAGATATGATTCAAATTATCACCTTTAATACTCCACTGTGTGTATATATAACTATTAGGAAAATCGATCAAGTGATGTAAATTGTCATTGCAACTACTACATATATCATTGACACTCTCATTATCTTTTAATCAAATTTTTGGTTTCTTGTTTCTTTTCCATATGAAAATATTGACGTACATATTGCAATATGGCTTTGTTATACGATCATGGGTTCTAGATAAACTTTATATTAAGGCTTCTAATAACCATAATCTAGGACCTTCATTATCCTTTGTTTTAGTTATTAGGTTCCTACAATTTAGGATATAAATGAGAACTACTCATTGGTTTTGTATGGGGAACTCGTTCCCTTTGATTGTATTCTGGTGGTAGCTGATAGGAGGAGGGATGTCTGTGTGTATTCCAATCCTCAGACCTCTTGTAGGCTTGTTACAGGAGAATCAAGGGGGTGTAGGAGGCCTTTGATGGTTGGTTATTGATCTAGGGATTAGTTATGCATGTCCTAGGATGGTGCTGTGAGAGAATGTCTTTGTATCCCTCAGCCGCCAACTATCCTGGTGTTGTGAGGGTGGTGGTTGGGCAAGGCGTGATGGTTGGATTCGGTGGTACGTTTAGGATCTTTGGTGAATAATGGGGCACTGGTGATGGCTGTCATTTCTTGGCGAGGAGAGTAGATATGGGGCCTTAGAGGTCACTAGGAGAGATCGGCGGTGATGGCTGGCGAGTGACATCGTTGGCAACATCATATCTAAAATTTGGGCGATGGTGTTGTAGGTCGTGGAAGCCGCTCGGTGGGATGTAGTGGTGGTTGAGGATGTGATGGGGTCTAAACTTGTGGTCAGACTGGTGGTGCAATCGACAGTTGGGTGGAGGTAGGGGGCGTCAAGGTGATTGCATTGTGTGGAGACCATCTCTATAAGATTGGCCGACAGTTTACTCCCAGTGACTGAAGGAATGAGATCCAATGTTGAGGGTGTTTTCCATGGATGCGTTGGAGGTGAGTTGTGGGTTTGGTGGTTGGGCTGACCATGCTGGTGCTTTGCCTGCGGTTGCTTGCTAGACGATTAGAAGGCATGAGGCCGAGAAGTATACCAGACACGGATGGCGGGAGTTTTTGCATATTGTCCAGTGTTGTTGTTAGTTTTGTGATGCCCTGAAGTCAAGGTATATATATGGGGGTGTTTCTAGGGTTTTGTAGATGAGTGAGAGAATGATGAGGGATTGACATCGACAATTGGATTGAAAGAGAGAAGAAAACGATAGTGATGATGGGGAAATGCTCATCGTTATCCCTATGACGGTCATGTGGCGAGGAAGAGGGAGACCCCACATTGTCAATCCTCGATTGACTTGGAAATTAAATGAATTTTCCCTCATTTAATACCATAATCACGTTAACTTTGAAAATGTATATCTCCTATGTTACCCATGCATTCATCCTATAACTTTTTCCATGTCCTTTATTTGTATTAAACTATATTCTTAAAATACCTTCTCTTTTAATTATTATTTCTAGGTGTCTAATAAATATACTTTCCTACTTAATACTACTATAATTGTGTTATTATAAAAGTTACATTTTTGTGTGAAAGAATTGACACTTGAGTTCAGTCATCCAATTTTGGGTACGAAATAGGATGATCAAATCAAATGAGGATAATTTTCTATTGTTTACTCAAATACCAAGATAATCCACTGAAGTGAAAATATGAATACAAATTTTTCCAAAAGAGGATATCAATTTTGGAGGAATATGTATAATAGCTAATGATTGAATTTAGTGCCAAAATCTGGTATGTTACAGTTTTCCTAGCCTTGAAAAATGATGGTTCCTATAGTCTTAACAACTGATGTACTTCTAGCTTAACAACTGGTGGTCTACCTATGGGTGACTTACGATGGGTTATCTAGCTTTATCAAACGATGGTCCTACTATTCCTATCAAATGATGGTTTCTCTAGGTGCATGATTCAATGGTTTTGACAATTTTGGAATCTGATGGTTTTGTTTGAGGTCCATGATATGATGGTCATGCTTTGTGTTTCATATGAGTCCATGCGTGTGCATAGTATGTGATCTGATGGTTTGTGTTGAAGCACATGATCAGATAGTTTGTGTTTGAAGCATATAATTTGATGGTGGTGTTTTGGCTTAAGTGCATCCATGATCCGATGGGGATGCTAGGTGTATGAGTTTATGTTTTTGAACCAAGTAAGTGTATGAATTGGTGGATTTCTTTGAGTCTTGATTTGTAACATTCATCCTAGTAAATGATTAAGTGGAGATGGTTGATTATACTTGTTTTCCTTTATGTTGTTGTAATGGAAGGATATTCTCATCATGTTAATGGTAACCCTACTATGTTACCTTTTGCTCATCATGGCTCTTATGATTAATGCAATATAATGCTAAATCTATGTACAACAAATATGATGATGATTTATAGAACCTTCTATAAGGTGTGGATAGATGATGATGTTCGTGTAGAAGATTGTTTGAATGGTTTAAGTGACCTTTGGGCATGTCTTGAGCCCTAGTGGAGGTCTAATCCTCTTATAGTTGGACAAAGGGATGGTACCCCATGATGATGTGATAAGAAATATGTCTCATATGTTTTATATATTCTGGTGTTGTTACATACCAATATTTTTGTAGAACTCCTTTAGGGTTTGTATGTAACTTGATTGATGTAGCCTAAACTCATCCAATTGGAAAGAACTAATCAAGTGAAACCCTAATCATGTAGTTCTCTATGCCATAGAGTTATTCATGTGTCAGAACTTGCTGGATAGAAAAATGGGTATTCCATAAGGGAAATCCAGAGTTGTATATCATTGAGTATATGCAGGTACATGAAGAGTGTATCCTTGTCATCCTAATCCCAAGGTTATGGAGAACGATCGAGGTCATGTCTTATATTATTATGA
This sequence comes from Alisma plantago-aquatica, assembly GCA_963693085.1. NCBI lineage: Eukaryota > Viridiplantae > Streptophyta > Magnoliopsida > Alismatales > Alismataceae > Alisma > Alisma plantago-aquatica. The sequence continues at coordinate 349,983,408 of OY856414.1, forward strand.
ATATGCATATGATATATGATTGAGGATAGATATGGTTGTACCTCAGATGATAAGGTGATATACCCTGGTTTCTAGTGCCATGGCCTGTATACCAAGGACAAACTAGGCTGATTGTAGCTTGACTAATATGTCACTACAGCAAACTCGTACTGATCAACCAGAAGAGATCTTATGATTCTCGCTCTCCTAGATCTTGAATGGAACTGATTGCAACTTCAAAGTGGTCAGTTGGAAGTTTGATTGGTATGCCTCAAACTCCCCAAGGATTGATAAAAGATGTAAGACAGTCGTGTAGTATACCTATTTAGGGTTAAACAACGTTTCACATTGAATGATAACCCTTGCCTTGTTTCTTATAATGTTTAGTTGACGTGAAATGCGATAACAGAAAGCCAATTGTTATAAAGGAGTTAGGTTTACCCATTCCTCTGTATGTTGTGATAATCTTTCTTCAATGTAATATTATCTTCCTTATTTTCTTAATTACATAAAATGTTGAAATCAATAAATGTTGTTGAGAGTTATATTTCTTGCTGGTATATGGGTTTCACCTCGTGGATCACCACATCCTTTTAGGTAATAATCAGTGGCCTTGTCAGGCTCATGGTTGTGAAGAGGAGCAACTCAAAGATTAGTAGGAGCTGAAGGTTGACTAGTGTTTAGTGTGTCCTAGAGTCATCTTTGTACTCTCAGGTCCAGACATGGGATGTTTTGTAGACATGTATATCAACTTGAGTTTTTGCCAGTATGTTGATGTCTGTATATGGCATGAACATGTTTCTTTTGTATACATGTTGTGGTTGAGGCCACTAGACTGTTGTTTAGATACATGGTATGGTATGTGCTTTTATGCATGATGTTGGATATATATGTAAATGTTCCTGGACATGTTTAATTTGGTTTTAGTTACCACCTTTTATTGATGTGTGGTTGATTAGTAATCAACCATGCTTTGGGTTTTGAGTAATCTCATTTAGTGTGGCAGTGTTCTACAATATTCTTCTTGGTCCCATCCCATCTCTGAGAACAAGGGTGGTAGCTTCTCATGGGTGCAAGCAAGGAACTGCAAACACCATACCATCTCTTTAGTGACTTATCCTAATCTATCTCATACCCTGATCTATATGCTTACATGCCCTATCTCATCTCCTCCGTATTGTTTTTTGTATGAGCATGGTTGCAAGTTCCTTCCTCTTTTCATGATGACTCTAGTTTTCTATTTAATTATAATTGAGATCTTGTGGGAACTCACTATTCACATGTTGACATTGGTGTCCCTTCTTGTTGATTCTTGTGCTACTATGATGAAATTGGTGTCTTTTCTTCTTGATTCTTATGTTGTTGGTGATCATGACATCTTTGTATTAGTGAAGAACATCCACACTAGATTGAGGTATGGTCCATATATTTGGATGACTCCACTGTAATGTTTTGTTTGATTTGAAATTCATGACCTACAATGATGTACATGTAGTTATCTTTTTTTGCATTTTACATTGTTTCAATATGTCTTGTTAATTTTCCTAGTTCAAATTAAACACAATAATGATAAGTGCATGCGATGTTGGGAATCTTCCTCATATTTTTTTCATCATTGTTATTTCTTTGGTTCTTCTACAGTATTTGATTCTTTTTCTCTATGTAATGTTTTAATTTTATTTCCATCTTTTTCATATGAGATTCCTAAAGAGAAATTTCCCAAGGTCATGTATTTCGTCAGGTTCATGTTTAACACCTTAGTTTTGTACTTGGTTGGATATGTCGTATGTTGTTGATCTAAGATTTTAGTTAGTGATTTATATATATATCAGATATGACATGTGATACCTATAAATTGGACAATTGGTTGGAGGTGATTGGGTTGATTTTGTTGTAGTTATTACCATGTGATTCCTTACACATTATATGGTGTGAAATACATGAGCATCAACCAATGCTTGGCTATGTTCTATGTCTTGTTTCTATTATGTGGTATGAATTGGGAATCTACATTTACAGTTTCTCACCATCTTGAATTTATGATTTTCTCATTGTCATAAGGTTGAATTGTCCTAATTGTTATATTGTTAAAATTTGGGAGTAAAAAATAGTTGTATCCATCTAATGTCTACTTACTACCATTTTGTAAATTAGAGGATACAATTACTTTCTCCTTTACTATAGTGTGATATTTAGTTTGATAAGTTTTGTATTCCCATATGGTGTGTTTGTTTCCCCCACATATTAACTGGATTTTTACATTTTTTCACACCATTTGTGATTCATACATCACCCGTGGCTAGTTTTTAGGACAAAAAATGATCAACTATTCTTTATTTCTTGCATGAGTTTAAATTCATTGTTGCATTTTCATCTAAACAAGTAGTTGAGCATCATCAATGATCAATTATTCTATTTTTCTTCCATGAATTCAGCTATCATTTTTGCATTGTCATCCATACCAGTTTGTGAGGACCAATGATGGCCAACTATTTTACATTCTCACATGAATATATTATTCATTTTGCATTGTCATCTATTCCATTATTTGAGGACCAATGGTTATTAGGTTTAGTCTTGTTGGTCCAAATAACATCATGTTTGGTTTGATATATAACAAGAAGGACCAATGCTGATTTATTATAGTGTCTTTTCTTGGGTCATACATGATTTGCATTAATTCTTACTCCTTAATTTGTGATTTTTTTTGTCTACTCCATGCATTTACAATAATTTTTATATTCTTTGTAGATATCTAGTTGGTATATTGCTTAAATCTTATGCAAACCTTCCTTGAGTTACCTCCACTTGATTCAATTTAATCTCAACATGGTCACTTCATTTCACCCTACAATACCATGAATACATATTCGACAATAGGTTGTGGGTCTTAATTTGGATGTCTTTTTTGGACGTGTTCTCCTAATTTTAGGTCTATTTTATTATCTGAGGTCTAAGTTTTTTGTTATATGACTAATTTAAATTCTAATTTACTTATATAAGGTCCCAATCATAGTCATTTAAATATACTTACGTATGGTTATCACAATTAATTTTATCGATTTCAATTTCTTTTGTTCAAACATCTAGATTCGTATGGTTACCCCAAAAATCTCACTTTTAGGTTGGAGCAGATGGCGAGGGATCAATTAAATTCAACTAATTTGTGTGTTTTCCCTTCCATTTTTCAATTTCTTTCTTCTAATATATGTTTTAAAGAACTCTTACTGGTCTACATATTACCACTACAAGGGTTTGCCATGTAACTAAATTAAATTCAATCTCTTCTTATTCAATACACCCTATTGGTATGTATATGACATGCCAAAACCATGCATGCAAACACAAGTGTATTATTATCAAGTAATAAATGAATGTGAGTTTTGAGTTGTCAAAAACCTCAGGTAGTTTGGAAACTAGAATTAGCTAATGAATAAAGCATACAAGCTAGCACAATGAAAAAGGTTTGGTTTGGTTAATTAATTAATGACTAGAAATTAAACTAAGAAAGAAATTTAAAAGTATGAATCAATAACAACAAATTATTTATCTTTTCCAGGTTCACCATAGTGCTATCTACAACTGATTTCTATATAGGAAATAATAAATAAACATTGTTTTTTATTATGGATCTGAAATTAGAATCACATGGTAAGGCCCCTAACCCTACTTAACCTTTAAACATAATTTGTTTGGCTTATTAGATTAATTTGATGCTCAATCTTGAAAGTTAACTCTTGTTACAACTAGATGATGAAACTATGTTTATGTTTTTGAATCAAAATAGACTTTGATTTCTCAAGATATACAATTCTTGTAATTTGGGAACTTTTATGTAAATAACCCTTTTCTAGTGATATGAACATAATAGTAATACTTGCTTGAGTTGCTTCATAATATACATTAGAATTTTATAGTTATACTTCTCCTTTGGATTCTTTTGAACCTTGCTTTGATTCATTTTATAAAACAAAGTGAAAAGGGTCGTGTAGTGATCTCATTGACCAATTGTTTCTTGGTGACCTTCAGTTTCCCGCTGGTCAATGGCTTTCTTGGTGACTGATTATTTTTTGGCGGTCGGTGAGTTTTTGGCTCTTGGTGGATTGATGTCTACCCAACCAGGCTTCTCATCAACTGATGAGGTTGGTGTTGTATATGTGTGAGAGGGTGGCCAATGAGTTCTGGACTGATGAGGTTTTAAGTAAGCATATGAACATGATCAACAAAGTTCCAGTGGTCAATGAGTTCCAATGACCGATTGCTATTTTAGCACCCAATGGAGTTTCTATGTCAAAGGATTTTCTAACCTGTGAAGTCTTGGTGTCTGATGAGACCTAGGCCAATGAGATCCTTACTTGACAAGTTTTTAGGGTTCTAGCCCTATAAATACCCCCCTCTCTTTCTCTCCTTCATTTTGTTTTGGTAGAGTTTTGGATGTGTCTAGAAGTGCCCAATGAGATATCCTAGAGGGCATAGGTTGACAATGATATGTCAAGGTTAGTGATTACAAGCTTTTTGTGGATGGATGTGCAAGATCTGAGGCTCCCTGAACTAATCTCAAGTTGTTGATCATTTCCCTTTCTTCTTGCATATAAGATTCTTACTCTTTTACTCTTTTTTATTGTTATTCACTCTCCTTCCTACAACTGAGTTTCTAGGTGTTCTTGCAAGAAGCCTACACATTAGGGTTGATAACTCTCCTTTCTTCCTTCCTTGCTCTACAACCACCTATTCGTGGAAGGAAGAGGCATTCCTAGAGATTTGGTGGACCAAGCTCGATGTTTTATTGCTTATTTCAAAGTTTTCCATCTTGGATTTTGGGTTTTCTCGCTTCAAGATGAGTTTTATAAATTTAAATGCACTTCTTGCTTACCTTCTACATGCATGTCATTGTTCTTACTTTAGAAATCTTAAAATGCTATATGATGGTATTTATATGTATTATTTTGTATGATAAAGTGATGAGCCAAGCATGTGTGTAATATTTTAGACTTTCTGAACATTTTTTGTTGAGCATTGAACTAATATTTAAGTATGAAAGACCTAATTTTCAAAACATTAGTACTTGAACTACTATTATGGTGATGCATAAGTGGTTGTACAAAATCCTTATACATAAGGTAACTTATTCATGATAAATGTTGGGTGTTGATGATGTTATCACATGAAGTAATATTGTTTCGATCATTGAGATATTTATGGCTTGAAATACTCTATCTGGTGGTCAATTCTTTTGATGACCAATGATGATTACTTTCTTTATGAAGAAGTTTTATGGAACAATTTTATGTGTTTTATATCTTATGAGGTTTTAATCCCTATGATCTTTGTAAGAATCATTTTAATGTTAAAGTGTAACTTTATTGATGCAGTGAAAATGTAACTAATTGACTTAAGTAATTAACTATTACCTTACTCATGTAGTGCCCTGAGTCTCTAGAACTATTACAGTGTTAGGACTTGCTGGATAGTTAAATTAGAAATATAAAAGGAGCTCAGAATCGTATATTGTTGAGTATATGTAGGTGTAGGGAGAATATATCCCTATCATCTTGATACCAAGGTTTAGAGAGTGGTCAAGGTTGTCTCAGACGTCGTAGTGATTGAGAGAGACTACAATCATAACTTATATATGAGCGTTTATACCCTAGTTTCTAGTGTTGTGGCTTGTGTACCTAGGGTGGACTAGGTTGTTTTAGTAGTTGGTCCAATGTGCCACTACAGTTGATACTCATACTGATCAAGGGGAAGAGATCTTGGAATTTTGGTCATCCTAGATATTATATGGGGCTGATTTTAACTTCACAACAGTCAGGTAGTAGTTTGAGTGGTATGCCTAAAACTACCTAGTGATTAATAAAAAATATAATCCAGTCATGTAGTTGATCTATTAGGGTTACTTGACAAATCACATTGGATTATTATGCTTGATTTGTTTCTTTTATTTTAATGTATGATTTGTAATGTGGTAAGAGAAATAAACTTTACTCTTGACTCTAGCTATGCCTTTATGCAAGCTATATAGTCTTTCAACTCTATAGTACTATTTTCTCTATCTGCTTAATATAATTACATAATTTTGGTAAGAAATAAATGGATTTGGAGTTATATCTCTCACTGGGACATGGGTCTCACCCCGTGGGTTACCACATCTTTTTAGGTGATTGGCAGTGCCATCAGATGCAGTGTGATGAGGAGGCACAATTTGGAGATCAGTAGTGTTAGAAGGTTGGTGTGGTTAATATAGAGAGTTGTCCCTGTACTCTCAGGTGTGAATGGTGAGTTTTGTATATCATGCATGTAGACTCAAGATTTTGCTAAGTATGCCTTTAGTAATGTAAAGACACATGTTTTGTATATAGGTTTTGGTTGAAGCCATGGAACTTATGTAAAGACACTTTGGTATGGATATATAATGCAATTGGACCTTTGTGCATATGTTTCTTATGGAATGTTGTAATTTTATTCGATTTTGATTCTCTACCTTTTTGGATACTATGATTAAGCATTTGATAAGTGTTTTGGTTTTGAGTAATCTCATTTAGCATGACGAGTAGCCACATTTGGTGGTATCAGAGCCTTAGGTTCCCTGATTCTATAGAGACGTAGGACTAAAGTTCTTGTGTTTGTTCTTATGTAATCCATCAAATCAGACCATTGTTTATGGTTATGTAGATATGTTTGGAGAACATGAAGAACATAATGAGTACCTGAGATAGGGCCAGAATAGCTCGTTCCACCTCTGTTTTACCCTTCGAGCATAGTTGATCCAGCTTTCCACTCACTTTGGATAGCTAGTGGTGATGATTATGCATCTCGAAGATAGGGCGCCTACACCTCAACCAAGAGCACCTATCCCAAATGTTGAATCTTAGGGTCCAGGGAAGACCTTTGAGAGGATGAAGCCAGTGAGAGACATGGAATACGAGGGAAAAATGACCCAACTGATGCAGATATGTGCTTGATAGAGTTGGAGAAGGCATTCATGATTTTAAACATCTTCGAGGAGGACAAGGTGAAGCATGCAATCTACCTTCTGAAGGGTAATCTTGGCCATTAGTGGGCCATAGAGGATGACAAGAGACCAGGTGAGGTGGATAGTTGAGAAGAGTTTTGATGAGAGTTTGTCAGCCGTTACTTCACAGTGGCATATCTGGAGGAGAAGATAGCTCAATTTGAATGGTTGCGTCAGGGATTGTGGTTTATCAATGACCATGAGGCGAAGTTCATGGAGCTATTGAGATTTTGTACTCTCATGGTGACCACAAAAAAGGAGAGGATCGTAAGGTTTGAGACGGGTTTGAACATTGAGTTAGCAAGGATGACACGTGCTTTGGAGATATGAGAGAAGTTTTCCAACTTTTTGGAGCCTGTGAGGAGGATAGAGAGGATAGCTATGGAGTAGTGAGAAGTCAATGCTAGAAAGAGGTCTGCTCAATTCCAAGGATTACCATCAGGAAGTTTTAAGAAGTCAAGGTTTTCCTTAGCACAGTACGTCAATAGCAGCTGGGATTGACCTTTTCTGAGCCAAGCACATAGATACAATCATAGTGGTCTCCTAGCAAGGGGAGGGGTCACAAATTTCTTCCAGCTGGGGCAAACATTTTTGGGCCAGTGTCTGTGACAGGACTGTCTAGGCAGTCGTATGATACAAGGATGTGTTACAAGTGTGTTTATGTAGGGCATGTGATATGGTCTCGTCCTATGAAGAACTAGGAGGTTACACAACATCCAAGGCAGAGCAAGAAGGGCTCACAGAAGCAACACTATAGTAGTGGTGGCAGCAGAGGTCATGGACAGATACCGTAGGTAGGGTCTTCAGGACCAGCTAGTAGAGGAAGACGAAGACAACATGCGATGACTAGTTTCTCATGCCATGAGTCAGCCACAAGAAGTGTTCAATCCATTGGTCATAATAGTTCTTAAAGAACTCTTTCATTCTGACTTATATATTCTAACTTTATATCTATTTTGGTTTACCTGGGTGTGACACACTTGTTTATCCCCAAAGAGGTGATAAATAGTTGTAACTTGCCTATTTGTAGTAAAACTAATAACCTCTTGTTAGAAACCCCTTTGGTTGGTTCATTAGTATTGTGGGAAGTGTGTCTATCTTGCATTCTTTCCTTCTCGAGATGCCATTTGATATGGATGTATTTGTTATGATCCTAGGGATGGATATCTTGGAGAAGTATAAGGTTGTTTTGGACTATGGTTCCAAATTCACAACGTCCTATGATGATGATGTCTCTTGTATTTTCCAAGGAGATAAGATGATCCTTCCCACTTGTATGGCATCAGTAGTGATAGTAGAGAAGTTGTGGGACAAGGATGTGAATCTTTCTTAGCTCATGTAGTGGATACCAAGATGAAGAATCCTATTATCCAAGATGTACCAGTGGTGCACGAGTTTGAGGATGTTTTTCCTGATGAGTTCCTAGGTGTTCCACCCCTGAGGGAGATTGATTTTGAAATCAATCTAGTTCCTAGTACGTAACTCATAGAATAAACACCTAATAGGATGGATCCAACTGAGATGAAGGAGTTGAAGAAGCAATTCTAGGGGTTGTTGGAGAAGGGTTTCATACAATCGAGCACTTTCCCTTGGAGTGCTCCAATGTTGATTGTGAAGAAGAAGAAGGATGGTTCATGAGGTTTTGCATAGGCTACCGACAATTGAACAAGGTTATAGTGAAGAACAAGTACTTGTTGCCGAGGATAGATTATTTGTTTGACCAATTGAGAGATGATATGATTTTTTCCAAGATAGATATGAGGTCAAGATATTACCAATTGAGGATCAAGGTTGATGACATACATAAGACTACTTCTAGGGCTAGGTATGGTCATTATGAGTTTATGATTATTCTATTTGGGCTAACCAATGCACCAACAACATTTATACACTTGAAGAAAAAAGTGTTCATACCGTACCTTGATCATTTTATGGTGGTGTTCATAAATGATATATTTATATACTCTAAGGACAATCAACAATATGAGAAACATCTTCGTCAAGTTTTAGATTTGTTGAGACAATATATGTTGTGTGCTAAGTTTAGTAAGTGCAAGTTTTGGCTGACCGAGGTGTGTTTTTTGGGTCAGGTCATCTCTCCAAGAGGCATTTTTTTGGATCCTAAGGAAGTGGAGTTAGTTTTGGAGTGGGATCATCCCAAGACACTAACTAAGGTTCAAAGTTTCCTAGGTTTATCTGGTTACTACATGAGGTTCATCAAGAACTTTAGTGCAATAACTTTACCTTTGATCATGCTAACTAGGAAGGGATTTCCTTTTGCTTGGGATGGAAAGTGTCAGTGTGCTTTCTAGTTGTTCAAGGAGAAGTTATTGAGTGCTTCAATGTTGGTGTTTCTACAGCCTGGGAAAGGCTACATTATTTTTTGTGATGCCTAAAAGAATGGGTTGGGATTTGTGCTGATGTAGGATAAGAACATGATTTATTTTGCTTCTCGGTAGCTTAAGAAACACAAGGAGAACGACCCAACTCATGACCTAGAGTTAGCAGCCATGGTTCTTGCCTTGAAAATTTAGAGTCACTATCTATGGGAGAAGTGCCAAATGTTCACTAATCATAAGAATCTTCAGTACATCTTCTCTAAGTAAGAGTTGAATATGAGGTAGAGGAGATGGATGGAGTTGATCAAGGGCTAAGAATGTACGATAGACTATCATCCAAGAAATGTGAATGTCATGGTTGATGCTTTGAGAAGGAAGTCATCCTCATCCTTGTCTGTTGATAAAGTGCAGTTGCACTCCATGGCATGTCAAAGGTGGGTCATGCTAGTGTCACTTTGGCAGATGAATGTATAGTTGTAAGTAGCTTTGTGGGTAGTTTTTTGGCACATTTATGAATGAAGCCCACGTTGATTCAACAAATCAAAGATGCATAGAACAATGATATCATGATACAAAATATCAGATCAAAGTTTGGCAGTAAGAAGAATGATGGGTTTCCTTAGACAGATGATGAGATTGTGTGTTTTACATTAGAACAATGGTTCTTGACATTGGTGGTCTAAGGGAGATGGTACATGAGAAGCTCATTCCTCAATGTACATGATACATCTCGACAGTAAAAAGATGTAACATAATCTTTAGGATTTGTAATGGTGGATAGGTCTGACATGTGACATGGTCAAGTGCCTAGTTTGTCAACATGTGAAGGTAGAGCATCAGAAGCCTATAGGAACTATACAACCTTTTCCAATTCTATAGTGGAAATGGGATCATATAACCATGGACTTTGTGGTTGGTCTTTGTAGGACAAACAAGGGTCGTAATTTGACTTGGGTGATTGTTTACCACTTGACAAAATTAGCTCACTTTTTGTCGGTCAAGAACACCTATACATGAAAGAAGTTGGTACATATCTACATTGATGAGATAGTTTGTTTGCTCGACATATCACTTATCATAGTGTCTGATAGGGTTCCACAATTTACAAGTAGGTTTTGGGAGCTTCTACATACAAAATTAGGGACATAGTTGAGGTTCAGTATGACCTTTTACCCAATGATAGATGGCCAGTCAGAGAGGACCATAAATGCTACAACCCCAATTTTTGGGCTTATATGGTTTGAAATGCAATTTCTCCAATAAAATGTATGATTATGAAATTGTAAGGTATATGTGTAATGAATGGATTTCTTTGATAATATTTCCTATAAATGTATGATTTCATGGATCCTAATGAGTTAGTGAGTCTGTATGATAAAAAGGAAAGAAAAGTTGAATGAAATCAAATAGTGCATAAAAAGGAAAAAAATTAAGATAATGATGAGAAATATGTGGAATTCTCTGGAAAGTTGTATGATTGATCCTCATGGATTAGATTTCAAATCCACATGGTTTCTAATGGTAAAAGGAATGCAAATAGAGGGTATAAAAGAGTAAGAGAGAAAATATGAATAAAATATGCCTTATTAAGAGATAACTTGTATATGAAGAAAAGTCTCTCATACTTTCAAATTTTGATCCCAAACTTGATACACTAGTATCTTAAGTCATCATGGACTTTTCCTTAAAATTTGGGATTAAAACGATGCTTGGTTTAGGAGATATGACTTTTCAGAGATTTCCTAAAGTGAAAAGGATAACATTAAATGTCACAATTCGGATTTCTTTTGGGATTATATTTCCAGTTCTTTTTATTTGGTGCGTGCATTTGAGACCATCAGATTGGGATCAAACAACTTTTTGTTATCTCCTACCTTGGTCTGATTAGGAAAGTAGGAGTAACAGGACGAGCAACTTTCTCACACTCCTCCCTCTCTCAGAGTCCTTGGCTCGGGAAGATTGTGCTCCCAATTGATTAGGGAGGAAGTTTCAGACCTAGTCAACCCTGGTTTCAGGGGTTTTGGAAGATAGTTGAACTTTTCCCCAAATAGTGCATGGAGACGAACTCCATTATGCGACAGCCCCTATCCCGCACCTATATAAGAGGGAGTAGAAGCCTCAGGAAGATCAGGAACTCTACGTGAGAATCCTCTAGGATCTACACTCCCTTCTCTGCCTCTGATTTCCCACATGCCCTACTCCCACTCCTAGTTTCTACTCTACTCCTTGTTGAGGTCTTCCCTCCATTAGCTTCCCTGTTCAGTAATAGGATGGAGAAATTGGAGACCACCAACGAGTTCGATAGGTCGTCGCGAAGAGGTGACGGTATTCACCAGTAGTAGGGGAGGCAGGATGCATGGAGTCAATCATGGGGTTGACTCACTCGATAAAAGCTGCTCATGAGTAGAAGGAGCAGAGGAGGAAGATGATGTTGGGTGAAAAGTCTGGTTTGCCCTTGGGTTGCTACATAAGGTAAGGGTTATAGTTGACTTTTATCTGACCTGTTTCGCTTAAGTCACCTGAGCGCGGAGCGCCAACACGAACGAGGCCCATTGGCTGAAGCTCGTCTACATGGAGAAAACTGCCAGTGTGGCCGAGACCATTGGCTCTGCTTGGTCTGCATGGAAAAGGAGGAAAGAAACTTGGTCCGCGTGGAAAAGGAGGAAAGAAACTGAATCACTGACTTGGCGATAACTGATTGGTCCCAAGGTAATGTATCTTGCAAAAATCATAACTAATGTTTGGTATCTCGGATGGAATAATGTTATATATGAAAATTGATCAGGAGAATGTAAGAAATTTAATATAAATATAATTGGAGCTAGATTTTGCTTGCAATTCAAAATGTATATAAGCTTGTCACCTTTAATGCATTTTAAACCCTAATTTTGATATTAATGAGATTTAATAAAGTTCTCTAGATGATTTAATATGATATTAACCTGTTGTTAATAAAAAAGGATGTTTTAAATCTAAAATATGATATTTTTGCTTAATTGACCTAATTTAGGGTTTCATGTGTATAAAGTGCATTAATGGGATTAGAAACCCTAATATAGGTGTTTATGAATTTTAATGAGTTATATTTTGCAAACCTATGTATAAGACAGAGTTAGAATGATCCTAAGCCTAATTGGTAATAAAGGAGCTTTAATGTGGATAGTTGACTAATTAGGGTTTTGTACCTAGAAAAGCTATTTGAGGGTTTGTTGACCTAAAAAGGGAAAGTTTTAAAAATAGATCTAAGAAACCCTAAGGAAACACGAATTCAACCTAGGAACCCTAGAAGGGATTCCCAAGTCAATAAAATCAGTTTATGATGAGTATGCAGTAATTAGGTCATGCATGCTTTTTAGGATTTAGTTGGTCTTGTGTGATTGGCTTGGTTGGTTGATTGAATTGCCTAATTGGATTGGACTTTGCTTGTTCTTTGAGATCTCCAAATCATGTATGTGGTTATTTATGATTACTCGCTTTAGTTTCCTGATGTTTTCTGACGTTTCATCGATTGCATGGAAATAACTATTTGGATGATTTTATTTCTGCAATCTTTAAAGTGAATATGATTATCACAATTTAAGTATACATATGACTTGTCTGAACCTACATACCATCTCAGGATGTAAGATTTGAGAATACCAAGCCCTGGAGGGAAGGCCAAGGTGGTCAAGCCCCGGATGGAAGACCATAGGGAACCCAAAGAGGTGACCCATAAGGTACCAAGCTCAGGATGGAGATGGTAGCATAAAGTCCCTTACAAGGACTAAACCCAAAGAGAGGGTATCCTAGAGGATGAGTAAAAGTGGTTGGGAAGTTATATTGAAAATGCAATCTTGGTTTGTTAACACCTATTTGATGTAATTAGGCTGTCATGAAATATGTGCGAGATATTGGTTGCCACAACATACCCGTATATTCTTTATACTGACTGACGTTTTGTTTGTCAGCATTTTAGGAAATCTTGAAAAAGGATAAACAATAAAGTGATATTTGAAGAATAAAGCTAATTAATAAAAGGAGGATTTAGTTAGATAGAACTCTACATTGGGTAAAGTTTCAATCTCCTATTTTTGAAAGGTATGTCAGAAGTAAATTTTTATCCTGCTTAAAGCTTAGTCTTTGGTATAATTGATTAATTATTTTTTATTATTTGCAAAACCATTGATCCTATTTTGGGATAGCGACTCTGATTTCTTGTTTTTCATTAATTGGGGGCTACTGAGGAGTGGGGTCGTTACAATTGGTATACGAGCATGGTTTTCCATTTAATCTCTAATAATTATTAAATTTTACAAACTCTTTAGAAACCAAGAGAGTTGTTAGAGGATTTTCCAATGATAAAGGTGTCAAGAAAAGGATCACGATTTAGGGGCTGGCAAGATTTTCCCCGCCCCGCTAGTCGGTCTACGAGGACTCTCAGATTTTGTGTGACTTCCTGGTCAAAATTGGAGGATTTGACTTGAAATAAGATACCTCTAGGTCTTCGCTCATCTATCTTCTTCCCTTCTCTACCCTATTTCATTGAATAACTTTAAGAGATTAGGGTTTCTCTCTCTAACACCCTCCTAAGTTCAGGGTAAGCATTAAGGATTAAGGAATCCTCCACTAAATAATAAAAAGCATGTAAGAAAGATGTCATGGATATGAGTTTTGATAATTAGAAACTCAGACTGAGTTTAGTTACATGCTTATGTTGGATCCTATATGGGTAATTAGATGCTCTAGAGGGGGGGGTGAATAGAGCTGAAAGCACTTAAACAAAACTCATTAAACCTTCAAAATATATGACAAGATAAGGTTGCTAAATAGGCAATTTGAGTGCAACAAAATCATGCATAGCAAGGATAAGAGAGATTGAACAAGCATCAATTAGACAAGCTATTTAGAGTGGTTCCACACTTCAAACTAGAAGTGTGTCATACCACTTGCCTAGAGAGGTCAACCTCTAGGACTTCCAACAATTGCACTCTTATATTCACTTATAAGACTTACAATACATGACCAACAAAGGACTTACCTATCCAATACAAAGACTCTTCAACCTTACCAAGGACTTACCCACTTTGCAAGAGTCTTTGGCCTTCTCCAAGGACTTACCCACTCTTGCACAAGTCTTCGGCCTTGTAGGAATTACCCACTCTTCTTGGATCTTCCGCCTTTGACTTCACCTTCACTCGGAGAAGCTTCCACCAAGGTCTTACCCACTTGAGCTTGAGTCTTCTGCCTTCTCCAAGGGCTTACCCACTCTAGCTCCAAGTCTTCAGCCTTGATCTTCACCAAGGGACTCCTTCCCTTGTTCTTCTTCACCTCTCTTGGACAAGAGAGAGAACCTTCATCTTCATGGTTGCAAATGAGAGATGGGGAGGTGGTGGAGTGAGAGCCTCACAAGATATACATATAAAACTAGCTCTCTTATAGATTTCCTACTCACTCTAATGGATGTAGCAAGTGATTAAGCTTAGAGAGAGAGGAGGCTGTAGGAAGCACTCAACTATAGAATAGGAACCTCACAAAGAGTTTGAAATGAATGCCCAAGGGGTCCTATTTATAGCTGGGGATGCCTCTTACCCTTTAGGAACACTTGTGAATGAAAGCTAGCCGTTTTGTGACTTGCAACGGATCTATTTTCACTTGTTGCAACTCCACAACAGCTAGAAACACTTTTCTGCACTTTTCCGTACAGTGCAATCGGTCGAGTTCTAATGGGTGTAACTCAACCGATCAAGTAGCAGGCAAACCGATGTTCAAATGATCGGTCGAGTTTGTCCTGAGGAAACTCGACCGACCATTTCAACTGGAAATGGCCTGCTACCCGATCGGTCGAGTTTTGTGGGTGCACAACTCGACCGATGCAATCTTTAGAAAATCGACCAAGGTTGATCGGTTGAGTTTCATCTAAAGTGCTCTAATTTTCGATCTAAGTGCTCCTGATATTTTTCTAAGCTTAATTACAAGTCATACAATCATTACAAGTGATTTACAACATGATTCTAATGGATATACATCATATTACAAAAACGTGCACTTGTATGACTTTGACTTGTCTTTCCTCCAATTTGAGATGCGCAAGTTAGGGCATTTGGAGTGTGTCTATACCTAATCTGAAATTACTCAAGTAGAGACATTAGACACCAATATGTGGAATGGTTAGTCATCATCAAAACACGGGTTTAGTCAATTTAGACATGAGTCAACATTGACCTAATTGACCTTGAGTCAACAGCTTAGGTTGCATGGCTTGTGTTTTCATGCCCTCATGGAATGCTGAGGTTAGACCTTATCGTAGGATGAGGAGGAGCGGGATAACCTTGGAGGAAGAAGGCTCCAGGAAGAGACCTAATGTATCCTCTGAGGATGATGCACAACCCTAAACCTTAAGTAGTAGTTAGAGAAAGAGAGAAGACATGATGAGTTGGATATCATAGTTGACCATACATGCATGTACGTGAGTTAGACATGCATGCTTTACATAGAGGTTTTGAGTACATAAGAGAAACATATAGTATGTGTGGTTTTTGACCCCTAGTGCCTTGTGGTGACCCGACCTTGGGTGGGTCATGCCTGTTAAGGGTGAGGGAGAGCTCCCTCATTGAGAAGGTTGATGGTGATCGTATAGGAACCCTAAAAGGCATATATGAATAGGAAATAGGTATGTACCTACATAGAAGAGAGTGGAAACAAGGCTGGCAGTAGGTTTTAGACCTAAGCCAGAAAGGTTAGGTCTGATAGTTTATGAGATAGGCATGTAGAGCTTTGGATGATCTTTGTCGGACATAAGTTTTGTTAGTATGTTTCACCCAGGTAGGGGTAGACGTGTATCATTAAGAGCTTGACCCATATTCTGAGAGAGAACCTCCGGTGGTAGTACTAGTTGTAGGGTTAGCTATAGAGAGAGAGAGAGAGAAACCCGATGAAGAAGGTTAGACAGCTAGACTCTGAGACATGAGGAATCATGAGAAGTTTGGTATTATATGGTCTGGAATAGATGACCCTGAGTGGATGTATGTGGTGGCCTCATGTACGATCCTTAGAGGCTTTTCATACCTTAGATTTTGTTAGAGGAACCAAACCCTAGAAAAGAGAAAGAGGTTTCTTGCACATGTCTAGTGATGATATGAGTGCCTACCTTTTAGGTATAGGAAGGAGAGATCCAAAAACCCTAAAGAGATATGGTATGGTAATAAGTTGTGACACCTCACACTCAGTTGGTTGTCCCTGTGTAGGGCTCTAAGGGTTGTTCACGTGGAAGTGTGTTAGGAGGTATATGCCATATCTTGTATAGGTATGGTTCATGTTTAAATAGTTGAGCATGCAGTTTAGATAGTTGATGCATAAGAGGTGAACCTGGGGTTCCTAGACCAAAGAGGGGAAGTGGAAGTACCTGGTGCATATGATGTTCATAAGGCTAATTGAGTTCATAGGAATTACGCATGGCACCCCCCATGTATTAGAGAAAAAGGAAACCCCACTTGAACTGAGATATATGTTTTATGAACCATTCACACGGGTTGGCGACATAGTCATGTATGATAATGGTCCAACCTTAAGGAATGATGAACAAGGATGACATACCAAGGAACTTAGAATGGTTTAATAAATTGTCTTCTTGC
Source organism: Alisma plantago-aquatica (assembly GCA_963693085.1). Lineage (NCBI taxonomy): Eukaryota > Viridiplantae > Streptophyta > Magnoliopsida > Alismatales > Alismataceae > Alisma > Alisma plantago-aquatica. The sequence goes on from OY856414.1 coordinate 350,000,351, forward strand.
TAGCCACAAGAATAAGTAGCATGGTAGGGCTAAGCATATACATGATGATGTAAACCTTGGAAGTAAGAATGTGTTGTGACCTCTATTACTATCAAGAGATAGTTTTCTCTTATCTTAGGAAGGGACCCTTCTTGTAGGAGTGAGCACCAACTCTTGTTTAGGTTTGAGGTAACCTTAAGAGGTCACTTATAAGAGCTTGAGAGGCTAAGTGTAAGAGCACATAGTATGAACATGAATCTATAGACCCATGTGTGGCCATCTCTAAGGGGCATGAGAATATGTTACCATAGAGGTAATCTGCATGGGTCCAGATTGAGTTAGGTAGGTTGCCATGATTCCTTTGAAGGGATGTAAGGTTAACCATGAGTGCCTAGAGAGATTATGGAAATTTGGCTGAGGACTCATGTAAAGAGTGAGACCCAGTAGAGGGCCCACTCAATGGTAAAAACGTAAGCCAAGAAATATTTTAGCAGTGGAAAACATAACTATTTACAAAGTTACAAAATATATCCATGTACACAACTTTCTCACTCTAAGGTGGTACATAAATTGAAAATGTTACATCTATATACACACAAGTCGATATGCAGAGGATAACAAGGTTGTCTCAAGCTATCCTTATGTTCACCAATGAGCTCATAATCATCTTGCGTCACTGCCCTACAAAGCACCTAAATCTGGGTGGAGGGAACACCCAGAAAAACAGGAAACAAAAGAGTATAAGTCAGCAAAAGGTGAGTATGTACATTAGAAAATTAACTGGGGCATTATTTATTTCAAAAGTAAAGTATGACGTTCCCATCAAAAGGGGGCTATTAAAACTAGGTGAGCTTCAAGGAGAAGTAACAAGAGAATGAATTTTCAAAATAATGAGGCATATAAATGAACAAGTGAAATAACACATCTTGCCATTAACCATTCATAATATCACAACAATCATAATAATTCGCATGCAGATATATTGGACTAAAGTAACTATGGTAGGGACACGACACCACTAAGTCAATGACCTAATAAAATGGGTGGAAGTAGTGCACCCTAGGTGGAATTAGCATGCCTCTGTATATATCAACGTGGAAGTAGCACACCCCGGGCGGAAGTATCACACCCTAATGGTTACACATAAGCGTCTACAATTGTTAAATCTGTCAAATTATCTAACATGCATAAATAGAGTGACAAGATACACCTTTCAAAAACATATGTGGCAAGTTTTAGACACAAAAACAGGTGGGGTCATAGACCCAATCAAACATGATAATAGTAATTTTAGAAGAATAACAGTAAGTCCAATGGAGAGTACATGATTTGTGCAACAATTGTAATAAGAGAAAGTATTTCCAAAGATGCCTCATTATGGAAAAATTTAATCATATAATGCCCAGTTATAAATAGGGAGGAGTACATACCTCTAGTCATGTGTAAGCCAACTAAATGTCACCAAGGTATGATCCAAGTTTAATTACACCTATGCATAAGATTATAGTTTGTGTTAATATTGTTCCTTATGTAATATTCAATCTAGCTACACACTCCGTGTGGGAATCCATATTTGGCTCAAAGTTCTGTGTAAAATGCCCAGAAGATCCTAGGTAGAGAATCACATACTCACACATATTTAAACCATATAAATCCCAAAATTGCAACATTTGGTACAAGGAAAATCATGATTACACATTCAGATTTCCCAAATATCAGCGTTAACAAGAGGTGCTTACGATTCAGAAGCATTGCACACCTACCCATCCTTCGCTCTCCACTGTAAGAGAAATTGAAAGGATAGGGACTCCCTTCATGGGTGAATACTTATACAAAGATCAACATCCTCATAGGTGGCTAACCCTCATACCTGTCCCCTGGATTCTCGATCTTTGTCACATGCTCCTAACCCAGTCCGATGAATGATGAAAGACCCATGAAATCATGGGTTCAAGGTGGGTTCCCAGTGCGATTTGGTATTATAGAATCAAAGTAGTTGGCACTCGCACTGCAGGTCATTCTAGCCTAACCTGGGCATGAAGAGCAAATAGGGCTAGGACCCTAGAGTTTTTCAACATCAAACCACAGCAGGCGGCAGCGTTTTATGCAATCATGTTCTAAATGGCAAGCCAGCAATGCAATTGTGATTAGAGATTCTCCCATCAGAGACCTAATTCGAACATAGGCTCCCAGTGATAGAACTTGGCATTCACAGAGCCATCACCATTGTCAGCGATAACGGTGCACACTGTTAGGATTGAGCTGAGCACTTCTCCTGATGGAGGAGCTGTGAGGGTGCCGGCAACGAGACCCTATGGTGGCAGATAGGGAATGGGGATGAGAAGATGAGAAAGCAGAGAGATGAGAATAATTTAGGAAGAAAAAGCAATATGTCACTCATGTGTATGAGTCCTTCTATTAATAGCCATCCTTACAACCAGCTGGCCCAACAACCTTCTACACCTTACTCTGTCATACAGAGGACTGACGCGACATTCAATCATGGGAATATAACAAACTGATAGGACCACTACTGTTAATCTTGGCTATTCCCTACCCTTTTTGTCGTATTGGCAATTACAGAAAAAGATAAAGAGCCTCGTGGGACCTGGGAATCATATCAACTCCTTCCCTCTTAATGATCTTTTTCATCCTCAACGACCATCCATGTTGGAAAAGTTGAGCGGATCTTCTCATAGCGCTCCCAGGTGGCTTCCCCTTCAGATTCTCCCACCCATTGGATCAATACCTCCAACGTCGTTGTTTGACCATCCCTGACCATCCTTCTGGCTAGGATTTTAGTCGGGAACCGGGAAGCCATCACCCAATCCCAATTTGGGGGAGCCAGTGCTCTTGCTGGCATATCTCGGTGGAAAGGCTTCAGTTGTGAGTAGTGGAAAATAGGGTGTACCTTGGCATCTTCAGGTAGCTCCAGACGGTAAGCCACTGCCCCAATTCTTGCTCCCACCTTGAAAGGCCGAAAGTAGCGTGTTGCCAACTTATGAGAAGCCCTGCGTAACACAGTTTGTTGGCGGTATGGTTGCAGTTTTAGCCAGACCCAATCTCCCACTGCATACTCCCTTTCCTTTTGTCTCTTGTCAGCTTGTTTCTTCATCCTTTCCCGAGCCCTTTCCAGATTCACCTTGAGGTGGCGCAGAATCCAGTCTCGGGCCTTGAGCAATTCTTCCATGGTCGGGGATGCTGCAGAACCCACCTCATGTGGAATGATGGTTGGGGGAGCTCGGCCATATACTACTTCAAATGTGGTAAATCCATGGGTTGAGTGTTGGGTGGTTTTGTACCAAAATTCTTCCCATGGTAACTAACGAAGCCAATCTCGAGGTTGTTGATTGTTGAAGCATCGCAAGTAAGTTTCGAGGCAGCGGTTGAGAACCTCAGTTTGGCTGTCTGACTGAGGGTGGTATGCGGAGCTGCGACATAACTTCGCCCCGCTCTGGAAAAATAGCTCCTCCCAGAATTTGCTAGTGCAGATTGGGTCACGACCTGATATTATGCTCATCAGAATGCCGTGGAGCCAAACTATCTTAGAGACGAATACCTTCGCTACTGTCACTGCCGTGTAGGGGTGTCCGATGGAGATGAAGTGGCCATGCTTGGACAAACCTGTCCACCACGACAAAGATTGTGGATTTCCCTTTAACGCTTGGCAATCTGTCGATAAAGTCCATCGATATTCCTTCCCAAATTCATTGAGGAGGTAGTATTGGCTGTAACAGACTAATAGGAGATCTGGCTTCATATTTGTTCTATTGGCAAATGACACATTCTTTTACCATCTCTTTGACCTTCTTCTTCAGCCCTGTCCATAAGAAATCTCGTTTGATTCTAGGTAAAGTCTTGGAGAAGCCAGAGTGCCCCCCAACTTTCGAGGTGTGACTTTCTTCGAAAATCTTTACAATTAGTGCATATTGTGTACTCAAGTACAACCTCCCCTTATAGTAGAGAAGGTTCCCCCTCCTAACATATTTTTTTGGGTCCAATTTTCCTTCCTCCCAATCATGAATCATCCTTTTCAGCTCGTCCAGGGTTCGATATTCCTCCCGAGCTAGCTCCAGCCAGTCTGAAACTACTGTCGAGATTCCCCACATCTCTAGTTCTTCCTCCCAGCGTGATAAGGCATCTGCTACCAAGTTGGTGTTTCCCTTCTGGTATTCGACTGTGAATGAATACCCCCGTAGTTTGTGGAGCCATTTCTCCTATGTGGGGGTGTGTAAATTCTACTCCAGGAAGAATTTGAGGCTTTTGTGGTCTGTCTTGATCATGAATTCCACACCCAACAAGTAGGCCCTCCATTTCTTGATACACTCTACTATGGCGAGGAATTCCTTCTCGTATATGGATAGCACCAATTATTTTCCCTTAAGGACCCGACTGTAGTATGCTATGGGGTGACGGTGTTGGGAGAGAACCCCGTCGATGCCCTGTCCGGAGGCGTCACTCTCCACCACAAATGGCTTGGAAAAATCTGGTAGGGCCAGTCCTGGTGCGGTGGTCAAGGCCTCCTTCAGCTGCGTGAATGCCTTCTCCACTTTCTGGATCCACCGGAAGGCGTCCTTCTTGAGCAGGCTCGTTAGGGGTCTTGCGATGATGGTGAAATGGCAGATAAACTTTTGATAGTAGTCGGTGAGTCCCAGGAATCCCCTCAGGTGCTTTAGTGTTTTGGGGACTGGCCACTTCAACACATCCTGGACCTTCTCTTGCTCCATGGCTACTCCCTTTTCTAAGACGACATGCCCTAGGTAGTGTACCTCTTGTACTACGAAGAAACACTTCCCTTGTTTCGCGAACAACTTGTTCTTCTTCAGCACTGTCAGGACCTCACGGTGATGCACCAAGTGTTCCTGCAATGACCTACTATAAATGAGTATGTCGTCAAAAAACACCAGAACGTACCTCCTTAACATTGGGCGGAATAGTTCGTTCATCAGATGATGGAATTTCGTCGGAGCATTTGTTAATCCTAAGGGCATCACGATGAATTCGTAGTGACCTTCATGCGTCCAGAAGGCCATCTTTGGAATGTCTAACTCGAACACCCAGATCTGGTGGTACCCTGATCACAGGTCCATCTTGGAGAACCATTTGGCTCCCGTCAATTCGTCGAGCAGCTCATCGATAATGGGAATTGGGTGCTTATATTTGATGGTGTGTTGGTTGAGGGCCTGATAGTTGACACAGAAATTACAAGAGTCGTCATGCTTCTTTACCAGCAAGACTGGTGAGGAAAAGGGGTTGTTACTGGGGCAGATGAGGCCCTGGTCTCTCACGTCTTTCACTTGCCTCTCAAATTCATTTTTCTGGGCGTGAGCGTAGAGATATGGCAGAATGACTATGGCCCTCACCTCATCTTTGAGGGGGATCTGATGATCCACTGTGTAGAGTGGGGGAAGCTCCCGGGGTATCCCGAACACCGCTTGGAATTCTGATAGTAAGTCTCTTACGATTATGTGCCCTTCTTCTTCTAGTGGTTCCTTCTTGGCTGACAGGTCACAGAGGTACAACATCATTGTGCAGGAGGCTCCCTGTAGCTCATGTGGAAGCTCCTCAAAGTCTATCTCCTTGATCTCCTGTGGGCTAATTCCTTGTATTTCGTATTCCTCTCCCCCTTCTCTGAAATGCATCACCTTGGTCTGATAGTTTTGTGTTACTACTCCTAGCCTCTCGATCCAGGCGAGGCCCAAAACGAGTTGTTTACATCCCAGGGGAAGAACATACGCCTATACATTAGTGTGGTACCCTTGGATGGATACCCGGTAGCAGGGCAGATGCCCTTTGGTGCGTAGGATACCTCCTCCTCCCACTTCTACTATCATCCCCTTATAGCTTTGGACCTCTAGCCCCCATTCCTGGACCAAGCTATAGTCGATGAAATTATGGGTGGCTCCTGAGTCCACAAAAATGAGGTTCCGGTTGCCCTCTACTAGCCCCCATACTTTCAATTGTTTGGTCATCACCTCGCTCGTCACTGATTGGAGTGAGATAGTGCTTAATTTGGGCTCCTCTTCTTCCTCCTCTTCCCCCTCCCCCTCGCTTCCCCCCTTGTGCCGACAATATCTCCCATCCGCCTTCATCATCGTTGCAAACTAGACACAGTATCTTACCGTTGCAGTAGTGGCCTGGTAGGAACTTCTGGTCGCAGTGAAAGCAAAGGCCCTTCGCTTGTCTTTCTTCCCTTTCTTCCTTCGTTAATTACTTCACCAGTAATGGTCCAGATCCACCTGTTGTTCCCGCTGTCCACGGCTTTGTGGACTATGTCCTGGTCCTCACGCTACCCAACAGATCTCTCCTTACAAGGTAGCACTTCTTCTCCACCATCGTCGCCTTATCGAAGAGGTCGAGGAGGTTCTCATATCCCAAGCACTTTAGTTCCGCCTTGATTTCGGCCTTCAGTCCCCCTTTGTAGATGGGATAGAGGAGCACTTCCGGCATCGTTGGGCAACGATTCATCCACTTCTCGAAGTCACGTTGGTAATCCTGCACGGTTCCAGTTTGTGTGAGGCATGCCACGGCACTGATGGGGTCGTCCTCTGGCTCCGTCCCAAAGCGCTTCTACAATGCGACTTGAAACTCTACCCACGAACTTATCTTCCCTACCGCCTCACAACAATCAAACCAGTTTAACGCCTCCCCTTGCATGTACGAAGCCACTATTCAAATCGCGGCTTTGTCTGATGTCAGTGGGTTTTCATCAAAATACCTCTGTGCGCAGCGAATCCAGTCGGCGGGATCTTCCATTCTTCCATATGTAGGTAGATGAACATGATTAGACCAATGGACTATCATGGACCCCTCCGGACTGGTCCCCTTGCAAGATGAGGTGTTTTCCAACTTCTCCATCCGGGACTCCATTGTCTTCTGCTAGTCGGCTAGCTGTTCGATCTGGGACATCATTTGTGTCATCAAGGCTTTCAGCTTTTCTGGTGGTGTTTCTCCTTCGATGGCTCTTTTCGTGGCATCATCCACTGAGTCTGCCATCTCATTTTTAGAAGATGAAGTGAAGTCATCTATGTATAGACTACCATGGATGATGGGGGGTGAATTAGGCAGCGGTAGAAGGGGTGGGTGCTCTGATACCAAAATGTTAGGATTGAGCCGAGCACTTCTCCTGATGAAGGAGCTGTGAGGGTACTGGTGGCGAGACCCTATGGTGGTGGCTAGGGAATGGGGATGAGAAGATGAGAAAGTAGAGAGATGAGAATAATTCAGGAAGCAAAAGCAAGATGCCACTCTTGTGTACGAGTCCTTCTATTAGTAGCCATCCTTACAGCCAGGTGGCCCAACAACCATCTACACCTTACTCTGTCATACAGAAGACTAACGCAACAATCAATCGTGGGAACATAACAGACTGATAGGACCACTACCGCTAATCTTGGCTATTCCCTACCCTTTTTGCCGTATTGGGAATTACAGAAAAAGATAATGAGCCTCATGGGACCTGGGAATCATATCACATGCAGGTGGGATTTTAGGGACGGATTCGTATGTGGATAGAAGGCCAAAACGAATCACAGGTTTGTGTAGAACCACCGACAGTTAGCATTAAGGCTTCATCGTGAACCAGATGGAAGTTTTGAAGTTGCATCTATAGGCATGATGGCCAAAAGACAGGGAGGGGTTCTGCCACGGTGAAAATAGGGGATCTCATCGACCCATCTATTGGGAAAAATAGCACGAATGGACGGAGAGGAACAACTAGTCAGGGGTCGGAAATGGTATCGTTACCTTTAATTGTTCCGAGGGTGAACGCAGTGGCGCTCCTTCCTAATTCCTCACCGGAGATGACAATCGAGTCGGTGTGAGTAGGTAGCAACGTCCAGTGAAAACTGGGCATCTGGGTTCTCAAGGGTAGATCAACACCTCTTCTCGGAGGTTTCTATGATGATTGGAATGAGTTAAGGCGGCACTGCACAATGCTATGGAGAATAGGGTTGTCACCGACTGAACAAGTTTAGGGTGTAGGGCCTATAGGGCACCTCAGGTCCCGTTTTAGGGTTCTCCCTGACCATTTCACTCCCTAGAGACGTTTTCCGGCGATAATATGGGCAATGAAGGCATTGAGTGGCACAATCAATGGAAATACCCTATAATACTCGCTAACTGTCTGTGGGAGTGGAAGACGAAGCCCCACCTCCATTACTATGCATCAACGTGACTAACATGCAATCGACTACTAAAGTCAAACTAGCTAACAATCATAAATCAAATTAATAATTGCCAACTTTAACCATTCAAAGTTTGTATTTGAATTCTCATGGTCTCCCAATTATAGAGTTTGTCTATTACACCAACAAAGGGCATAACTCAGCTCCCAAAAGTCCATATCAAATATTTTAGGTGTTCATATCACTAAATGGGTGCTAATTAGCCTAAAACAAGATTAATTCATTTTCTTTATTGCCAAGATTTGCTCTGGCTGCCTTCTCTCGTCTAATTCTCTCTCCAATGAAATAAGTATTATAATATCAAGTTTTTCCCATATCTAAGATTTGAATATAATTGTAGCAACATACATGAAATTAATTCTCCAAATTTCCTCAAGGTCCCGTTCGCCTAAAGCCATGTTGGTTTATTTTAGGATCAAAGACACTACTCAAAATAATTAAAGAAAGGAATAAATCTCAAGTTTTTAGGAGAAATGAAATGGAAATAGATACCTAGATTTGAGGTCGTTACAACTCAAGGATGAGAGGTGCTTGAGTATCAACAAAGGAACCATGAGATATAGTAAAATCCTAAGTCAATACTAAGGTTAAGTAGGGATAAGATCGATTGGAATAAGAGATGTCTATTCCCTGAATGCACAAGATCGTAGTGTTGGGAGGTAAAAACTACCTTTTCCTGAGGCCCATGGGTTAGGAGGTTGGTTACCTTCATGAGTTAATGGGGCCTAAGGGATAAAAGTGAGAGGCACTCCCTAGATGCATAAGGGTAAGATCACCCCAAAAGTACCAGCACCCTAGAGACCTGGAGGAAATGACTAAGGATTGTATATATGAGTAATATTAAGACTCAAAAGTGTTTGGGAATAGCCTTTCCATGGATGTAGACATAGATTTGAGATATTCATGGTGTGGAGACATGGGAAGTATGTTTCAACTTAGACTGGGAAGTGTAATGGTGATGTGTGACGTACCATCTCTACTAGAATGGGATGAACTATGTATTTGGACAACAACCAAATGCTTATTTCATCTTGTTATGGGAGTGGGAGAAAAGACAACACACATGCCATATACTAAGAGTAAAGGTGATATGAGTTGAAACATCTCTATGACGACTAAATATAGAGAAAGTACCACACCCTTTTGAGAAGTATCTTGGAATGATGGTATGGAATCATAGATGAACTAAAAACATCACATGAGGACATACTCGACAAGAGCACTTTGGATTTTATGAGTTATAGATTTGGGTTTGATAACTGAGATGTTGGAAGCAAGAGCTTGAAGTTTTCTTGACTCAGATAGACCTAAACGTGATACAAGGACAATGAGTGGAATATATGAAGGTTATGTCTTCACCATCACCTAGCACATAAGGAAGCTAATGTGGTAACATATACTCTTAGCCGAGACACAACTCAGGTATACATCTATCTTGTTTAGCCAATGGAGAGGCTAGAAGTGGTTTCTAGGTGGACCCTATGATCGTTGAAAGACTAGACATGTGTTGATAACATCCAAATACAACCAGACCCATTAGTCAAGTTAGTGGTTGCCCAATTATCCAGCCTACAGTTTGATGAGATAAAAGGATTGTTATAAGAACCTCAAATACACCTCCCAGGAAAAGAAGGTGGTGAAATCCACTATTAGAGTGTTTTAGGGTTTCTGAGCATTTGCCCTGGGAGGATCATGTCATGCAAGAAGCTCATGATTCTAAGTACACCACACACCCCCTACCAAGATAATTCAGGTTTATAGCGGTACCTGGAATGAGGAAGAATATAGAGATGCATGTAGCCAGTTGATACACATGCCAGAGGGTGAAGGATGAACACCAGTAACCCAGTGGATTGCTACAGATAATGAGGAGTCCCCGAGAGGGAATGGGAGAAGATCACCATGGACATTGTGGTGGGTCTCCCCTAGACCTAGAGAGGTCATGATGCTATATGGGTTATGGTAGATCACCTTACCAAGTCGACACTTTCCCTTGCCTAAGAGAGCACTTCCAGTGTGACGGACCTGGTTGAACTATGTATATATGGAGGAGATAGCTCAATTGTACAATAATCTAATCTCAAATATTCTTGAGCATGAAGTTTGCTTCCATGTTGAGGAAATAAGTACATGAGGAACATAATACTATATTAGTACATCATATCACCCCCTGACTGGTAGACAATCAAGAGAGTATGATCCAGAGTTTAGAAGGTTTGATGAGAGCATATGTGCTCGTTCGGGGTGAATCACATGAGTAGTATATGCCCTATCTAAGTTTGTTTGTTATAGCAGCTACCAAAGCTAGTATCATGATGTGTGAAACTCTTTATGGGAGACTGTTTTGGTCACCGCATCACTAGGGTGATGTTGGTGAGAGGACCTCGTGGAGGTCACAGAAACCACAGTGTATGCAGATGAAGTTGCTTTGATCGAGTAACGGGTGAAGAAAGCCCATGACAGATAGGAGTCATGTACCGATGTGAAGCAGATTGACTTATAGTTCACTGTGGGTGAGCATGTGTTTTTGAATATCCGACCGCTCCGAGCTATGACTAAGATTAGAGGAAATCTGAGTCCCTGATACATGGGTCTATTTGAGATTTTGGAACATATTGGTAAACCTACTTTTGCTTAGCCTTACCCCTCAGGATAATATGATGTATGATGTGTTCCATGTGTCCGATCTAGAGCACTATGTGATGTAACCGATCCATGTGTTGAGCATTGAACCTATTGCACTCCAAGGGAGGAAGACTTACCCTGAGTCACCTGTGAGGGTAAGAGATACCAAGGTGAGAGAGATCAGGAGTAAAGGATAGAGATGGTAACAGTTCTTTGGAAGCACCATGGAGAGGATGAAGCCACATGGGAGCTGACGATGGACATGGAAAAGTCTTATCCTGAATTGTTTGTATGTTGGTGGAATTTTGATGGAAAAATTCTTATAAGAGGGGAAGGATGTTACAACCCCATTTTTTGGGGCCTATATGGTTTGAAATACAATTCCCCGAATTAAATGTATGATTATGAAATTGTATGATATATGTGTAATGAGTGGTTTTCTTTGATAATATTTCCTATAAATGTATGATTTTGTGGATCCTAATGAGTTAGTGAGTCCAATATGATAAAATGGAAAGAAAGGTTGAATGAAATCAAATAATGCATAAAAAGGAAAAGAAATTAAGATAATGATGAGAGATATGTGGAATTCTCTGGAAAGTTGTATGATTGATCATCATGGATTAGATTTCGAATCCACATGGTTTCTAATGGTAACAGGAATCCAAATAGAGGGTATAAGTGAGTAAGAGATACAAAATATGAATAAAATATGCCTTATTAAGAGATAACTTGCATATGAAGAAAAGTCTCCCAAACTTTCAAATTTCGATCCCAAACATAAGTAGCTTAAGTCATCATGGACTCTTCCTTAAAATTTGGGATTAAAAGGATGATTGGTTTAGGAGATATGATTTTTGGGAGATTTCCTAAAGTGAAAAGGATAACATTAAATGTCACGATCTTGATTTCTTTTGGGATTATATTTCTAGTTCTTTTTATTTAGTGCATGCATTCAAGACCATCAAATTGGGATCAGACGGATTTCTGTTATCTCCTACCTTGGTCTGATTAGGATAGTAGGAGTAACATGATGAGCAACTTTCTCACACTCCTCCCTCTCTTAGAGTCCTTGGCTTGGGAAGATTGTGCTCCCAATCGATTTGGGAGGAAGTTTCAGACCTAGTTGACCCTAGTTTCAGGGGTTTTGGAAGATAATAAAACTTATCCCCAAATCGCACCTGGAGTCAGACTCCATTATGCGACAGCCCCTACCCTGTACTTATATAAGGGGGAGTAAAAGCCTCAGTGAGACCGGGAACTCTACGTGAGAATCCGCTAGGCTGTACACTCTCTTCTCTCCCTCTGATTTCCCACAGGCCCTGCTCCCACTCCTAGTTTCTACTCTACTCCTCGCTGAGGTCTGCCCTCCATTATCTGCCCTGTTCGTGATCAGGATGGAGAAATCAGAGACCACCAACAAGTTTGGTAGGTCGTCGCGAAGAGGTGACAGCATTCACCGGTTGCCGGGGAGGCAGGATGCATGGAGTCAATCACGAGGTTGACTCGCTCGAGAAAAGATACTCGTGAGCAGAAGGAATGGAGGAGGAAAATGATGTCGGGTGAAAAGTCTGGTTTGCCCCTGGGGTTGCTGCATATGGTAAGGGTTATAACTGACTTTTATCTAACTTGTTTCTCTTAAGTCACCTGAGCGCAAAGCGCCAGCACGGCCGAAGCCCATTGGATGAAGATTGTCCACATGAAGCAAACCTCTAGCATCGTCGAGGACATTGGCTCTGCATGGTCCGTGTGGAAAAGGAGGAAAGAATCTGAATCACTGACGTGACGGTAGCTCATTGGTCCCAAGGTAATGTATCTTGCAAAAATCATAACTAATATTTGGTATCTCCGATGGAATAATGTCATATATAAAAATTGATCAGGAGAATGCAAAAAATTCAATAAAAATATAATTTTAGCTTGATTTTTCTTACAATTCAAAAAGTATATAAACTTGTCACCTTTAATGCATTTTAAACCCTAATTTTGATATTAATGAGATTTAATAAAGTTATCTAGATGATTTAATATGATATTAACATATTGTTAATAAAAAAGGATGTTTTAAATCTAAAATATGATCTTTTTGCTTAATTGGCCTAATTTAGGGTTTCATGTGTATAAAGTGCATTAATGGGATTAGAAACCCTAATCTAGGTGTTTATGAATTTTAATGAGTTATATTTTGCAAACCTATGTATAAGACAGAGTTAGAATGATCCTAAGCCAAATTGGTAATAAAGGAGCTTTAATGTGGATAGTTGACTAATTAGGGTTTTGTACCTAGAAAAGCTATTTTAGGGTTTGTTGACCTAAAAAGGTAAAGTTTGAAAAATAGATCTAAGAAACCCTAAGGAAACACGAATTCAACCTAGAAACTCTAGAAGGGATTCCCAAGTCAATAAAATCAGTTTATGATGAGTATGCAGTAATTAGGTCATGCATGCTTTTTAGGATTTAGTTGGGCTTGTGTGATTGGCTTGGTTGGTTGATTGAATTTCCTAATTGGATTGGACTTTGCTTGTTCTTTGAGATCTCCAAATCGTGTATGTGGTTATTTATGATTACTCACTTTAGTTTCCTGATGTTTTCTGATGTTTCATCGATTGCATGGAAATAATTGTTTGGATGACTTTATTTATGCAATCTTTAAAGTGAATATGATTATCACAATTTAAGTATATATATGACTTGTCCGAACCTACATACCATCTCAGGATGTAAGATTTGAGAAGACCAAGCCCTGGAGGGAAGGTCAGAGGTGGTCAAGCCCCGGATGGAAGACCACAGGGAACCCACAGAGGTGACCCATAAGGTACCAAGCTCAGGATGGAGATGGTAGCATAAAGTCCCTTACAAGGACTAAACCCAAAGAGAGGGTATCCAAGAGGATGAGTAAAAGTGGTTGGGAAGTTATATTGAAAATGCAATCTTGGATTGTTAACACCTATTTGATGTAATTAGGTTGTTATGAAATATGTGCCAGATATTGGTTGCCACAACATATCAGTATATTCTTTATACTGACCGACGTTTTGTTTGTCAGCATTTTAGGAAAGCTTGAAAAAGGATAAACAATAAAGTGATATTTCAAGAATAAAGATAATTAATGAAAGGAGGATTTAGTTAGATAGAACTCTACATTGGGTAAAGTTTCAATCTCCTATTTTTGAAAGGTATGTCAGAAGTAAATTTTTATCCTGCTTAAAGCTTAGTCTTTGGTATAATTGATTAATTATTTTTTATTATTTGCAAAACCATTGATCCTATTTTGGGATAGCGGCTCTAATTTCTTGGTTTTCATTAATTGGGGGCTACTGAGGAGTGGGGTCGTTACAATTGGTATCCGAGCATGGTTTTCCATTTAATCTCTAATAATTATTAAATTTTACAAACTCTTTATAAACCAAGGGAGTTGTTAGAGGATTTTCCAATGATGGAGGGGTCAAGAAAAGGATCACGATTCGGGGGCTGGCAAGATTTTCTCCGCCCCGCTAGTCGGTCTACGAGGACTCTCAGATTTTGTGTGACTTCCTGGTCAAAATTGGAGGATTTGACTTGAAATAAGATACCTCTAGGTCTTCGCTCATGTATCTTCTTCCCTTCTCTACCCTATTTCATTGAATAACTTTAAGAGATTAGGGTTTCTCTCTCTACCACCCTCCTAAGTTCAGGGTAAGCATTAAGGATTGAGGAATCCTCCACTAAATAACAAAAAGCATGTAAGAAAGATGTCATGGATATGAGTTTTGATAATTAGAAACTCAGACTGAGTTTAGTTACATGCTTAGGTTGCATGGCTTGTGTTTTCATTCCCTCATGGAATGTTGAGGTTATACCTTATCGTAGGATGAGGAGGAGAGGGATAGCCTTGGAGGAAGAAGGTTCCAGGAAGAGACCTAATGTATCCTCTGAGGATGATGCACAACCCTAAACCTTAAGTAGTAGTTAGAGAAAGAGAGAAGACATGATGAGTTGGATATCATAGTTGACCATACATGCATGTACGTGAGTTAGACATGCATGCTTTACATAGAGGTTTTGAGTACATAAGAGAAACATAGACTATGTGTGGTTTTTGACCCCTAGTGCCTTGTGGTGACCCGACCTTGGGTGGGTCATGTCTGTTAAAGGTGAGGGAGAGCTCCCTCATTGAGAAGGTTGATGGTGATCGTATAGGAACCCTAAAAGGCATATATGAATAGGAAATAGGTATGTACCTACATAGAAGAGAGTGGAAACAAGGCTAGCAGTAGGTTTTAGACCTAAGCCAGAAAGGTTAGGTCTGATAGTTTATGAGATAGGCATGTAGAGCTTTGGATGATCTTTGTCGGACATAAGTTTTGTTAGTATGTTCCACCCAAGTAGGGGTAGACGTGTATCATTAAGAGCTTGACCCATATTCTGAGAGAGAACCTCCGGTGGTAGTACTAGTTGTAGGGTTAGCTATAGAGAGAGAGCGAAACCTGATGAAGAAGGTTAGAGAGCTAGACTCTGAGACATGGGGAATCATGAGAAGTTTGGTATTGTATGGCCTGGAATAGATGACCCTGAGTGGATGTATGTGGTTGCCTCATGTACGATCCTTAGGGGCTTTTCATACCTCAGATTTCATTAGAGGAACCAAACCCTAGAAAAGAGAAAGAGGATTCTTGCATAGGTCTAGTGATGATATGAGTGCCTACCTTTTAGGTATAGGAAGGAGAGATCCAAAAACCCTAAAGAGATATGGTATGGTAATAAGTTGTGACGCCTCGCACCCAGTTGGTTGTCCCTGTGTAGGGCTCTAAGGGTTGTTCACGTGGAAGAGTGTTAGGAAGTATATGCCATATCTTATATAGGTTTGGTTCATGTTCAAACAGTTGAGCATGCAGTTTAGATAGTTGATGCATAAGAGGTGAACCTGGGGTTCCTAGACCAAAGAGGGGAAGTGGAAGTACCGGGTGCATATGATGTTCATAAGGGGAAGTGGAAGTACTTGAACTGAGATATATGTTTGATGAACCATTCACATGGGTTGGCGACATAGGCATGTATGATAATGGTCCAACCTTAAGGAATGATGAACAAGGATGACATACCGAGGAACTTAGAATGGTTTAATAAATTCTCTTCTTGCTAGCCATGAGAATAAGTAGCATGGTAGGGATAAGAATATACATGATGATGTAAACCATGGAAGTAAGAACGCGTTGTGACCTCTATTACTATCAAGAGATAGTTTTCTCTTATCTTGGGAAGGGACCCTTCTTGTAGGAGTGAGCTTCAACTCTTGTTTAGGTTTGAGGTAACCTTAAGAGGTCACTTATAAGAGCTTGAGAGGCTAAGTGTAAGAGCACATAGTATGAACATGAATCTATAGACCCATGTGTGGCCATCTCTAAGGGGCATGAGAATATGTTACCATAGAGGTAATCTGCATGGGGCCAGATCGAGTTAGGTAGGTTGCCATGATTACTTTGAAGGGATGTATTGTTAACCATGAGTGCCTAGAGAGATTATGGAAATTTGGGTGAGGACTCATGTAAAGAGTGAGACCCAGTAGAGGGCCCACTCAATGGTAAAAACATAAGCCAAGAAATATTTTAGCAGTGGAAAACATAACTATTTACAAAGTTACAAAATATGTCCATGTACACAACTTTCTCACTCTAAGGCGGTACATAAATTGAAAATGTTACATCTATATACACACAAGTCGATATGCAGAGGATAACAAGGTTGTCTCAAGCTATCCTTATGTTCACCAATGAGCTCATAATCATCTTGTGTCACTGCCCTACAAAGCTCCTAAATCTGGGTGTAGGGAACACCCAGAAAAATAGGAAACAAAAGAGTATAAGTCAGCAAAAGGTGAGTATGTACATTAGAAAATTAACTGGGGCATTATTTATTTCAAAAGTAAAGTATGATGTTCCCATCAAAAGGGGGCTATTAAAGTTAGGTGAGCTTCAAGTAGAAGTAATAAGAGAATGAATTTTCAAGGATGTTAATAAAAAGGATGTTTTAAATATAAAATATGATCTTTTTGCTTAATTGGCTAATTTAGGGTTTCATGTGTATAAAGTGCATTAATGGGCATAGAAACCCTAATCTAGGTGTTTATGACTTTTAATGAGTTATATTTCGAAAACCTATGTATAAGACAGAGTTAGAATAATCCTAAGCCTAATTGGTAATAAATGACTTTAATGTGGATAGTTGAGTAATTAGGCTTTTGTACCTAGAAAAGTTATTTTAGGGTTTGTTGACCTAAAAAGGTAAAGTTTGAGAAATAGATCTAAGAAATCCTAAGGAAACCCTAATTCAACCTAGAAACCCTAGATGGGATTCCCAAGTCAATAAAATGAGTTTATGATGAGTATGTAGTAATTAGGTCATGCATGCTTTTTAGGATTTAGTTGGGCTTGTGTGATTGGCTTGGTTGGTTGATTGAATTGCTTGATTGGATTGGACTTTGCTTTTTCTTTGAGATCTCCAAATCATGTATGTGGTTATTTATGATTACTCGCTTTAGTTTCCCAGCATTTTTTGACATTTTATCGATTGCATGGAAATAACTGTATGGATGACTTTATTTCTGCAATCTTTAAAGTGAATATGATTATCACAATTTTAGTATACATATGACTTGCCCAAACCTACATACCATCTTTGGATGTAAGATTTGAGAAGACAAAGCCCTGGAGGGAAGGTTAGAGGTGGTCAAGCCTCAAAGGGAAGACCACATGGTACCCAAAGAGGTGACCCATAAGGTACCAAGCTCAGGATGGAGATGGTAGCCTAAAGTCCCTTACAAGGACTAAACCTTAAGAGAGGGTATCCCAAAGGATGAGTAAAAGCAGTTGGGAAGTTATATTCAAAATGTAATCTTGGATTGTTAACACCTATTTGTTGTAATTAGGTTGTTATGAAATATGTGCGAGAAATTGGTTGCCACACATACCAGTATAATCTTTATAATGACTGATGCTTTGTTTTTTGGTGTTTTAGGAATTCGTGAAAAAGCACAAACAATAAAGTGATATATGAAGAATAAAGATAATTAAAGAAAGGAGGATTTAGTTAGATAGAACTCTACATTGGGTAAAGTTTCAATCTCCTATTTTTGAAAGGTATGTCGGAAGTACATTTTTATCTTGCTTAAAGCTTAGTCTTTGGTAGAATTTATTAATTATTTTTTATTATTTGTAAAACCATTGATCCTGTTTTGGGATAGCGGCTCTAGTTTCTTGGTTTTCCTTAATTGGGGGTTACCGAGGAGTGGGGTTGTTACAATAAAGATGTTGTAAGATCTTCTGCGGGCATGTATACTTTAGTTTCTTTGAAGTTGGGATATACACTTGGGCTTGATTGAGTTTTCCTACAACAATAATTATCAAAGAAGAATAGACGTGGCACCATATGAGCCTTTGTATGGTAGGAGATGCATGTCACCTCTTTGTTTGCATGAAGTAAGTGAGTACCAATTGTTGGGTCTTGGTTCAGAAGACTACAAAAAAGATCAAAGTGATCCACAACAGTTGAAGGCAACCCAAGATAGGAAGATGTCATATGCTGACAATTGTCATAGACCATTGGAGTTCTAAGTTGGAGATTGCTTATACCTTAAGGTTTCCCCTTGGAAGGGTGTTTTGAGGTTTTGTAATAAGGGTAACTTGGATCCTAGGTTTATGGGACCATACCCTATCATATCACAAGTTGGGAAGGTGGCATACATGTTGGATTTACCACACAAGTTGCACAGGCTACATGATGTTTTCCTTGTGTTGATGTTGAGGAAGTGTCACCTTGATATAGAGAAGAAGATATAGACATTGGAGTTGGATGATGATGTTTCCTATGTTGATGGGCTCGTTTGATGATAGATAGGCATGTGAAAAATCTTAGAAGAAGGACATAGTTTTAGTGAAGGTGTAGTGGCATCATGGCGGTGAAGAGGAAGCCACATGGGAGTTATAGGATGAGGTGTGTAGGAAGTACTCATCCTTGTTTGTTTAGGATTTTGGGGGGAAAATCCTTATTAGGGGTTTATGGTTGTAAGGGCCCTAACCCTACTTAACCTTTAACATTATTTGTTTGGCTTAGTTTGATTAATTTTATGCTTAGTATTGAAAGTTAACTCTTGTTACAAATATATTATGAATCAATTTTATATTTTTGAATCAAAATAAACTTTGATTGCCCAAGATACACAATTCTTGTAATTTGGGGAAATTTATGTAAATAAACCTTTCTTGGTGATATGAACATTACAGTAACACTTGGTTGACTTGCTTCATGATGTACATAATAATTATTTAATTTTAGTTCTCCTTTAGATACATTTGAACCTTGCTTTGATAGAATTTCTAAAACTAAGTGAAAAGGGTGTTGCCCTGATCTCATTGACTGATGGTTTCTTAGTGTCCTTCTATTTTCTGGTGGTCAATAGCTTTCTCAGTGACTGATTGTTTTTGGGTGGCCGATGGTTTTCTCGATGGTCGATGAGTTTTTGGTGCTCGATGGATTGTTGACTACCCAACCAGGGTTCTCATCAACTGACTAGGTTAGAGTGTGTATATATGTGATAGGGTGGCCGATGAGTTCTAGACCGATGATGTTTTATGTGTGCATGTGAATGTGATTGATGAATTTTCAGTGGTCGACAAGTTCTAGTGTTCGATGGAGTTTTTGGCACCTGATGGAGTTTCAGTGGTCACCAGATTTTCAGAAAAATGAAGTCTCAGGCCCCAATGAGACCTAGGTCGATGGGATCCCTGCCCAACAACTATTTTGGGTTCTATCCCTTTAAATACCACCTCTCTTTCTCTCCTTTCATTTCATTTTGGTAGAGTTTCAATTGTGTTCAGAAGTGCTTGATGAGATTTCCTAAAGAGCAAATGCCTACGAAGGTCCATCGAGGTCGGTGATCACATGCTTTTTGTGGATGTATTTGTGAGATATGAGGATCCTTAGATTAACCTCAAGTGATTGATCGTTTTCTCTGTTTCTTTTGTGTACAATTCTTACTCTTTTACTTGTTGTCCTTGTTGTTATTCACCCTCCTTCTTCCTATGGCTAAGTTTCTTAGTGTTCTTGCTAGAATCCTACACATAAGGGTTGAGAACTATCTTTTCTTCCTTCCTTGCTCTAGAACCACCTTGTTCGTGGAAAGAGTAGGCTTTCCTGGAGCTTTAGTGGACCGAGCCCTACATTTTTTTTTCTTATTAGAAGTTTTCCATCTTGGATTTCAATTTTTCTAGTCTTCCAAGAGAGTTATATAACTTTAAATGCTCTTCTTGCTTACCTTCTACATGCATGTCGTTTTCCTTACTTTAAAACTCTTAAAATGCTAAATGGTGGCCTTTCTAAGTGTTGGTTTGTATGATAAAATGATAATACAAGCATGTTGGTTATATTTCAAACCTTATGAACATGATTTTTTGAACATTGAACTAATCTTTAAGTATGAAAGACCTAAAACTCAAAATATTATTACTTGAACTTCTATTAAGGTGGTGCATAAGTGGTTGGACAAAACCCTAAAATAAAAGTTAAATTATTCATGATATATGTTGAGTGGTGATGATGTTATCACAAGAAGTAATATTGTTTCAGTCATAGAGATATTTATGGCTTGATATTACTCTAGCTAGTGGTCAATTCTTTTGATTGTCAAGGATGATTATTCTCTTTGTGAAGAAGTGTTATGGAATAGTTTAATATATTTTGTATCTTCTGAGGTTGTGAATTCCTATGATCTTTGTAAGAATCTTTTTGGTATTTATACATAACTTGATTGATGTGGTCAAAATGTAACTAATTTACTTGAGTAATCAAGTATAACCTTAATCATGTAGTGCCATAATTCTGTAGAATCATTCCAGTGTCAGGACCGAAATAGAAATCCAAAAGGAGATCAAATTCATATATTGTTGAGTATATGCAGGTGCACAGAGGGTATATCCCTGTCATCTTGATCCCAAGGTTTGGAAAGTGGTCACGATTGTGTCTCAGATGTGAAATTGATTGAGAGAAATTGTGGTCATAACTTGGATATGAGAGTTTATACCCTAGTTTCTAGTGCCATGGCTTGTGTACCCAGGATGGACTAGGTTGTTTAGTAGTTGGGCGAATGTGCCACTATGGTTGTTACTCATACCGAATGAGGGGAAGAGATCTTAGGATTCCGATCATCCTAGATCTTATATGAGGATTATTTTGACCTCACAATGGTCAACTAGTAGTTTGAGTGGTACACCTTAAACTACCCAAGGCTTAATAAAATATGTAATCCAACCATGTAGCTTATCTGTTAGTGTTACTTGACAAATCACCTTGAATGATGATCCTTGCTTTGTTTCTTTTAATTTGTAGATGATTTGTAATGCGGTAAGAGAAATAAAACTGTACTCATGAATCTAGATATGCCTGATCTTATGCAAGTTATATAGTCTTTCAAATTTGTAATGATTCTACTTTAACTTCTTAATATAATTATATAATTCTTGTAAGCAATAGATACCTTTGGAGTTATATCTCTCAATTGGACATCAGTCCCGCCTCATGGTTACCACGTATTTTTAGGTGTTTGGAAACACCGTTAGACGTAGTGTGATGAGGAGGCACAATTTAGAGATGAGTAGTGTTAGAAGGTTGATGTGACCAGTATAGAGTCCTAGAGTCATCCTTGTACTCTCATGTCCAGTTGAGGAGTTTTGCATATCATGTATATTGACTCAAGATTTCACTAAGTATGACTTTAGCAATGTAAATGATGTAATTATGTAGACAACATATATTGTATATAGGTTTTGCTTGAGGGCATGGAACTTATCTAAATACACCTGGTATGGATATATAATTTAGTTGGACCTTTGTGTAGACGTTTCTTATGGAATGTTAGAATTTTATTCAGTTTTAATTATGTACCTTTTTGGGTATTGTGATTAATTAGAATGTGATTGGTGTTTTGGTTTTGAGTAATCTTGTTAAGCATGGTGAGTTGCCACATACTCTCTCTCTCTCTCTTGAAGAATGATACTATGTGCAATTTGGTCAAAACCCTACTTTTGTCGTATTCCTTTTTCCAAATTAAATTATGAAGACTAGTATCTTGATTGTCCCCTATCAATTGTTATCCCATTTTCATAACACATTATTAATTATGTTTGTGACAATTTAGCCAACAAGATATCCCCACTTTCTAAGAAATAAATTGTCAAAAATATAACTAATGTTAATTAGAAATAGAAAATAAAAATAATTCCTAATATCATAAGAATTATGCAACAAAAATTTAAATATTAACAATCAATTTTGACATACATAATGACAAAGGGCTATTCCCAGGTTCTAGAGCTCAAGATGATTAGTCAAATATTGTTGACAAGATATCAAAAATCAAAACTGGAGAAGGAGATCAATTAAACCAAAATAGATGGAACCTAATAAGATGACAATAATGAGGCCTACTTTTAATTTTTAGCATGATCTACCTCTATTTCTACCTCAAATATCACCTTTGTCCATTCAGACATCACTTTGTCTCTGAATTTTCTACTCTCCTCTTCTTTTAATTTATGTGATGTTTAAACCAAACCTCTATGATGGTCATGGACCTCTTAGGTCTTAACTAGACCCAAAAATAAAATCACAAAACATGAATCATTGGATTGTATCAATGAAATCACATCCCTCCATATGATATTGGTGCTGGCACCATTGATATGGAAGTTAGTTCCACCATCTTGAGTGATAGAATTTCCTGTCTGATCTAATATAAGTGCTAACAATTAACTTCGACACCGTGTTGATGAATGCATATTCATCATTTATTTCGACATCATTTAAGATAATTAAGATTTTTTTAGTAATTTTAGTTTAATTTGGAAATGAATTGTACTTTCATCCTTTAGATATTCTTTTTATGATTTTTTATGATATTTCTCTCAATTTTTATGAATTATTGAAGCATTTAAGTCAAGATAAGGAAAGATGAAGATAGGAAACCTTTCAAATTTCCCTTAGAGTTTGATATACCTCCAACCAAAATAGTCATAACTCCCACATACGAATTCCAAATTTACAATTTGGATATATTTTGAAAAAATAATTTCAATTACTACAGGAAAAACATATCTTCCAATGACTTTGATAGTCATTTGACTGTCCAACCAACTTGTGAATGTGTCTGTTCATTTTCCCGCAGTGCCTGATTTAAATAGACACCCTGCACCAAAATGGGAATATCTATCACATCCCAAGGTGGAATTTAATGTTCAAATATGATTTGGAAAGAGAAGTCAAAGACTTATAGGAAAAACACTAAACAAAATTTGCAAAAAAAATCAGGAATGGGAATCTGTAGAGAGAGAGTCAGAATTTGAAGGGTCAAAAGAAGGCAATCAATTATTTTCTCTATTGCCTATTGAGGAAGGAAATTATTCTCTTAACCAAGACATACAACATCAACCTCTTCCACTTCCTTCTCCTCTCCTTTCAAGATTTCCACTCCTCCTTCCCCTATAAAAGGAGGGGGGATTCACAAGAAAAATGGGCATTGTCTTGTAATCTTAGATTAAATTCTTAGTCTTACTTTTCTCGTAATTTTTGTTCCTAGAATCATGTTTGAGTAGTCTTTTTTTGGTCTACGTGGACTAACCCCATAGTCTTTTTCTACGCTCTTTATATCAACCTATTATTCTTAGTTAGTGAATATCTCTCAATCTGTGTTGTACAGGCGGGCACTCAGGTGGCGCCTAGGTGGCCCAAGGCCCACCTCAACCTGGGCGCCCAGAAGTAATACATGTAACAAAGTTTTTTATTTTACTGAATTCGATCAACTGATTAGTAATTACTTATCTACTGATTTGTATTTACTTATCTACTGATTTATATTTACTTATATACTTATTTGTATTTACTTATTTACTGATTTGTATTTACTTATCTACTAATTTGTATTTACTTATCTACTGATTTGAATTTATATATCTTCTAATTTGTATTTACTTATCTACTGATTTGTATTTACTTATCTACTGATTTGTATTTACTTATGTGCTGATTTATATTTACTTATCTACTAATTTGTATTTACTTATCTACTGATTTGTTCATCTAACGATTTTTTATTCATCACATTATTTAAATTTAGGGCTTTATATTTGTTCATCTACTTTTTAAAATTATTTAATCATCTACTGATTTATGTTTGTTTATCAACTGAGCTATACTTTTTTATCTAATGCTTTGTATTTATTTATCTACTGATTATATTTATTTATCTAATGCTTTGAGTATACTTATCTAACTCTTTGATTTTTTTTAATCTACTGATCTGATCTAATGCTTTGAGTTTACTTATCTAACACTGATTTTTTATATACTGATTTGTATTTACTTATCTAATGTTTTGTATTTATTTAGGACTGATTTGTATTTACTTATCTAATGTTTTGAATTTTCTATCTATTGATTTGTATTTACTTATCTATTGATTTGTATTTATTTATCTACTGATTAGTATTTACTTATCTACTGATTTGTATTTATTATCTACTATTTTTATTCATTTATCTACTGATTAGTATTAATGTATTGTTTTAACTTGTCTACTATTTGACTTTATTAATCTACTATTTTGTTTTATAAATGTATAGCCTCATGAATAGAAATACAAATATAGTTGATATTTCTAATTTCTGATTATGAATAATCAATTTTTTTATTAACTCAAATCAGATTTACAAAAACCCAATAAAGGAAAATGACAAATATCTTCTAAAAAAGTGCTACAAATTTTGATTTTTGAATGTACTATTTCTACTATATCAGCAATTTAGATATATCTACTAATATATATATATATATGTGTGTGTGTGTGTATTTATATATAAATATATATGTATATTATTACAAGATTATATATATACTATTAATATATAATATATTAAAACAAGATATATATGAAAACGTCTGGAAACGCCTGGGCCTCCTCCTGGGTGCCTAGGCTGCCTGGGCGTCCATATGGAACACCTGATCGCCTGGCCACCTATACAACCATGCTCTCAATCTGATTCTTTTGAGAAAATGATGGATATGCTCATGCGGGAGAACCTAAACTAGAGCCCCAATTTAATGAAATGCATGAACTCCTGACAAGTTTTTGTGACATTTCATCTTTTGATTCATACTTGATCTTAGATAGGTAAGGGCCTTTTGTTACCAGAATGTCGAGACCTTAGATTTTAGTAACACAACCGGTGATTTTACTCTATCTTTATTCTTATCTATTATAGTCCATATTGATGAGACCAACAGATCTATGGATTAGAATACTAGAGCAAGATTTACAATTTTCTTGATGTGACCATGGATACAAAAGTGTTAGATGGTTGGGCCATGATCCAAATATACCAGGACCAATGGGTATGAGGGACCCTTGACCCTTGTACAGTCAATAAGGACAAGCAACCAGAAGGTCTTAATTTAGAAACTAAGAAATGGAGTTGAATCGAATTGTATAGAAGCATGCTTTTGGCGGCGATTCCTCAGATCCCAGATCTTTCCTTTATTAATCTAGTTACATTTTAATTCTACAACTTTAATTTCTATTTTACTTTAATTCAAACTCATTCTCAAACAGATTTTACGTTTTCTTCTCAGAATTAGATTTGAATTCAACCATCCTCTTTTTTCGTCTCTGTGGATCGACCCTTATATACTAGACTTTATCAGAAAGTAGAAAAAGGATAGCTCTAGGATAATTTTCCTAGTTATTGGTGTTCTAAACTACACACATCAATTTGGTACTGTTGTCGGGGATGACATGGTTGTTTTTCATATCTGGTTGCTTGTATGTCTTGTATAATCTTGTTTCATATTCACTAACTTGTATATCTTTAGTCTTTTTTTTTTATAATTTCTTCTAGATTTTTGTAAAAAAAATTGCGTTCTGAGAACCATTCTAGAGGTGTATCTCCTCTTTCTGGTGAGTTTCCATTCTAGCAGTACTTCTTTCTAGTTTTGTTTTGTAATTTTAGTTTATTTCCATAATTTCTTAGCTTTACAATTTTTAGTTCTCTTTGTAATTTTAACTAACCCCTTATCTCATAATTTTTCTACTATGGTGTGTTAGTTGGCATACCTTTCAGGAACTTTTTCTCAAATAGAGTGGGCATCCTAATATCCCCCGCAATGTTATTATTGTGGTCTTTACCACCATGCATCTCTTGCATGTCTAACTTTACCCCATACTTATGGTAGCACCCCTTTCAATGGCGAGCCCTTTCATCCTAGTTGGTACAATGAGAATCCACATTTTTCTGAGAACCATTATGGGGAAACTTGTGATCCATATTCAGAGGGGGATATGATCAACAAAATTTTTGGAGGGTATAACCAACAGAACTTTGGGGGAAATGGACCTATTTATGATACCCATTATAATCCTCAACAAGAAGAGAAATTTAGGGACCTAGAGAAGATGGAAACAACACTAGTAACCAGCCAAGCCTTGTTAGCTACTTTGCCCGAAGCCCAATCTCAAAACCCAGCTATTCCAAATATGTTCCCCCATGATTGGGTGACACCTTGTAATACCTAGTCTTCCCACCCAAATGGATGCAATGGAAATTACAATCCACCATCTTCTGAAGATTATTATGAGGATCAATGCCATAATAAATATAAGGAGCACAAGGCCCAAGAATACTACGAGGGGTATGGTAAGGATACACAAAATTTTGGGGTGTATGAATCCTAAGGTGAAACTCAATTTAATCCTAAACTAGAAGAGAAACTTAAAGCCCTAGAGCAGATGGCAGCAGAAGGACAAGCAAAACTTGAATCCAGTCAGGCCCTGTTAGCTACCTTATTGGAGGTTCAATCATAGACTCCCCCTGTAGAATTAAATCAAACCAAGATGGTTCTTACTGATGATGATGATGATCACATTTTTTTTGTCATGTATGCCATATCCTAAAGAAATAACACAAACCATGGAGCCATATTTTGCATGTGATGAGGACATTAGTATCCCTACCTTTCCTTTAGAGACATTATTGAATATGAAAAGTTGAAGTAGGAGAGTCATTCTGAAGAACCAGCAAGCCCTCCCATCCTTAATATAAACACGAATGATACCATATACCAATACCCTTTTTTTAGTCTATTTTGGATAATGAGCATCTAACCCCCTTTTTAACACAGCTAGTTCTCATACCACATAAGACTAATGTAGAAGGGCAGACACTGCCCTTGGAAGAAGCCCATACCCCACTTCTATTATTTACAAGGAGATGTCATCATCCCTCCTGAATCCTTAGGGACCCCTTGTACAAAAGAATTAGAGCCATATGCTATATCAACAATGAAACTTACCAAATGCAATGTTGATGGCATTATTTTCAAGGAGAAACAAAACACTTTTGTAAATGATTTGAAATCTTTTGTATCAGCATCAATTCTCCCATATGTAGGTGTAACACCCTCCCTAAGTACACACATGCACATAGTGGAAGCGAGACCGAGTTAACCATAACTCGTGCACTCAAGGGGCATTACATAAAATTGGCATTCATAACAACAATATAATCAATCACACAAATTGAAAATAAGAAATGTTCTCATAATTGTTCTTACAAAAAGAACATAATGGATATCCCATGAACAACATCTCGAGACATAGTCTCTACTCTAAAGTTCTAAACATTAAAACATATAGCTGATTATATAAACCTAAGAATCATTTTATAGTTGGCACCCCACCAGATCTTATCATGTTCTATCTTTGTGCTTGAGTCTTTGGGATCCACTTCACTCCTGCTTCTCACCTATGGACATCTCGTCCCCAGCCATGCATTGGAAAAAATGGTTGTTAGCGTAAGTGGCATGAGTATTCTAATATATATATATATATATATATATATATATATATATATTTCTAAAGAATTGAAATTAGACATTATAAACATGAAACTAACATCAAGATATGAATAAAATCTGAAACATAAAGTCTCTTATTTCTTAATCTGAATCCTTATCTTTCTACCTTATCTTATTTTGGAGTCATGTACCCTGCTACATGGACCTCATGACCTACACCAAAGTGTCTGGGTCATACTTATCTTATCTAGTTCCCTCTCATCATACTCATGGATGAGGTTGTGGGCATCTCTAATCTAAGGTATCTTTTATTTATGATTTTTATCTCACTGTGGCCACCATTATACAATAAGTCCTCCTGAATTGGCGTATCTACGCCCTGAATTGGTACTGAAGTACCCTGAATTGGCACTACATGCCTCTGAATGACATCGAGGTGTCTCTGAATTGGCGTGGCTACACCCTGAATTGGTGCTGCAACACCTCTGAATTGGAGTAAACACTCCTATGAATTGGCAACAGATGCCTCTGAATCGTCCCGGGACTACTGAATGAGGACTTATCATATAATGTCTTATGTGAAGGTTTCGACTTATTTATCTTAAGTCTAAACTTACTTAATTCTTAATCTGAACTGAAGCTGAATATTGATTGCTTTACTGAATTCTGAATCTGAACTTATCTTATATTAAAATTGAACATTGATAACTTAACTTATCTAAAACTGATTACTGAGTATTGAGCAGGTACTGAATTCTAAATCTGAATCTGAATCTGAATCTTTTATTCTTAAGTGATAAATTGAAAATACAACTTAATGTGGATATGGATCTCAATTACTTCATAATTGAGATTGGGTCTAAAACCCTTATCATGTATCTTTATTTTGGTATCTGGTTACTCACACAATGAGTAGTCTAAGTATGAATCTAAATCTGATGTCCTTGTTATCTAGATACATCTTAATTTGAAACCCTGATTTATTAGAATGACCTCATTGATAATAATTATATGACAACTGAGTCTAGAGGCCTAGGAAAAAGGATCTGAATTACATATAGAGAGACTAAGCATACAAAGTACCTTAAGTCAAGTTTATGAAAGTAGTTTAAGCACAAAGTATTTAAAAACATAAATTCTGACAAGATGATTTAACCTTTATAAGATCTTATTAAATCTGATCTTATCCTGAATTTTAATATTTACATATGAGCCCACACCTTACAACTTAAATCTTAAAATAGCAATTTTATATAATCTTATCTTGAAATTTAATCATTACTTGATGCATCATAATTCATATTATCATCATAAGTCATTTAACAACACATTCTAATCCCAACAATACATTTATCTTGAAAATTTGATCATGTCTTAATATATTCAAAACTTTTATTCTCACCTTGTTCTTAACTTAAAGATATTACTCATTTTATAGAATCTGATTAACTACTTAGTTCTTGGATCTCTATATATAAGAAAACATGATTCTAATCAAAATATTAATACATGGCTATATCTATGTATATGATAAATCCTAACAACATACTTGAACTTAAAATCTTGATACAAAGTTATCCCAAATCATTAACTAACTATGACTATATTACTTGCTTATCTTATATTGAAATCTTATTCAATAATTTAAATCATCCTAAGGAATTGTGTTGGAACATGATTCGTTATTTTACTCATGGACATGGTCCATGAATCACAAACATTGTGAGCAACCTATCTCTATTTGGGATTTTGGGCATAAGAATTTACATAATCATAGAACCATGAGGAAAATCTTATTCACATAGCTTAACATTAAAATCTTCCTATATTAAACCACATAAATCATGAAAGTCTTATTTAATGTACTTGTAAACATGGTGACTTAAAATATGAATACTCATGGGCATGAACCACTTACCTCTATTGAAGAAAACCTAATTACTCTTCTTAGGTTGAATAAACCCTAGTCTTGTTCTTGGGGTTGATGAGCTCTAATCACCATGTTCATTCAATAGTCATTCATTAATAATTACAATCACCTTAGTAGCTAAGATTTCATGGTTCTTGGTTAAAGGAGTGAAATTTAGAGTTAAAAGAGGCTTGGAAACTTTGTCCATCGTCTAGATCTAGAAAAATCCATCAAGATTCATATATAACTCAACATTACATGAGTTACAGATTTATTTCTAAGATTTATACATCTTAGGGACTTATTTAAACAAAATTCAATGTTCATTTACCTCAAGTGGATACTAACTGGATCATGGCAGGATCCGCCTTGGGCGAGATCTGCTTGATCCGGTCCTCCCCTTTTGTCCCAGTGCATTGCGAATGAGGGTTTGCTCCCCTGTTTCCTCTGTTTAACAGAGTACCAGGTTGGGGACATCTCAGTGACGATCCAGGCAAAGCTGGCTATAGATCTTGCTCCATGATTAGGCCTTAGAGATGCTTGGTCCTCCACCCAACCCAGCCGACCGGGTCCTTCCTCTATCTTCAACTGCTTGTCTGATCCCGATCACCGCCGCAAGAGAGGATGGCAGCCATCCTAGAACATTGCGGATGGATCCCTGGTAGAGGGTGACGACCATCTCCAGCCGTTGCGGCTCCTAAAGGGTGTACGAGTAGGAGTTTGGGAAGATTCTGAAGACTCTGAGGCGCTTTTCCATGTCTCCCTGGACAGCTACGCATGTCTGGAGTTCATCAGCGGCCAGGCTCCAACCTGCTATTGTCGGCGGGTCTTGTGTGTTGAGTACACCAGGTCGTCGTCTCAAAAGAATGGAGGTGGGGGTGGGTTTCACAGGACTGAGAGATGGTGCAGCAGCAACAGATTGAAGGGAGGTGGTGATGTGATGGAGAACAATGCTGATGATCGCACAGGAGGTACATGCGGCGTAAAATTGGGCATCTTTTATATGTTAAGCTCTAGGGTTTGAGTTAGAAATTGGTGTGTGCGGGATTCTCTCTTGAATCCAACGGAGAAATCTGTTTTCAAAACCCTGATCAGGACTGCGAGAAAATCAGAGAGATTAAGAGTTTGTAAACCTTGGGTTTCTGTTCCTTGAGTCTGGTCAAACGCGGGAGGTGAGTGACAAGTACTCAACCTTAGATTGTCATCCGACGGCTCAACTCAAAACCGCATACATGGAAAAGTTATGAAAGTGCGCGTGCCAGTAAGGAATTCACGAAGACTATAGTTCTCTTGATCCCACATATCAAATTAATAATATTAATGCATTAAGCTTATACTTTATTTCTATGTTGATTTGAGGGGTCAAACAAGGTCTATTTCACTCCAAATTTGGTCCACTAGTCAATTAGAGGATCCACAACAATACTATGTGGTAGTTTTGAAATCTGATGATCAGACAATGAACTATTACTAAGATATGACTAGTATCGCTTATGTCCATTTGATGGCTTATGATTTATGCCCAAGTGATATGGCTTTCCATTAAAGGTCACTTAGGGTTTATCTTACTTATATTGAATCTATTTGATGAACTTGGGCCAATTAGAACGCATATGGTGATGTAGCTACATTAAGGAGAGAGAAAGTACATTATATTAAAGCTTTTGTTTATTTGAATATTCCTAGAGATCAAAGGACATTTATTGAAATAATTATTGGAAGGGTCAGAGAGAAATTATGTTACTCATATTTGTAATATTAAAAAAAAGTACAATCATTAGTTGGGTTATTTGTATTGAGGTCCAACAAATTTAATTTATTTAGTGCAAAATTTATGAAGGACTCAAATGTAATTATTTTTCTTTGTATTGATTTTTTTTTTGGGATGTTACAGTAGGTCATTATGATGGTGAAGCGTGAGCCAAATCCTCCAACTCACTTTGTTCATCCTACTCTACCAACATTACTTGTCGAGTACCCGCCAACTGCCCCAAATCCACATCCATCTTCAACACTTCCTTTGCTATCAAAGGAAGATTTGTGGATCTTATTGGAGGGAATGCAAGGTGAAAGAAAATATGAACACCCCATTGAGCTTCCATGACTACCCTATCATAGGGTATATTATGAATCTACTCTGATGAAGGTCCCAACCCTCATACACATCCCCTTCAGCTGGACATTTTTTGAATTACCAGGGCCCCACCTGGATGCCCTCTTCTTCCCTCCATCTTAGATTTAAGTTTTGCTCGGGATGGGAAAAATTTTAAGTCTGGCGTGTAGGTGGGTGATTTCCACCCACTCTATCTTAAATTTTTACAAATTTTCATTATGCTATATAGATTAGTTTTAACTTTTTCAAAATTTTCAATTTTTTTCAACTTATTTTAGATTGGCTCTTACTTAGTCGTCCAAGTTGAATAGACGTCCATCATTTTACACATTTTGAATTTAGTAAATCCTTTGCAATAACTTTTACAAATTGCCATGTCTGAAACCACCATATCACCTAGGACCCCAAAATATCTTCACTCCTTGGAAAAGTTGGCGAGCTATACGAAATCAATCAAAACCAAACACAATTTTTCTCTAGTTTTAAACTATGGATTATCTTGAGATAAATATTTTATAATGTGATTGATAGGAATACACTATCTGATGTAATGGTACTTTCAATAAAAAAAAGTGAAGTTATAGGCACAAGAATACCTTTTGTTTCCCCTGTATTTTCTTTCTAAAAAAGAGAAGCAAAGAATCACCACCGGATAAAAATTAAGTCCGGGGTGGCATGCTTCTCATATAAAAAATTCCATACCCCACAAAGGGGCATACCATGAAAGATGCCAAAAGAGCACAAGAAAAAAAAATTGGCCAATGAAGCCACCACAATTTTGTAAATAAAACATTTTCCTGAGTAGATAGAGGAGGAACCATCACTTCTTTCTTTGTTTTTACACCCCCAATTTCTTCCTATTTTTGGGCAACAACTCACATCAAGAAAATAAAATAATAAAAATGATAGTGTCAAAGAAAAAGAAATAAGAAGCTTATCTTTCTATAAAGTCTTGATTTAGAAATAAGATATGATATTTGTTTTTGATAGGGAATATATAGTTTTATGTTTTGTGGTTTTAGGAGATAAGGTTGCTTGGCCAAAATTGGAGGTAAGGAATAAAGTAATGGCTATCAGGGTGAGATGGGCATGTTGTTAGTATAAATTGGATTTATTTGTGATTTTATTTGCTTGAGAACAAGCAACAATTCTAGTCTGGGGTATTTTGATGAATGCATATCCATCATAAATTTTTTTATCATTTAGGATAATTAATTAAGATATTTTAGTATTTTGAGTTTAATATGGAAATCAATTGTATTTTCATCCTATCGATATTCTTTTTCTGAATTTTTATGATATTTCTCTCAATTTTCAGGAATTATTGAAGTATTTAAATCAAGATAAGTAAAGATGAAGACATGAGACCTTTCAGATTTCCCACAGAGTTTGATATACCTCTCACTAAAATAGTCATAACTCCAACATACAAATTCCAAAATTGCAGTTTAGATATGTTTCAAAAAAATAATCTCAATTTCTATAGGAAAAATATATTTCCCAATGACTTTGGTAGTCATTTGAGTGTCCAACGAACTGGTGAATGTGTAAGTTTGTTTGCCCTAAGTGCCTAATTTAAATAGATACCCTGCACCAAAATGCTCATAATTCTCACATTCTATGGCGGAATTTAATTTTGAGATATGACTTGGAAAGAGAATTCAAAGGCCTACAGGAGAAATGTATTTTTGGGCACACATTAAAGCTTTATACCAGCCGAAATTTGTAAGAAACTTTAGGAATGGGAATCTATAGATAGAGAGAGTCAGAATTTGAAGGGTTAAAAGATGGAAATCAATGATTTTCTCTATTGCCTATTGAGAAAGGAAATTATTCTCTGACCAAGATATACAACATCGGCCTCTTCGACTTCCTTCTCCTCCCCTTTTAGGGTTTCTATCCCTCCTTCCCCTATAAAAGGAGGGGTGACTTCACCACCAAAAGGGGCACTATCTCATAATATGAAATTAAGTTCTTAGCCTTACTTTCTTCATAATTTTTGTTCCTAACAACATGTTCAAGTAGTCTTTTTTTGGGCTATAAGGACTAACCCCACATACCATTTCTATGCTCTTTGTATGAACTCGTTGTTGTTAGTTAATGAATATCTCTCAATCTAATTCTTTTGAGCAAATGATGGATGTGTTCATGCGGGAGCACCAAAATCATGGCCCCAATTGAATGAAATGTATGAACTCTTGCAAGTTTTTGTGATATTCTATATTTTGATCTATACTTGATCTTAGATAGGCAAGGCCATTTTGTTAGCAGAATGCCAAGACCTTGGGTTTTAGTAGCACAAGTGGTGATTTTACTCTATCTTTTTTGTTGTCTATTATAGTCCATAGTGACGAGACCAACTGATTTATGGACTAGAATACCAGAGCAGGATTTACATTTTTCTTGATGTGACCATGGATAGGAAAGAGTTAGACGGTTGGGCCATGATCCGCATACACCGGGACCAATGGGTATGCAAGAAGGTTGACCCTTGTGTGATCCATAAGGACATGTAACCACCGTGTCTTAATTCAAAAACTAAGAAATGAAGTTGAATCGAATTGTATAGGAGCATAGTTTTGGCGGAGAATCCTCAAATACCAGATCTTTCCTTTATTAATCTAGTTACATTTTAATTATACAACTTTAGTTTTTGTTTTCGTTTAATTCAAACTCTCTCTCAAATGGATTTTACTTTTTGTTCTCAGAATCATATTTGAATTCAACCATCCTCTTTCTCCATCTCTATGGATTGACCTTATATACTAGCCTTTATCAGAAAGTATAAAAAGGATAAACTATATGATAATTTTCCTAGTGATTGGTGTGGTAAATGATACACATCACATGTTAGTGCCCCCTACTTGTAGTCAGTGCATTGAATCTACTCAAAAAAGTTAATATTTCCTAGAATATAAATGTGCAAAAAAATCAGCCAAATAACATTTTCTTGGTCTCTGTATCTTTATCTTTTATTTTCTTTCCATATTTTACATAAAATATGGATAGATGTGGAATCTAAGCAAATAAAAACAATGCATAAAGGAAACCATGCGTAGATATAAAAGATAAAGATGTAGGGATAAAGAGAAGCAACATGTTTCATCCCCCCTAAGCTTGAATTTGACATTGTCCCCAATGTTAAGTACCCAAGAAGAAGAAATGGAATGGGAGTACTGTTGTTCATTGATGTGACATTGGATGTTGAGATCTCATGGGAAAAACTCAATCAAGAACATATGCATGAGTCCCCTATGAATAGATTATACATAAGATGCATGATCAAGTTCATTACCACTAACTAGGATGTCAGCTCACTGACTCTAAAGGTTGTGATTGTTGGTTGGAAGCAATATGGGTCGTCAACAAATCATCTCTAAGTGTTAGTGTATTGAATGCCAAGTTAGTGCCACCAACTAGAATGATTGGATATGTTGTAGGGTGCATGAACTGCATTGTTGACACCAAGTTACAATCAGTGCACAAACTCAGTTTAAAGAATTTATTGTCTCCCATTATCAATTTTTTGAAATAATTTTTTGATGCCACTGAATGATGTGCTAGTCGCATTGATACTATTTATACAATATCTAGAGCTTTTCGCAAACATGTGAGTGCACCAACTTCCATGTTGGTGCATTGACCCAATGTACAATCTTAACGCTTGAACAAATTGATCAGACACATCTATTTATTTGCACGTTTCATAACCAATCTAATTAGCTAACTGTGAATAGAGAAAAAAATAATGAAAAGTAAAAAATTTAAACTTGAACACCAGTTTTCCTATGACAAGTGACATTGTTTAATCTCTTCAGATGGAAACATATCAATAATCAATAACCAAGAGGACATGGATGAGGGTAGAGATCTCTCCACCTCTTCCTTATAAAAAATTCATTCCATACAACAATGATGAAAAATAAATAATGGTTATGAGGGTAACATTTATGTTTAACATGCCATTTTAAATGAGATTTGTTATTGTAATGATCCTGGATCTGAAACGCAATCAAGTTTTGATGTGGGATCCCATGAATAATATGTTATTGCAAGTAAAATGGTAACATGATGATTGAACCTAACTTCTATGACAGATCCCCAATGGATCACTTTTGTCTACACATAGGGGAGGGATTTTAAGAAATGGTTGATTCATGTGCCTTCCTCTCTTATAATAATTCCATTCCCCCAAATTTATTCATATCATCTAATAAATTGTCAATGTCACCCTTAGGATATATATCCCATATAGGATCTTCTATTGAGTAATAAAGATAGATCTTGTGGTGTAGGCATTATGTGATGGGTAATGTGAAATTCATCTACCTTGTCAAATTTAACATCCTTTTCTTCACTCTCTTCCTCATCTCTATGATATAATCAAATAAATTAGATTGTAGAAAATCCTATCTTTCAATCATATCTCACACACATATATCAAAATCATCTCTTTATCACTCACTTCATCTTCCTCATCAGAGCTCGAACCATATTTTAAAACCAGTTCTACTAGGTGAGAGTGTGAGTGTGGGATCAATGGTAGGAGGTGGGAGAGGTGGATCGTATTTAGAGAAGGGTGTGGGTTGTGTTTCCTACTCTCACATATTCTCATATTCAACATAACAGTCCACCTCTTGATCCAATAATTTAAAAATGTACTACATTGTTCCCTCTTCATTCTCTTGTTCCTCTTCCTCCATCTCTATTTCTTTGTTTTCCTTCATTGCCAACCAACATACATCATTAATAGGACTCAGATGATTTAGTATGTATTGAAACATTCTTTTCATATGCTCATGGTGAATTTCCTCTAGGGTTTTGTCATCTTGTGGTAGAGGTGAAAGATGTTTCTACAAAATATGAGTGATAAATGGACACTAGCAAGGTAGAATGGCGCATGTATGACATACATGTACATTTCAACAATAAAAAAAACATAAACACATGCATAATACTTTTCCCTTTTGTTTTTTTAAACAAAAGAAGAGTAGAAATAAATAAATAACTAGATGAAATAAAAATGTTTCCAAAATTAACAAAGTCATTCTATACATTGAAAAATGCATACAAAATGAGAAATAAATAGCCTGGAGTGGCCAGTTGTAGCATTCATGTTTCTAGTGGTTCCTTTCACCAACTCCCCAACAATAGAACCACAAAATTGACATGCAAAAATTGTGTGTGCAAATGTAAGTGTACAATCATCAAGTAATTTAGGGATGTGAATCCTGAGTTGCCAAACTTTATGGTGTTGGGTCAGTAGAAACTGCTAACAACTAAAGTTCATCAGCTAAGCTTGTGGAAAAGGTTTGGTTTGATTGAGTTAAGTAATGAATAAAAACTAAACTAAGAAAAAAAATTAAATTTCTCTATGAATCAGATGAATGAAACCTCTAGGTTTTCCATTTTTAACAACAGTCTATTCGTAATTGATTTCTATCTATTTATTAACAAATAATGATTGCTAATTAGGGATCTAAAATTTGTATCAATCTCCTTCAAAGCATGAAAACATGATAAATTTGGTCCTAAACTTACATTATGGTATCCCTTATTCCAGATTGAATTATAAAGATCGATATCTTGATTGGCCCCTCACATCTCTTAGCCCAATTTTTTAGCACATTATTAATTGAGTTAATGATAATTTTTGCAACTAAAAATCCTCTTTCTATGCAATAAACTATCTAAATATTACATGTGACGTCCCATTGCCACAAGATTCAGATTATTCAAAACAAAAACCAACTAGAACAATGGTTAATATTATCAACCATAAAAACACATAAGTATCGCCAATTCAAAATTTTTCGACCAGCATCATGGATGATATTATCCAAAAAATATAACTATTAAGAAGTTCACCACATCACACTACATATATTAAAATAATCATGTACTTGGTACAAGATATATTCATATCCACTTATACAACATCTCATCAAAATGAATATTGTTTCATCATTACATAAGGGACAATACCGATGAGCTTGTATGTAATTCTTACAACTCTTATGACTACATCTCTAGGGGCCATGCACAAATGTTAAAACTCAAGTTGAAAATACATATTGCAAGACTAACCTACCTGATCCTTAGAGTACAAGAACAATGCTCAACCACTACCCTATACACAAACTTCATTTAATCCCAGGAGGAGGTCACACAAATGTCACCTACATCTAGGCCTTCACACAAACATCATCTACCTCCTTATCTAAGACTAGATCCCTTATTGTTAATAGTCTCTGTCATTCTCAAGAATGCTTTTCCTCTCACCTAAAATATTTGGAGAAACCACATATAAAGACCCCAAGTCCTGACAGTATCATATAACGTATAAGACATGCATTACATACAAATACTAATAGTAAACATAAAATGAGAGAAATAAGTATCTAAATATAAAAACTATTAGTGCCCTTGAAAGTAAATACTTACCACACCATATACTTATGAAAACCTATAAATTTTTCTAGGAGAATATATATATATATATATATATATATATATATATATATATATATATATATATGTTTGAAGTAAATCATCACCACATCAAGAGAAAATACATTCTTAGCACCAATTGAACCTAAACATATATGCTACTTGGCTATAGTACTATTTAATAGTGGCCTCTATAGATAGAGGCATACCACTCAATCATCTAGCTAGATGCTACTAAGCCATTCTAGCAATCCGGCTAAGACCTAAGGATATTGAAATTTCCCAAATGATCCTCATAAGCTCATGGTGAAGTGAGGCAATGAAAAGGAAGTGAGTCCACTAGGCGAGTCCATTGTGTATTTTTTCTAATAAGTGGATCCAACAATCACATTCTTGTCCTGGGTACACAGATCACAACACCAATATTCGGGTAACAACCCTTCAAATCATGAACCAATTATAATTATTATATCTTTACCCTTCCTTACCATACCATTCGGTCTTTATCGAGTATCAAACATAATTTAAAGATATTACGATATATCGCCCCTAAGAGTCCCCATATATTCACTAATATATGGCTCTGAGCATCTTATCACAACTAAGGTTTCTATACAATTAACTAGTTTCACTAGGGTATTAAGTTTCAGTAGGGCTCCCCCTTACAAATTGGGGAATAGGTCTAAGGACTTAAGGCTCTACAAGATTATTTTACTCTTTATTAGCTTAGTTCATTACACTAAAGGTATATCAAGCAGACATGTACAAGAAACCAACTATAGGAAGTAAATAACTGGATAATTGCAACTTCAAAAGATGTAGAATGCATGGTTGTCAAAATTCAACTTTTTAGATAAGATACACAATCCTACCCTTAATTGGATCAAGGATTAATTCAAAACACAATTTCCAGGGAGTACTACATGCATTACAGTATCGGTTTAAATCCCATTTAGGATACTCATAACAAAATAGTGCCATAGATTTTATAGAAGCCATAATTCTCTATAAGGGACTAAATTCACATTAACAATAGTAAGAGAAAAAAAACATCCTTAGGGAACTTTTTCTAGAAAGAACAATGTGTAGCTCTCACCCTATACGTATGTAAGGTATCGTGATACATAAAAGCAACATTATATAATTCATTCAATCATCATAAGATAGAACTATACAAAAAATCATTAAACAACCACATTTAGGCCACCAAGAGGCCATTTAGGAGATTTCTCTACAACATGCAACTCACTATCTATAATGAAAGGTTAAATATACACAAAGATTTCATTTTTAAAATTTTTAAGGAATATTACATCAAATCTTGGTTTGAATGTACAATTATAGGTAATGAGGGCATCAAAGGTTATATTATAACACTTGTCAGATGGCAGTGGAAATAAGTCCACTCACTAAGAACGACAAGGAAACCTTGAGCTTCATGGAAATTTCTAAAATTGCCAAAAAAACTCTCCAAGATCTAGATTATCCTTCTAAGACACTCTACAATTTTTGATCTATAATATAAAGAGATTAGTGCAAGGGTGGAGATGAGAAAATAGTGCATAAGATTTAATAATGATACCCTGGAGAAAAATTGCCTAGAAAATGTCCATGAGAGGAAGAAGGTAGTAGATTGTCAAGAGCAAGAAGGGCAAAGGTTCTACTTACATAGATATAGACTTAGAAGGCACTAAGGAGTGTGTCAATCATTAGAAAGATAAGGGATAAAGGTAAAAGTAACTCTTATAGAGTTTGAGGAAAGTAAGATTCTCATCAGTAGATGTCAAATGAGGCAAGGAAGGATAATGAGGGGTTTTTATAGCCCTAGAGGAGAGAGGAAAGGTGGTTAAGTTTTCCCTACTATCAGGAAACAACATGCCTTCATTGAATGGTCATGCCATCGATAGAAAACCCTAATGTGGCACTGGTATGTGAGATCAGAAACTCCAGCAATATGTAGCTTCATTGTGTCATCGATAGATAGAAGCATAGATTCCATTGGTACTATTGCTGGTAGAAGATCTTAGAGAAACCACCAAAAGGAACACATTAGGATTATCATTTGTAGAGCAAATCAATAAAACTATCACTACCTAGTGCAATATTTCCATTGGTTCTCAACTAATGAAATCTCACTTCCTAGCCAACTAACTATTTATTAGTAATAAACTGATGAGAGAATAGAAGGTCACAAGGCTATCTATTTCCATCGATTCCCCACAAATGGGAAAGTAGAACAACCTCATTGATATTCAATTGAATAAAAACAAAGAAAAACTTAGACATACTTCTCCTAATAGAAAAATAGAGGAACCTCATTGGCCCTCAAATGTCAAAGAACCATACATATTTCCACCAGTCATCCACCAACAGAAGAGCAAATCACCTCCATTGATCCTTGAACTAATGGAGGTGCAACAGTCTTGGTTAGAACATCCAAGTTCATCCAACCAAGTCCAAATAAGAGAGAGGAAGAGATAGAAACCAAGCTACATCAAAATTATAAGGAACCCTGAAACATGGGTAATTTTTACAAAAGATACTCAAATAAGACACTAATTTTAAATACCAATAAAACATCATCAAGCATCAAAAAATGTGATTAAGATATCAAAAAATGTTTAGGAAGATAAGCCATGTCAAAGGTTTTAAGCTATAAACCCCTAATAAGGATTTTGCACCTGAAATCCTTTGCGAAGAAAGTTGGATATTTCATGCACATTTCCCCTTCAAGATCCCATTTAGCCTCCTCTGCTCCTTGGTGATGGCATAGCACTTCACTAGCACTATGTCCTTCTTTCTCATCTTATGCACTTGCTTGTACAAGAAGAACACTGGACCTTCCACATAGGATGTATCTTCATAAAGTTGTACTTTAACTAGTTGGTTTGTCTACTCTATCTTTGGATTACACTTTCTTAGCATGGACTCATGGAACACGTTATGTAGTCAGTAAAACTCATGTGGAAGCACTAACTTGTAAGCCACTTTCTAAAAATAGGCAAAAATAGGGTAATTCCTTATAATCCTAGGTACCAACTTACCTCTCTTGCAAAACCTCAAAATGCCCATCCAAGGTGACACCTTGGGGTAGACCTTATCTCCCACTTAAAGTTCCAATGGCCTATGATGATTATTTACATATAGTTTTAGTCCTTCCTGAGACACCTTCAACTACTACCCAATCACCTTGTTCTTTATTATGGTTTGCTGATATAACTCAATATTCAATAGATGATATTCACCTACTTCATACCAGCATATGGGTAGTCTTCAATGTCTCTAGTATAGAGATTCATATGGTGCCATGTCCAGATTCTTGTGGTAACTAATATTGTAAGTAAACTCAGTCAAGATGAGATGAACATCCCAACTCCCAAGAAACTACAGAACACACGACCTCAACAATTTTTCCAAAATATGTATTTCTCTATCTTGTTGAATGCGTGTTTGTGGATGGAAGGTTGTGTTGAACCTCAAATACATTCCCAAAATTGTGTGCAGATGATCCTAGAACCTACTAGTAAACTATAGTCCTCTATGAAATATTATCATTGTCGATATCTGA
This sequence comes from Alisma plantago-aquatica, assembly GCA_963693085.1. Lineage (NCBI taxonomy): Eukaryota > Viridiplantae > Streptophyta > Magnoliopsida > Alismatales > Alismataceae > Alisma > Alisma plantago-aquatica. Next base: position 350,042,053 of record OY856414.1, read on the forward strand.
TGTAACTATACAACCTCATCAATGTAAAGCTTTCCCAACTTATCAACTGAATAGGTAATCTTTAATGGAAAGAAACTATCTACATTCATCAACCTATAAACCACAAAATCCACGATGATAAGGTCTTGCTTCCACTCTTGGGTTGGTAGGGGTTTTAGTGGATCCTGTTGGCTTCTGATGTTTTGCTTTATCTTGTTGATATACTAGACATGTGATCACAAACTACGCCACGTACTTCTTCAAGATTGGATACTAGTATAGATAGTTGAGTTTATGGTATATCTTTGTACACTGGGGTGCATAGCATACATCGAGGTGTGCAATTTTTCCAACATGATATTTCTCAATCGATCCACATATGGAACCACCATCATGTTATGATAACATAGTGTCTCATTCTCTAACTCAAAAAACCCATCATGTTTCCCACTACCCACTTTCTGACCTGATTTCTATGTCATGATATCACTTTTTTGTGCCTCCCTGATTTGTCGTATCAATGTGGGCTTGACTTGTAGTTTATCTAGAAGCCCCTCAGGAGTGAAGAATCCCATCAATATGTTCATATGTCTTAGAGATACAAAGAGCCCCTCCTTGTATAAGCAAGGGAGTATAATTGTGCGGACTCTGACGAAGATGATGATAATTTTGATGATTACCTCCTGCTTCATGCATATGCAACAAAATTCACCTTTTTTTAGATGATACTCTATCATGTACTCATAGTCTTTTATCAACTCGAGACATCTCCTCTACCTCAAATTCAACTCCTACTTCAAAAAGATATTATGATGGTTCTTTTGGTATGTGAAGATCTATCACTTCTCCCAATATAGGTAATATCTCTAGATTTTCAATGCTAGAACCACATCAGCTAACTCCAGATCAAGTGTTGGATACTTCTCCTTGTGCTTCTTAAGATGTCAGGAAGAAAAAAAGATCACATGTTTGTCTTGCATCAACACACATTAGGACCCATATTCAATGTGTCACATAATACTATGCAACCTTTTCTAGGCTGTGGAAACACCAACACATGTGCATATGCTAGCTTCTCCTTTAACACCTAAAAACTTGTTGACATTCTATTGTCGACACAGAAGGTACAAGTTTCTTTGTCAACCTTGTCAATGGGAGGGATAATTTAAATCCTTAGTGAACCATCTCTAATCACTTTCCAGTATCAGGAAACTCCACACTTATTTTTGCATCTATATATATTCCCACACCAGCACTGACTACACCTTCTTGGGATCTATGCAAATCCCTATGCTAGATATGACGTGGCCAAGGAAATAAACTTTAATCTTCCATAACTTGCATTCATTAAACTTTGCATATAGCTAGTGTCATCTCAACAAATATAAGGCCAACTAAAGATGTTGTTCATTCTTCTCCTAGTCCTTGGACTATATCATGATGTCATCTATGAAGAACATCAAACATTTGTCTTAATACTACTTGAAAACCTTATAAATTAGATTCATGAAAGCTATATGCACATTGGTTAGTCCAAATGATACAACAAAAAATTCATAGTGCACATACCTTGTCTTGAAAGATGTCTTAGGCATGTCTCAAGCCTTGATGCTCAATTGGTCATATCCTTACTATACATATATCTTTGAGAACAATGTATCTCCTTTCAGTTGATTAAATAAATAATCAAATATCAGTAAGGGATACTTGTTCTTCACTGTGATTTTGTTCAATTGTCTATAATATACACATAGCATCATGTGAGACATCCTGCTTTTTGACAAATAGAATGGGATCACCCACCTGAAACATGATTAGCTATATAAAACCCTTTTCCAACAACTCTTATAGTTATTTCTTCAACTCATTCATCTCTATTGTCACCATCATTTACGATGCTTGTGCTATGTCTGGATGGTAGGGATAAGATTCATCTCAAAGTCAATATCTTGAGGAGGTGGAATGTTAGGACACACATCAGGAGAAACATCTCACTATGGGTAAATCACACATATTAAGACTCACTACCTTATTATTAACTACATGGTCCAGAAAAGCCTCATAAACCTACCTCATTAACTTCTCATCTATGGAAGCAAACACCAAATATGTAGGGAGAATCTTATAGTCTCCTTGAAAGGCTAAGAGGCATATACCTCCCAAAAAAAGTAACGTTAGATCTACTTGTAACATCACAAGAATTTTGGTCCAAAATAAATGTGACCAGTATTGCTAAGTGACACACCTAAATTATTCTAATAATATAAAACCCTAGAATAAGTATGACACATGATGATTTAATATCATATCACAATGTTAATTAAATAATGTACACAACGTATCTATAAACTAGATGATTAGGGCTTAAATACAAAATGATCCCACATAGGTTCATGATATGTTCTCTTTTCTGACATTTGTATAGTTCATGATATATTAGGTATCCCCTCAAATATTTGTAGTTTAAATCCTTCTGAATCATCATTGAATCATAATTATCCTAAATGCCTAATAATGTAGAATGTGTATTTCCCCAGTTCAAATGTAAAATCTGATCTGGTATCCAATATACTTGGGTTCAATTTAGCAAATATATCAAATTTCAATAGAATCAAATAACCCTAGGTATGTTAAATAATGTAATAAGAAAAGGTTGAAGAGTTACATGTATAAATACCTAGGTATTAAATTAATATAGCAAATTTCATGATTTTATCTAAGTCCAAAACTTATCTCATTACGCCATGTGTTGGGGAAAGACAAACTTAATTCTTTTGTGGACCTAGGATCATGATTGAATAAAGGAGACGTTGTCTCCTACACTATGCATTTTACATTACGGGGGACACTAATTCAGCCCTATTTTAGGGCTTCATCTTGTGTTATTTTGCATTTCAATCACATCTATACCTGTTAGATTACATATTATTTCCCTCAATATGCATATTTGTGTAAAATGCACTTATGGACATTATTTGCATGTTTTTCAGGCATTTGAACCACATTTGATGGAAGAGAGAGAGAGAGAAGGAGTGATCCTAGGGTTTCTCTACCCTTGGAGAGGCCCACAGTGAAGTTTGATGCTCCCTCAACCTACCCCTAGTGACCAAAGATCAATAAAAGAAAATATGTCCAAGGAAATCCAAAGAATCAAGCCCAAGTGCAGCTGTAGATAGCACAACGGTTGTGCCAAAAAGAATGGCCATGCAAGGGACAGCCACCACGACCATTCCACCTAGCACGACCGTGCTAAAAAATTGATGAACGGGCATGGCGTTGCACTACGGCCACCATCACCTTGCTCACCACGACCGTACCCAGCATGGACGTTCTACCCCCACCCCACCACGACCGTGGTGACCACCACGACCATTCTAGTTTCAGTATAAAAATGACCATCAACTTGTGATCTTACCATTTTAATTCACACAACCATTCTACCCCACCACAACTATTCTCACCCCTATCCAGCACGACCTTGGTGATCCACCACAATCATGCTACTCACAAAACCTAGCTACTTCTGCCACTGTTTTTCCCATACTACCCCTACTTGACCTAGTTCTTCCCCCACACCTATATGTACCTAGGTGGCCACCCCTAGCTACCTCCTACCACCTCTTAGCTCCCCCTTTTCTCCCCTCATCCATTCCACTTCATTTCCACCTCCATTTCACCATTTCCACCATCAAAACCCTAGTTTCCTTCCATTTCCACCATCATTCCATGCCCCTACACCTTGGAAGAGAGAGGAGGATGCTCTACAACAGCTGAAGTGGATGATTTCTTCATCTACACCAAGGTCCATGGCTTCTTCTATCTCCTTCTCTTCTCTTTTAGTATTTTGCATTGTTATGAGTAGCTAGGCCCCTTGGGTGGGCTGTTTGGGGTGTAAAATGTTACTTTGATACCATGTTGGGGGGAAATTATGTGTAAACTTTGTAATTTCATTTTCTAATGATTATGTTCTATTTCTATCTCATTCTCCATAAATTGCTTGTTGGTTTGTTCTTGAAATTACCTAGTAATTTAGGGAAATTGACTATATGTGTGAATTTTGGGATTTGCATCTAGGTCCAATTCTTGGATCCCTATCTAGCTACCCATCTTCCTACATCATAATCAATTCTCCTAACCCTAGTTGAGAGATCAAAGTAGCTAGTTTAGATGAAATTGGTGTGTTTAGCATGGATCTTTCTCAAGGTTAGAATGTGGGTGATGGGTGGCCTAAAACCTTACTTCCACCCCCTTTACTAATCTCAACCCCTAATCATCCTAAGATCATCTTACTTATAAACCTAGGCTTGTTTATACTCTAATTGAATTACACCTAAGTCCTAACCCAATTGAGCCTCGCAAGGGTAGTATGGAGTGTTAGGGACTAGTTCCCCTATACACAACCTAGCATATCCATGGCCAGTTAGTAGCTTAGGATAATTCATTAGACCCTAACTTGTTGTTTGGTTTGATAATCTAAATTGAATCATAATGTTCATATGTTATCCCCCAACTTGAGTGATAATTGCATCCCCTAGACAACCCACATCTTCCTTAATTGCTTTAAAACCCTAGTTTTCATCTTGCTTAGCTAGTGTTAGCTTAGTTAGCTCTTTTGCTTGCTTAGTTAGCTTCTTGCCTTGTTCTTGCTAGTTTAGCTCTTTAATTGCTCTCTTCCTCTTCTTGCATGCCTTAGCGTAAATTGCCTTTTCATACCAAGCTTAGTCTTTTCTTGCTTAATTAGTCTTAATCTTGTCTAGGGTTAACTTAGATTTCATTCTCTCCCTTGATTGCTTTTTTGCTTAACTTAGTTTAACAATCAAAACAACCTTCAAACCCTTAACCCTAGTGTCTGCAGTAGGAACCTAGCCAAACTAACCTTGCTCTAGTGCCCCATTTTCTCCCTATGGATCGACACTATACTTACCACCCTCCTATACTATGACATGACCCTTTGCGCTTGTGGGTGTAGTGATTTAGTTTCTGATAGTGTGTTAAGTTAGGTCCTTATAAATTCAAAAGTTTAAATGCACTGTGTGTTTCTATTTGTGGGGTTGCATCTATTCAAACTCCAATTGAGTAGTGTGTAACACCATTGGCAGAAGCACACCAGACACCAACCCACATCAACTTTTGACGACCTCATCCCTTCCATGATTTGTAATTTTCTCACCACCAACAGAATGGGGAAATCACTTTGATTCGAGAGATCCCCAATTCATACCCTAACATGCACCTGGTGGGAAATGCCTGACTGAGTGTCTTATTCCTCCGTGATATGGTTTGCAAAATGAGACTCTGCCATTGAAGTCGGTATCTTATGCCTTGTTTACCTTCTTCAAGGTCCCTCAAACTCCCCCTCTCACATTGATTTCATCCCTCTTTTCCCCAATCTACAAGGACTAGTCATATCCTTCCTTAAATACATCGGAGATGTTCTTAGCAAAGGATCCACTATGATCAAATTGTCTTGTCGAGGATGATGCATTGTAACGACCCCACTCCTCATAAACCCCCAATTAAGGAAGGCCAAGAATATAGAGTCATTATCCCAAAATAGGAACATATGGTTTTGCAAATAATCAAGAATAATTAATAAATTATACCACAACTAAGCTTAAAGTAGGATATTTTTTTTTCCTTTTCACATACCTTTCAAAAATAGGAGTTTGGAAATTTATCTGAAGAACTAACTATAATCCTTTGAACATGACTTTGCCTTACTCTTTTTCAATATCATCTTTTAATGAACATTCACTTTCCACAAACGTAACTGCAAATTTCCCTAAAATGCCAACAAATAAAATGTTGGTCAGTATAACAAATTATATTGGTATGTGGGGAAAACCAAAAGTTTGCAGATAATTGTAACAACATAACCACAAAATTTACTTTTTTTTCATAACTTCTCAACCATTTTTACCTAACCTCTGGTATACCCTCTCTTAGGGTTTTTTCCTTTTAATGGACATTAGGCTACCTCTCAATCTGGATCTAGGTACCTCTTTGGTCACCTCTCATTCTAGAGCTAGGTGCCATTAGGTCTTCCCAACCTGGGGCTTGGCCACTTTTGACCTTCCCAACCTGGGGCTTAACCATGTCTGACCTTCCCAACCTGGGGCTTGGTCCTTTACTAATCTTTTCATTCATATATCCCAGAGGTGGTATGCGAGTTCGGTCTAGTTATAGATATTATAAGGTGATAGTCATAGTTACTTTATAGATTGCAAGAATTGAAGTCCATCCAAGCATTTAATTTCAAGCAATTGATAAAACCTCATAAATCTCTGTAAAACTCAAGAGATTAGCCATAAGGGTAACCACATACCTGATTTGGTAGTCTCAAAACCAATCAAGGTAGCTAATCTGATCAAAAAGTCCAATCAACCAAGACAAGCAATAAATCAAGCAAATCTTAATCCTGAAAAGCATATATAACACCTAATGGTTACAATTGCATCCAAACATCCTTTATTGACTTTGGATTCTATTCTAGGGGTTCTAAGCCCTTTTTAGGGTTTTCTTAGGGTTTCTCGGTTTCTAAGCTTTCATTTGCCCAATTTTACCCTTTTTAGAACTACAAACCCTAAAAACACGTTTCCGTTTAGAAAAATCCTAATTACTAAAATTATCCAAATTAACAGTCTTTATATGCAAATTAGATCAAGAACATCATTTTCATACCTTCTTGATTTTTTTCTACAATTAAAACCATTAAACCTCACAATTTTCAAAATTAGGGTTTTTAAGTCCATTAATGCACTTTTATCATCATGAAACCCTAATTAGGCAAATTATGCACAATTATCATCTAATTTGATCTAATCCATATTATTAAAGTCAAAAGGCTTAACTTTTCTTAAAAACATCCAAGGAAGACAATTAGATCCTTTAATCTTCAAACTTAGGGTTTTAAATCCATTAAAACCATCAAAGATAGAACATGTACATGCATTTCAAGTTGCAAATAGATTTAGACCTTGAATTCTTTTTTTAGATTCTATGGATTTTTCTGATCAAAACCCATATATTATTTGTCACAGTCGTATTATCCTATCATTAATTATGATTTTAATAAGAAAAAACATTTTCAGACCAATCAGGAGTTGCCGCCTATTTATTTGGGCCATTTTTTACAGCACCAATAGTGCCAGCCCCAAGCCAATTGACTTGCACCATGGCGGCACCTAGGCCCGCGAGTAAACTCACCTAAGAAACAAAAGAAAAGACGTGAAAGGGATGAAATACCCTTACCTGTTGTGAATAAGAGGTAGGGTAGATTGGTCAATTCGCAAGTCATCATCTTCTACCTCACTTCTCCTTCACATGCGAGCCTCCCAGTCAACCGAAGTGTTGACTTCTTGTTCCCACCTTCTTGACTGAGAACTGGGAGCACGACCACCTTTATCTTGCTTCGGCGGACTCGACCGTGGTCTCAATTCCACCAATGGTGGTCCGAGTCATTGGGTCAATGAGGAGAGTCTCCAACAAGGGTAGCGGCAAGAACAAAGGTGAAGGTCAAGCTTTGTGATGAAATGGATCATAGTGATGAGTTCATCTGGTCTCGTAGATACTCATGACACTAAGTGTGAGTTTGCATAGGGGCTCTACCTCTCTATTTATACATGTGGGTCAACCATGGCGGGTTATAGGTTAGGGGATTCTTCTAGAGACCTCAATCCTAGGGTAAACCCAGGGTAAATCAACTCGTCTTGGTCTCCCAAATCCATTGGAACTCTTTCCTGACTTGCTCATGTGGAGAAACATGAGGAAATCGATCGAGAAACATCTCAGTTCTATCCTAGGTTTCCCTATTTGACTGGAGGTAAGGGATAAACCCTCCACAATTGGATCTAAAATCCAACGACCCTCATCGCGTGCACCAAGGAATTATATTTCCATTAGAAATTGAAAATGTGACATTTAATACTTTCTATTTGCATTATCCACACTTTAAGGATTTTTCAAAAATCCATATCTCCTTAACCGCACATCCTTTTAATCCCAAATTTTAAGGGAAACTCTTTAATGACTTAATTTACTTGTGTACAAATTTTGGGACCAAAATTCGAAAATATAAGAGATTTTTCTTCATATGAAAGTCATCCACTCAAAAGGCTTTAAAATTCATTTTTCTCTTTCTTTCTCTTCTTTTCTCTTTATTTTGATTTCTTATCTTATTAGAAACCAAAAGGAACTAAAACTTTATTATGAGTGATCATCCATACCACTTTCTAGATAATTCTACATACTTCTCTCATATGCACACAATTATCCATTTATTTCTTTTTCCTTTTATTTTTTATGGGATTTCTTTTATCTCTTTTCCCTTTTATCATTATTGGACTTATCCAATCAGTATGAATCATGAAATCATGCATCAAAAGGGAAAAATATTGGACAAGAATTCATTCTTTGAAAACAAATCACATAATTTTAATTCAAACCCCTTTTTATTCGAAAAATATTGCATTTCAATTTATACAAGCAAAATTTAGGTCGTAACATGCATGGACATTGACATAGATGTTACAAGCATCGACCTATAGTGTGACCTTGCATAGTGTTTCCCCCACAAACTCATGTTACCTGAATCTATAATACCTTCACCGATAGTGACATCCTGGCATACTTGAGACATGAAAAGGATTGGGAACTGTCCCATAAATTGTCTTGAATCCTTTAGGCCCCTCAATGCTACCAAAGGGGAGGTAAACTCCAAATCTCCAAATCTTGAGCTTGTCAATCTTTTCATTAATTGTTGGTTTTCAATGTTTTTACGCCCTTAAGGCTGGTCAAACCAAACCTTCTTGACGCATCGATGATCCTTGTTCCTTTGGTTTTGACCTTCCACCTCCATAGTGTTGGTTTCTCATGTGATCCTTACTCCTCTATTTTGGTCATGGAAAAGGCTAGAAGATGACCCTCTAGGGTTCCAGGGAAACCTCCACAATGAATTCCCTTGTTCAGTGAAGTTTGAGGTCCCCATGGGCATGTTAGTTTTGAATGATGAGGCTCCAGACTCGAAATTCGGTAGAACAATTGATATCCAAGAAGAAGTAATCATGTCATGGTCGAAGGCAAAGGAGAAAGAACCTGGTTTTTTATTTTACTCTGTTACCCCTGTGCTTTTGATTATAGTGTAATGTCACCTAGAGTATTTTTGGGTCTCTACTAGTTTTGTTTTTATACAACCAAATCAAATTGAGTTAGAGTTTTGACTTGAAGTGTCCCTAGCATGCATAAGATTGAAAATAAAAGGCTAAGGATGCATTCGTCTTTCCAACTTTGGAGCCAAGACTTCAGAGTTTTAAGAAATCAATTTATTTGATTTATGTTGCATCTTTTTGGTAAAAAAAAATTGATCTTTAGAAACCATATGGAATGATTTAGGGATCATATGATGATGATCCATATATAAATTTGGAACGTCTTTTCAATATCTATTCAATGGAATTGATCTCAGTACCTATTTGTAATGAGTTTCTACACGACTGTACAATTAAGGCTAATTGGGGTTTATAAGATCACGACTAAAGGTAATTTGGTAATTTTATGTAAACTAAGAGATTAAATATTAATATATCTCTTGGGATAGTTCCTTATACTATATTAACTAAGTAGTCCATTCCCATGTCTTTGTATTATTTACCTTCCTTGACATCTTTACATGTTCCTTGTTGTTAAGTAATATATTCATGTTTCATATGCTCTTATTGTAATGACCTCACTTTACAGCAACCCCCAATTAAATAAGGCCAAAAAGATGAGATCAATTACCTACAAATTTTCCCAAGGATCCAGATTTAGCAAATAATAAATAATAGAATTTTTTTTTATTAATTCATAAATATTGATTACAAAATGCTTTTACATGAAATTTCATTACCAGAACTATACATAGCAAAGAAGTGTCTATCTAAACCTCCTTACTTAGATTAATGTCTTCACATAGTTTCATCTTTAACTTCATATCCCTTATCATGTATATCATCATATACCTAAAACACCGTGAAACAAAACATGGTCAGTATGACAAGTCATACCGGTATGTGGGGGAAACAAATTTTACAAGTAATGATAACAACATAATTCAGCAATTAATGTTTAACAAACCAAATTTAAAATTTTCACCCTGACTACCCAATCTAGGTTTCTCCAGCTTCTATCATAACCCCTCAGGGCCACATATTGCAGTATTCATTGTCTTTCCCTATCAAGGAGGATGACTTCATCATGTCTCCCCCTATCCAGGCGGGAGACTACATCATGTCTCCCACTATCCAGGTGGGTGACTTCTCATGTGTGTAACCCCTATTTATGCTGGTATTAAAATATGCCTTCCCCTATCCAAGTAGATGACCTTTCCATTGATCCAAAGGTGGCCTAGATTCGGGCTAGTCATGTTCATATATTATGTGAATAATCATAGTCACTTTAAAGTTTGCATGGAATGAAATAAACAAGTAGGCATATATTTTCAAACCATGCAAGCAAATCTCCGTGAAACCACGTGAAAAGCCACATACCTTTACCATGTAAATTATTCAATTATACTTCAAGAATATTGTCCAATCAAGTAAGAAAATCAAGCAATCATCATATAATATGCATTACATAAATTCTAAAGTGTCACAAACATATTAAATACATTATACCCTACTCAGTCCTAATCTAGGGTTTATATATTTATTTTTTATCTAGGGTTTATATTTTGGATAATGAATAAGGGTACAAACCCTAATTCTGTCGCACAATTTTTTATTAGAGTTATTACTCCAACTTCGACATCATGTGTAATCCTAAGTAATATATCCTTCATATTTGTTCGTTAAGATCACTTAGATCCAATTTATGTTCGCTAACCCCATTGAATGTCTTAAACCTTAGTTTCAAAACCCTAATTCTCATATGCATGATTATACACATTAAGGATCCTAAATATCATTATTAAAATCATGATCATCTCAAATCACCATCATGTTAATAAATATTAGATAACATCTCAAATTAACCAAATTTACCGATTTAAGCATCATAATCACCAAAACTAGGATTTTTATGCTTTAATCATCATTCTAACAAATATTTGCACTTTTTTAAACCTAAAAGCATTATTAGGGTCTGAAAGTATTTTATTTAGGTTCTACGTGTTTTTTTGATCAAATTTCATATATAACATGTCCCAATTTGAGTTATCAATCATTAGTTATGATTTTCACAAAAATAAAGACACATGGGCCAATCATACGCTGACACGTCAGCAACTTACTTGTTTGCCCCTTTTCTTTTAGTTGGGCTGGCCAGGGTGAGAAAAGATGTCTACGCCCTCGAGTTAACACTTGCAGTCTAGGGCTATCTGGGTAATTTAACCCCCGGATTACCCTCTTCTTCGCGACAGAACGAGCGACCCCCTACCCGCCACGACTCGATCAGCCAGAGGTGGACTAGCCCTCCCTGACCCCTCGACGGCGTGGGAGTTGGCGGCCCTACCTCCGTCGGCCCATCCTCTGTCTCCGAATCCAAAAGCCTGCTTCCCATCCTGCATCGGCCTTGTGCCTTTGCACGAACATAGGCTCATGGCGCCACTGTCGCTACCGCCTCCAGACCACCTATGATGCCGCCTGGCAGGGGAGACCAGGGTGTCTCTGACTCAACCTGCTTCCTCAGCCTTCATAGCGGCGACTCCGGATCCCAGCCAGCGTCTCCACAACGTCGTGATGATGGGTGGGGATCCTGGGCGGCTAGTTCCTGACGACCAGGCCGCTGTGATGATCCTCCCGATTCCCACGAACTGCTGCTCGAGTCCAAACAAGTTGGGAATCTCCCTTGGGCTCCCTTCCTATGCATAGGCTGTTGGAGGGAAGGACGAAGATGTCGGTCCATCTAGGCACCATGACCGACGATGGTGTAAGTTGTTCCAGCCTCAGTTGTCCCGATAACTCCCCTTGGAAGGTTGAGTCAGCAGGGTTGAAGCTGCCTCCTCTTTGTCTCTTCCAAGTTGCTGGGTCAGCAAGCTATGAAGGAAAACTCTAAGCTATGAGGAGGAACACAACCATGTTGTGATCGGAGGGACGAGGGAGGGAGGTGTGAGCTCAGTGGCTATGCATGTACCCTTTATATATACACACCTACATATTACGATCAAGAAAGGAAGGAGGGAGAGAAGCATCGAGAAGGAGCCAGGGTATTCCCGTAACACTTGTCGACTTCTTTTCTTTAATGACTTTCCAATTTTATCGCTTACTGCCATGTCCATGATGGCTTAATCCAAAATCTTCCTCTCTTGTCATGGTTAATACTAAAAAGGCATGCACAGTTGCCAAGGGAAGGAATTCAATATCTGTCCATCTATATAAACTCATATATACATGGTCCACATATTTACTTAATTGAAAAAGCCATTGAGGTACACATAGAAAAGCATGCCACCTATTCACTAATGAATTCTAGATTAATCATCTAGAATTCTCTCTCTTTCTCATATTATTTTCAAATATATACCAAAAAGCTAACCAAGGTAACACTATTTGGTGTCCCAAACATTGTGTTTTCAATAATGGCTAGATAATTGTTCTTTTAATTATCTAACACATCATATAATTTGTTCTCCTTTGGAAAATATTTATCATATCAAAAGTCATTACTATTTATTCATGCATAAATTCCTTATATTTATTTATATTGTGCCAAAAGCACCCATTCCACAAAGGCGATTAACATTATTATTCCACCAATAATATTATTAAGAAAATATCAAATTAATTAACACATCATATTTTATAATTCAATTTTACCAAAATTGAGGATGTTACATTCACCCCTCCTTAAAAGGAATTTTGTCCCCAAAATTCAAACCCATTAAGCTTTAGGTAAAAGATAACTCATATTAGGGTTAACAACCCTTCTTAGATGTCATTAACATCTTTTATTGATAAGCAAATTCCTCACGTCATTACTAGTATTGGTACTTGAATTCAATTCAGGATACATCCACATCCTTGGTAGTTACACATCATCATCTCTTAGTGATTCCATTTTTATTTTGTGATATCAATTTCACTTGGCGACTATCTTATCAACTATTATTCATTCAGTTTCATGTAAGGGTGAGGTAACACCTCTAACCCTAGGACATCTCATTAAATTATGTTTTTAATTCCACAAAGTTCTTATATTTCATGAATCCATAACAACTCAATCCTGACCTATCCAAGCCTCTGTGATGTCCCTACAGTGGACGTGGATACTACTTCTTAGATATGGTAGATCCTCAACAACCCTTATGGTCCTACCCCAAAGGTAGACCAAGACTTAGAGCCATATAGTTGAATTATCCTACCCCAAAGGTAGATCAAATATAGGCTCTGTAACATCCCTGACCTGGGTTATGAATTAAACCTAGATGTTTTGCCTAATAAGGCTGAGTATATTCTTAATCTTACCTTGGGAAAAGTAATTAGGGCTCATGAGGAACTTATGTTTCAATTTGGTCCTATTTGGACAATGTTGAAGCAATGTTTGCTTATTTTGGACTAAAGTACAAATTGCCCAAATTGGAGGGGTTAAATTGAAAATGTTGCATGATAAGATGTTCCTCTGATGTTGAGATATCATAAGAATGAATCTGATGTAGTGGTATGGTTCCCACAAGCTTGGGCACCAAGATTAAGCCTGTAAAGCAATGTTTGTGCATTAAAACCCAGTTTTGGTGTAATATGTAATTTACCCAAAACCTAGGGTTCAATATGCAAATTACCACTTCAATAAGGTCCCTAATGTTTCTTGGCATCATTTAGAGCAAAGAAAATGAGAGGGGCATCTCATTTGAATTAAGTTGGAGGAGAGAGAATCTTGATATTAAAATAATCAAGATTTAATCTTAAGTGAAACCCTAATTCAATTTAGGGCAAAAATGAATGTATTAATTAAAGGGCCTTCAACCAAAATGTTATTGGTTGATTTTGAATAAGGATGGACGTTCCTTTGCCAAGATAAGGAACGAAAATATCCTAAGTAGGTGAAATTCCACTCACCTTATTATAAGGAAAAGAATTTCCACTCAAAAAGATATATTAATATTATAATAGATTAAGGTGCTTATTTTCTTTTCCTTTAATCCATGGATAATGGAAGGGATTTCGGTGGTTTGATATGCCTTTGTGTGCAAGCAAACCAAGGAGGAAGAGGTGGTACTATTTTTGGAATTAAATGCATTTTAATAATGCATTTTCTCTCTCATCAATTTCCTTATAAAAGTGACATTTCCAAGCCCAAACCAAGGCCTTTTTCAGATTTTCTTCTTCCCCTTGCTTGCAAAACCGACCAAGGAGCTAGGGAGGATCTTGGAGCACGTCCCCAACCTGTGGGTAAGCCCTTGACCTTCGTTCTCCTTGATTTCATGGTGGAAATCGAAAATAAATTATGGATTCCTTCTTATTTCGATCTCCTCTTCAACCCTAGCCAACTTTTTCATCCAAAAGCTTGAGGACGAGCCTAAGGGGAGTTGTAAGAGCTTCATCCACCATTAATGGCGTGAGCTTGGAGATTTGGAGCTCAATTGGAGGCGGGTTTTATAACTTAAACCCTTAAACATTGCTATTGCATCAATTCTCTATGCTTTGTTGATTGATTTCTTCAATTTGATGTACTCTTATTTCTTGCTGCAATTTCCATCAAGAACGGTTGCTGTTCTTGGTTGTTCGAAGGAAGGGGATGATGACATCATCCTAGATGCTTATCCAAAGAAAAGTACCAAGCCAAACGGTTTTTATAGCTACTCCAAATCGTTTTAATTTGATTGACTATGCGGTTTCAGCAAACCGTTTAAGGGAAAACGGTTTGAAACCGTTTGGGAGCAAACGGTTTCAAAACCGTTTTAGATGGTTGACCAAGCGTTTAACGTTTGGGAATTTTGTTTCTAATTATGTAGGATAATGACCCACCAAATTTTAGGGGTTAACTCCAAAGGAATCGTAGGTTGAAGGCCAATCAATTAGGCAAATCGAATTGAATTAAATGCTGATTTTCAACCTGATTAACTTGACCTGTTTGGGAAAACGGTTTCAAAACCGTTTGAGTGAGTTGACAAAGCATTGACCGTTTGGGATTCCTGTTCATAATTACGTTGGTTGATGACCCTCAAAAGTTTAGGGATTAACTCCCAAGGAATCGTGAGTTGAAGTCTAATCAATTAGGGAAACCTAATTGGATTAAGTGCTGATTATCAATCTGTTTTAATTGAACTTTTTGGGAAAACGGTCTCAAGACCATTTGAGTGCATTGACCAAGCGTTGACCGTTTGGGATTACTGTTACTAATGATGTGGTCTAATGACTCACCAAATTTGAGGGATTAACTCCCAAGGAATCATGAGTTGAAGGCTATTCAATTAGGCAAACCCTAATTGGAATTAGTGCTGAAATTCCAATGAGTTAATTTGAGATTTTGGGTTGATTAGCCCAAACGGTCTCAAGACCGTTTGGGGGTCACCCCAAGACCGTTTGGAGGTCTTGGGTCAAGTATAGTTGATCAATTGAAGGTCCAAAGGTACCAATCATATTGCAATTAAGTGTTGAATTGTTGATCAACTCGATAGACCAATCCTTGATGATTTTTCACTAGAATCCAAAGGATGGAGGGGCCAAACGGTCTCAAGACCATTTGGAGCTCATCCAAACGGTCTCAATACCGTTTGGTGGTCACCCAATACCGTTTGGAGGTCTAGGGTTGAGTATGGTTAGGTGTTTAAAGGTCTAAAGGTACCAAGTTGATATACAATGCAATGCTGATTTGGAGATCAATCCAATGATCCAAACCTTAATTGGATGGCTTGTATTAGAGTGATATGATGGGAAAACGGTCTCAAGACCGTTTGGAGGTCATCCAAACGACCTGAAGACCGTTTGGGGTCAGGTCATACCCAATTTGGATAATGGTTCAATAGTTTCAAAGTAACCAATCTTGCATTGATGAGTGTTGTTGGATCTTCGATTCCAAACCCTAATTCAATTGAATCAAACCCTAATTTATGATCAATTGAGGGTCAATTGAGGGTCAAATCAGTTTAAGGTTGACCTATTAAACTCAATTGAAGTATGAGTATAGGTCCAATTGATGATTGGTTCCATGAATTCAATGATTGAAGGAATCAACATTGGAAACCCTAATTCAATTGGATACCCCATGTTATTGAAGGTCCGATTGATCAAACCTTTTTGGAAACCTAATGTAATTAGGTGAGAGATACCCTTAATGGTACTAATCAATAATGCATAACAAATGCATGGATCCAATACATGATTAGTAAACCCTAGTTGAGGGTGTATCCTTGTGAAACCCTAGTTGAGGGTGTATCCTTATAAACCCTGGTTGAGGGTGTATCATTGTGAAACCCTAGTTGAGGGTGTATCATTGCGATTGTTTATAGGCAACTTTATAATAAAGTTATGCCTTAAACTAAGATAAGTCCATATCATGTGAGATAGTTGGACAATTCTAATGTGTGGCCTATGCATTATATGCTAAGGGTGAGTATTCTGTGATGGAATGTATTAAGAGGGGAAATACCTTAATACAAGATAAAGTTGGTTAACTCAAGAGGGTCTGAATTAATGAGAAATGGGGAACCCTAACCCTAATTTGGGGAAAAGGAAATGATAAGCCCTGTTTGATAGTGAACCCTAATTCCTGGTTAAGGAATGATGGTGTTACTATTGTATCACATGATGTGATGAATATCTTGTATGACTTTTATCATGCCTAATAACCATGTAAGTATGATGAGATGATGAATATAGCCAAGTTTGGGTTGTGACATTTATATAATAAATGTTGATTGGCTTTTTATGCATTGATGTTGTTGCTGCTTAATAAAAGTAACAATGTGTACGGATTTTATGAGTCATGTGAATAAGTTGTTGCCCAGTGAGAGGTGACAAGATGTGAATGGCCTAGTGAGCCATGTAAATAAGTTGTTGCCCAGTGAGAGGTGACAAGATGTGAATGGCCTTATGACCCATGTGAATAATTTGTTGCCTAGTGAGAGGTGACAAGATGTGAATGTCCTTGTGAGCCATGTGTGATGCTTGGGTAACAAGTATCATGTTTCTTTGTAGCATTTATGTTAATAAGTTATGTCAGAAAACTTGGCTGATGTTACATTTCTGTTATATATCTATAGTTCATTGATGATTATTCATATATGTTGTATTCATTACAAGTATATGGATGAACTATGAGTCTACCATGGGTAGATGCAATGCTCCCATTGAAAATGGAGATTTTCTTATTCTGTTCTATGATGATTAATTCTGCCTGATAATGAAAAAGTAACCCCTACACAGTTTAATTTAATAATATGCAATAATAATGTTTCTGGCAGAGAGTTATATCTCTCGCTGGGGCAATTTACAATTGTCTCACCCCCATGGGAAACATTTTTAGGTATGCATGGAAGGCAGAGCAGAAATCCTAGAACACGGAAAGAGCAGCAGCAACAGCAACAACAGGGACAGCAATAAGATCTCAGGTGGAGATATTGTCCGTCTAGTCATATAGATAGTAGTCATATGTGTCGTCTCTATACTCTCAGGTCCTCAGAGTTTTTAGTCAGTGTTTTTGATATATTAGTCTGAGGTTTTGGCTTGATGCCTCGAGATTTGTATGCTGCCTGCATATATGCTTATAAGGCAGCTGATGATGTAGTATCTGGAAAGAGATGGTACAAGTTATGTACGTTTGAACCAGAATGTATATGTTATATAATGGCATTTGTTGGAAAAGATTTCCTATGTGTAGATCTCTTTGCAAAAAGTTTTAATTTTTAGTGATTTTCGCTAATCCGCTACTTGATGAACGCTTCCGCATTAGTTAATCATGTTTTCGCGAGACGGTCGTGACAGGCTCATGATAACCCGATGATCCTACCATGAGGGTAGACCAATACCTACGTCATCGCATATACTCAAAGCTACAGAGGAGGACTAGGATTTGAGCTAGATAGGCACATATTCTTGAGTCTGTAACAACTCCTTTCATTATTACATGACTTATTTTTATCTTTTACATTTACACCTCAGGTGTTATGAGCCTTAACCACTTCCTTGAGGTCTCTAGGGGTACATGTAATTTTGGAGTGATCTCATCCTTATGCCTCTAGGGAGTGCCCCTCACATTCACCCATTAGCCACATGAACATCATGAAGGTAGCTAATCTCCTGAGACATGGGCCTTGGGCAAACATAGTTGTTACCTCCTTGCCATATAATTTTGTGCATTCAGGGGACAATCAACTCATAATCCCATCGGTCCACGTACCTTTAATACTCCCTACTTGACCCTAGGATTGACTTTAGACTCTACCCTTCCCAAGGGTCATCGCTAGCACATTATTTTCATATGCCATTCTTTAAATTGGATTCCTTCATCTCTTATAATGCTCATAATTCACTTTATGTCCCCTCATTGGACTCATGGAAACATTTTATGGCGACATTTCTTTTTCCGAACTCGGTCTCATACGGCCAGTCACTTCCATAGTGACTTTTCCTCATGTCCCTTAGAGATGGCATACTTGGGGTTCAAGAATCATACTCAATATATGTCCTTTCATCTTTTATATTAGGTGACACTCATGGTTACCTCAATTTTGAAATTGAGTTGGTTAACTTAACTTTCTAGGGAAGGTCCTAACCTAGGATGGCTTCATGGTTCATAGGAGGAAGTTAGGCTCTCTAGCCACAACCTGACCCCAAGGTATAAGGTTTTGCCTCCCTCATAGGCCATCTTCCCACTCTTAGGTTGACCCACCCCAGGTTGACACACTAGCCCTAAAGGTTTCATATTTTCATCTTTATGAATTAATTTTTATCAATATAACTTCTCAATTCTTGTTTTCTTAATCTCTGGGATACCCACTCATGGGGTTTGTACATACAATGGACTTGGGCCACATTCCACTCTAGGGGCTTGGTGACTATGTCGGTCTTCCCCTCCCAGGGCTTGTCCTTTATTGACCTTCA
This sequence comes from Alisma plantago-aquatica, assembly GCA_963693085.1. Classification (NCBI taxonomy): domain Eukaryota; kingdom Viridiplantae; phylum Streptophyta; class Magnoliopsida; order Alismatales; family Alismataceae; genus Alisma; species Alisma plantago-aquatica. The sequence continues at coordinate 350,061,051 of OY856414.1, forward strand.
CCTCCAGGGGCTTGATCATAGTCATCTAAATGACTTTCTTTCCATAACCAAACTTCCAAAGATAGCATGAGGGGTTCGAGCAAGTTATAATCATATTTCCATTTCCTTATATGACTATTGGTTACTCATGTATATACTCATGCATTTTCTTTCTAACTTCTCAACTTAATCTCTATGGGACACTCCCTCTCTAGAGTATTCATGTGTGAAACCCTCTCTCTAGGGTAAGTCCCTGCAATGAACATCATACATAAGCCCTGACCCAATCACCTATCACTATAGTGGCAATCATACATATGCCTTTGCCCGAGGTGATTATCTTTTCTTGGACAGATCACCGACCACCATAGTGACCACACATAGGCCCACTTGACCCAAGGTGATTAGATAGATCTGATCATACACCCCACATATATTTCATACATCCAATTGAGTTAGTTGAGCAAGTTATGTTATATCACATGTTCTTCATAATTTTCTTAAAACTTTTTATATTTAATTTCTTATTCCACATACACACATGCATGGGAGGATGAGTCACCTAACTCATTTATTTTCATTTTTGTTTCACATGCATCATTCATGAATGGTTTACCAAAACATTTATATTCTCCCTTTCCTCATAGCCTAATTGAGCTCGTATGGGTAGGGTACTATATCACCACACTATTCACATTTCTCATGATTAGGGTTTTAGGATTAGGGTTAGGGACTATACCCTGTCTCTTAGGGTTTCCATGTCCCTTGACCCACTAGGGTTCTTCTAAACCAACCCTAGTCCCCTATAGGGTTAGGCTCCTAGGGAAAACTCATATAACGCTTTCTCTTTATTTTATCATTATCTCCACTTGTACATTATTATTTCCATAATTATATGAACATTATCATTTCTCATTACATATGCAATAATTAGCAGAGGATTCCTTAATCCTACTTCTTCTCAAAAGCCTAACTTGAGATGAGGAGAGCAAGAGGAAGAGAAATGGATGAAAGAGATGAGATGAAACCCTAAAGGTATTTTACTTTAGGCAAAGAATTCTAACTTTAGCCAGGAAGGATGCATGGGTCTGGGAGTTCTCGTAAGCCGACTAGCGGTGCGGAGGAAAATAATTCCTGCCCCCATTTGTTGTCCCTTCTAGACCCCATCGTCTTTATAAAATGCCCTAATAATTTCCTCATATTTCTACAGATTACTTGAAATAATAAACTATTAAATAATATTTGAAAATTTTGGGGCTCTGATACCAAATATAACGACCTCGCTTTTCAACAACCCCCAATTAAGGAATGCCAAAAATATGAGAGCCATTGCCTATAAATTTTCCCAAGGATCTAGATTTAACAAATAATAAATGATAGAAAAAAATTTCATTAATTCACAAATATTGATTACAAAATGCTTTTACGTGAAATTTCATTACCAGAACTATACATAGAGAAGAAGTGTCTATCTAAATCCTCCTTACTTGGATTAATGTCTTCACATTGTTTCATTTTTATCTTCATGTCCCTTATCATGTATATCATCATATACCTAAAATGTCGTGAAACAAAACACGGTCAGTATGACAAGTCGTACAGGTATGTGGGGGAAACAAAATTTCACAAGTAATGTTAACAAACCAAATTTAACATTTTCACCATGACTACCCAATCTAGGTTTCTCCACCCTCTGTCATAACCCCTAAGGGCCTCATATTGCAGTATTCACTGTCTTCCCCTATCCAGGCATATGACTTCATCATGTCTCCCCCTATCCAGGCAGGTGACTTCATCATGTCTCCCCCTATATAGGTGGGTGACTTCTCATGTACCCCCTATTCAGGTTGGTACCAAAATATGCCTTCCCCTATCCAGGAAGATGGCCTTTCCATATATCCAAAGTTAGACTAGATTCGGGCTAGTCATGTTCATATATAATGTGATAATCATAGTCACTTTAAATTTTGCATGGAATGAAATAAACAAGCAGGCATATATTTTCAAACCATGCAAACAAATCTCTACAAAACCACGTAAAACTATAACGATTATTCTTAAGAATAGCCACATACCTTTTCCATGTATATTATTCAATTATACTTCAAGCATATTTTCCAATCAATGAAGCAAATCAAGCAATCATCATATAATCTGCATTACATAAATTCTAAAGTGTCACCAAACATATTAAATACATTATACCCTACTCGGTCCTAATCTAGGATTTAGGTTTTGATAAGGAATAAGGGTACAAACCCTAATTCCATCACATAATTATTTATTAGAGTTATTACTCCAACTTAGACATCATGTGTAATCCTAATTAATATATCCAACATATTTGTTCGTTAAGATCACTTAGATCCAATTTATGTTCACTAACCACATTGAATGTCATAAACCTTAGTTTCAAAACCCTAATTCTCACATGCATGGTTATATACATTGAGGGTCCTAAATATCATTATTAACAACATGATCATCTCAAATCACCATCATGTTAATCAATATTAGATAACATCTCAAATTAACCAGATTTACTGATTTAAGCATCATATTCACCAAAACTAGGATTTTTATGCTTTAATCATCATTCTAACAAATATTTGCGCTATTTTAATACTAGAAGCATAATTAGGGTCTAAAAGTATTTTATTTAGGATCTACATGTTTTTTTGATCAAATTTCATATATAACATGTCCCAATCCAAGTTATCAATCATTAGTTATGATTTTTGCAAAAATAAAGACAAATGGGCCAATCATACACTGACATGTCAACAACTTGTTTGCCCCTTTTCTTTTAGTTGGCCGGCCAGGGTGAGAAAAGATGCATGTGCCCTCGAGTTAAAACTTGCAGTGTAGGGCTATCTGGGTAATTTAAACCCCAGATTACCCTTTTCCTCGTGACAGAATGAGCGATGCCCTACCCACCACAACTCGATCAACTGGGGGTGGACTCGCCCTCCTCGACCCCTCGATGGCCTGGGAGTTGGCGGCCCTACCTCCATTGGACCCCTTGCTATCCCGATCATGAGGCTCCCAGTCTTAGCATAGATGGTCGACCCATCCTCTATCTATGAATCCAAAACCATGTTTCCATCCACCTTTGGCCTTGTGCCTTGGAACGAACACAGACGCATGGCGCCACTGTCACTACTACCTCCAGACCACCTGTGATGCCACCTGGAAGGGGAGACCAGGGTGTCTCTGACTCAACCCGCTTCCCCTGCCTTCATAGTAGTAACTCTGGCTCCCATCCAGTATCTCCACACCTTCTTGATGTTGGGTGGGGATCCCTGGGCGGCTAGTCCCCGATGACCAGGTCATTGTGATGATCCTCCCAATTCCCACAAATTGCTGCTTGAGAGCAAACAAGTTGGGAAGCTCTGTTGGGCTCCCTTCCTGTGTACAGACTGTCAGAGGGAAGGATGAAGATGTTGGTCTATATAGGCACCATGACTGACAATGGTGTAGGTTGTTCCAACCTCATTTGTCCCGATCACTCCCCTTGGAAGGTTGAGTTGGTAGGGTTGAAGTTGCCTCCTCTTTGTCTCTTCCAATTTGTTGGGTCAGCAAGCTATGAAGAAAAACTCTAACCTACAAGGAGGAACACAACCATGTTGTGATCGGAGGGATGAGGGAGGGAGGTGAGGTCTCAGTGGCTATGAATGTACCCTATATATACACACCTACATATTACGATCAAGAAAGGAAGGAAGGAGAGTAAAATTGAGAAGGAGCCAAGGTCTTCCCATAACACTTGTCAACTTCTTTTCTTTTAATGACTTTCCAATCTTATCGCTTACTACCATGTCCACGATAGCTTAATCAAAAATCTTCCTCGCTTGTTATGGTTAATACTAAAAAGGCATGTACGGTTATCAAGGTAAGGAATTCAAGATTTTTCCATCTATATAAACTCATGTATACACGGTCCTCATATTTACATAATTGAAAAAGCCATTGAGGTACACATAGAAAAGCATGTCACCTATTGAATAATGAATTCTAGATTAATCATCTAAAATTATCTCTCTTTCTCTTATTATTTTGAAACATACCAAAAGGTAAACCAAGGTAACACTATTTTGTGTCCCAAACATTGTATTTCCAATAATGGCTAGATAATTATTCTTTTAATTATCTAACACATCATATACTTTATTCTCCTTTGGAAAACATTTATCATATCAAAAGTCATTACTACTTATTCATGCATGGATTCCTTATATTTATTTGTCTTGTTCCAAAAGCTCCCATGCCACAAAGGCGATTAACATTGTTATTCCATGAATAATATTATTGAGGAAATATTAATTTAATTCATGCATCATATTTTATAATTCAATTTTTCAAAATTGAGAATATTACACTTATGATTTAGGAATTGAAGTTAAATATATGTTTTATAAGTATCTCAATAAAGTTTAGGATTTAAGGGTTCATGCTAAAATGTATTATATCATACTTTATTAAGAATCAAGCTAAAATTTCAAGATAAAGTCTATTATCATTCATGCGTTAAGTTTCAAGTTAAGATAAGATTTAAGATGACATCATATTATGGAGTTAGACCCAAGCCTTAGTGTAGGTCAACTGAAGAGACGTGACCTAGGCCCTTAGTGAAGTTCAACTCAAGAGACATGACCCAGGCCCTTAGTGTAGGTCATGAGGCTCATGCCCTTAGTGTAGGACAACTCAGATAAGATGACCCATGCACAGAGTGTAGGTCATGAGACCCATGTACCATAGATGTCGCTAACATAAGTTACATAAAAAGATAAGAACTAGCCAAAAGGAAGATCATATTTTTATGTATGCATTTTTGGTGGATTTTAATGTTAGTCCTTCATTCACAATGAAAAATAATAATGTATAGTGTTTTCTTATCATGGTATCTCATATATCTAGAATACTCATGCCACTTACTGATGAATGTTTTTTCAATGCATGTATGGGGATGATATGTCTTCTAGTGATGCTCATAGGGAAAGTAGAACTAGAAAATTCAAGAAAAGGACACAATGAAGTAATAGAGGGTGCCATGGTGGGGTTCCATTATCCACACCATCTTTATTTCATGTATCATACTAGTTTGTTTATGTCCAGGTTTTAGCCTATGTTATTAGTTGTATTATGTTTTCCTTTTCATGTAAACTATTGAGAAATGGGAAATGAAATATGATATTGTGATGTTTGAGCTTTCAATTATTTCTTGTACATGATATTTAATGTAAGTGACACCCAATCAATATTATGAGTTAGGAATTGATGCTTCCTCTCATGAAAACGTGTTGTAAAAAAGATTGGGGGCATTACATATACAACCAACCACCCTATACTTCTATGATGCATCCATCCCAAGGATCACATTGAATCCATTCATCTCAAGTTCCATCATATCCACTTGAATGTTTCATTCAGAAAAGATAAGAACATAAGATGGGCACACCTCATGCACAACTACAAAGCCAACTAAATTTTTATCAAGAGAGGTTTAGATTGGTTACTAACATGCATATTACAATGTAAAATCACCTCTCTAGTAATAAATGAGTTTGTTGCACGAAGATCAACCAAACATATCATATATTATAATGTACAATCGCCTGTAACAACTTGAGGATTGATAACCCCCTTAGGCTGGCTCATCCCATAGAAATGGGTTGTGGCTTGTGATATTCCTCTTCCTTGTCTTCTTTATGTGGATCCTTACAATCCAAATTGGGAATCTTGTCCACACCCTTTTCTGCTACTGAATCCTCAATACTGTGAACCCTAATGATCCCACCCATGAGGTTGAGATGCTTCCTGGTTTAGATGTGAGAAAAATATCCCCAGATGTCCCAGTTGATGGTAGTACAAACACTTCTTATACAAGGAACCATGCAGCCCACGTGACCTTGTAACTAATGTACATCCTAAATTGTACGCCTCACACAATGGTGATCGCCGACCTATCCCTCACTATGACTACTAATAATAATACCCCCTTGGCTTTGACATAGTCGTACTTTGTAGGTACTTCCAAAATTGTTGCTTTGGCAGCCCTAAGAGCCACTACCTCTTGGATTCTCTAGTGAACTGTCTAGATGGATGCATCGACTTCCTCTTGGAACTATTGGCAAAAATGTCGACTATTTCCTCTTGATCCTCCTAACATACTTCCAAAAAGGGGAAACTTCTGATTTGACTGCATGGTCGACGCCAACTTAATCATCTTGGAATTCAACCCCTTCTCACACTACATAATCTTCTCGATAACAAACAATGACATATGCAAGAAAAACCATAGAAAATCCATAAATTGTGCTTCATGCTCATTGACCAACATTGTTCTTATCCTCAACTGCTCAAACTATATGAACTTCTCATCCATATAGCATGAAAGGAAGTATCTATTTTCAAACTCCCTCCTTAACTTTGTCCATGATATGACTTCCCCCATTCTCTTCCCCTCCTCAATGGCCCACCAATGGGCCACATTTCCTTTCAACCGATAGATGGTATGCTTCACTTTGTGTTAATCGTGTATATTTAGTTTCTATAAATCCTTCTCCATCTTAGTGAGACACGACTCCACATCTATATGATTCATAGTATCTAAATACTCCACGGTTCCTACATGCTTCATTCACTCAAATTTCTTGATAGATCCTATAGAATTGACATTTAAGGGGTGAGCCTTTGTGTGACAACTAGTATATTATTTGTAAATAAGAAAGCATAGATGTATCCCATGCAAATATGGCATGAAAAGGCCATATGGATGGACATCCTTGACTATAGGGGTGCCACCTTAGAGTGTTTAGGTTGCCCATGATTCTCAGGCTTAGTTGTCCTCTCCTCATGAGACCAACATCATACATGATATTATAAGAAAAATGTTACTCTTACAAAATCTCACCACATCACCTTATGTATATTTCAATAACTATGTCATTTTTATCAGATATATTCCCAACCACTTAAACAACATCGCATCAAAACAAATTCTATAATAACATTACATAAGGGACATTACTATATATGATGCATATAATTATTACAACTCTTATAACCATAGATATAGGTGTTGTGCATGCATATAAAAACTCAAGATAGGAATACATTTATCAAAGCTTTCCCATATATATCTAGAGTATAAGGAAAATGCTTAACCACTATCCTTGTGCACAAACTTCACTTTATCCTAGGAGTAAATCACACAAATGTCACCTACCTTCGGGACCCCTTTACCTAACATCACCTACCTCCTTAGCTAGGGTCGTCTTCATCCTTGTAGATCTTCTCTACAACTTCCAAAAAAGCTCTTCCCCTCACCTAAAAGATGTAGAGAAACCACAAGGTGAGACCCGAGATCCCAACTATGATATAGCGTGTAAGACGTCCATTACATACCAACGTAAGTAAACATAAAATCAGAGCAATATGCATTTAAATATAATAAATACCAGTGTACTTGAATGTTTACACTTACCACACCATACATGTATCCTCATGAAAACTAGTACAGTTTTACAGGAGAATATATATATCAACATATATATATATATATATATATATATATATATATATATATATCAAGTACAAAGTAAATCAACATCAAATCAAGATAACATCCACATTTATCACCAGTAAAACTAAATATATACTCATCTAGATTATAAATTAATAATTCCTTGGGTAGATTATGGTGTACCTTCTCAATCGGCTAGCTAGATGCTACTAAGCCATTCTATCAATCCGTGCAAGATCTAAAGATATCTATATTCCCTAGATCTCTCCTCATATCACCAAAAGGTAGAGATCTCACTGGATGAGTCTACCGTGGATGTTTGTTAATAAGTGAATCTACCAATCATAATCCCATCCTAGATACATGGGTCATGTCAATCATAGGGTAACAACCTTTCACATCATTAATGAATTCTACTTCTCATATCATTTTGCATTCCTTATCAGACCTTATTCTTTATTGAGTACTAAACACATTTTGAACATGTTAGGTATATGAACCCCAAACGTCCCCATGTATCACTAATATATGTTTCTAAGTGTCTTCCCACAACTTAGATTTCTATATGATCAGCTCATTTCACTATTCTCCCTAACCACCCAGGAGAATAGATCTACAGACTTAGGGATCTACAAGATTACTTTTCTCTTTATTGATTATGTTCATTACTCAATGGATATGTTAAGCAAGCATATACTTAAAGCCAACTTTAGGAAGTAAATAACCATATTACTGCAACTTTAGAAGATGTAGAATACATGGTTGCTAGAATCTAACTTCCCAAATAGGTACAAAATATTTCCCTTAATCACATCAAATTTTATTTCTAAACACAGTCTCCAAGGAGTAATGCATGCAACACATTATTTCATGTTCAAATCCCTTCATGATACTCATGACAAGATAGTGCCATATATATATGGATAACATCATTTCTCTATAAGGGACTGATTTCACATAATTTCAGCAACATAACAATAAGAGAAAAGACTTTGAAATATTCGTATGGGACTTTTCTTGGAAAGAACAACATGTAGTATGTACCCTATAGGAATGTAAGGCATCATAGTCCATAAAATTGGCATGCTTTAACTCATTCAGACATCAAAAGATAGAAGTATGTAGGAAATTACTAAACAACCTCATTTTGACCATCAAGAGGCCTCTTAAGAGATTTAGCTACAACATGCAACTTGTTTTCTACCATGAAAGGTTAAAGACACACAAAGATGTCATATTTTAACATTTTATAGAATACTAGAGTGAAGTTTGGTTTGCATAAAAAATTGTAGGTAATAATTGCATCAAAGGTTATATCATGCGTATGATGGTAGTGAAAATGAGTGCACTCCTAAACAACAACAATGTAACTTTGAACTTCACGAAAAACTCTAAAGTTGTTGGAAAACTCTCTAAGATATGAGATCCTCCTCCTAAGACAATCTACAACTGTTGATCCACAATAAAAAGCAAATAGAACAAGTCTGGAGATCTAAAAACAAGGCATAAGAGTTTTCAATCAAAACCCTATAGAAAAATCACCTAGAATATGTCCATAAGAGAAAGAAGGTTGTAGATATAGGATTAGAAGGATAGAGGTACTATTTACATGGATCTAGGATAAGAAGACACAAACGAGCATTTTTACCATAAGAATAGAAGGGAATACAGGTAAAAAATAACACTGATGAAGACTGATGAAATCATTATTCTCATCGATAGACGTTAATTGATGGCTTCCAGTCCAACTCCAACACTTCAGGGTTCATCTCACATAAGTGAGGTAAGGAAGAAAGGACAAGGAGGGGTATTTATAGCCCCAACAGGGAGATAAAAAGTGGTCAAAGATCCTTCTATCGATGAATGAACTTGTGCCTTGCTCGGTCTATTGTCTCATTGCTAGACAACCCTAACGTTCCATCAGTATGAGAGATCAAAAACTCAATCGAGAGACAGCCTTGTCGTGTCATTGGTAGATGTGACTAAACATTACATCATCATCTATTTTTGATACAAGATCTCACAAAAACTATTGGAAGCCACACACTAGGATCTTCATTAGTAGAGCACATCAAAAAGACCATCAAATCTAGTGTAGGATTTCCATCAGCTCTCGGCCTATGAAATCTCTCTTCCTAGCCAACTAAATATTACGTCTGTAATAAACCAATGAGAGAATATAATTTCACAAGGTAGGTTATTTGAAATGGTCTTGTACTGATGAAAACACATAACAACCTAAGATTTCCTCAACGGACTAAAAAATCAAACATACTTCTGATGAAAAAATAGAGGAACCTCATCAACCCTCAACTGACAAAGAACCAAACACACTACCATCAATGATCCATGGATGGAAGATCACACCACTTCCATCAGTCATTTAACTGATGAAGGTGTATGAGGCTTGGTTAGGTCATCAAAGTACATCCAACCAAGTCCAAGCAATAGAGAGGAATAGAGAGCAACCAAGTTACATGTAAATTACAAAGAATCCTCAAACATGGGTAATGTACATAGACCCTCAAACAAGACAGTAATGTAAACAACACAACACACATTATCAAGCATTTAAACATGTGATTAAGGAAGACTAGTAGGTTTAGGAAGCCGATCCATGTCAGCGATCTTATATTAACTATTATGACTAGTCATGGACAATAAAAATAATTCCAAGTTTCATAATAATTATGCAACATATTTTTAATTAATGACAATCACTCAAATATGTAATCACACTGAACTACTCCTAAGTCCTAGAAATTAACAAAATTAGTACCACATTGTTGACATGGTATCAAAAAGTAAAATTTGAGAAGGATAAAATTAAAACAAACAAGATGGACCCTAGAGGCGATGATAATGACGATCTACTATTGTTTCCACCATCAAACTATTTCTTTGGTCCATTTGGAAGCACTTCATCTCCATATTTTATCCTCTCATCTCCTTTTGGGTTGTACGGTGTCAAACTAAACATATCATATGGTTGTGGCCATCTTAGGTCTTAAATAGCCCCAAAAACCAAAGACAAAATACAAACACATTGGATTGTATTCATGAAAGCACATCCATCCATACATTTATGGTGTCGACTCCACAGAATGTGACACACTTTCATGTTCGGTCTAAAAAAGTTGTTCAAAATAAACTTCAATGTCGTGTTGGTGCCACGACTTGGCAGGTGGTGCATCAATTATGCTCCAAAAATTAGAATTACCTACAATAAAAATATGCCAAAATTTTGGTCAAATAATATTATGCTGAAATATACCAAAAAACATGAAAAATGATATACAATGATGAACACAAAATTTTATATTGGTTTAGTGAAGTATGAATGAAAACATGTGCAATTTTAATCAATTTGGTAGTTACATCATGATAAACTGGCATATAAAATCAAGATAATTTGGAACACATCAGAATGTTTTAAGACCCAATCATGATGATTGAATTGGAGACATTGTACTTGATTTGATTATTAATAATGGCACTTCCATTTATTATGTTTGGTCAATTATGAGATAACGATTAAAACATCCTAAAATGTCTCATTCAATGACATATTATTTTAGCTTAAGGAGTTAAATATGAGGCCATGTGTATGCTAAGAGTACTCATTCTTATTTAGTCATTGATTGGATATTATTATGGAATTTAAGGCAACAATAAAACATTAAGACTAGTATATGTGGTGATTGATGACTATGCCTCATTAAGCGTGATATTTAATTATCAAGATAGAAACATAAGTACCTAATAAAGAAAACTAATACTAGACAATAACACCTTGAGAGTGATACATATAGGCCATGGAATGATAGTTAGAATCATATCTCAGTGTGATAGTGATTATTGTGATTATTATACCTAAAGCTACTGCATTTATCACATGTAGTTTGGTGTACCTCCACACTATTGAACTTTACCTCTATTAAGGGTGGCCCTAAAAGTAGTAATTTGGGTATACTATGACACATGTGGATCACTCTGAGTGACATAGATGGAGTTTTTCCCTCCTATTAGAGTGATATACTTCCCACTTGATGACTGAAACTATAAAATGCATGACCAATGTAATGTGAGTTAATATTGGGTAGCTCATGTGTATCTCAATAGTATAATCTAGATAAAGAAACATAGTTTGTATAACACTTGGGCACACTGCCCAAGGCACTAGTAGAGTTTTACGAATAATTCTTGGCCCCAAAAATTGCCATTATCCTTAATTACATGCTTTGTCCTCACTCATGCACAAGCCAGGATAAACGTCTTGACTGGTCACCCATCTTTAGTGATGGGCTACCTAAAAACGAGGTGCACCTTGGTGATATAGGTAGTCCAATCATTCCTTTTAAGATCATTCTTATCCAAGGCCTCAAATCCTAGGATGTTACAATCTCCTCCACTTAGGCTCTTGACATCCTCGTCGAGGCTCAACTATAAGGCATCATAATAATTCCCCATTTCATTGTCGACCCATAATGGACCATGGACACACATCTCTCGATAATGGCTTATAGTGCAAGGGTGGCTACATAACCATGGACAATCCTTTTCCAGCATGCTCGAACCGCACGAATCAAGACTAGCAAGCCACATGCCCATGTGGACCTCACCTACTGGAGGGGTTTTGGTTCTGATACCATTTGTAACACTCAAGCCCACTATGCTCAAGTAGAGTTTCAAGAATGATGATTGGCTCCACATACCACCAGTAGCCTTAATTATGTGCATTGTCCTCACTCACGCGCAAGCCATGATAAACTTCTTGATTGGTCACCCATCCTAGTACTACTCTGGGCTGAGCACACTTAACCATAGAGTTCTTTAGTAATGGGCTCCCTAAAAAGGAGATGCACCTTAGTGATATGGGTAATCCAATCATTCCATATAAGATTATTTTTATCCAAGGCCTAAAATATTAGGACATTATAGTTTGGATATTAAAAGTATGATGACTCCTTGAATCGAATTTATTGTGGATATTAGAAACAAAGATATTACACAATTATAGTAACAATGGTCATAGAAAGATATAATTTTCTCCAAATTATCCAATCACTTGTGTGGCAATGATGTGTTTCTAGAAACCTCTTATTTCTTGTGAAGTAATAATATAATTACATACATCACCATAAGCATAAAGTGGAACCTAAAGGGTCCTACCCATAGGATGAATGTGAAGAGGAGTACAATTGTGAACACGATCAGAAATGTTATAATTAATAAATTTATCAACTGGGTTGGTTATTAAAATGTTTAAATGATCAATTAAAGACATGCTCTATGGTGTGTGTTTGGGATGCACACACTCAGGCTAACAAATTTATAGATGCTAATGGACACACTCAAATTCTCAAATACTTACCTACTAGCGCACAAGTTTGTATTGTAACATAGGAAGGTGGTGAGTTAGTGGGCGAACCCAAAGGAGAGATGGTGCACTACATCTACTTTCATTTTGGCTGGGTTCCTACTGCAAAATCTATGGTTCAAGGGTTTAGTTTGGGTTTTGGTTGTTTAAACTAAGTTGATCAAGAAAACAATTAAGAGAGACCAAGAGAAAAACTTACTTTAACCCTAGATAGTTTATTTCTCATTAACAAAGAAAGCAATTTAAGCAAGAAAAGAGGCAATTAGACTAAGACAAGATTAACACTAGCACTAAACTAGAAAGCAACCCTAAATATTAACTCAAAAGTGGCAACTAGATAGACTAGGCCAAAGAGACATTACACTAGAAATTAGCCAACCAAATCAATCAAAGGATAATATTAACAACTAACTAGTTAAAGCAAAAAAAAGCAATCACAAATTAATAGTAACTAACCTAGCAAGATCTATCTTCCATGAACAAGGCAAGAGACTATATAAGAAAGTAAGCATATTAGCTAAGCAAGCATTAACTAAGAAAGGGAGCAATTAGGGTTTTGATCAATTAGAGGAAGTGTTTGTCATTTAGGGTATTGTGACTATCATGTAGATTGGGGTCATAACATGCAAACCATACTCATTCATTTATATTATCAAACAAAACAACAAGTTAGATGTTAGAGAATTGACCTAAACTACTAATTTGCTAATGATGTAATAGGGTGTGAATAGGGGAACTACTCCCTAGAAAAAACTACAAAACCTTGCAAGGCTCATTTGGATTAGTGTTTAGGTGGAATTCAACTAGGATATAATCAAGTTCAGGTTTCTAGTATAGAATCTCTTAGGGAAATTGGGGGACAAGGGTAGTAATGGAGGGTGAAAATGAGGGTATTACACCTCACATCACCTACAATGTATCTTTTAGATAGCTCCAAGCCAATTGCTCTAAGTGATTCTAGAGTAGTTACTTAGATCTCACACAAAGGAGTAGGAGAGAGATGTATATGTAGGATGATGGGGTGCCATCTAGGGATCCACTGTTGGACGTAGGATCATTTCCAAAAATATCTATGTAGAGGACATTTTCTCCTAGAACTTGGGTGTTTCAATCATAAACAACAATGCAAACCATGAGAAATGAGATAGAGTAGAAGACAATCATTAACACGAACTTATCAAGTTTGCACATTACTTTCTTCAAACATGGTATCAAAGTCACATGTTAACCCCAAATATCCCATTTAGGGGGGCTTAGCTACTCATATAACAAAAAGTGGAAAAAGAAGAATAGGTAGAGAAGTAAATAGTTGTGGAAGCTCAAGGAAGTCTTTTTCTTCTTCATCTCCAACCACAACAACTAGCCTTCTTGCTCCTTGATGGAAGGATGTCATAGGATGGTATATGGAAATAGGAAAACCCTATAAAACTAGGGTTTTGAGGTGGAAGATGATGGAAATGAGGTAGGGTAGGTGGGAAGGATTAGGTGGCTCAGTGAATGCTATGATGGGTGGCAATAAGTGCTAAGGTGGCCAACCTTCAGCTCCTGACCGTCACAATTGTTTATATAGTGGTTTGGGATGCCTAGGATTGAGTGGGGGTAGAATAGGAAAATCAATGTAAAATATTACTAGGGTTTGCTTGAAGCATGCCAGTTTAGGGAAAAATTGCCTTTGTGGTGAACGAGTAGAATGGTCGTGTTGAAGAGGAATGAGCCTACTGAGGATGGATAAATGACATGTTAGTTTTGGGGTTTTTGAAGTTCGGTAGCACAACTTTGGTGGAGGCTAGGTATAACAATTGTATTGGGCATCACTACCACGGTGGAATGGAAGTGGCAAGACCGTGTTTGGTAGCATGACCATGGTGGGCATATTGGGTGAGGGTTGCTCCATTGAGCACAAATGTTGTGGGAGTTGGCAGCACAACTATTTTGGCTGGCATGGCCATGCTGGCTAGCATGATTGTGTTGCTAGACTTTCTTGGAGTTGCTACAACTCTATGGTCTTTGTTGTGATTTTTTTATGGACAACACAATCGTTCCATGGCACCATAGTCTTATTGGGGGCTTTTTCTTGCCCTTTCATCTTCTTGTTGACAATCTTTCGAGTTCTTTGCTTTGGATTGACTTTTGTCCACTAAGGGAAGGTTGGGGATGCTCTTGAACCCTCTGTAGGATCCTTTAAGGGTAAAGGAACCCTAGGATCATTCTCCTTCTCTCCCACCCATCTAAAAAGTGGATAAAGTACCTAAAAAACATGCAAAGAAACTTTGTAAGTGCATTTGACATGATACACTTATTGAGGGAAATAGTATGCATCCTAAAATGGTTAGATGTGATTAAAGAGAAAAATGAAAAATATGAAGCCCTAAATTAGGGCTACAACACCGCCCCAAAATTAGCACATACTTTTCCTCAAGTAGGCTTCAACTAAATCTCTCTTCTATTTTTTAACAAGAAGGAAATGACAAATGCATTGAAGTAGATGTAAATTTAGTACATGAGATTAATGTTGAATAAGTACATATATTTCACCTTTCCACCCTCTTATTTCACAAAACAATTATGATTAAAGATCTGAGCCTACAAACTTTAAATATAGGGCATCGAATACATAATTAATCCATATGGATCTCATACAGTTCTGAGTAAATTGTTTCATGTTGATGACAATTGAAGACGATTAGGAGTGATGTTTTACCTTCATGCATTCAATCTCACATCTCGAACCACCTAGGTGACCTACATGGATGTGAAAAAGGGTGAAATGATCTAGGTTTGATGTTTCCTAGCTCAATGGGCATGTAAATGGAATAAGGGGGTTTCCTTAAGATATTTAAGTGCTATTACATAGTAGCACTCTTCTTTTCTTTATTTATATGCTACTACATAAGAGTGTATTTTATTTTATTTTATTTTTACATTTTTCTTTGTCATTGGTGCAGTTAGATAATATGATGGTGAGAGTGAAGTGGATAGGATATAGATATGACCACCCCAAACTTTTGGAGAGTGTCCAAGGAAAATATGTACACTTTGGCTTCCTTTCAAGAGGTAGAGAGGTAAGAATTAATGAAAGAAAAATGAGTTAAAAGAGGTGTCACTAGTGTGGGTTTCAACATGAGTCCTCTTGCACAAAGATTACTCTAACATACTTCATCAATTAATGGAACACCACATGAACGATCAAATACAAAAACCACATTTCTATCATGAGATTTGATAAACCTAAGTATTTGTGTCTTTCTTAGATCACAATTCAACCAAACATTTCACAAGCATGAAAGAGGTGATTCACGTGTAGAAATTCAAAAGTCGAGACCATTTTCAAATAGATTATGAGAATGTAACATGAATTTGTTAAAGGTCAAAAATTTAAGTTCAAAATGTAGAGATTGATTTAAAATATGCTTTTAGGCAAGAAATTTCAAATTTGGGAAAAATTGACCAAAATGGTCCCAAATTACCTTAAATCACATCTACATCTACACCAAAGAACAATAAATGGAAGTAAATAAATTCTAACTAAAAACACAAGAAATTAAAAAGGTTACATGAAATGCAATACATGGCATGGAATGGCAAAAAGAGCATCACTTTTGAAAAATTATGCAAAAATGTATGAAATTAAACTATATGTATGCATGTATGCAAAGAAAGCAAACAAGTATGGTTGGACAAGTATAAAGGTTTGTCAAATTGTTTGAAAATATTGGACAAAAATCTTAGAACAAGGAACATAGAGTAATGTGGAGTAAATCAAGAGCTTAACACCCTACCACCACCACAAATTTAAAAAATACCTATCATCAAGTATGTTGCAACTCCATCTCTTTGATTTTTCAAAAATCAAGAAATAAAAAATGCATTGAAGTAATAGTATATTGACTAGATGAGGTCAATTTTGACTAAGTACATGTATTTCACCTCTTTAACAAACCAATTTTGATTAAGGCATTGATCCTACAAACTCCAAATATAGAGCATAGAATACATAATCAACCCATATGGTTCTCATTTATAGTTACGGGTAAATCATTTCATGATGGTGAAAATCAAGGATGATTATGAATGGTGTTTTACCTTCATGCATTCAATATCACAACTCAAACCACTCGAGGTGACCTATATTGTTGTATAAAAAGGTGAAATGAGCTAGATTTGATGTTTCCTAGCTCAATGGACCTACAAATGGAAGAAGGGGGTTGCATTAAGATATAGGAGTGATGTTACATAGGAACACTCTTTTTCTTTATTTAGAAGCATTACATAAAAGCATCTTTTATTTTTTTTTGCATTTTTTTGGTGTAGTTAGGGCATATGGTGGTAAGAGTGAAGCGTAGAGAATATAGATATGGCCACCTTAAACTTTTGTAGGGTGGCCAAAGCTAATATGTGCACGTTCACATTCTTTCATGAGGTCGTCAGGTGATAAGTGATGAAGAAAAAAAGAGTCAAAGGAGGGGTCACTAGTTTGGGTTTCAACATGAGACCTCTTGCATGAAGGTTACTCCAACATACTTCATCAATTAATGGCACACCACATGAATGAAAAAATGCAAAACCACAATTCTATCTTGAGATTTAACAAACCCTAAGCATTTATGACTTTCTTTGACCATAGTTCAACAAAACATGTCACAATCATGAAAGAGGTCATTCACATGTAGAAAGTCAAGAAATAAGACTACTTAGAAACTCACCATGAGATTATAACATGCATTTTTCAAAGTTGAAATTTTCAATTCAAGTTGTAGAGATTGGATTATTAAAGCATGCTTCTAAGAAAGAAATTTCAAGTATGGGAAAAATCGGCCAAAATGGTGCCAAATTTCCTTAAATCACATCAAAACATACACTAGAAAGAAATAAATGGCAAATAACCAAATTTTGAAAAAAACCACAATATATTACGAAAACCTACATGGAATTCAATGCATGGAATGGAATGGAAGAAAGAGTAAAAATTTTGAAAAATTACACAAAAATTCAAGAAATTAACTATATGCATGTATCTATGAAAAGTAAGAAAAGAAGTATGGATGGACAAGTATATGTCTTAGTCATATTGTTTGATCATCTTAGACAAAATCTTAGAGAAACAAACATATAGCAACATGGTGTAAATCTAGGGAAAACTACCCTACCACCCCAAACTTTTAAGCCATGTTATCCTTGGAATGATATAGAAGCTTAGAATAGTAGGGTAATGGGCACGGAGGTGTGGTGGACAGTCAAAAAGAGGGGGAGATATCAACATGGATTCCATGGGAAAGGGTGGAATTAGCATGACCGTTCTATGTAGAATGAACATTTTTGTCAGCTAGCACCGCGGTCTGGCTATGTGGAGTGGCCATAGTGGTTTCCTTCCTATAGATTTCTCATTGAATTTAATTATTTTTCTCAATCTCGATCTTATCCTTGGCTAGATCCTCCTTGCATCATCTTTCCATCTATGCACCTGTTCTAACATGGTTCACAAATACAAAAACCATTAGTATAGTGTGTAAGTTAGTGTTTCTTGGAAGTGAAAAAGAAAAAGTATAACAAGAAATGAGTTTTGAGAGAAACTGTGGTCAATTGCCTCCCACTAACACTACATTTTATGCCTTCTTTCGTATTTGGTCTTGCTTTCATCATCAACTATCCACAAATAAAGTGTTTCCATCCTCATCATACGTAATCCTTTCAAGTGCCTTCACAACATGTTCTTCCTCCCAAGTGTTGTGTGATATCTCATTACACTTTTTTTCAACTTTTCCTTCTATGGGATCATCATAGTCTTTCTTTAAGTAGCATTCATAATCAACCAAGATTGACGCTCCTTGAAGGTGAACATATAGATCTCTATCTTTTTATTCACAGAGGTAAGTATCAATTCGTTTACACCTAGATTTCTACATCACCAGTAGATTGGAATGGTATTCCCAAGATGAGGGGAATATTCCCATCTTTTGGCTCTATGTAAAAGACAAGGAGATTGCTCGCAAGGCTGTAGCTCACTGGTGATCGGACTATGAATGCATGGAAAGGTCTTAGGTTCAAATCCTCATGAGGATGAAAAAAAGTGGGACTTCTGCCTGACATGGTTAGCGCTGGAACTAATGGGATGCATACTTGGTTTACCTTACTCCTCCTGTGTCGGGCCTCCATGGGTCAATGAGTATTTGGGGAGAGGAAGTCTCCTTGATGAATCATTTTTTTTAAAAGACAAGGAAATTAGTCGATTATGTGGCATATGAATTTCTTTCCACCACTACCACTCATTCTCTAGCCTACCCTTGGGTATTCTTCTGGATGCATCTAACAATAGGAGAATGGTGTATTAGTTTCAACCTTTCCAAGTCAAGCTTTACACAAACACTATAGGACATGATGCTGACGCTTGAGCCTAAGTCAAGAAGTGCATGCTCAATGAACTGATGATTGATTTAATAGTAGATAAGACACTTAGATCTCCTTTTTTTGGGGGGGGAGGATTGTCCAGTACGAAGCTTGTTTTCTCTATCAATCTATTTTCCTTGGGTGGATTCATAATCGTCTTTCCTTTGAAGGTACAAAAATCTTTAAACATTGACATGAGTTGTGAGATGTTTGTCTTCACTTGCCTCAAGACCTCCAAAATTTTCAAGTTATCATTGTTCCCTCCTTTGGAGAAGTAGTCTTCTAAGGCATCTAAGAGCAAAGGGTCATTCACATCAACCTTGTTTAGCACTGATTGAGGACTTTGGGGTGCCACAAGAAGACTTCTTAAATCGTCAAGTGGAACACTTGGTGATATCACCTCAAAAGGAGGTGGTACATACACTGTTGTCATTTCAATAAAGGGTGGGACATCAAGAATTTTTCTTCTCTTATCAAACTCACAAGACAATGGGAGTACATGTTTTTATCATCTTCAAAGAAGGTGGAACAACATAATTCCTATTTCTTTTTCTACTTTCAAAATATCTTTTAGGCAATGGTATTCTATTATGATCTTTTTTCTATTTGCTTCTTGCCATTTTTGGGTTTCTCAAGCACATTTCCACACCTCAAAACTGTCACCATGTGCACTTGCTCATGAGGAGGAGGGGGAGCTCGTGATGATTGTAGTGGTGGAGGTGGTGGCCTTTGGTGTGGTGTATTATGATTTTGGAGGATGTAGGGTGGTTATTGTAGAGGTTGTTGTGGAGGTAGTTGATATGTGTAGTGGTGATGGTTGGTATTGATGTTGTGGTTGTGAATAGTATTGCAAGTTATAAGGAGGGTTTGGTGGTGGGGGATAAAAGAGGTTAGAAGGTCTTTGGTATTATTGTAAACATGGTGCATGACTTCAACTTCATGTCGACTTTTCTAGGTGTGGAAGTGGAAGTTTTTGGGAACTTAGAGGAAGTTTCAAGTATAGACACAAACTTTGTTAAACTTTGACACCATTTTTTGAAGAAAATGATGTGAATTTGAAGGAAACTTTGATCAAATGTTTCTAATTATGTTATACCTCTATCTTATATATAATAATTTAATAAAAAAACATGATGTGCAACCCTCTATCTCTAGTTAGCTGAAAAACATAATGTGTTGCTTACAAGGGTCAAATGTGCAACACATATATAAATTGTAAGTTACTGGATTTTGGGTCCTAAATCAACTTTAAGCTATAAGTCATCATTTCTCTTGAACTTGAGTTCATTTACCTAATGGTCCTTCATTCTAAGTCCCACTCATTATTTTGATCAAATTGGCAAGTTTATATGTTAGAAAGCAGTCTCCTTTAGAGTTTCTTATGTCAACATGAGTTTATTTTCCTCACATGAGATATTTACAAATGAATCCCTTAAGTTATTCTTATGAATTACTTTGGCAATGTATTACGCAATTTGAAATTTTGTGCTCCCACACTTTGACAAAGTATTGTGATTCAATAATACATTCGTTTTGTTAATTAATGGTTTTGGAATCAAATAAAATTATTTTGAAACATCACAAACAAATAATTGAGTAATCTATGATGTACAATTTAGTAAACTAGAATAAACCTATAAACTAGGAAATTAGCATATTATTTGGGTAGCTCTTTGATTAACCTACCTTTATTCTACATTTTTTTTGAAAGCTTTTTTTTTAAAAGCTACCTTTATTCTACATTTCATGCCATTTACACTTTGTTTTCCCCTTCAGTTAATTTATATTAAGACCTACCAAATCAATTCGACTAACATCACTCTTTTTACCCTCATGTAATGTTGATAGCATCCACCTTGGGTCCTCTATACAGGTAGAATAATGTTGTGAAAGGCTGAAGCAGACAATCATTTCTTCTCTGTTTCTCCCTCTTCTTCCCCTATGTCCTACCTCTTCTCTATATATCCTCCCTTCATCCTTGAATTCCCAAAACCCTAGTCTCCGAGTCCCTCCTCCCTTTTCACCTGGTCGATGTTCTAGGAAAACTCATCACCCGATTTCAACATTGTGGGGAGATCAAGTGACTACCCATAGGATGTGTGCACCTCATTGCGGTTGACATGTCAGATAATTGTCAGATCTCCTTGCCTCCCCAATCAAAAGGCAACACTTGGTGACATATCTCAGCAAGCTTGTGACCAAATGCACCCATATCTACCTCTCGATCATTGACTCAAAGTCTGGACACAATAAACCTTGACCCTACACATATGCAAGGAAGGGGATCCCTGACACCATGACTCACTCAGATATGTAATATGTTCCACCACTTCTGATCACCTCACTATTTGTAGAATGCCATCACACATGCTAATCCACAGTCTACAACCACCAGACTGTAGATCATCACCACAATCACCAACCCCCATTACACTGCTATGTTCTAATGAGAAGCAGACTACGCTACCTAGACTCGGCAACTACCACCTCCAAGACATCTCGACCAAGTGCCCCCCCTTCTGTTCTAACCTACATAATAGAGACAGGTTGCATCAATCCACCTCATCGCTGTCCTCATAGCCAACAACATTGATGGATCTGGAGAAGTTGAGTCTGACTAGACAGGAAGAGGTTGATGGTAGTTTATGCATCATAGTGATGCCAATCCATCATAAGGCCATCTGACCACATCAAACCATGAACCTACTGCTACCCTCTCCTGGTCCAACCTAAAGCAACCAGTTTTGAGATCTACATATGGGCACATGACTTCAACGATCTTCAATCAACCCTGAGATCACCCTCATGGCTGCATATCTCATCTCCACATGTTCTAATGTGAACTGGACATCACAATGAAACAATAGTGAGTCTTCTTATAGTATTCATAGACCTAATTTAAATTATCTAAATAATAACAAGTATGTTACATACAATCTCTCTAACCACATATATTACATAGATAAAAAATTCTAAGGTATAGTTCAAAAAAAATGGTAGAATTATAGTCATGACTGAGGATCATTTACTAGATAATGTTCCCAGCTTGAAAACATTAAAATTAGCTACATATTGCATCCTATACATATGTACACGAGTGTATCATAAGTATTATATAGACATATCCATGTGAAATCAATTCATAAAGGTAACATTGACCATACATTTTATATATATATATATATATATATATATATATATAATGTGTGTGTGTCATACATACGGTTAACATAATAACCTAAAATGTCCTATCAATTAACTCAGTACTTACATCATTAGATATCAAGTTCCAAAATAAATAAATAATGCATACGGATGACAAAATCTAGACATGTATAATTATATATCCACATTTAAAAATATGATGCATCTGGGAAGTATATATACCTTGAATTTTCTCAAATAAAATGGAAAATAAGAGAAGGAATTCTTGAACAATACTCAATCATAGATTCCATCAATAAGGGTAGTTTAGATAATAACACTTTATTCAATGGATATCCACGACCTATTTAATCAATTGAAGTATATGCTATTATATGCATAAACTAGAAGACCTAACTTATATATTTCATATTAATTTGTACATATTTATACCTATTTATATAATGGTGGATCTTATAAATAGAAGGATCCAAAACCCAAATGGGATTTAACAATTTGTAATATGAAGTAATAAGTCAAGATGATCCCTAATCATGAATAGTAGAAATTGAACAATTGATTCCAAGCCAATAACTCTATGATGAAATATAACTGTTTCTCTTATTTGATCTCTAATCTTTGAATCTAATAGAAAAATGAGTATGAAGCATCTTGCAATCTTTCTTTGAGAAAATGTGATGACCCTAAATTTTAGGAATTTTCTTCCCAATACATTAATTGAGGACCATGGATGTTGTGTAGATGACTAAACCCAAATTGAGGAACAAGTTATCCAATTACAGGTTAAATTCACCTAAAATAAGTGTATAAAGCTACAAATGAGGATATGGCACCTAGTTAAAGCTCAATTATGTTAAATATCATTTGTCGATATAATTGAGACAATATGGTAAGACATCCCTTGGTAAAATGTATGTATTCTAATGTCTGAGTAATGACTGATGCCTGAAATCACGCTCATATTAGGCTTATGTTGATTCATTGAAAATCAAGGGGCATTTAAGGTTGATTTGTGTAATCATGAAAGTGACCTCTTCGAGTAGTTCATTCAGGTGGAAATATATATATATATATATATATATGTGTGTGTGTGTGTGTGTGTGTGTGTGTGTGTATGGAATTCCTTGTGGTCATGAGTTATATTAAGTGTTTCTAAGGTTATGCTAGGATTTCATGCCATCTTGACTTACTATGTGAGAATTATTATCCTTGGAAAATTTGGATACATAGGGGATATCTTTTACAGATATTATAAGCAATAAACGATTTTCTTGGGGTTTTTATCTGATGTGCAAGGAACAACTGGTCTGTTAGTAATGTTTTTGGGGCACATGTTAGCGTATGGGATAGGTTACACCCAGATTTTGAGACGAAACAGTCATCACCTACCTCCATTTCTTACGGAGAGACTGGTACCCTTGAGGCCAAGTCCCTGGTGCCACGTATCTGAAGTAAGTGGAGAGCAATCGGAAACTAGAGTGTGCTATAAGCTCCGTTAAAATAAGATCTTCTGCCTTCCCTCACCACCCTTTGGTGCTTCTCCTTGCCGATGAATCCCTACCCATCCCATGCCAAAGCCGTCGAGGTCAGCGAGGTCTTTGGATCCACCGTGCTTCCAACATCCAACTAACTCCTCTGATCTAAAGGCAACATGAGGGAGATCATTACCCTCGACCTCCTCTTTCTCCTCCTTTATCCCTTGCCGCCAGCAGTGCTGCAATCTGACCATGGAGGCACCAAAGCAATGGATGTCTTCTTCCTCAGCCTTGCTACAGGTCCAAATGAAGTTGGAGAGGATCTCAGTACGTTCTGCCCTGATAAGAGTGACTCCAACTTCCTATGGACCTCACAGATCCAAAGGCGACGTGATTCAATGGGAAAATGAACCTTGGAGCAAAGAGATTCATATGTGATTTCCTGCATCATCTGCTTCTCGATCACCCTCCTTCAAGGTTAGGCAATAGATCTTTTGGCATCTCACAACCAAGCTGATGGGTTTGCTTTGTGTCTACCTAGGTGAGGTCCTCTTCAAAACTCCGAGCCTCGAGGACCCATAAGTGGGTGACAAGCAGGTCTCATGCTTCCAGGAAACCTCATCGCACTGCCTTCCCCGCCGCCAAACTAAACCACCGCCTACAGATTATCTTCCTGGGGATTGGGGAGCAGCACGACCTTGCCATGACCTGAGGACCCATCGGTGGGCCTTGCTTCTCTTTTCTGGCGACATCAAGATTGGATCTGGAGGCATCCATCCAGGGCGGTAGTCACCCGCCATTGAGAAACTGGAGCAGGTCATCACAGACTAAGAATCGGGCAGGGGACTCTCACGACGGCGTGAAGGAGAGCGTTGGGGAATAAGGCGGACCGGGCCTATTTCCAGCTAAATCGGATGGTCCATGCCAGACCATGCCACTAAACCGCGTCCCACTTTGATGATGGCAATGTGGCGAGGTTCTAAGAGATACCCAAGATAAGATCAACGGCCCAGAAAAATCCCACATAGGTAAGTGCCTTATAAATCTCAGAATATGCATTAATCTTGTATAATACACATAAAATAGCCCCCTTGCCCTAAAAAGACCCGAAAAATATCCCCAGACTCATAAAAATGTCCTCCTTTTTATGAAACCTCTAGAATATACTTTTAAGACATATTTGTTGGTAATATTTAATTTAGTTTATAATGCTTCTTTTAACAGTTTATTGAATGAAATAAATAATATCCAGTTGAGATTAATTATCATAAAATTGTCCTAGAACCCTAATTTTGATATAAATCCATATTTAGACTCTGATCCGAGTAATATATCTAAATAATAGGTCTTTTTCTATTAAAGACTGTTTAGATGCTTCCAATCCCATTTTAATTCTAGAAAATAGACCAGTCATCAGAAAATTACAAAAATTGGACTAGACCTCTAAAATGACACCCTAGTCAGTAAAAAAATATCAAACACAAGTTTAGATCAGTTTGAACCAAGGTTTGTCCTAAACCCTAATTTGGACCTAAAATTACTAAGAATATGATGTACATATATTAATGATGATTAATTTCTTTAAATCAAGTGTTGACCAGATTATCTAGATGATCATGGATGTGATAAGAACCTCTGAACTCAGGTATGTGGATATAATTATATGATTAGATTTGCTGGATGTTAAATATATGTACTTGCTTGCTTGTATTTGAAATACATTGTTGGATGTAGATCTATATGTATTGTCATTTCCGCCTTGAACAATAAGAACACTAAGGAAAGAAAATGGAATGTAGTTACTGATGGTTCATTAATCTCCCTATTAGAGAGGGAAAGCTTTAATGTTGACCAGCACCTCCCTAGAGTACACGGTATACCGGGAGATCCCTAGAGTACAAGGTACACGGGGAAGGACCCACTATTTATGTGATTATGTGCTAAGTCCACCATAGTAATACATGTCCATTTAAATATGACTAATAACTTGAGATTACCTGATTTTCAGCCTTTAAATAATGTTTCCTTTATCTTTCTTCAATTTTGAGTATTTTATATGCCAACATAGTATAGCTTTTAATTCCACGTACCAACTTTTGTTGATGTTTTTGTTTCTCGTATTTTCTAGGCCCAGAGCTAGAACGGGATAAAAGAACAGGGTGTGAGCAAGTTGTTCAGGTTACCTATTGTCTAGGATCCTGGTTAGCATACATGTTTAGACTATGTGTAAAATTCTCTTTCAATATGCAATTGTAATTCATGTTGTATTTTACATGTTAAATGTTGAGAATGTTATGGTGTTTGTTATATTGAACGTTCATGTATGCGTATTTCGCTTCCGCATCGCTGTCTGAAATGATTGTCTAACGTTTTCATATTTTGTCTTCTCATCTCCATGGGGTTTTGAGAAGGTGAAAATCCGAGGATGTTACTGAAAAGGTACTAAATTCTCGATTCTTTATTGAACTGCTTATTTTCCCTCTTGAGTTTCCTTTACATAATTTTGTAAAGGTGGTGAACCAATTTTTTTATTATCCTTTCCCTCTTGTTGAAGGTCATCATGACTAAATTGAATGTTTAACATTGTTTCACAATTGAAATATTGGTTAATTTTGATATTGGCATAAAAATTTGAATATTGGCTAAGATCTTTGGCTCATTAGATTTGGCGGGTCATATCTCCCTACCATGCATAATGGATAATGGAAAATTAGAGGTCCATCATTACTGGTTACTCCATCAGGAGAAAGTGATGTTCTCTCATAGAGGGGAGAACACTAGGCACCTAGCCACTGGCAAAGACAAGATATTACTCAAATGTAACTTAAGGTTTCTCTTACACAATGTAATATGTAATAACATTAGGATAGTTTATTTTATTATTACGACGATGAAGAAGTCACTCAACATGAGGCCAACTGACCATCTCAAAAGGCAAGCCGACCAGCTGGAGGACCGAGGAGAATGGGAAAAACCAATCGACTGGACGACCCAAAAGATGGTGGATAGTGGAGCACATGACCGGTGTGATGACCAATCGACCGACCAGATGGCAAGCCGATCGATTCAAGGGTTGAAGTGATCAACCCAGATTGGCAAGCGCATATATCCATCAACAATAGGTTTTTGCATGAGATGTAAACCTAGATGGTTGTAGTTCTTTGTGGCTCCAAGGAATTACAATGGAATGTCCATAACCATCGCTTATGTTTATTGCATGTTTTTGTTGTGGGATATAGCAATATATGATACATATTATATATGTGGTGATTAGATAATGTTTATTCATTAATAAATTCAAACTCCCTCAATAATATATTAAGTCTTAGATGGTTTCCATTAGCAGCACACATGAAAAGCTTGATCTACTAAACGTGGACACCCCAAGGGTGGTATCTTGTCTGTCTCATAGAAGTGTGATGGTAATAATGTGGACCTTCCAAGCAGGGTGCATTATTATCGCGTTGGATTTTGGGTCAGGCTTAACCACGTGTCCTTAATGAGATTAAGCACCATAGGCATGCATACGATTATTGCAAGGAGTTTTTCATATCATTTATCCAAGAATTGCATGTGATGCAATTGGCAAAAGTTTCTTACCTTAATAATTGACTATGGAGGTTGGCGTTTGTCAGGTAATAGTCGAATTGCTTTGGATCTTGGTTCACTAGAAGGTTGTACGCTACAATCTTCCGAATTGATATGTGGGGGCTATCAATTCAAATAAAAGAGTGGGAGCGATAATTAATTAAAGGTCTAATTGAATATCGTCAAATTTCAAATCAAATCAAATAAAAAAGGATTTTTGACAAATGCAAAATTTTCACTTGTTGAATCAAATGACAGTTAAATCATCATTGTAATTGGTGCTTAAGTAGGAGAAACTTAATGGGATAAATTTCCATGACTGGTTTTGGACTTTGAGAAGGGTTCTCAATGAAGAGTGCAAGCTCTATGTCCTAGAAACACTAGTGCCAGAAATGCATGCTCCTGATGTGCCTAGGGATGAGATGGATGCTTATTGGAAGCATGCCAATGATGCCTTGGATATAAATCACCTTAAGCTAAGTTGCATAAACTATGAGTTGCATGAGCAATGTGAGGACATGGGGATACTTGATATGGTAACACATTTTAAGAACTTGAACCATAAGAACACAAAGCAAGAAAGGTACAATATCACAAAGGTGCTCTTTGAGTGTAAGATGACATAGGGAGACTTAGTACATACCCATGTTCTCAATATGATTGGACATGTAGAACATCTAGAAGAATTGGGATTCTCTTTGAGCCAAGAGTTGGCCACAGATGTGATTCTACAATCATTGCCTGAATCATATAGCCACTTTATTGAGTGTGACCACTTGAATAATATGGCTAGACCACTGAGATTTGCTTGGCATGTTGATTAATGCCAGAGTAGGTGTTAAATCCTTGAAATTTGTGGATTTCAAGCCTAAATGAATTAAGAACAATGAAGTGTTTTGAGTGATCTTTGGTTATGTATCCAAACCCTAGACTTATATTAAATGATCAATTTAATGAAATAAAGTGCTTTTGAACATATTTGTCCATATGAGGCTAATATAAGATGCAATAGATGCCAAAGCCTCAAATTTGGTGATTAAGAATGCATTTATCCATGTGGAACCTTTGGGAGGTCTAAGATGTGGTTCATGGGCCTTAGGGACGCATCCCGACCCAATTGGGATAATCAGAGTTTACACATGGGCCCCTGAGATATGTCTTGGACATTGAGGATATTCTGTGAGATTGCTTTAAATGTTTAAAAGAGCAAGTTTTGGTTTATAAAGGATTTTCCAATAGTCCCACACACTAAATATACTTTGGAAGAGAGACAGATAATGAAATAATGTGGACTTTATCAATCAATAAAGTGACATATACTAATATGGATTCTTTAGTGGCTTTTTATCAAAGCACTAACGGTATATGTCATTATCTCCTTGTGGGTTTTGGTTTGTGGGATAATATCAAAGATAATTAGGAATGCAATTAACTATTTCCTAAAACGTAACGCCTTACCTAGTATTATATTTCTTGTACGGCAAGGGAAAAGTGTGAGAGGATGCACATCTATATATATACATGTGTTTTTGGGGTTGATACAAAGGCGGAAGAAGATCCAGCCTTCTTCCTTATCTCTTATGCTAGGTATCTCTCTCTACCCGACCCATCCTAGTTCTCTCTGTCTGGGTCCAGAATCGCACTACTTAAGGAAACGAGAAGGTGACTGTTTGACACCTTGGGAATGTGGTGGCTCCTCCTCTTGGACCATGTCCTCCTCCCTATCAATGATACCATCAACAGTCGCCTCGAGATCATGGTAGATGATAGGTTAATAGTTTTAGTGAGAGTCCATGGGAGTCATGGGCGTGGGGAGGTGGCGGCGGATGGAAGGGCTGCCGCAACAGCCAAGGAGGTCGCGCAGTAGCGCTGCACTGCTGTAAAATCAAGGTGGCAACGACGTGAGGACCAGACCCGACGGTCAACGCCATCAGCCGCACCGCACAGGCGGTCAGGAAGTGCGAGACGGGAGAACACCATCTGGCACTTGTGAAACGCCGCACGGTCCTGGGTGGGCATCGTGCCCTACGCGAGGGAGAGAGGGTAGACGGCGTCCAGCAAGCAGGGTGTTGGAATGAGTAGGGAACAAATTGGACGGGGTCAACGTCCTTGCCCGCTGAAGGTTTGGTTCCGGCAGGGCACTGATTGCACCGGAGACAATGCGTCTAACTGCGCCGGAGATGTAGTAGTGGTGCACTGGTCAGATTGTCAGACAGCAGTTCTGGGAGAAGGGAGGTCTTGTCGCTGGTGAAGGCCAAAGAGACAAAGGGGTCACGAACCTAGCAGCCGATGGGTTATCTGGGCGGCGGCTGCAGTGGTCAGAGTTGAGGCCATTGTCGTAGTTGAAGCCCGACCTCCGTCCCGCTTCCTATGTTGTGCGGGACAAGTCCCCTCGCGTGAAGACGAGCGACCAGGGCCGCCGTTGGGCAGGAAAAGCCCTACACGAGGAAGGAGAAAAGAAAAGAGTCAAAAGACTCTTCTGCCCCCGCCTGTGTGTTCAAGCCCCAAGGGTAGAGAAGTATTTTTACCCTAATAAGGAGCTGATCCGATTTAGCAATGCATAAGGTAAGTTAGATGACGTGGCACCTTTTAATTGGTCCAACAGTGTTAATCTTGCAAAAATCATAGTAAATGATAGGTAACTCGGATTGCAACATATAGTATATGAAAGTTGCTTAGAAAAATGAGAGGAATAAAAATAAAATACTTTTAGAACCTGATTGAGCTTCCTATTCTAAAAGTATAGGCAATACATGTTCTAATGGGTTTAATGAAACAGAAAACCTAGTTTTGTGTAATGTGATGCTTAATTGAATAGATTCATTCATGTTAAGCTAGCACCTAATCTTGCCAAGTTTAATAAGGAAATCTGTGATAATGTTGAATAATGGATGATTCTAGATTTATAATCTTATTCTTGCTATTTAGGGTTTTAAAACCAAT
Source organism: Alisma plantago-aquatica (assembly GCA_963693085.1). Taxonomy (NCBI): domain Eukaryota; kingdom Viridiplantae; phylum Streptophyta; class Magnoliopsida; order Alismatales; family Alismataceae; genus Alisma; species Alisma plantago-aquatica. Next base: position 350,091,490 of record OY856414.1, read on the forward strand.
ATGGACATCTTGCTATGATCATAATGCTAGAAATGTGATTTAGATGTCACGAATAGTTTAATATGCTTAAGATGCTAATCGGGGTTTAACTTAACATGGATGCTTGAGTTGTAATATTGGAAACCATGATATAATAGAATTAGGGTTTGTAACCCTGATCCTTAGTCCAAATGAGAGATAATCTAAACCCTAGTTTAGGAGTGAATCTAGATCTGATTAATGTAGCATGAATACATGGTGACACATATGTAGTATGTATATTTCAGATTGAATGCTTTGTTTCTTGGATGTTTGGATACACTCCTAAAGTATATCATGTTCTGCATGGTTTCTACGATGGCATAAGGTACGTGGTTACGCTTATGAATACATGTATCGAATTCCGAGATTGCCGATGTTTCTCGATGAGATTGAATGACAAATAAACTGCTTGCTTGTTTATTTAGTTCTTGCAAACTATAAAGTGCATATGAGTATCATGTAAAGTAAATAATAGTATTATGAACCCTGGGTTAGACTGATCTTAAGGGTAATGCACACGAGCCCCGGAGGGACAGTGATTACACCTGAGGTAGTTGACCAGATATGGGTTAGAATAAGAAAACAAGTTTATATTCTTATATGCAAGATAAAGATATTTGTGTATATGTTACTTGTGATTATTGTTTGAACCCACGTATTAGTATAGAAATATACTGATCGCGTATTTGTTTGTCGGAATTTTAGGTATCAGATATACTTGATTAGTGGACATGAGGGTACAGATAAAGATGTTGAAGACACTACAGTTTAATCATGAAGGTTTAGTCTTATTGGTTTATCTTCACACATGTAAAAGTTAATTCTGTTTAAAAGTTATGTAACTCCTTAGAGGAGATTTTTTATCTAAAATGTAAATATTTGATCATTAATGGAAATTGTTTACTATTTTGTATTATTTCATGAATCTGATCCTGGAGTATATGATTAACGATCTGCGACTTTAAGGTCTTTTAGACACTCAAAAGTGCGGGTCGTTACAGTAGGAATTAACAAGGACAAATCTATAATGGTGATAAATGGAGTTGAGTCCAAGGATGAAAGAAAAGACATGAAGAGTTATGAGGCTGAGCTCAAATCCAAATCTTCAATACTCAAGATAAGGAGAAAGAAAAGTACAAGAGGAATTTGTCCTTTGTACTTGAAGGCATTTAGGAAGAAGAACATGGGGATGGTGGAAAGTGGAAGTCAAAGAGGTTCGAGACCAACAAGAAAGCATTGAATCGATACATGCACAAGAGGAACAAAGAGAATCACAAAGTTTTGTGGAATCTCAAAATCCTCAAGTAACATAAGGACCTCGTAGATCTAGTAGGACACACCTTAAACCTGAAAGATTTGGATATCTTATGACTCAAGAAGGCAGTGAGTTGGCCATAGATGATGAGACAACAACCTATCTAGAAGCTACTAAGGGACCAAAGTCTGTGAAATTGCTTGAGGCCATGGGATCTGAGATGGAATCCATGTATGCCAGTAAGGTATGAGCCTTGGTGGATCCACCTGAAGGGGTAAAACCCATAGGGTGCAAGTGGATCCTCAAGAAGAAGACTGACATGGATGGTAAAGTAAAAACCTATAAGGGCACATTGGTTGCAAAGGGTTTTAGACAAGTTCAAGTTGTTGATTGTGCCAAAACCTTTTCTCCAATTTCCATGGTTAAGTTCATTAGGATCATTCTTGCTATTGCAACTCATCATGACTATGAGATTTGGCAGATGGATGTGAAAACCACATTCCTTAATGGGAATATTCAAGAGAATGTGTAAATGACACAACCTTAGGGTTTTATAAAGCCTAAGGATGTGAATAAAGTTTGTAAGCTACAAAGGTCAATATATGGATTGAAGCAAGCATCTCAGAGCTGGAATCTTCATTTTGACGAGACAGTCAAAGAGTTTGTCTTTACTCAAAATGAAGATGAACCTTGTGTGTACAATAAGGTTAGTGGTATCATGATTGTATTCCTCATATTGTAAATGGATGACATACTTTTAATGGGGAATGACATCCCTATGTTACAAAGCATAAAGGCATGGCTAGGAAATACATTTTCTATAAAAGACTTGGGTGAAGCATCCTACATCTTGGGGATCAATATCTATAGAGATATATCTAGAAGTATTCTTGGACTAAGTCAGAGTACATACATTGACAAAGTGTTGAAGAGGTTCACCATGGAGATCTCAAAGAGAGGAAATGATGTGACTCGGACCCACTAATCAGGGTTAGGGCCCGCCAAACAAGTATTATTACTAACCATCAGCTTTTAAATGCTTGATGAAAATATGCCATAACTTTTTATTTTTCTCAAATATATTGTAATATCACTTACTGAACGATAAGTCTTGATTAAATATAACAATAATATACAAAAAAACTTAACTATTACAAAGAAGCAAGAGTTTCTCACTTAATATACATCATGTACATTACATTTCAAACTTCTATATTTTCTCACTCTCTCATTCCTAGGATCCAAAGGAAGGATAAGAGACCATCTATGATTCTAACTACTCTTCTTTCAAGATGTAAAGAAGTGAACCACCTCTCTACTAATAATGGTAAACAAAATCCAATGAATAGTAGCAGAAGTTAAAAACTTTGACTATATTCAATTTAATAAAGAGTACATCAAAATTTTCCCAATAAGGGTGTACATGCTATATACAAATAAGGGATATAAGTAGAGAGAAACTAGACTACATCAATATGTATCCAACAAAAATAGCTTAACAATTTAGTCCACGATGGAAGGGTCAACACCTCGTCCTAATTTAAGGATGGTTCATCATGCTCCTGCTGCGTACTCTGATCCTAAACCTGGGTGGTTGGGATCACCTAGCAAGAGGAGAGAAAAAGGTATGTATCAATTAAAGGAATAAAGACAAGTAAAGTATATCAAAATATAAACAAGGATTAATGATTTCACTATGCTAAGGAAATGTCAAAAGTATGAGGCACATAAAAGAAAATATTTGCCATAACATCACATATTAAAATTGAAGTATGCATGATAAAAGTATGACTATATTATCTAAAGTAAGGTTGAGGCACCTACCAACCTTAATCTCTGGGTGAGGGAGAAATAACACATTCCCAAGCACTCGGATATATATAAAATGGGGAGAATTATCACATTCCCTTGGGCAAACTTACACATGCCCACTATGGGAGGCTAGTACAAAGGTACACTACAATAGCTAATAAGTCATCAAGTTATCATGCTCAATAAATAAAATGGCAATATTAAACAACAAATTAATAGTGACATGGTAGGGGGTATAAAACCCAAACAAGTAGTGAAATAAATGGGCCGAAAGAAGGCAATAGAAAAAATCAAAGGCTAAGCATATTCCTTATTAGAAAGATTAGGGATGGTTATCAAAATGCAAAATTAAAGTACAAGTGTTCAAACTCATATATAAATAGGATTGCACATACCTCACTTGAGATTCCTAGACAAGACCTTTCATTACACTAGCTTGTATCCTAGACAACTTTATCCAAGTTATAATTATATCACATGTATTAGGATTTATAAAGTATAATGTGTAGAAAACCATAATTTTGGACCTTCTACAAAAACCATCGATTTAGGACTCAAAACTTAGACCAATCGATTACTTGGATTCTCCTGATTAAGACAAAAAATTATTTCTTAAATTTGGAGTGAAAAATGAATTAATTACATATTTTAAGACTTTTTATATAATTAAAATGATTTTATAATAAACATCGAAATAGTGATGCAAATCACTGCTTAAAAACCATAAAATCATATTCCTTGTAAAAAATCATTTCCAATTAGTATCTTTATATTTTTCTGATGTCATATGCAAAAGTTATGAATTTTGCAGTGTGGACCAATCAGAAACAAGGAAACTTTATGTGTGACATAGATTAAATATTGTTTAAATTCTGATGTAAATGACTATTGAAATGAAAAAAGAATCATAGATGTGTGTGACATAATAATCAAATGTGTGGGAGCATTTCAGTCATTTCACATGAAACATGTATCGCGCTGATAAATCAAAACCAGTGTTTAAAATGCCCTTGTAAATGAGATCATTTGATTTATGTTGTGGGGATACTAAGTTCATTTGATGACCTGGGATCTTCCCCCTTTGCGAGCCGCAACTATGGCATGATCACGCCTACTGGAGATACAACTTATGATCATATCACAGGAAACCTAGTTGTTAGAGGGAAGCTGAGGGTGTCGATGAGTTTGTCTTGACCTTACGAGGTCAGGGAGCCAAAGAAAAGGTTGGGAGGGCCATGGGTTTCTGGGGAAAAGTAGGGGGAGAAGGTGCGATTGAGGGTCCAAAACCAAGGAAAAATGATTCAAAACCATTAAGTGATTACCAGAAAACAATCATGGAGGCAAAGTGAGTTTAGGGGAGGTGTTTCCATAGGAGGAGCACTGAGGTTCCAAGATGACAACCTTCGGAAAAGGTTAGAAAATGGATGTATAGGTTACAACAACTCGAGACAATTTAATGCAAACTACCAATGTGAACGCAAAGAGAGGGTGGTGAGGATACTCACCGCACATGAAATTGGACAAGGATGGTCGTGGCTATGTACATCAGGCCACCATCTCCAGAGAAGATGAGCGAGCAAGTCAGGGACCTTCAGGGTAGTTGAGGGCCAATTGAAAGAGGTGGAGGGATGTTTGTGATATGAGGTTTCTCTACTTGGCCTTATATAGGCGAGAGGGGTTTCAGAGCGCCCATTGTAACTCTTCAGTGGAGATGAGGAGAAAGCCCTAAATGGACCTTTCATGCTTAGGGTGAGAGGAGAGGTGAGTTAAGGCTCATCAGGTTCGTCTTGACCTCCCGGTCTTGTTGGTGAAAGAAAAATGAGCAACAGCGCATCGTGGAGGGAGAACAGATTTGTGAAAATGGCCACTATGACACCAGCTCTAGCCCATGTAACTGCTCGAGGTAGGGGATGAGGTCCCATCTGTTGGATTAGGTTAAGTTTTAGATGATCTAATTTTAGCCATCAGATGGTGCATTTGAGGGTGAGGTAACGTGTGACAGGAATTAAGATCGCAAACTATAGAGAATAAATTGCATTAAATGTAAATTGAATTAAAACCATAGTCCAACCTTATTGAAAACTTATTTAATCCCTTTCAAGGGTCAAATTTGAACCATAGGCTAACATTAATGTCTAGAGTAATTTTTATGCAATTAGATTTTCATTTTGCACAAACTTTGTCCCTTAATCACCATATTGGCCATTAATGTGTATATTAATGCATTTTAAAGGGTGAATTAATAAAAAGACATTTCTTAGCAAATCCTTAAGTAGAAATTCGAAATGGATATTATAAAATCATTCAAGATTCATGTCACGTCTCCTATTCTCCTTTTTTTGCTTTATTAACATTTAGGAGGAGAGAGAAAATAAAAGGGTTATTTCTTTCATTAACTAACTCAAAACCACATTATTACTCATTTTCTTGTCCCAAAAGCCATAAAAACTCTACATTAATATAATCTACTAATGATCTCTCATAAATGGTCATTTTGCAATATTAGACTCTAATTTAACACACTAGTTGAGATATTTGTGCAAAAACCCATTCATTGAAATGAATGTGGGTCAAATATCATTAAAACCGTTAAGTATTTCTCAATTTCAACATTGAGGCCAAAGATGATAGAAAAGATAGGAAAATTTTGGGAAAATGACAGAAAGGACATGAAGGAAATAAGCCCAAGATTTAGTATGTTAAAACACTCCACCCCATAAAGAGGATTTCATCCCCAAAATCTCAACAAGAGGGAAGGGTGAGCACATAGCATCCCAACATCAAGTAACTAGGTGGTTACTTCTAATCTATTGTACTTCACATGATCTACTCATAAGTCAGGTTTTACTAAGGTTTCCTCTATTCATATTAACTTTTATCAGTTATAAAACAGTTAACATTTTTGGCTTATTGCCATTATCTCCATTACGAAATTACATCATCCTTATTATGTTGTTAATTGTGTAAAGAATTATATCTCAACATTATGTACAAATCATATGTATTTCTCATTACTAATTAAGAATTTTTAGCACAATTAGGGTTTACTAAATCATCTCAATATTTATTAATATGTTAGATCAAAATCCTTAATAATTTGAATGTATGCTCCATTATCCTCATATTACCATCATATAGAATTATCACAGATTATTTTGTAAGAAATAGATAATATTTTTCAACCAGTTATTAAGTTTAAATAATGTCACATTAATTTCTTAAAAATATATTACACATTATCACATCACATTTCATACTCACATTAATCTCATCACTAACCATTTTCTCCTATTTACAATTCATATTATAAATTATAAATTTAACATCACATTAGGCATTTGGAATTATTGTAGACTTAATAATAATGCTTATGTAAATCCAATTAATCCTTATCACATTTGAGTCCTTATATGTATTTGAGTGAATAAGGTGGAACACATTCTATATTAATGAATTGATTCTCATATCATGTTATGATTAGGTGATTATAATGCATTTATATTTGAGTGAATAAGGTCGAACACATTGTATATTAATGAATTGATTCACATATCATGTTATGATTAGGTGATTATAATCCATTTATATGTGATGAAACCTAATGTCACTAATGTATCATGAAGGCACTAAGGATATATATATGTATATATGTTAAGGTTAGATAATTACATTTTTGGGTTTAGGTCAACGCGACCATTATGCATTCTTAGCATGCGTTATTCCTATTTATCTTACTCACCATATCATTAGGGTGTCATGGTCAACATTATGTGTATTCATAATTATTGAGTTACTAATATTATGTGACTTAAGTATTTGTTGGGGTTCAAGCATATGAACTATGCATTAGATGACTTATTATGTTTTATTAGTATATAAAAAAACAAGTTGAATAATAATTATAATTTGTTTGGTCATTAATAATCATATAAGCTCACTTATCTATTGTCTATGGAGTTACGATTTCCAATTTCGGAGTAGCTAGATTTTAATGTATTGTAGGAATCCATCTCTTTAAAAGGATTTCGTCCTCAAAATCAGCAAATTCCAAAATCTAACAAGGTATTATCACGACTACTACTGATACTCCATTCCTTAAAAGGGTTGACCTTCTAAGTCAAATTAAACTAGAGGTAAGAGACTGAGTCTAATTAAACCATGTATAGGACTCAATCACTTAATTGTTTACTATTCACTATTAAAAACTTCAAAGTCTAGTATAGGGTAGACTACGCCTAAACATGGAAATCTAAGACTCATATAAGGAACTTATGGGATATAATGTGATTTTATTTGGGTAACCAAATCATAATATTAGGTTCCTAAGGATACTCAACATTGAGGTTATTTTCCTAAAGGTATGCTATTTTGGACAATAGTATTATCTCAAGCTAGGCCGGTATCATATGGATCTGGGAGTCCTCGTAAACCAAGCTAGTGGTGCGGAAGAAAATATTTCCAGCCCCCAGACCATGACCCTTTCTAGGCACCCTTGCTATCAACTTATGTCCTAGTAGCTACCTAATAGGCTAACCACCTAAAAGTTGACTAAAGATAATTCTAATATGAAATTCTTATGGTCCTAAATCACCATAGGTCAATTCTAAGGTGATTATCTTAACTTAAGGGAAACTATATGAGGTAAAGGGTTTCTAACTAAGGAGACAAATTGAAATAGTCAAGATTCTGACTACCATATATTGGATCTGATACCATGCTGTAAAGAAGTGAACCACCTCTCTACTAATAATGGTAAATAGAATCCAATGGATAGCAGTGAAAGTTAAAAACTTTGACTATATTCAATTTAATAAAGAGTACATCCCCAATAAGGGTGTACATGCTTTATACAAATAAGGGATCTAAGTAGAGGGAAACTAGAATACATCAATATGTCTCTAACAAAATAGCTTAACAATTTAGTCCATGATGTAAGGTTCAACACCTCATCCTAATCTTAGGTTGGTTCATCATGCTCCTACAACGTACTCTAATCCTAAACCTGGGTGGTTGGGATTGCCAAGCAAGAGGAGAGAAAAAGGTATGTGTTAGTTAAAGGAATAAAGACAAGTAAAGTATAACAAAGTATAAACAAGGATTAATGATTCCACTATGCTAAGGAATCATCAAAAGTATGAGGCACATAAAATAGAATATTTGCAATAACATCACATATCAATATTGAAGTATGCATGATAAAAGTATGACTATATTATCTAAAGTAGGGCTGAGGCACCTACCAACTTCAACCTCTGGGTGAGGGGGAAATAACACACTCCCAAGCACTCGAATATATATAAAATGGGGAGAATTATCACATTCCCCTGGGCCAATTTACACATCCCCACTATAGTACAGAGGTACACTACAATAGCTAATAAGTCATCAAGTTATCATGCTCAATAAATAAAATGGTAATATTAAACAACAAATTAATAGTGACATGGCAGGGGGTATAAAACCCAAACAAGTAATGAAATAAATGTGCCAAAAGAAGGCAATAGAAAGAATCAAAGGCTAAGCATATGCCTTATTAAAAAGATTAGGGATGGATATCAAAATTCCCAACTGAAGGACAAGTGTTCAAACTCATATATAAATAGGATTTCACATACCTCACTTGAGATTCTTAGAGAAGACCTTTAATCAGACTAGCTTGTATCCCAAACAACTTTATCCTAGTTACAATTATATCACATGTATTAGGATTTATAAAGTATAATGTGTAGAAAACCCCAATTTTGGACCTTCTATGAAAACCCTCAATTTAGGACTCAAAACTTTGACCAATCGATTACTCGGATTATCCTGATTAAGAAAACATATTAATTTCCTAATTTTGGAGTTTAAATGAATTAGTTACATATTTTAAAGCTTTTTATATGATTAAATGGTTTTTATAATAAACATCAAAATAGGGATGCAAATCAATTCTTAAAAACCATAAAATCATATTCCTTGGGAAAAATCCTTTCCAACGAGTATTTTTTGGATGTCATATACAAAAGTTATGAATTTTGCATTGTGGACCAATCATAAATTAGGAAACTTTATGTGTGACGTAGATTAAATCTCATTTGAATGCCAATGTAAATGACTAGTGAAATGATAAAAGAATCATAGATGTGTGTGACATAATAATCAATCGTGTGGGGGCATTTCAGTCATTTCACATGACACATGTATCGCGCTGATAAATCAAAACCAATGTGTGAATTCCCTAAAATTGCCTTGTAAATGATATAGTTTGGTTTATGTTGTGGGGATACTAAGGTCATTTGATGACCTGGGATCTTCCCCCTTCGTGAGCCGTGACTATGGCACGAGCATGCCTACTAGAGATACAACTTATGATCATAGCACGGGAAACCCTGTTGTTAGAGGGAATCAGAGAGTGCTAATGAGTTTGTCTTGACCTTATGAGGTTAGGGAGACAAAGAAAAGGTCGGGAGGACTATGGGTTGTTGGGGAAAAGTAGGGGGTCGATGGTGTGACCAAGGGTCCAAAACCACAAAAAATTGATTCGAAATGATTAAGTGATAACAAAAAAATGATCATGGAGGCAAAGTGAATTTAGGGAAGGTGTTTCCATGGGCGGAGGAGCACTGAGGTGTCGAGATGAAAATCACCAACGAAGGTCAGAAAATGGAGGTATAGGTTACAGTGACTCGAGACAATTTAATGCAAACTACCAATGGGAACACAAAGAGAGGGTGTTGAGGATGCTCATCACACACATAATTGAGCAGGGATGGTCGTGGCTATGTACATTAGGCTACTGTCACCGGAGAAGATGAGCGAGCAGGTCAGGGACCATACAGGGAAGTTGAGGGCCAATTGAAAGAGGAGGAGTGTTTCTTGTCCTTGTAGAGGCAAGAGGGGGTCGGAGTGCCCTCTGTAAGTCCTCAGTGGAGATAAGGAGAAAGTCCTAAATGGGTGTTTCATGCTCATGGTGAGAGGAGAGGTGAGTTAAGGCTCATCAAGTTTGTCTTGACCTCCTGGTCTATTGGCGAAATAAAAATGAGCAACGGCACGTCGTGGAGGGAGAACAAAATTGTGGAAATGTCCACTGTGGTGCCAGCTCTAGCCTGCGTAATGGCTAGAGGTAGGGGATGATGTCCCATTCATTGGATCGGGTTAAGTTTCAGATGATCAAATTTAGTCTTCAGATGGCGCACTTGAGGGTGATGTAACACGTGATAGGAATTAATATAGTATATAATAGAAAATAAATTGCATTAAATGTAAATTGAATTAAAACCATAGTCCAACCTTATTAAAAACTCATTTAATCCCTTTGGAGGGTCAAACAATGACCAATAGACCCCAAATTTGAACCATATGCTAATATTAATGTCTAGAGTAATTCTATGCAATTAGATTTTTGTTTTGCACAAGCTTTGGCCCTTAATCACCATATTGGCCATTAATGTGTATATTAATGCATTTTAAAGGGTGAATTAATAAAAAGACATTTATTAGCAAATACTTAAGTAGAAATTTCGAAATGTATATTATAAAATCATTCAAGAGTCATGTCACACCTCATATTCTCCTTTTTATTTATTTATTAACATTTAGGAGGAGAGAGAAAAGAAAAGGGTTATTTCTTTCGTTAGCTAACTCAAAACCACATTATTACTCATTTTCTTGTCCCAAAATCCATGAAAACTCTAAATTAATATAATCTACTAATTATCTCTCATAAATGGTCATGTTATATTATTAGACTCTAATTAACACACTAGTTGAGATAGTTGTGCAAAAACCCATTCATTAAAATGAATATGGGTCAAATATTATTCAAACCATTAAGTATTGCGTAATTTCAACATTGAGGCCAAAGATGATAGAAAAGATAGGAACATTTAGGGAAAGGTCAGAAAGGACATGTAGGAAATAAAATCTTGAAAATGGGTTAAATAGAAAATAAACTCAAGATTCAATATGTTACACAAGACCTTTGTGTTACTCTTGATTAAAGTTGGCTTCCATCTCCTCAGGAAGAGCTAATTCTATACCTAAAAAATTATTTAATAGGTTGGTGAGCTATTGGCTTAGTAGTAGATAATCAACAGGTAACCAAGATACTTATGATGTTTACAATTAATATAACTTAAATGCAGTTATGTAAGCATGGAAGTTTAAAAATTGTAATTCACTCAACATGGCGGTTGAACAGATATTGAACACAATAAAATGATAACCTAACTATTTACATTATTTTAAATCCATTTATTATGCCACTGGACCCACATTAGGTGTATGACAATATGTGGAAGTATCACAACAAGCTACGATCTCACTGTACAAGACTTAGAAGCATGCTTGGGTTCCTAAGTCTTTAATATCAATACCACATCTACAACTGGCATCAGCACATCTCCCTCTCTAAAGCTAATGGGAGCGGTCAGATATCTCAAACTCCACCTCTTAACCTGGGTACTCAGGCAGTGAGTCAAAGCCCTTAGACTTATTGTACATCAGTGGACCTACTGACCACTGATCACTACAACATGTAACAAAGATACCACCATCATCCTCGGTTGGTGTTGGGTACCATACAACTGTAAGGAGTTTGCCCTACTGGTCAAGACCCCCACACCCTACCGGTATGCTCTGGCTTACCTCGATCTAGACTACCTCCAGTCACAAAATTGTTTCCTCCCCACAACGTATGCCTCGTCCTGTGAGGATTCTATAGTGTCCATGACATCTAATGTCTAGTGATGTTTAGTTGATATAACTGGTTTCATCATCGTAGCTAATGATTACCCTAGTTTTGACAATTAAGCATCTCATATTGAAACAAATAAATTGTTTAATAATTTCCATATATCTCACAAACCATAGCTCAACTCTTTTAAACATGAACTAGGGAAACCTGAATTTCTGATGCCTCAATTTACACATTCATCACCTATCGAATCATAACAATTCACATGATATCTTTCAACATGTTATTACATCACTATTAATATGATTATAAAAATATTTCAACTATTTATAATCACTACACATGTTTATTAAAACCATCACAAATATCATAGAGCAAGAATCAAACACTGGAAAACCATTATTTTAATTTGTATACTTTAAATCAGGTTTAAAAGGTGATTAACTGATTTCACCCAAGGTTACTGATCTTAGCCTTTTCACCAACTAATATCAGATATTAGCACACACGAGTCTGAATCAAGCTTTAGACCTCACAATCTCATTCTAAACAGCCTTTAAATCTATTTCCCAGCCCTAAAGAAGGTATGTTGTAGGTAGAAGATGAAGATCAGAGGTTATCCCAAACCTTAGATTTGCTATATCAAGGATTCCGAGCAAGGGGAAATGAAGAGAAGGAAGAATCGATGGTTAAAAACTACTTGCCAAGTTGAATCTATGGCAAACCCCTTGGATTTCCACCGTTCTTCATGTTCTTCCGCAAAAATTGCCCCAGAAATCACCTTCTAGGTTGTCTTTTCATTGAGCAAAGAGTTTGAGATGATAGAGATCGAATTGCGGTTCTAACGCACTTTGTTTTGTTGAAAACAAATATGTATAGCCTGAGATATGATCATTTTACAATTGGAGGTCCTGAACGGCATCTGTAGCAGTTGCTACTGGCATTGCGGTCGATACAATACCATTGTGGTCGCTATAGTATTATTGTGGTCGCTACAGTACTGTTGTGGTCGCTAAGTATCGTTGCGGTCACTACAATTTGTACATTTTACTCAAAAGGGCATAACTCTCTCATTTTAACTCCGATTTGGTTCTTTTTTTATATTCATAATTGAATTCTCTACAATCCTACATTATTACTTTGATAATATTCTCAAATAAAAAATTATTTATTAATTATTTCCTCCAATGTCATTAACTCTCTCCTTGCATACATGTGTCGGTTAATGCTATATTAAATCCAACTCAAATCTTTATAGTATCCTTAAGTCATGATTATGAGTTGTACAAACAAGTATTTAAGATTACCAAAGTTAAGATAAAGCACAAGGTCAAATATTATTAACAAAAGCATGACAAGAATTAAGATTATCTTAAATATCTAGGATTACCAACAAAGCTAGAAAAGGATTGTAATAGGAAACTTTCCCAGGGTGCATCAAATTACCATCTTTAAAGCTCAAAGTCCCAGTTCTTGTGTAGAAAAGGAATGCACGAGTGTGACTCCATATGAATCAACAATTGGATCGATCGTGTATGCAATGTTGTGTACCCGTCCCGATGTCTCACATGCCTTGAGCATGATGAAAATATATAATTCAGATCTAGGTGACGCTCACTAGATAGTCGTCAAGAACATCCTTAAGTACATGAGAAGAACTAAGGATCAGTTCATGGTCTATGGTGGAGAGGAAGAGTTGGTGGTAAAGTATTACATTGATGCAAGCTTCCAAACTGACAAAGATGATTACATATCACAATCTAGATTTGTGTTTTGTCTGAACAATAGAGTTGTTACGACCCCACCTTCCGGTAACCCCCAATTAAGGGAGACCGAGAGGTCGAAGCCGCACCTATAACTTCCAAATCAAAGGATTGACATTTAACCAAGAACAATTATTAAATTTCAACAATCTACACTAAAAAGTTGTAATAAATAAAGTTTTGCATACCTTTGAAAAGTTGGAATTTCTAAACCTCTATCCATAGTTGAACTAGTCTAACTAAAACCTCCTTGTTCTTTAATTTGTGAATTCACAAAGTGCCACTTTAGTGTTTGTCCTTTTTGGGATTTTGTACCTAAATCACCGACAAACAAAACATCGGTCAGCCAAAGCTGGTATGTGGGGGAAACAATAACCATGTAAATATGTTAACAATGTAATCATTCAATTAATCATTTAACAATCAAGATTACATTTTAGATATAACTCCACGATCCAAGAATACCCTATCCCCTGTGTTGTCCCCATTAAACCCCTCATGATCCACCTATCAAGTGAACCAATTTCTAGGGTTGAGTCACATGGAACTACTCATAGGTAGACCACTCCTTAACTTAGGGTATGCTAAAGAGTCTCATGGCACTACATGTAGGTAGCCCAGTTTCTAACTCACGGTAACCTAGACCTTGCTCTAGGATTACCCCTTTTTTAGACTTTTCAAAGCAACAGAGGTGGACCCAGATCTAGCCAGTTATATATGCACATTTATAGTGATAATCATAGTCACTTTATAGTTGCATGAAATAAATAGACATCCAACAGTTATTTTCAAGCAACCGATAAAACTTCGGGAATCACCGTGAAACTAGAGCGATTATTCATAAGCGCAACCACATACGTGATCCAGAGTAACTTGATGTCCATGCATTAACATTCAATACAATCAAATAAGCAATCAACAATATCCTGAAAATAATGCATAACATCCAAGTGTCATTGTTTTATTCAAAACATTCTCAAGATCAACTTGGATTCCACTTTAGGGTTTCTAGGCCAACTTTTAGGGTTTTAGCTATCATTACGCATTTATCACTTTTAATTCTCTTTTAGTCCACAAACCCTAATTCATCAAATCTTCTTAAAACCTTTAAATTCTCTCATTTTAATATTCCTAACAGTCTTAGGATCATTATTTAGTAATTTACTTCCTTAATCCAAAATATCATGGTTTTCCTCTTCTTTTACCCCAATTAGGGTTCCCATATATATTATTCTTCATTTATGGATTAAAACCCTAAAAATACCAATTTCGTATACAACACAGATGAAAACTCTATATTACTAATCAACAGGTCAATTCCTTTCAAATTAACCTATTAATCTTCAAAGATGCATCCTTTATATACATTTAGGGTTTCTAATTACTTTTTAATGCGCTTTTCTACCAAATTTAAGTATTTTTGCAAAACTAGGTATAACTAGATTCTCAAAGTATTTTTATCATGTTCCTCGTATTTTTCTATGCAACTTTCATATATAAAGTTTCCTCATTGGATATTCGTAGCATTTTCTATTAATTTTGCAAGGAAAAGCAATATTCTGGATTATTTGATTAGAGAGGGAATTTTACCGAAATTTGATGGCCGCTCGATCTGTGGACCGGTGGTCCACTTCTTGAATCTGATGGTTCTAGTTGCGTGCACCTAACAAACATTGCTCCCACGCAGGAGTGTCGAATTCAACTCAAGACCACTGTGGACCAAGATCGGATGGTGGTGGCCTCGTCGTCTACCTCCGTCTGAGCAAAGTCCTGCGGTCAACTCGCCAGTTGACCTTGAACTCTAGGCTACCCGTGGGACAATTGAGAAACCACAAAGATTCTCTGGCGATGTCTAAACTTTCTACCTCGGTCAATTGAGCGATTCCACCCGACCTTCACCACCAACGCGTTGCAGGAGTGTCGTTGCCGGCTTGCAGGTCGCAGAGGGGGTGGGTCAGGTTAGATTCAACAATTGGAAGCGCCGCTACACTCTTCGTCGCGCTCCGCAGTGATGGGGATAGTTTGTAAGGATGCTGGTACCCTTGTGTGCCCTCCCTTATATAGGGCTAGGTCCTAGGAGTCCCGCGGTTGGGGGTTTCTTCCCTCGTCGACGGTTGTCCATAAATCTTGGGTCTAGATTCTTCGTACAGATCTCCTGATCCTAATGGGAATGTTATCTCATCGATTCATTGCCTCAAAACTGAGAAAGAATAAGAGGAAAATTCCCCTGAACCGGCCAGAGTCCTCGTCCTACTGGGACCTAGATGATGAGCGGTGCGCGTTGGATCAAGATCCAACGGCCCTCATCGCGCCCGTTCTAGCAAAAGGAAAATCAGTTTCCTAATTTTTGAAATAAAGTCCAAAAACAAGGATAACTTGAAAAAATGATATCTCCCAATCCTTAACTCCTTTTTGGTTCAAATTTTAAGGGAAACTCGTTCATACTTTTATCTCTCATCATACAAATATTGAAGTCATTATCTAAAGAAAACGAGCCCTTTTCTTTAGTTTCAAGTTATCACTTATTTATTCATATTTTCCTCATATTTCCTATTACTTTTGCTATTATATTATTGTCATGGGTTCCTTGAACCCCAAGGAACCTTTATATCTTGAAATTTTATTTTGGAAAATATTCCTTAGACTTTTGTTCTTCTTTATATATTTTCTTATGTATTCCTTTATCCAATTGAATTCCTCTTTCATTTCTTTTTCTTTTTCTTTCAATTGGGCCTAACAGCCAATGAGGTCCATCAAGAAAACACACAAGGCTATCATACACGAAATTCATTTATTCCAAACAAATTATATCATTATTTGTTCAAATATATTTAATATGAGAAATTACATTTATCACTAAATGAACCCAAAAATTGGGGTTGTAACATCCTTCCCCTCTTATAGGAATTTTGTCCTCAAAATTCTATCAAGCAAATAAACAATTCAGGATAAGACTTTTCCATGTCCATCATTGGCCCCTATTTGGCTTTACCTTACCCATGGAGCTTCCCAAAGAACCTTTATCATCACATATTCTTTTCTCTGAGATCTTTCACTCTGGCATCTATAAACTGCACAGATGACTCTGGTCATTTCAGCCTCCCTTGGGGCTCACTAGGTTCATTATTCAGCACATGGTATGGGTACATCACATAGTGCTCTAAATTGGACACCTAGAACTTACCACACATTACTCTATCCTGAGGGGTAAGATCAAACTTAACCTTCTCCACTAATCCATCTCAAATTAACCCATGCATCGAGGACTTAGCTCTCTTAGCTGTAACTTAGAGGGGTCGGATTTTCATGTCACATATTCTCCCATAGTGAACTGCATGTCAGTCTACTTTGCATCCGCTCACGACTCCCATTGTCTCTAGGCTCCTTTCAGCCATTGCACGATCAAAGCGACTTCATCTACACACACGACGGTCCCTTTTCTAACCATCACGTGGTCCTTTCACCAACATCACCTTACTGAAGTGGTGACCGACACAACCTCCCTTACAGATCTTCTTTAAATCCCAATACTGGCTATGGTGGTTATCATCACATCTTTCATAGGACAAGAACTGTCTCTAGATATCACCCTGAATGAGCACACACGCTCTCATCAGACCCTTTAGTCTGGATCATACTAACCATTAGTTAGGGGTGATAAATTGTACTAACATAGAGTTCTTCATGTTTCTACTTCCACCTCACAGAAGTGAACCTTTAGGTTATACTCAAGAGCTTTTGAACTCACCTCATGGTGTAGTTGAACCATCTCTCTCATATGTAGTTCAACCCAATATGTCCCTTGACAATACTCTTTCTTTCTCATGTCATCTAGGTAAGGCGATCTACCATAACCCACATTGCATCTTGACCTTCCTTGGTCTAGGGGAGACTTATTACAACATCCATAGTGATGAACTCCCATTCCCTCTCGGGAACTCTTTATCCTCTACATCAATGCACTGGGTTACCAGTGCTCATCCTTCACCTTCTGTCATGCATGGCAACATACCACATGCAGCCTCATCTCCAACATCCATAGTACTGCTACCACTCATTATCTTAGTAGTACCATGGTGTATGGTGATCTCACAATCATGATTTCTTGTATTTCATGATTCCTCAAGATCGATTCCTCATAAACCCTAAACCACTCTAGTCAGGATTTCATCACCTTCCTTTCTAAAGAAGTGCATTTGAGGTTCTACAACCATCTTTTTATTGCATCAAGGCCTAGGCTGGCTAACCAAATCACCATTAACTTTTTCAACATGTCTCGTTACATCTGAGTATTAGCCAAACATTATCTCCTTTCCAAACTTAGGGTTAGCCTAACAACCTCTTCTAGCTAAACTAGGCAGCTATATCTCAACCAGAGCATCCATTACCACTTCACATCCTTAGGTATTAGGTAATGTTGATGACATACACCTCCATGTATTACACTTATTATCTCATCTCATCTCTAAGTCTATCTTCATTGAGAAAACTCTGAGCTCATCCTCTTGGTTTTTGAATTCAACCTTGTATCACTTGCAAATTCCACATAGCTTGTGTTAAAACATCCTCACAAGATGATTACCTTAATACTCTTACTGGTTGTAAATTATCCATGTATCATTCACTTTACCAGGGTATGTTATCTTCTCTGTCCCCATATCTCGTGGCAACGTTCCAACCCACATCATCTTTATCCTTGGTGTATGGCATGCATTCTGTCCTATCTCTCACTCCCATAACACGAGGAAATAAGCATTTGGCTGCAGTCCAAATACAGAGTTCTTCCTATTCCAAGAGTAGAGATGGTACATTCCACCTTGCCAGTACACCTTTAAATCTAAGTTGAAACGTGCCTTTTATGCTTCTATATTACAATTAGCTTGATATCAAAGTTACCTCCATGGAAAACTGGTTTCGAACCTACTTGATTCACCACACAATCCTTGGTCATTGCTTCTAGGTCTATAGGGTGCCGGTACTTTAGGGGTCATCCCTCTTCCCTTATGCATCCAGAGAGTGCCCTACTCATCTGCCCTTTGGGTCCCATGAGTTCATGAAGGTGATCAATCTCCTAACCCATGACCCTCATACAATGATAGTTGTTACCTCCCGACCCAATGGTCATGTGCAACTAGGGAATTAGGCAACTCCTACTTCCATCGGTCTTATCCCCACCTGACCCTAGGATAGACTTAGGATTCTATTATAGTACATGTCCTTCATCATCTCTCTTTGTATACATGGGCTAACATTCACCCTTTCTCAGGGATCATGGCGACCTGCCTACCTTGGTCAGACCCCATACCAGTTACCTCCATGGTAATACATCCACATGCACTTAGAGATGGTTATGTATGAGTCTATAGGTTCATTCTCATACCATGTACTTATCACTTAGCTTCTCAAGATCATATGAAACCTCTTTAGGTTACCTCAAAATCCACAAAACTGGTATACACCCTACCAAAGGGTCCCTCTCCCAGGATGGGAGGAAACTACACTCTTAACAACGAGGTCACAAACATCCTTAGGGTTTATATACACATGAGCATGCTTAACACATCAACTACTAAGGCTTAAGCAGACCACCTACTAAACCATGCTAGGTCATACTTGTCCTCTTTCCTCAACACTGGATCAAGATCATACCTTCCCATGTCATCAACTTAGCTGGGAGGGGTTTTCCAAACATACCCTAAATGTAATGGGTTTTTCTTTCCTCTAACCATGAGAAGTACCTACCCACATCTATAGAAACTCAACTCTCATCACGAGCATTAGGTACACCACTTCCCCTCTTAGGACTAGGAACCCTAGGTTCACTTTTTGATGACCAACTACCTGCTCAATCTATTAACCATGAATCAAGCATGTATAAGGCATGACACACACTTCCTGCCATCCTTCTACTCGAGCAACACCTCAAAGTCGATTCCTCCTTAAGGACAACCAACAAGGCATAAGGCCCCTCAACTTGTCACTAAACCTCTCCAGGGTATACAGAACTTCTTCTTCCTTTCTCAGAAGGTAAACACTTATATCATAGACACATAGGTGCCAGAAGCCTCATCCTCTCTGTTTATTTCCTCTTAAAGGCAACCAAGATATCATTAGCCTCTAGGGATTGAGTATGAGGCAACTACTATCATCCACTTAGGTCGCATCATCCTCAAATCCCCATTGTTCCTCATATCTCAGAGTCTAGGCTTCCAACCTTCTTGCATGGGTCCCGCTTTCTCTCTAGTGCTAACCCTACAAACCACCTTACTACCTGAGGTTCTCTCTCCAAGAAGGATCAAGCTCACAAGCATACCTCCACCTGGATGAAGCCTATGTTCAACTTATGTTTGCTTACGGTTATCCATAGCCCCTTATGCTTTTAACATAAGCTATCTGTCACACTCTCCCGGCCAGGGTTTCAACCTATTTCTCGCACTACTGATACATTCTGGGTGCCTATTATGCCCATATAAGCTCATGGGGTTTCCATAGGTTCTTCTCTAACCTCATCAATGAAGGACCTATCATTCACTCTAACATGCATGACCCTTCCTAGGGTTGGATCGCCAGAGATACTAGGTCATCCAACCTCTCATGGCTCATATGTCATCCAAGGCATGTCTATCCAAACACCTGGTCCAACTCATCATGCCATCTCTCTCTAACCTTCACTTAGGGTTAGGGTTAACATCATCCTCAAAGGATGTGCCAGGTCTCTACTTGCAATGGAGATCTCTATCTCTAAGACCAACTCTCTTTATTTATCCTCCTGACAAGAAGGTCTAGCCTCAGGTCTCTTCTAAGGGCATGACAACTTATGTCATACGACCTAAGCATGTATCTATTCTTTAGTTTACGCTTAATCTATTAAGATTATGTCCATGACATCTTATTTACATGCTTTTCATTAATTTGGTGGAGGATTCCTTAAACCTTATCAACCTTACCCATACCTCAAGAGGGTGAGGAGAAGAGAGAAAACCCTAATCCTTAAGGTCCTTAACAGAATTTGTGATGAGAAGGGATGAATAAGATGAGAAAGTCCTAAAGGTATCTTATTTCGATTCATACCCTAAGACTTTGGCCAGGCAGTCACACGGATCCGGGAGTCCTCGTATTCTGACTAGCGGTGTGGAGGAAAATATTTCCAGCCCCCGATCGTGATCCTTTTCTAGACACCTCTGTCTTTTGGATAATCCTCTAATAACTCCCTTGGGTTCTATAGAGTTTGTAAAATTTAGTAATTATTAATGGTTAAGTGAGGAACCTACGCTCTGATACCAAATGTTATGACCCCACCTTCTGGTAACCCCAATTAAGGGAGACCGAGAGGTCGAAGCCGCACCCATAATTTCTGGATCAAAGGTTCAACATTTAACCAAGAACAATTATTAAATTTCAACAATCTATACTAAAAAGTTGTAATAAATAAAGTTTTGCATACCTTTGAAAAGTTGGAATTTCTAAACCTCTATCCATAGTTGACCTAGTCTAACTAAAACCTCCTTGTTCTTTAATTTGTGAATTCACAAAGTGCCACTTACTGTTTGTCCTTTTTGGGATTTTGTACCTAAATCGCCACAAACAAAACATCAGTCAGCCAAAGCTGGTATGTGGGGGAAACAATAATCATGTAAATATGTTAACAATGTAATCATTCAATTAATCATTTAACAATCAAGATTACATTTTAGATATAACTCTGCGATCCAAGAGTACCCTATCCTCTGTGTTGTCCCCATTAAACCCCTCATGATCCACCTATCAAGTGAACCCGTTTCTAGGGTTGAGTCACATGGAACTACTCATAGGTAGACCACTCCTTAACTCAGGGTATGCTAAAGAGTCTCATGGCACTACACGTAGGTAGCCCAGTTTCTAACTCACGGTAACCTAGACCTTGCTCTAGGATTACCCCTTTTTTAGCCTTTTCAAAGCAACTGAGGTGGACCCGGATCTAGCCAGTTATATATGCACATTTATAGTGATAATCATAGTCACTTTATAGTTGCATGAAATAAATAGACATCCAATAGTTATTTTCAAGCAACCGATAAAACTTCGGGAATCGTCGTGAAACTAGAGCGATTATTCATAAGTGGAACCACATGCCTGATCCAGAGTAACTTGATGTCCATGCATTAACATTCAATACAATCAAACAAGCAATCAACAATATCCTGAAAATAATGCATAACATCCAAGTGTCATTGTTTTATTCAAAACATTCTCAAGATCAACTTGGATTCCACTTTAGGGTTTCTAGGCCAACTTTTAGGGTTTTAGCTTTCATTACACATTCATCACTTTTAATGCCCTTTTAGTCCACAAGCCCTAATTCATCAAATCTACTTAAAACCTTTAAATTCTCTCATTTTAATATTCCTAACAATCTTAGGATCATTATTTAGTAATTTACTTCCTTAATCCAAAATATCATGGTTTTCCTCTTCTTTTACCCCAATTAGGGTTCCCATATATATTATTCATCATTAATGGATTAAAACCCTAAAACTACCAATTTTGTATACAAAATGGATGAAAACTCTATATTACTAATCAGCAGGTCAATTCCTTTCAAATTAACCTATTAATCTTCAAAGATGCATCCTTTATATACAATTAAAGTTTCTAATTACTTTTTAATGCACTTTTATACCAAATTAAAGTACTTTTGCAAAACGAGGAAGAACTAGATTCTCAAAATATTTTGATCATGTTCCTCGTATTTTTCTATGCAACTTTCATATATAAAGTTTCCTCATTGGATATTCCTAGTGTTTTCTATTAATTTTGCAAGGAAAAGCAATATTCTAGATTATTTGATTAGAGAGGGAATTTCACTGAAATTTGATGGCCGCTTGATCTGTGGACCGGTGGTCTGCTTCTCGAAACTGATGTGTGGGCTCTGATCTCCAAACCACGATATAAACTTAGAGGAAGCGATTTGATTAACAGCGGAAGACAAAAATCACGGGAAATTAAAACTTTTCGAGATAAGAGCTTGAATCTATAAAAACTTCTTTCATAAAAGGAGATAAACTATTTACATCTCAGATAATTACTTCTTGAGTAATTATATACAACATGATACAAAATCTCAAGAACTCAAAACCAAAATTTCAGACCAAAAGACTCCAAGGACCTGAGAGTACAGTGAACACATAGGACTGACTATCTAACTATACAACTCAGCAGTCTGAATCTCCACCTGAGATTTACTGTTGCTCCTGATGCTGCTACTGCTGATATTGGTCACCTGAAGATTGATTCCTTCACCCTCGACGACCACCTAAAAAGTTGAAATCTACGGGGTGAGACAATTTTAAAATAATTGTCCCAGCTAGAGTTATAACTCTTCGCCAGAAGCTTTATTATAGCAACCAAGAATAACATAGGCAATAAAAGCTTTAAGGTAATCAGCAGCAGATTATTATCAAGTAGATCAATAATATTTAAGGAATATGAAGGACATGTATACTAAACAGTGTAACCATGAATCATTGTATCTCGTAGTTCAACCTAAGCAGATATACTACGCGGTTGATTATGTTTTACAAACATCATTATGCCCTGCGGAGATGAGGTATACCACTCATACTCCAACCGATCACAATTAAGTCGCATCGGTATCATACATAGGTCATCAAAAGAGCCGGATTCTTATGACCTCATCTTCCTCA
This sequence comes from Alisma plantago-aquatica, assembly GCA_963693085.1. Lineage (NCBI taxonomy): Eukaryota > Viridiplantae > Streptophyta > Magnoliopsida > Alismatales > Alismataceae > Alisma > Alisma plantago-aquatica. Next base: position 350,114,701 of record OY856414.1, read on the forward strand.
GTCAGTAAGAGGATCAACATGCAGGACATCTAGTGTCTCTACTACTATAGCTTACCAGGGTATTCTGGTACTTCGCTATTAGAGTCACAGTGGCATTCTGTACTCTCTTCGCTACCGAAAGATTTCTTGTTTATCTCTCATCGATGCGGTATAAAAGATTTCCTCGGGAGATTAGTGTTACGTCACCCTGGCATAAACACATAGTGAAGGATTGATAGATTAAGATACATCTACATCAATTCCTACACTAGGATGTAAGGAAATTCACATCCATATTACCCCACATATTCAAAAGTATGTGCTCCAGGAATCCCCTTAGGAAAACCTGTTTCACCATCATTTAACTCCTGACAATGATGGATCTATGATCAGGGCTCTACATGATATGATTATACTTGATTAGTTAGGTACATTTCAGTATTCTTTTATCATCATACATGTTTTCAAACATTAATCCTTAGCATAGCAGTTATGAAGGAAGAATACTAAATGTAATAGGCCTAACTCTCATCAATTATCATTTCTCAATATTCTCATCACAAGTCATCTCTTAAAGCATGACCTTGATGGTATTCATGGGTCTCACAGCCTATCAATCTCATAAGATGCTATTAACAAGGCATCAGGATATATCACTATTCATAAAGCTAACAACATGCTTTCAATGAATATAGTGTCATCATCCATACCTGGATATGATCATCCTCATAAAGGAACCTGTATGGTTAAATCAACTGATAACAGTAAATAATTCATTTAAAGAAGTTGTATCTCCCTACTCATACAAGAGCTAGGTTTCCCTGGTTTTCATCAATTAGGGTTTACTATTCTCATTACATGTCATCACCCTAGAATTAGGGTTTACTATTCACCTCATGGTGAAATGATCTCATAACATCTTCATGTATGAGAAACATCATCATTAAATACCTCAGATAAGATTAAGATTCATCAATTATCATATTTAGGGTTTCCATGATCTCACATAAGTGGATCATACCTAAACTTGCACATTCATGTATATTGAAGGTATTTTACTTGAGTTTCCATTATAATTGGTACTTTCTCTCTCCTATAACTAGTAGATAGCGATTACACCAATCTAGATTAGGTTGGGTTAAGTCCTCATTGATTAACACAAGTCAACTCATCACTATCATGTGATTAGGGTTTGATTAAAACAAGGTATCACTCAATTGAACCTTTCAGGGGCATTTTGGTAATTTACCCATTGACCATCATCATGGGTCAATTCATTAGCCACTTAGTCCCTTAACATCTTAGGTTACCATTAGGGTTTAGATTAGATCATCATTGAACCATTTACACCTTCAAGTGATTAAGTATAATCAACCTTGAAGGTCTCCAATTGGTTTAGGGTTTAACCTTCAACCTTCAACCCATTTGATTCTCAAACGACCTTGAACTTGTTTAATCTCAAATGACCTTGAATCCATTTGAACCTTAAACGAGTGTGGACCCACTTAATCTTAAACGGGTGTGGACCCATTTAAGTCCAAACGAGTGTGGACCCGTTTGAGCCTAAACGAGTGTGAACCCGTTTGAGCTTAAACGGGTGTGAACCCGTTTGGACTCAAACGAGTGTGAACTCGTTTGGACTCAAACGAGTGTGGACTCGTTTGGACTCAAACGAGTGTGAACTCATTTTGGCTTAAATGAGTGTGAACTCGTTTGGTCTAAAACGATTGTGGTTCTACTTGGGTTCAAACCGCATGAACATAAAAGGTGACACAAAGTTTATGCTTGAATAGGATTTCTTATGTTGAAGCTTTTAATTGGCCCAAGCCATGTTAACCATATACAAATTGAGTCAATTAGGATGAGCCTCAATCAACTGGACACCAAATTGACCCTCAATTGAAAGCCAATTAGGGTTAAAACTAACTCAATTAGGGTTTCCAATCGGCTAATCATCAATGTTCAATCAATATGATTCAAATCAGAGTTGAACCTATCAATTGACCTCCAATTGGCCCCAAACTTGGCTCAAACGGTCTTGAGGTCGTTTGGATGACCTCCAAACGATCTTGAGACCGTTTTCCCAAAGTTTGACCAAAAACCAAAATGATTTGATAAGGGTTGAGCCCTAATTAAATTAAAAATCAGCACTTTTCATCAATTTATCAACATCTTGTAATTGGACCCTCAAACCATCAAATTTATTTAACCCTAGACCTCCAAACGATCTTGGGGTGTCACTAAACGAGTGTGAGATCGTTTGGATGAACCCCCAAATGGGTTGGAACCCGTTTGGGTCCTTCAACCCAAAACTCAACAAGATCTATATTGAAATCAGCAAGTTTCACCCGATTAGGGTTAGGTTATTGAAGTGTCTTCAACTCTTAATTGGTTAGGAATTAGATTAAAATTCTTTGTAGGAATGAAACTCAATACGTTATAAACAGACCCTCAAATGGTCGTACCTTGGTCAAACCTATGAAACGGTCTTGGGGTCGTTTTGATCCAAACGATCTTGCAGGATCGTTTGAGATCAAACGGGTTGAACCCGTTTGACCTTAAACGAGTTGCACCCGTTTGGACCAAAAGGGTTCAAGGTCGTTTCATAAAGTGACCTAGAAATCCACGCCCATCATCCTCAACCTCTGTTCAGGTCGGTTCCTCCACCGTTTTTCTTGCAAAAGAGCAAGGAAGAAGGGAGGTAGAAGAAGAACTAATCATAGAAAACAAGAACAAAGATATGCATAACAAAGCTAAGGGTTAGAGTTATAAAACCCGCCTCAAACGTGGTTCCTAGAGATTCCAAGCTTCCAAGCTTCAAGTCTTTAATGGCGTCTTGAGCTCCACAGGTCATCCAAGGTCAATTCTTCAAGAAAAAGATGGGGATGGTCGGCTAGAACAAGGAACCTAAGTAAGAAAACTAGCAATTCAACATTGTAATACGATTTCCTCCATGATTCCAAGCTAGAAGGTGGTGTTCTCTTACCTAGAACAAGTTGGTCATCCCCTTGAGCTCCTGAGCTTTTCTTTGTCCGGTTGAGAAAGATAAGAAGTGAGGATGTGAAGGAAAACGTTTGCTTGGTTTGGAAAGAAAGGTGCTTATATAGTTTAGGCTGATTTACACCATAAAGACCTCTAGAACTTTGAAATTCTCATCCAAGTCCTTTCTTATTTAAGGGAACGTCCAAAATCATCTAAACTTATGCAAAGCTCATGAAATCTCAAGATCTAGGGGTAAAGAAAGCCAACTTTCAACTAGAGTACATACATGAAAGGTTTCCTTACTCAAACTTAGTGAATTTTATGTACAAAGGTCATTTTTCTTATCTGATTATTCATTGATGTGTCCCTTTCACCATTTCTACTCTAAATGGTGACAAGAGTCATAAAAGATGTTCTAGATGGTGTATTTTACAAGTTGCACCCCTCAAATTGGGTAAACTGCATTTTACTCCAAATTAGGGTTTTTAAGCATAAGGATTATTCCACAAGCTGCATCTAGATGCCCAAGCTTGGGGAAATCCATCATGTCTCATCATATTCACTCATATGATGTCTCATTATCAAAAGAACATCTTAACATGTGCAATTGCAAGTTAACCCCTTAACTGGGTAATTTGCACATAAGCCCCTGCATTACCAAAATAATACTACAACTTTGTTTAAAAAGGACAAAATTGAAAGTATATGTTCCTGAGGAACTTAATTACATATCAAAAGATAACCACCAGGGTTTAATTACATATTTAGGCAAAACACCTAGGGTTAGTTTATAACCCATGTCAGGGATGTTACAAATTATCCACCCCTTACAAGGATTTCATCCTCGAAAACAACAAAACGTATTAGGAGAAAAGAGCAGGGTATTTCCTTCTCATCTCATCCTCTAGTTCCCAAGTGGCTTCTTCAACACCACGGTGGTTCCAGAGGACTTTCACAAGGCTTATATCTTTCTTCTTTAACTTTTTAGTTCTGCTATCAAGGATTGACACTGGCCCTTCCTCGTAAGATATGTCATCATTCAATTCTACCTCCATAGGTTGTAGAACTGACTCAGTGTCGGGGTGACATTTCCTCAGCATAGAAATGTGAAACACAGGGTGTAACCTCTGCAACTCTGGTGGTAACTCTAGTCTATAGGCTACCTTTCCAACCCGTTCAATGATTGGATAAGGTCCCATAAATCTAGGTTCTAACTTTCCTTTCCTTCCAAAGCGAAGGACTCCTTTCCAAGGCGAGACCTTGAGGTACACTTTGTCTCCAACCTGGAACTCTAACGGTCTACGGCGCTTATCATCAAACGACTTATGTCTATCCTGTGCAGTCTTAAGTTGTTGTTGTATAACTTTGATCTTCTCTGTAGTTTGTTGCACAAGATCAGTACCTAACAACTGATGTTCACCAGTCTCATACCAACACAAAGGGGATCTACAATGTCTACCATACAAGGCTTCATAAGGTGCCATATCAATACTATGCTGATAGCTATTGTTATAGGCAAATTCTATCAAGCTTAGGTGTAGATCCCAACTTCCGATAAACTGGAGAACACATGCTCTCAATAGGTCTTCCAAGGTCTGTATGGTTCTTTCCGACTGTCCATCAGTCTGTGGATGAAAAGTTGTACTAAACCTTAGCTTGGTGCCTAAGGCTCTGTGTAGCTGCTCCCAAAAGCGACTTGTAAACTGGGGACCTCTGTCAAAAACTATGGTGATAGGAACTCTGTGCAAACGCACTATCTCTTGAACATACAAATGTGATAACCTTTCAGTAGAAAAGGTTGTTTTGACAGGTAAGAAATGCACTGTCTTAGTCAACCTATCAACAACTACCCAAATGGAATCATGTCCTTTGCTTGTCCTGGGTAGGCCAACAACAAAGTCCATGGTCACATGGTCCCACTTCCAATGTGGTATGGGTAAAGGTTGCATTGTTCCTGTAGGCTTTTCGTGTTCAGCTTTAACTTGCTGACACACAAGACACCTCATCACAAACTCTGCAACATCCTTCTTCATTCCAGGCCACCAATATAAATCTTTCAAATTTCGATACATCTTGGTGCTCCCTGGATGCATAGCATACATCGAAGAATGAGCTTCTTCCATAACTAACTTCCTCAAGTTATCCATATCCGGCACTATCATCCTCCCATGATAACATGCTACATGATCATCTGAGTCATAGAAACCATCTCGCTTCTCATTTCCATACTCTGATCTAATCTGTTGAACTACAGCATCAACCTGTTGTGCCTCCTTAATCTGCTCTCTTAGGGTAGGTTTAATATGCATCTCAGCCAACAATCCGGCTAACAATGACACCTTCAACTGTACATTGTCTTGCCTTAAAGAGATAAGCATATCTCTCTTAGAGCATACTAAAGAGTTTAGTTGTGCTCTATCCATGGTTGATGTTGCTGATTTCCTACTCAAGGCATCTGCAACCACATTGGCCTTTCCTGGATGGTAATCAATTGTACAATCGTAGTCCTTGATTAACTCCATCCAGCGACGTTGCCTCATGTTAAGCTCATGCTGAGGAAGATATACTTAAGATTTTTGTGATCTGTGAAAATCTGGAATGTCTCTCCGTAGAGATAATGTCTCCAGATCTTCAGGGCATGAACCACAGCAGCTAACTCCAGATCTTGTGTCGGATAATTCTCTTCGTGTTTCTTAAGCTGTCGTGAAGCAAAAGAAATCACTTGCTTATCCTGCATCAACACGCATCCGAGTCAATTCTTGGAGGCATCATAGAAAATTATGTATCCTTTTCCTTGCTCAGGTAACACAAGCACAGCTGCACTTGTCAACCTCTCCTTCAATAGCTGAAAAGACTGTTGACACTTATCACTCCAGGTAAAAGGAACATCTTTCCGGGTTAACTTGGTTAAGGGTAAGGCTATAGAACTGAAATTCTTAATAAACCTTCGATAATAACCAGCTAATCCCAAGAAACTTCGAATCTCCGTTGGTGTCTTCAGTTGTTCCCACTGTAGAACAGATTCTACCTTTGTAGGGTCAACACGAATACCCGAGGCTGATATCACATGTCCAAGAAAAGATACTTCCGGCAACCAGAACTCACACTTGCTAAACTTAGCATATAGCTTATGTTTTCTTAGCAGAGTTAGAGCCTGTCGAAGATGTTGTTCATGCTGCTGAGCATCCTTACTATAAATCAGAATGTCATCTATGAAGACGACAACACACTGATCAAGGAAAGGTCAAAAAACTCTATTCATGAGTTCCATGAATGCAGCCGGTGCATTGGTTAGTCCAAACGACATAACCGTGAACTCATAGTGACCATATCGTGTCCTAAAGGCAGACTTGGATATGTCACTATCCTTAATACGGAGTTGATGATATCCAGACCTCAAGTCTATCTTTGAGAAGACTGTTGCACCACGCAACTGGTCAAAAAGATCATCAATCATCGGCAACGGGTACTTATTCTTTATTGTTACTTTATTGAGTTGTCTATAATCAATGCACAACCGCATTGACCCATCTTTCTTTTTAACAAACAAAACTGGAGCACCCCACGGTGAAGTGCTCGGTCGGATAAAACCTTTCTCAAGCAACTCTTGAAGTTGTTTCTTGAGTTATGCCATCTCAGCAGGCGCCATCCTATATGGTGTCTGGGCTATAGGTTTTGTATCTGGGATCAAATTGATTTCAAAATCAATTTCCCGAGGCGGTGGTATACCTGGAAGTTCTTCAGGAAACACGTCCTTGAATTCCCTTACTATAGGAACTTCATCAGGGTTGGGACCTTCTTTGGTAACATCTACTACATGTGCCAGGAATGCATAACATCCTTGCCTCATCAGCTTGTTAGCAACCATAGCTGATACAAGACAGGTGGGTAGAATCTTTCTCTCTCCTTGAAAGATCCATGTGCTGCTATCATCAGCAAACACAACCTGTTTGGATTCACAATCCAAGACAACTCGATACCTTTCCAAGGTATCCATCCCGAGGATTATATCAAATCCTTGCATATCAAGTGGTATTAGGTCCACTTGAATGCGATGATCAGAAAAGAAGAGGATGCAGGGAGAGCATACCTTCTGCAAAACGGCAGACCCACTCAACGGAGTCTCCAAAAACAAGCTATCTGCCCTATGACTAATTGTCATATTGCAGTTACGAATCACTCTCCGAGTGACAAAGGAGTGCGTAGCACCCGGGTCAATCCGAACATATACAACATAGGATTTAGACATATCAGAATATAAAAGTTCCATCTGACCTGCCACTACCCGTGGATTGACCACTGCATCTGGTGGGTTCATAGCATAGAGCCTCGCTGTCGCCTGGTGTTGAGGTGGTGCTGATGATCCAGCTTGAGACGCTTGTCCACATCCTCAAGCTGCTCCTTGAGATTTCCTTCTCTGTGATCCCTGTTGACTCTGTCTCGGAGGCTGTGTCACACTGATAGGCCTAGATCGACAGTCCTTCATCAAATGTCCCACCTTCCCACAGTTGTAACAGCTCTTCTCCAGTTGTTGTGGTCTGGGTGGTCCTGTAACTGACATTGATGCTGAACTATGAGTCTCTTGTAGTGGTAGGCTTCGTCTCCTGCCTCTACTCGGTGTCCACTGTGTCTGAGCACTAGTTCTGGGTGGTGGAGGTGTAGGTGCAGAGAATCTAGGCTTATTAAAGTCTCTAGATGAAGAACCCTGGAACTACGGATATCTTTTATGGGTTTGTCTCTTCTCGACTACGGATTTCTCTATCCTTCGGACTGACTCAACGAAGGTAGCAAACCTCTCCCGATTCTCTAGGGCAGACATGGGAGTAGTCAAGTCGGCGTTTAAACCCTTCTCAAACCTTCTGATTCTTTCTTCTTCTGTGGCAGCCATGTGCGGACAAAACCGCAATAACTCCATGAACTTAGATTCATACTCGCTAATGTTCATCATGCTTTGCCTCAATCTCTCAAACTGAGAGATCTTCTCATCTAGGAAGGTCTTTGGAAAATATCTATTGATAAATTCTCGAAGAAAATCTTCCCACGAGATCTCCACTCCAGGCCTCTTCTGCTCTTCCATAGTCCACCAGTGACCAGCACTTCCCTTGAGAAGATAGACAGCATGTCTAACCTTCTGAGCTTCTGGGATGTTGAGAATTCTAAAAGCTTTCTCCAACTCGGTTAACCACAGATCGGCATCTGCAGGATCAGCTGTTCCAAAGTATTCAGTTGCTCCGACACGACGAAGTCGCTCGAACATCTTATCGATACCTTGTCCTTCAGGCTGGGCAGGTGCCCTAGATGCAGGCATGGGCATCCTGTCGGTGATGTGTGTCATAGCAGTCATAAACTGCCCGAACATAGTTTGAACAGCTGGGTTTCCCATGTCAGCTGGGTCAAACTGAGGTGGCTCTCTGGGTGGCTCAGGTACAGGTTGTTCTATCTCCAGGTTCCTTGCACCTCCTTGGGGTGCAGCAACACTACTTTCTGCCATGTACTCCTCATGTTGTTCAGACATCCTTAATTATCTTCTTCTCCTGAGGAGCAGAAGACTCTATTAGATATGAAAGAAATACTAAGGATAGACTCGACATCCTAAGTCCTATGTCTCTGTAGACTCAGCGAACCTAGAGCTCTGATACCACTAATTGTGGGCTCTGATCTCCAAAACCACGATATAAACTTAGCGGAAGCGATTTGATTAACAGCGGAAGACAAAAATCACGGGAAATCAAAACTTTTTGAGATAAGAGCTTGAATCTATAAAAACTTCTTTCATAAAAGGAGATAAACTGTTTACATCTCAGATAATTACTTCTTGAGTAATTATATACAACATGATACAAAATCTCAAGAACTCAAAACCAAAATTTCAGACCAAAAGACTCCAAGGACCTGAGAGTACAGAGAACACATAGGACTGACTATCTAACTATACAACTCAGCAGTCTGAATCTCCACCTGAGATTTACTGTTGCTCCTGATGTTGTTACTGCTGATATTGGTCACCTGAAGATTGATTCCTTCACCCTCGACGACCACCTAAAAAGTTGAAATCTACGGGGTGAGACAATTTTAAAATAATTGTCCCAGCTAGAGTTATAACTCTTCGCCAGAAGCTTTATTATAGCAACCAAGAATAACATAGGCAATAAAAGCTTTAAGGTAATCAGCAGCAGATTATTATCAAGTAGATCAATAATATTTAAGGAATATGAAGGACATGTATACTAAACAGTGTAACCATCAATCATTGTATCTCGTAGTTCAACCTAAGCAGATATACTACACGGTTGATTATGTTTTACAAACATCATTATGCCCTGCGGAGATGAGGTATACCACTCATACTCCAACCGATCACTATTAAGTCGCATCGGTATCATACATAGGTCATCAAAAGAGCCAGATTCTTATGACCTCATCTTCCTCAGTCAGTAAGAGGATCAACATGCAGGACATCTAGTGTCTCTACTACTATAGCTTACCAGGGTATTCTGGTACTTCGCTATTAGAGTCACAATGGCATTCTGTACTCTCTTCGCTACCGAAAGATTTCTGGTTTATCTCTCATCGATGCGGTATAAAAGATTTCCTCGGGAGATTAGTGTTACATCACCCTGGCATAAACACATAGTGAAGGATTGATAGATTAAGATACATCTACATCAATTCCTACACTAGGATGTAAGGAAATTCACATCCATATTACCCCACATATTCAAAAGTATGTGCTCCAGGAATCCCCTTAGGAAAACCTGTTTCACCATCATTTAACTCCTGACAATGATGGATCTATGATCAGGGCTCTACATGATATGATTATACTTGATTAGTTAGGTACATTTCAGTATTCTTTTATCATCATACATGTTTTCAAACATTAATCCTTAGCATAGAATTTATGAAGGAAGAATACTAAATGTAACAAGCCTAACTCTCATCAATTATCATTTCTCAATATTCTCATCACAAGTCATCTCTTAAAGCATGACCTTGATGGTATTCATGGGTCTCACAGCCTATCAATCTCATAAGATGCTATTAACAAGGCATCAGGATATATCACTATTCATAAAGCTAACAACATGCTTTCAATGAATATAGTGTCATCATCCATACCTGGATATGATCATCCTCATAAAGGAACCTGCATGGTTAAATCAACTGATAATAGTAAATAATTCATTTAAAGAAGTTGTATCTCCCTACTCATACAAGAGCTAGGTTTCCCTGGTTTTCATCAATTAGGGTTTACTATTCTCATTACATGTCATCACCCTAGAATTAGGGTTTACTATTCACCTCATGGTGAAATGATCTCATAACATCTTCATGTATGAGAAACATCATCATTAAAGACCTCAGATAGGATTAAGATTCATCAATTATCATAATTAGGGTTTCCATGATCTCACATAAGTGGATCATACCTAAACTTGCACATTCATGTATATTGAAGGTATTTTACTTGAGTTTCCATTATAATTGGTACTTTCTCTCTCCTCTAACTAGTAGATAGTGATTACACCAATATAGATTAGGTTGGGTTAAGTCCTAATTGATTAACACAAGTCAACTCATCACTATCATGTGATTAGGGTTTGATTAAAACAAGGTATCACTCAATTGAACCTTTCAGGGGCATTTTGGTAATTTACCCATTGACCGTCATCATGGGTCAATTCATTAGCCACTTAGTCCCTTAACATCTTAGGTTACCATTAGGGTTTAGATTAGATCATCATTGAACCATTTACACCTTCAAGTGATTAAGTATAATCAACCTTGAAGGTCTCCAATTGGTTTAGGGTTTAACCTTCAACCTTCAACCCATTTGATTCTTAAACGACCTTGAACTTGTTTAATCTCAAATGACCTTGAATCCATTTGAACCTTAAATGAGTGTGGACCCACTTAATCTTAAACGGGTGTGGACCCATTTAAGTCCAAACGAGTGTGGACCCGTTTGAGCCTAAACGAGTGTGAACCCATTTGAGCTTAAACGGGTGTGAACCCTTTTGGACTCAAACGAGTGTGGACTCGTTTGGACTCAAACGAGTGTGGACTCGTTTGGACTCAAACGAGTGTGGATTCGTTTGGACTCAAATGAGTGTGAACTCGTTTGGGCTTAAACGAGTGTGGACTCGTTTGGTCTAAACTCGTTTGGACTCAAACGAGTGTGGATTCGTTTGGTCTAAAACGATTGTGGTTCTACTTGGGTTCAAACCGCATGAACATAAAAGGTGACACAAAGTTTATGCTTGAATATGATTTCTTATGTTGAAGCTTTTAATTGGCCCAAGCCATGTTAACCATATACAAATTGAGTCAATTAGGATGAGCCTCAATCAACTGGACACCAAATTGACCCTCAATTGAAAGCCAATTAGGGTTAAAACTAACTCAATTAGGGTTTCCAATCGGCTAATCATCAATGTTCAATCAATATGATTCAAATCAGAGTTGAACCTATCAATTGACCTCCAATTGGGCCCAAACTTGGCTCAAACGGTCTTGAGGTCATTTGGATGACCTCCAAACGATCTTGAGACCGTTTTCCCAAAGTTTGACCAAAAACCAAAATGATTTGATAAGGGTTGAGCCCTAATTATATTAAAAATCAGCACTTTTCATCAATTTATCAACATCTTGTAATTGGACCCTTCAAACCATCAAATTTCTTTAACCCTATACCTTCAAAAGTTCTTGGGGTGTCACTAAACGAGTGTGAGATCATTTGGATGAATCCCCAAATGGGTTGGAACCCGTTTGGGTCCTTCAACCCAAAACTCAACAAGATCTATATTGAAATCAGCGACTTTCACCCGATTAGGGTTAGGTTATTGAAGTGTCTTCAACTCTTAATTGGTTAGGAATTAGATTACAATTCTTTGTAGGAATGAAATTCAATACGTTATAAACAGACCCTCAAATGGTCGTACTTTGGTCAACCCTATGAAATGGTCTTGGGGTCGTTTTGATCCAAACGATCTTGCAGGATCGTTTGAGATCAAACGGGTTGAACCCGTTTGACCTTAAACGAGTTGCACCCGTTTGGACTAAAAGGGTTCAAGTTCGTTTCATAAAGTGACCTAGAAATCCACGCCCATCATCCTCAACCTCTGTTCAGGTCGGTTCCTCCATCATTTTTTTTGCAAAAGAGCAAGGAAGAAGGGAGGTAGAAGAAGAACTAATCATAGAAAACAAGAACAAAGATATGCATAACAAAGCTAAGGGTTAGAGTTATAAAACCCGCCTCAAACGTGGTTCCTAGAGCTTCCAACCTTCCAAGCTTCAAGTCTTTAATGGTGTCTTGAGCTCCACAGGTCGGACAAGGTCAATTCTTCAAGCAAAAGATGGGGATGGTCGGCTAGAACAAGGAACCTAAGTAAGAAAACTAGCAATTCAACCTTGTAATACGATTTCCTCCATGATTCCAAGCTAGAAGGTGGTGTTCTCTTACCTAGAACAGGTTGGTCGTCCCCTTGAGCTCCTGAGCTTTGCTTTGGCCAGTTGAGAAAGATAAGAAGTGAGGAAGTGAAGGAAAACGTTTGCTTGGTTTGGAAAGAAAGGTGCTTATATATTTTAGGCTGATTTACACCATAAAGACCTCTAGAACTTTGAAATTCTCATCCAAGTCCTTTCTTATGTAAGGGAACGTCCAAAATCATCTAAACTTATGCAAAGCTCATGAAATCTCAAGATCTAGGGGTAAAGAAAGCGAACTTTCAACTAGAGTACATACATGAAAGGTTTCCTTACTCAAACTTAGTGAATTTTATGTACAAAGGTCATTTTTCTTATCTAATTATTCATTTATGTGTCCCTTTCACCATTTCTACTCTAAATGATGACAAGAGTCATAAAAGATGTTCTATATGGTGTATTTTACAAGTTGCACCCCTCAAATTGGGTAAACTACATTTTACTCCAAATTAGGGTTTTTAAGCATAAGGATTATTCCACAAGCTGCATCTAGATGCCCAAGCTTGGGTAAATCCATCATGTCTCATCATATTCACTCATATGATGTCTCATTATCAAAATAACATCTTAACATGTGCAATTGCAAGTTAACCCCTTAACTGGGTAATTTGCACATAAGCCCCTGCATTACCAAAATAATACTACAACTTTGTTTAAAAAGGACAAAATTGAAAGTATATGTTCCTGAGGAACTTAATTACATGTCAAAAGATAATCACCAGGGTTTAATTACATATTTAGGCAAAACACCTAGGGTTAGTTTATAACCTAGGTCAGGGATGTTACATGATGGTTCTAGTTTCACGCACCTAACAAATGATGCTCCCTCGCAGGGGTGTCAAATCCAACTCGAGACCACTGTGGACCAAGATCGGATGGTGGTGGCCTCGTCATCTACCTCCGTCTGAGCAAAGTCCCGCGGTCAACTCACTAGTTGACCTTGAACTCTAGGCCACCCGCGGGACAACTGAGAAGCCACGAAGCTTCTCTGGTGATGTCCGAACTTGCTTCCTCAGTCAATTGCACGATTCCGCCCGAACTTCAGCACCAACGCATTGCAGGAGTGTCGCCGCCGACTTGCAGGTCGTAGAGGGGGTGGGTCAGGTTAGATTCAACAATTGGAAGAGCCGCTCCACTCTTCGTCACACTCTACAGTGATGGGGATAGTTTGTAAGGACGTTGGTACCCTTGTGTGCCCTTCCTTATATAGGGCTAGGTCCTAGGAGTCCCTCGGTTGGGGGTTTCTTCCCTCGTCAATGGTTGCCCATAAATCTTGGGTCTAGATTCTTCGTACAGATCTCCCGATCCTAATGGGACTGTTATCTCATCGATTCATTGCCTCAAAACCAATAAAGAAGAAGAGGAAAATTCCCCTGAACCAGCCAGAGTCCTCATCCTACTGGGACCTAGACGATGAGCGGTGCACGTTGGATCAAGATCCAACGACCCTGATCGCGCCCGTTCTAGCAAAAGGAAAATCAGCTTCCTAATTTTCGAAATAAAGTCCAAAAACAAGGATAACTTGAAATTTTGTTATCTCTGAATCCTTAACTCCTTTTTGGTTCAAATTTTAAGGGAAACTCGTTCATACTTTTATCTCTCATCATGCAAATATTGAAGTCATTATCTAAAGAAAACGAGCCTTTTTCTTCGGTTTCAAGTTATCACTTATTTATTCATATTTTCCTCATATTTCCTATTAATTTTGCTATTATATTATTGTCCTGGGTTCCTTGAACCCCAAGGAACCTTTATATCTTGAAATTTTATTTTGGAAAATATTCCTTAGCCTTTTGTTCTTCTTTTATTTATTTTCTTATGTATTCCTTTATCCAATTGAATTCCTCTTTCATTTCTTTTTCTTTTTCTTTCAATTGGGCCTAACGGCCAATGAGGCCCATCAAGAAAACACACAAGGCTATCATATACGAAATTCATTTATTCCAAAAAAATTAGATCATTATTTGTTCAAATATCTTTAATATGAGAAATTACATTTCTCACCAAATGAACCCAAAAATTGGGGTTGTAACAAGAGTTGTGAGTTAGAAGAGTTCCAAGCAAGAGATAGTTGTCAATTCTACAACATAGGCTGAGTATATGGCTGCATCAAATGCATCAAAGGAATTTGTTTTCATCAAGAAGTTCATCTCTGAACTTGGGTAGTTCGAAGCATCATCGACACAATTGAGGTATATTGGGACAACAATGGAGCTGTTGCATAAGCTAAGGAACCTAGATCACATCAATGTTCCAAGCATATACAAAGGTGTTTCCATCTCATATGAGAGATCATACATCAAGGTGATGTGAAAATTTGTAGAGTACCAACCAAGAATAATCTTGCTAACCCCTTGACTAAAGCATTTTGCAGCACAAGCATGATGGTCATTTTAGATCACTTGAAATAAGATTCATGGGTGATTGGATCTAAGTGCAAGTGGGATTCTATTGGTATGTATGCCCAGAGAGCCAATCATATGATGATTGTAATGGCATAACTTGTGAATGATTTTATTAATAATAAAGACATGATTCCAATTTATTCTATTTTATTCAATTATGAGATAATGAAGTAGCATAATAAATTTCTAGAGAATGATATTACTCAATGATGTATATCTTTAAGTGTGTGACTTGAACAATGAGATCATATGGATGTTAAGAGTACATACATTCTTTCTATGTCCCTAGTCAGATGTTATTGTGGAAGGTTAATAAAAAACAATAACACATAATACTAGAGTGTGTATTGGTTGATGACATTGTCTCATTAGTCATGTATGTGATATCAAACCAAGCACATAGATACTTGTTAGGGAACAATGTATCAAACATGCCCACCGTAAGAGTGATACATGGAGACCATAAATCATAGTCAGAATCATCTCTTATAGTGTTGTTGGTGATTGTGGTTCTTAGACATGAAGTCGCTACACTCATCACATTCGTTTGGTGTGCTTTCACATCATCCAACGTGATCCTGAATAAGGATCGCCCTAAAGTGGTGATCAGGAATACTATGACACATGAAGATGATTGTGAGTGATGTATATGGGATTTGTCCCTCCTACAGGAGTATGATATCCTGGCCACTTGATAAGAAAGACTGAGAAATGCATGGCCATGCTCATGTGAGTCAGTATGTGATATTGAACTTACATGTATCTCAGACAGTCTGCTCTAGTTCAAGGAACATGATTGAACAATTGAAGAGGATGACGATTCCATGCTTCGAGTTCAATCTGGATATCACTGACAAAGGAACTATACAAACACTATAACACCAATCACAGATTATAGGTTGAAGTTGTTCTCCAACTTTCCATTTACTTAGGTAGCAATGATGTGTGACTAGGCACCGCTCTTTGCTTGAGATGTCATAATTCATTATGGACATTCACTGCCAATGTAATATGTGACCTATAGGGTCATGCATAGGAATACACTTGGAATGGAAGTTTTATCACGGATGATAATTGAATTGACTGCTAAAGTGTTTAAGTATTTAATTCAAGCAACTAATTAACTGACTGGACTCCCAACTGATTGATTCAAGTGTTGAACCGACCGGTTGGAGTGTCAGGTTAATTGGATATTGCATTGGCTGAATTTTCTATGAGCTAGGGAGCGAAATGACCAGTTCACTTAGATAACTGATAGGTTTGAGTTCATGAGATGGTCATTTTGTGAAGCGAGATGCCCGATTTGTGGTTCAATTTGATGAATCAAGAATTAGTGCCAACATAATGTTGTGTATTAATTTGATTAGAATTGCCAATTCATGTGATTGGGAAACATGATGAAACGACGGGTTCACTGGGTGAACCGATCGAATCGCATGTCAACTAACTGGTTTGCTCACAAACTAACCATTTCACCTCTCACAGGTTGTGAATTTTTATGAGATTCTAGTCCTTTCCACTCCCACATAGACTGGAAACCCTGATCCTGACCCTCCTATAAGTAGAAGGGTACGGGGGCTTCCCAGAGACACAACTCAATTGCTTCCAATAATCGTTTGTCTTCTCTAGTTGTGGTAACCGAGAGAACTCGAGAAAATCCTACCTAATAAAGGGATGGGAGAGCAAGTTGGTGACTAGTACACCAACAGTAGTTACAAATCCTTCTTGTTTGTATTACTAGAATAATAAGAGTTCATGGTGGTCCGTGTGGACTATTCTAGAGGAGTGGACACTTTTCCTGCTAGGAGGACAATGTCAACCTACTATCTATGGTGATCAACCAGGAGGCCGACGTTGAAGATGTTTGAATGCAACTTCAAGAAAGGGCGTGTGACCACGATGAGGAGATTGTCACTAGACTTGCTTGAGGACTAGGTATATCCTCTAAACCATTCTTACCATTACATAGTTATTTATGCGATCCATTGGTTCAAGGGGAATATGGTAGTTAAATTTTTGTTTTGGTTGCTTATTTTGTGGCCATATTTCCCTATGATAGTCACATGCGACCAATATGTATATGTAACCACAGGAGGATGGGAAGGGGCCCATGTAGTCAACACCCCATACATCAAACACCTCAAACTCCAGAAAGGAGTTGAGAAGCATTTTGTCTCACTTTGATATCCCACTAGTACATTGGCACCTGTTACATCCTTTGGCATAAACATGGACATCTCAAAACAAGGTAGGCTAATAAAATCTAGCTTAAAGGATCTTTATAGCTATCTTCTATCCCCCAAAGTGACCTCTTTAGGAAGAAGAATGATATCCAAAAATAATGATTGTATCTCCTCCTCAGATAGACATTATCGGATCAGTCTGTCGGTTCCTTATTTAAACAACATTGGGTCGTACCAATAATAAAATCTGACATTGTGTAGGAATTTTTTCTTTTGTGAAAAGGTAAGATCAGGTGGAAGATGCCCTGTGACAAGAAAGTTGGCGATGTCCACAAACCATGGTACTTGTGGTATATCAACTACATACAATCTCTCCATAGGAAGGAAATCATCAATAGGCAGTGTATCTCGTGCATCTGTAGTCACTCTAGAAAGGTGATCAATGACATTGTTTTCAATTCCCTTCTTTTATATGATCTCGAGATCAAATTCTTGAAGTAGCAAAATCTAGTGGATCAAGCATGGTTTAGCGTCCTTCTTGTTCAACAAGTACTTGATGGCTGCATGGTCAGTATAGACCACAACTTTGGATCCTACTAGATACTGGTGAAATTTGTTGGAGGCATATACTATGGCTAGCATCTCCTTCTTAGTTGTGGCATAGTTCATATGGGCCTTGTCAAGTGTCTTGTTAGCATAGTGGATAGCATGCAACTTGTTGTCCTTTCGTTGTCCAAGTACAATGTTGATATCATAGTCACTTGCATCGCACACCAGTTCAAAGGGTGCATCCCAATCTAGTAGTTGAATGATTGGAACTGAAATGAGAGCATCCTTAAGCTTTTTGAAGGCATCTTGACATTCATCATTGAACACAAATTCAACATCCTTTGCAAGTAACGAGAATAAGGGCTTAGCTATCTTGGGGAAAAAATTATGAACCTCCTATAAGATCATGCATGTCCAAGAAAGCTTCAAACATCTTTGACATTTGACGTGGTAGACATTTTCTCTATTGCTTCCACCTTTTCCCGATCATCTTCAATACCTTTGTTAGAAATCACATGGCCTAGTACTACTCTAGATTGTACCATGAAATGTCACTTCTCCCAGTTTAGTACTAGGTTAACCTTTTTACAGTGTTCAAGGACTTTAGATAAATTAGACAAACAACCTTCAAAAGAGTTCCCATGAATGCTAAATTCATCCATAAAAACCTCCATTGCATTCTTGATGAAATCAGAGAAAATAGCCATCAATCAACGCTGAAAAGTCACTCGCACGTTGCAAAGACCAAACAACATGCATTTATAAGCATATGTACACTACTGTAGAAAGGGGATATAACATCAATTATTTTTGGCATTCTGTGTCAGTTGCAAACCGATGACCAAGTGCCCAACGGCAAAACTAAAAAAAAAATTATCAGTTGAGCAAATTGAAGAAATAAGTTTTAGGTCGATGGTTCTTTTTTAGGGAATAACCAACATTGTAACCCATAGAGGATGATAGTATTATGGTCTGCTCTGACCTATATCGTTGGGTTTTAGGAAAACAATCAACATTGTTAACATTTTCTTGTCGGTGGTATGCTGATAAATAACCGACACCAAATTACCTGATGTCAGTTTTATCAGTGAATGAACAGTGAAATTTTAGGTGTATACTGTTGGTTGTTTGTAAATAACCGACAAAGAATATATATATATATATATATATATATATATATATATATATATATATAGTTGGTTATTCCCAAATAACCGATGATAAATGTGTATGTTGTTTTATATAACAAGCCTGCAGACCTACTGTCCAACCTACTAGCCTTTCTAGAGTCTTATTCTTTAGAACTAAAAGTGTTGAAGAACAACAGGCTCTCTGCAAGCATCGCAGCTTAACAACGGGCCAACACACATGCAAGAAAAAGATAAAATTATACAAGCCATATTGTATCATTTTGTTTTCAATTCAAATTGCATGCAAATCCATGAACTCACAACTCAACTATTTCTATCTCTACCATAGTTCATATTCATACATATATGCATGAACCAACATCATTTGTTTCCTCATATATCACATTCAGATTCATACACACATATGCACTTAACATTCAATTCACACTCCAAAATACATATCAACATCAACTACCATCTCAGATTTTAAGTCACAATGTTACATATCAACATTTAATTCACACTCACAAAATACATATAAAAATCTGACATCAAAGTTCGAACTACCAAAAAATATCAATCAAGCCTCAAATTTTTCATTCAAATCCACATTTTCGATGAAGCAAGCTGCCCACTTTTCACGTAGGTCAATCAGCTGCTCCAATGTATAGGGGTTAGTCTTCTCAAAAACTGTAAAGAGAATGGGACTTGTAATTAGGTTTGATTATTTGTAATGAGATTACTTCGTTAAAATATGATCCAAGAATACTAACGTACATTCTCTATACATTTGATTTACTCTGCATGATTGACAATCACCTGCATATACAACATCACATAATATGTGCATTCCCAACCATTGTCTTGTATAGGGGCATGTATATTTACAATTACATTAATAAATGTAATCAAGTAGAGTTGGTCATATATTATGCAATTTGAATGAGAAGACTATACATCAACACTCATCCAAGTTACTAATTTCTTTTTCTTATCTACCTTCCCTCTGCCATCACGAAATGCTTTCACATCCCTATAAGTTAAATTAACATATATGTTGCATTATTAAACTGTCATTAGCGATACAAACGTTAACAAAGAGAATGGGCATCGAGAAACTATACTTACACATGAATCACCAATTTCATTGGGTGTCATGCATTTGGTGACAGTTTTTCACCTGAAGGATCAAAGACATACACCCTACAAATCTCAAGAACAATCACTAACAATTGCTAGTGCATACCTCTTAGTGAATAAAGGTAAATAAAAAAAAAATAAACCTCACAACAAAATTGTATTCATAGGTTAGACATATAAACAACAAATACAAAAACTTACTTAATGTTGAAGGGAGCTAAGATCACATTCTTGGAAGCAACAAAATATTGCATCGCAGTAGTCACATATTCTTTGACGCCACTCAGATCTCTAACTACATTGATAATCAATGATGTCATTACAAACCCCACATTTTTTATTCTAAAATTGCAAACTACGTAATACAAATGACTAAAATATATTATATAACCAATACTCAGTTTATATGTAGGAAACAATTAAATAATTTTCATGTATGATGTAGTATTCTCACCATATCTAAAGTTCTATCACTGATGTGTTCAACCAATCATACTTAAATACCTCCAAAACATTTGTCAACATTATAACAGTGTTCCACTGTACACCTACCATATCCTCTCCAAAGTTGATCACAATGGTATCCATTTGGTCTATAGTGTCTAACCATCATGTCGATGTCTAGTAGTGAGGGCCTAAGGAGTCGAACAACTCTTGTGGAATAAAATGAGGGGGTGGAGGCTTCATAACTTTAGGAGGCTTCTTAGTTGTTGTAGGGTGCATGTATGTATTCTAATATTAGCTATCAATTATTTTATATAAGTTTCATTGGACATTTGTCATACCTGAAGAAATATAATAGTCGTTTGGGCTACCTAGTAAAGCCGCATCTACCTCTATGACTATTGTGGCATCTGGGTGCTCATATGGGAGAGGTATCTCACTCATTCCTAGAAAGACACGTATGACTCTCACACGAGTGATCAACGGGAAGAGGAATACCATGAACCACATCAGCATTATCAGCCTCGACATCTGCCACGATGTTTCCTACTAGAACATCAACAACAAGATGACATCCTTTGGCCTTCTACATTTTTATGAAACACAAAATTTAATTTGACAAACATAAATATTGACTTGAATTATTATTTTATTACAAGGTAATATAAATTGACTTGAATTGAATCGTACCCCGACTTTTCCCTGCGGGTCCGAAGGACTACTCCCAATACACTCAGTGGGTGAGTGATGAACCGATTCTGTGACTGCTGGAGAAGCTGGTTTCTACAGTGCTTGAGAAGCTATATATTTCTCTAAGGTTGCATCTACAATTCTCTGCACGTACTCTTCATCCACTTCCCCTTTTTTGGCTTGTTTGCACTTAGATGCGCCAAAAAAAGATTTTATCCCATACCCAGCTCTAGTGCCCCTAACACATCTAAGATGCTCTTCTATCCCTAAAGAAATCATCAATTCATTGTGTGTGCCCTGAGGGGTGAAATTTTCCTCCTTTACTAAGGCAGCCAACTCCAACTAATTATCATAAAAATGGACTAATCATTAAACAATCCAGTGAAAAAAATAAAATGGTCAATTATTGTGAAACCAAGAAATTTACCATTACATTCAATCTCATGTGTTGCTTGGATGGGGATTTCTTTAACTTTGTTTCTCCTCACATCTATCCACTCAATATAGCAAGGCACCCATCTAGAAGCACTAGAAGACTTGGTAGTAGAAGGAGTAGAAGTAGAAGGCCCTTGTTATTTCCCTTTATCTTGTCCTTGTTCTTGCTCCTTCTCTCCATCTTCTTCTTGCTCTTATTGTCATTGTATCTCTTGCCCTTGTTATAGCAGCTCTCTCAACATGCGGTGTTTTCAATAACCACTTGAACCCAACCGGTGATTGTGCACATTCTTGTCACACCTCTCTTTTTGAGTGACGTGAAGGGTCTGATTAATTCATAAAAGTGATATTGTTAAGTAAACATAAGAAATCATAAAATGTAACTAATTCATTACCTAGAACACATCTATTTCTCTCCACCAAACAAACTCCTTCCAATCATATTGATTAATATAGTTTCATTTAAGCCAGGGTTCCTTCTTGTCTCCAAAGACATAGTCTTTTGTGAGGATTATCCGCCATATCTGTCTTCTCCCAACGAGCATCATAACAGACTTGCGATGTAGCTTTTCATCAAGTTCATACCGACCCTAAAAAGGTTCAACATTCAATACTGTCTAGAAATGTTAAAACTAAAAATTAGAAAAAAGACTATAAAAACATAATTTCATTTATTTCATTTATTTCATCTCTAACTCCCTCCAAATGAGTCCTTTTGGATCATACTTTCTTATCTCCAATCCTCAATAAGGAGATTGACTTTGCTTCGAGCAAGGACCCCACAATAGTTGACAAACTCTTTAATAAGTGGCGTGCCTACTTAATTGTAGTCAACAATGCCTTTCCTCCCTTACCTATTTGTGGCATCTTTCATCACAGTTATCCCTCTAACTCCCTTACATTTTGGAGGGAGAGCAGCATCAACACCCTGGTCAGGATGCTCACCATCCTCACACTCATGATCACTATGCTCCTGGTCAGATGCTATCTATAAAATCAAAAGCAAACATACGAACAAAGTCAGATCATATAAAAAAGTTGGATCACATATAAAAATTCAACACTGAAAAAAGTTAGATCACATATGAACAAATAAACATGTTACATAATGAAAAAATGTCAGATCAGATATGAGCAATATACCTTAAACTAGATCCCTTCTGTGTGATCTTCATGTGTATAATCATCAGTGTTAGATTTGACATTAACACTTGGTAAGCCAATAGAAAATGGACTAGAGTCATCATACTTGTCATAGTACTTTTCTTCATCAATAGGATTTGAAATGAATTGATTTTTTACCATGAAGAATTACAGACCAATTTTCTTTTGTAGTATTTTGATATAGAATACCTATTTTGTCTGTGATGTCATGGTGAAGGGTTCAACTTTCTCGCATGTACACTCAAAATTCACTATTTTGAAACTGAGTTCGACAAGTACAACTCCTTTATTGTTATCAACCCATTTACATCTATTTAATGGAACTCTAAACTCTATGTAGTTAATTTCCCATATGTCTTCAATGACACCATAATATGACTCCTTCACGTGGAATCTTGTCCTTGCCGCTAGAAAATACAATGAAGATGCCTGAAGGGTGACCCCACTATTTTGGATGACATTTTTATCATCTTGACATTTTATGTAGCATGAAAATCCATTATGCCAAACCCTTCATAATATGTAACGTGGATCTTTGGCTTATACACAAGCCATTTGATAGTTTTCGTAACACTGTTTGGTGTTTTAGATAGTTGATTGAATTCTTCCTTTTCAAACCACCTATAAATGGTCGATTATGCCCTCTAGCAAGCCAAATTAACTATCATAGGGATAACTTTTCTTGATCTCATTGGTGTGTTCGGTGATATAAATACCCACATCGTCAATGTTGTGAAAAATATACAAGTGTTCTTGTTCCCACTACTCACGACTGATATTTATCTATTGTTCTCCCAAAATACCTTTTCCAAAATAAACATCTGGGTTCACTACATTAGTAGTAGTTTCATTGCAACTCAAAAAGTCATTGCAAAAGTCCATAACCTCCCTAGAAATATAGCCCTCAATGATACTCCCTTTGTGGTAACAACGATTTCAAACATAACCTTTAAAAACACTCATGTGCTGCTCAAAAGGATACATCCAATGCAATAAAACTGAACCCAACATTTTCACTTCCCTAGTCAAATGGACAACTAGATGTACCATGATATCAAAGAATGAAGGGGGAAAATATTGCTCAAGTTGACATAGGGTAATGAGCACTTCTCTTTGTAACTTATCTAGAATCTCAAAATCAATTACTTCTCTACATAGAGTGTTGAAGAAGAAGCAAGGCCTAGTGATTGCAAACCTTACATGCTTAGGTAGGATAGATCATATATCCACAAGAATATATGTTGTATTAGAGTGTGACAATCATGAGATTTAAGACCTATCAGCTTTAGATCCTTCATTGATACCAATCTACAAATATTGGTTGAGTATCCCTGTGGTACCTTAACATTACGGAAGCACTCACAAAAAGTTCTCTTCTCCTTTGTAGAAAAGTGTAACAAGCAGGAGGTAGTTATGTGTGGCAACCTTTGGTAACTTATTTTGTTAATTATTTCCTTATGCCCATTTCATTTAGGTCCATTTTGGATTTGATACCATCTTTAGTTTTACTGGGTATATTAAATAGAGTGCCAATAATGCCATCACAAACATTTTTCTCAACATGCATGACATCGATACAATGTCGAACTGTCAATGAACTTCAATAAGGAAGATCCCAGAATATTGACCTCTTTTTGAATAAAGACTTTTCACCTGTGGGGGTAGTACACAGTCTCTTACCAAAATAATTTACAATTTTTTTACTCTTTCATAAACATCCTCCCCTAACATAGGTTTAGGGGCACTCCATTACTTAGTTGAGCCATTGAATGTTTTGCACAACTTTTGGTAAGGATGCACCTTTGGTAGAAACCTTTGATGACTAAGATATATAGTCTTACCACTATGTTTTAGTTTGATAGAATATGCATTTTCCTCACATATTGTACATGCCTTGGATCCTTTGACGATGTAGCCAGACAAGTTCCCATAAGCAGGTAAGTCATTAATAGGGAAAAATAGCATAACAAGTAAATTAAACATCTCTCGGAGCAAAGCATCATAAGTCATCACACCTTCTCCCAATAGTTTATTCATGTCATTAATCAAAGGTTCAAGGAAAACATCAATATCGTTGCCAAGTTGTTTGGGGCCCGATATCAGCAATGACAACATGACATACTTATTTTTCATACACAACCACAGAGGAAGATTGCATACAACAAGCATGACATGCCAAGTACTATGTTGGCCGCTTAATGTTCCATATGGATTCATCCCGTCAGTATAAAGGCCAAGTCTTAAATTCTTGGCTTCTTTGCCAAATTTAGGGTACAATAAATCAATCTTCTTCCATTGTCGGGAATCAGATGCATGTCGTAACATACCATCATTGTTTTTCTTTACCTCTGCATGCCAAGACAAATTTTGTGCATATATGTCATTAGAAAACAAGCATTTAAATTGAGGTATTATAGGAAGATACCACATCACCTTGATAGGAGACTCAGTTTTCATCTTAACCGATTTTGTCCTTTTATACCTAGACTCTCCACATTTCAGACATTATTTCATATCGTGTATAGTCATTTTGAAACAACGCATAGTAATTTGGGCATGCATGTATATTCTTAGCCTCCATTTCTGATGGACACAACATCTTTTTCATTGTTTATGTTGAGATTGGAAGCTTGTTGCCTTTAGGGAGAATATCTTTCAACAAAGACAACATAGAAGTGAATCTTTTATCGCTCCATCTATTGTTAGCCTTCATAATATACAATCTAAACACAACACTGAAAATTTTAAACTTAGTACGACCTAAGCATAACAATTTCTCAGCATCGTGCATAGTGTTTCTAAATAAGGAAGGTAGGTTTGTAACATTTACCCTACAAGTGTCTAGCATCACATCAACCATGTCTATCAGAATTGGTTCATTCTCACCAACATCGTCGGTCATTTCTTCTTGGACACATCTACCACTACCCACATCTGTCAATCTCATAGTAGGAATCTCCCCATGATAATACCATTATGTATATCCATGTACAATCCCATTACAATTGACATGATCTTTGATCATGTCAACAGTGCCAACTTTTAGGTTGTTGCTACAATTCCTACATGAGCAATAGAACCTATCTCCAGGCTGTTTTCCATGTTCCTCTACAAATCTTACAAACTCATCAAGACCATTAATAAATTCCAGAGTGTAGTGATTTGGTATCGACATCCATGATCGATCCATTTCTATATGATCAGATGGGAGATTAGTAGCTCATCAGGTTCTAGCTAGTAAGTTAATTTTAGGAAAAAAATATTCTTGAATAATTGAGACTTAATCATCTAGTAGCATTCAGATTCATGAATGTGTACCACCTATACCATTCTTGAGAACTTCATCTAACTAGTAAGTGTATAATATGTGCTCGATTTCAATAAATTTTAGTAGCATTTCCCCGCAGTTCTCCAAGTACACCGATGTAGATGGGCAAATAGAGAAAAAAGGGGAAATGTTGTCGAAATATATTGAAATCAAACACACATTATACACTTATATCGTAAGTGAGATGAAGTTCTCAAGAATAGTCCCAAATCTGGGACTATCTAAGGTTTACTCCTAATATGTAAATATCGGATGAGTTTCTAGACCAACGACACTGTTACAACCCTAATTTTGCATGTGTTTTCATAATTGAAATATAAAGATTTTGTGAATTTAGACTTAATTGAAAAGATTGTGCACTTTGCTTCAAAGAAGGAATTTCTTTGCAAATATCCATTTGGATAGGAATTTCGTGATTCCTATTATTAGATTAATCCATTAATGGATATAAAAGAGAAGGAAAGAGGAAAATTCCAAATAATGGAAAAAGATAAAAGATAATGGATATTAAGTAAAGTATTACTTGGAAATATCTAGAAAGTGGCATTAATGGGCACAATTGAGTAAAATTCGTTTATATAAAGGATATAAAAGGATAAGAGAAAGGAAGTATATATAAAATATGTCATTTTAAGTAATAACTTGCATATGAAGAAAAGTGTCCTATACTTTTATATTTGAGTCTCAAAAGAAATAAGTCTTGTAAGGGGAAGTAAGAAAAGTTAAAAGAAGATGTATTCAAGTACTTTCTAAATATGTTGCCTTACGCAATTATGTATAACGCACAAACCCTAATGTTATATAAAGGGGTACATGTTGGAGAGGGAGGAAGATCCCTGACATCTCCAAGCGTACGGTATCTTTAGCCCTTCGTTCCTCTCCCATCTCATCTGCTTGGTTTCTCTCCTGACCAACGTTGATCACAGAACATGAAGGGGTGGTCATTGATCTGACCTATGGCGTCAGCATGGTGGGTTCGCCAACACCATGGATGGAGTCTCCTGGGTGTAGACATTTAGTGACACTGATGGGTGGGCAGCTTTGTCTGGTGTCGAGTAGGTAGAACGATGGGAGCCACCACCGTGCACCATGACGCTGCTGGCGGTTGGGGCGAGACCGACCGAGGTTCGTTACTGGTTCAGAGCCACCCCCTTTCCCGTTGTTGTATCGTCAGAGCACCCTACCCAGACCAGTTGCAGGTCTTCCTCTCCTCACAATTTCTTTTCCTGGAGCCGCGGAAGAAGCTCCGATGTTGGTTGTTATGCCCGCGCAGGGCTTGAGGGTCCTGCCACGGAACCAGCAAAGAATCCCTGACGAGGATGCAGGGTTGTGTGAGGCGGGCATCTGTGGCAGCACAGCAAATGGAAGCTCCTGAGTCGTAGTGAGGTGGAGACGATGAGGGGGGAAGATGGCACTGAGGCCATGGCCTCGTTACGTAGAAGACGCACAGGAGAACGTCGACGCAAAGCATCACTACTGGAGTCCGTGAGAATCGCAAGGAAGGAGAAGATAGGGCGATATGACGTGAGGGGCCCTGGGGCTGCACTTTACCCATAAGGGTAAAGAGGTAAATTAACTCTTTTATTAAGTTGGTCCGCCGATAAATGAATATTTGATAAAGCTGACGTGTCAAGCTATGATTGGTCCTAAAGTAATAATGTTGCAAAATTCATAAAAGATAATTGGTAACTTCGATGGTAGCAAATAATATATGCTTTTTGCTCAGAAAAATGAGAGGAATTCATTAAAATGGTTTTAAAGACTAATTCCTTTTGCAATTCGAAAAGTGATGGAAGTTATCAACTTTAATGATTTAATGATTAAGAAACCCTTTTTCGAGATGATTAATATGTTTAGTAGGGTTTAATGGATGATTAAAGTTGATATTAACATGTTAATTGTAAAAAGGTATATTGAGAACTAAAATGATGAACTTTGTGTGTAATTGGTTTAATTTAGAAATTCATGTGCGTAAATATGCTTTAATGGCCTTGAAACCCTAATATTAGTAAAAGTGACTCATAATGGTTTTAATTGTTCAAATTCATGATTAAAGTCGAGATATGATAATTCTAAGCTATTTTGAGTATGAAGGTTCCTCATTGTGGATAAATACCTTTAATGTAATAATTAGGGTTTTCTAATAGATAAAGGTGGAATTAATGAGTTCATATGTGAATTAGATTATAATGAACTAGGAGTTGTTAATCCGGAAGGAACCAAAGATGATAAATGAGCATAATGAACTTGTCATGGATTAAAAAGATAAAGATGGTAGTTTTAATGTAAAGGAGGATTAATGGACCTAATTGATGGATAATGAAGCCTTTAATCCCAGAATAAGGTTATATGTTGTTAAAAGGACAACCTTAATATCTTTTGTGATGAATAGATGAGATAATTAGGGTTTGTGAGTAATTGTATAAAATTAGGGTTTAAAATAGTAAAAGATAAAGTGAAACCCTAATTGCAATGGAAACCCTAAAAGTGGACTAGAAACCCTAGGAAGCGAGCTAGATCTTGATGGCATGATTAATAATAGGAAATTATATGCATATTTTAGGATCTCATAATGTACTTTCTTATTTGGATTTCTTGATTGGATATTTCTATCTCAAATCTTCCTGAGAGGTATGTGGTTATGCTTATGAATATCTTGAATTAGTTTTTTGAGGTTTCCCAAAGTTTTCCTCGATGACTTGAATTAAACTGTTGGATGAATTTAATTCGTGCAAACTATAATGTGGATATGACTATCACTTAAGACATGTGCCTACTAGCTCAGATCCTAGTCCCCTCTATGGCTTAATGGTTTGACCTAATACATGGCTACCTATGAGGTAGGTCCATCAGGTCATTGGATGACTTAGTACATGGCTACCAATGGGGTAGGACCATCAAGTCACCTTGAGTCAGGGATTGAGATACCTATGGGTAGTGCCATGCGACTCTTTAGTACCCCATGAGTTAGGGATTGGGCTACCTATGGGTAGTGCCATGTGACTCAACCCTAGATATTGATCTACCTGTTAGGTAGGATCATGCAGGGTTTAATGGGGATCTACCATGAGGAAGGTAGCATCCAGGTCCACTGTAGGGACAGCACAGAGATAGGGGATAGGTAAGGATTGAGTAGTATTGCTTAAGATGTAATCTTGGATGTTAAATGATAATTGGCTTATTACATTGTTATCATAGTTGCATGATTATTGTTTCCCCCCACATACCAGTTTTATGCTGACCGACATTTTGTTTGTCGGCGTTTTAGGTACAAGTGAAAAGAACAAACAGTAAAATGGCATATGTGGACTTAAATATGAATTAAAGTTCAAAGGAGGCTTAGTTAGAATAGACTCCATGTGGATAGAAGTAGATATCCAAGTCTAGGGTTTATAGACTAGAGTATAGACTAAGAATTCACAAATTAGGGTTTATTCACATATTAACATGTTACATCATACAAAATGAATTCTAAACTAGGCCATGCATGATGCTTGATGACTAGGGTTTTTCTGGCAACCAAATATGCAACCTAGGAGGCAACTCCTAGAACCTTGGAGGGGAAGGTCGCCTCCCCTCTACCAATCTTGAAGCACAAGGATGGCTACAGCGGAGGCACATGAGCCACAAGAGGGTAGAGATATTCCTAAGAAGATGTGGATCCAATTTTAGGGAAGATCTAACAATTTCAAACAACATGATTTTGCACCATTGGAAAATATTGAAGGTAAACAATTCGTGACAATCGATGAAGGTACATATGATATCATGGAGAAAGCTTGGGAACACACTGCAATCATGTTTGTCGTGGGAAAACGTCCATACTACTATCACTTCCTGGCATAGATAAGGAGGGTTTGGAAGCCCAAAGATGGGGTTGATCTTTTCACTAAGCTGAATAAGTTCTTTCTACTTAGATTTAACTCAACATATGATAAGGAGAGCATTATTGAAGGAGGACCTAGATGGTTCGATAGAAGACTTGTGGTTGTCAAAGACTATAAAACTAGTGATGACTTGTAGAAGAATTTCTTTAGTACAATCTCTAGGTGGATCAACATCCCAAGCATGGGGTGGAATTGGTCACCAAGGGAAATTGGTATCACAGCCGGTGGTGTCAACAAGTTGTTAAGAATAGATTATAAATCTGTGGGATTGGAGTCACTAGGTGAAGCTAGAGCTTTGGTTGAAATAGATGTGGAGGAGGAACAACCGGAGGAGATCTGGGTGAACCTACCTAGAATGGAACCATTAGTAGTCACCATCCATTATGAACACCTTCCTAGTAGGTGCAAAGATTATATGGTGTTTGGACATGACAAACATGATTGTCCTTTGAAACAAACAAATGAACCTATTCACTAGGAGAAGCAAGCCAACAAGAACAATGCACAGGTGTGGAAACTGGTGTCTGGGAAGAAAAAGGAAAACCATTCAGAAGAACAAAATAAAGACAATGACAAAATAGTTCTAGAAAGTAACAAATTTGAGATTATAAATGAAGATGAGGATGCAGAGACTATCGTGGTTGAGGATGCAGTTGGGAGTTGCAATGTCGAGAATGAGGATGATAAACAAAAGACAGTGGTAGATGATAGAACTCAAGAAGTTGTAAATCCAGCGAGCTTTAATAAAGAACACAACAACATCGAATAAGAGTCCAAGCAGGAGTGCTAGAGTGAACGGGTCACGAGTAACCCGATCTAGAAAAGGTCATTAATGGCCATTCTCATGAACAATGTATGTGACTCTGGGAAGCCACGCAAGAAGAGGGATGTCAGAAGAACCATTAATAAAACTAAAGTATATATTGCCACCTAGTGGAAACAAAAATCAAGTCACAACTCATACACACTACAAAGAAATTGGTACCGAATGGTTGGAAATGGATGACAAACCACAAAAAATATAATAATGGATGTATGCATTGGTTAAAACCCTAGATCTTGGGACCTCAACATTGAGGTAATGAATGATCAATGGATTATAGTCAAAACAATAAATAAAGGTGGCTTAGTTATTCATATTATTGCAATATATGCTTGGAACTGCACTAAGCTGAGAATCGTACTATGGGAGGAGCTGGAAAGGATAGCAACCACAAGTGTTGATCAATGGCTCGTTATAGGTGATTTTAATAAGATAAGGAAAATGGAGGAAAAGGTAGGAGGAAGGGAAGTCCCATCTTTCATCATGAGCTCTTTTAACACTTCCATTGATAATGCAGGTCTTACTAAACTACCTATGGTTAGGAAGGAGATATATACTTGGCACAATAAACAAGGCAAAATAAAAAGGATCTCCTATAAATTGGATAGAGTGCTTGTTAATGATGATTGGATTAGCAAATTCCCAAGTACCAAATCTAAACTTATTACCTATGAATACTCTGACCATTCAGTTGTCAAGGTGAACCTGAAGGAGATTAATGAGAAGAAACCTTTTCAATTCCTCAATTTCCTGATGAAGTAGCCTGGCTATAGAGAAATCATTACTAAATATTGGAAGGTTGAGCAAAGAGATAATCCCATGTATCAATTTTGTCAAAAACTAAAGGAAGTGAAGATGGAACTTAAACAATGGGCCAAGGACTATGTTAACTTGAATAACCTTATAGCTAAAGAGAGGATGGAGCTTCATGATATCTCAAAGGCAATCAAAGTCTCGCCACTTGATAATTAATTGATGGAAGTTGAGAAGGTAACTCTTGAGAGACTGGAGACACTAGGTAAAGTAGAGGACATCTATTACTGGAAAAGGATCCTTATGGATTGGATAGCCAATGGAGATAGGAACACCAACCTATACCACACAAAAGTTAAAATAAGGAATGTTGTGAACTCCATTACTGAACTCTATGATGAGGATGGCATATGCATTGATGACGAAGAGAAAATAGCTTCTGCACCCTCAATTTCTTTGAAAACTTGTATAATCAGGAACAACATGTAGTTCGATGCCCAAGTTGTGTCTGGATTGAGAAAGTTAGTCAAGAAGATAACGATATGTTGAGAAGAATACCAGTGGAATAGGACATCAAGAAGGCCTTGTGGAGCATTGGTGCAAGTAAAAGTCTAGGGACAGATGGTTTCAACGGATTCTTTTATAGAGAAAATTTTCCACTGACAAAAGATGACCTATGCAATGGGTATTTGAGAGAGGAAACATGCTACACAGGTAAATCATGTATTTTTTGCATTGATTCCAAAGAAGGACATCATATCATCTCCAGCTGATTTTCAACCAATTTCATGTTGTTCAATCTTGCATAAGATCATCACAAAGCATCAGCCTGAGGCTGATTGTGATCTTACCAAAACTAATATCCTATAACCAAGGTGCTTTCGTGAAAGGAAGGAAGATAGAGGACTTCTCAATGCTAGATGCGGAATTTACACTGAACTTTAATGTCCAAAGGAGTAATCCCATAGCTTGTATCAAGGTAGACATCACCAAAGCGTATGAATCAGTCAGATGGTAGTGCGTGACTACAACATACTTCTCTCTTCTCCTTAATGGTAGTGTAGTTGGTTTCTTCAGAAGAACTAATGGGCTACGCCAGGGTGATCCATTATCACCTTTATTGTTCACCATCACCATGGAAGGCCTCAATAGAAGACTAGAGGAAGCTTATGAAAGTTGGTCGATTAGACCCTATACCATTAGAAGAACGAAAGTACTGAGCCATCTCCTATTTGCTGATGATGTCTTGATATTCATTAAAGGAAGATAATGAAGCCTTAACTCCCTCAAAAATATGATCCAGGAGTTTGGGAAGTATTCAGGGATGAAGTGAAATGACAGTAAAACATACATCGTCTTGTCTAAGTCATGTAAGAACAAGCACAATCTTGTAGAAAACATGGGAATATAGAAAGTGGAATGGCCAACTAAGTACCTAGGGTTTCCAAAGGTAGGTGGGAATCTTAGAAGAAAACACTTCCACGAGTGTCTGGATTGTTTGAAGGATATGATTAATAAATGGTTGGGAAGTCAAATATTAATGGCATGCAGACTGATACTAATTAAGTATTGTGCAATGGGTCTGATTGGATACTGGCTAGACCAAGGTGAAATCTCGAGGTCGATTCTATACAGAATGGAAATAACTAGGGATATTCAACCCTATGGAGAAGAATGGTTACTATATGGTCAACTTATGGAGGTGAAGACACAGATCTATGGGAAAGATGTAGGTAGAAGCAAGAGAGAAGAACATACTTCAAATAGATTTGGTGCTCTATGCATTATCTAAGATGGAGTCTGACTTAATTTTGTGACCTGAATGAATACCTTCCTACAAAAGACAAGATCATAAAATGGAGTACAAACACTAATCCAAAATGTTGCATGTGCCACACAGGTGATGAATATGTATCCCACTTGTTTGGAGACTGCAAAGTTTGGAGGTATCAGTCATGTCGAGCCATCTAAAGCTTAAGATAAGGAGATCCTTCTCACTGTAGAGTTGTCTTGAAGGATTAGGGAGAAGTAATCAGGGTAATGACACCTTTGAGCTATGAGCAATCACTAGTATTGTACATATAATACGGCATGAGAGAAAAAACTAATTACAAGGAGGTAATGAGAAGGATGAACTACACATGTTCAAAAAGCTTGAAGAAGAGATCCAAACGAGATTCATAGTTTGCAAACATGGGATTGAGGGGTTTCTAATTTTGTTATTAGGAACTGGGATATCATGTGGGTTTGGAAATATACTTACCGAATTTTTCCAAAAAAAACTAGGTCATGCATGTTCATTACCATGAAGATTTCTAGAGAAAGCCCAACTCAAACTATGTCAACTTGATCATTTTAAATGCACAAACTATGTACATGTGATATTATAAGAAAAATTTAGCATATTAGCATAAGATCTTGGTTCAAATGGGTACACGACACAAGTTGAGTTACTGATTTCAAAGTTCAATCATTTTCATGATGATAAATTAGGTCCAAAACTCACATATTATTGATTTGAAACACTTATAGTCATGATAGAACATACAAAAACCATCTTCAAGTCATGATAGGTCAAAGATGCATATAAGTGGTCCAAGGCATCAATTATAGTGTAGTTTACTGATTTAGGGATAAAAAATGATCATTTCTAATATGATTAAGAATGAATGGTGGAGGAGTAATAGGAGAAGAACAAACTTGAGGAGTAGAGAAAACAACGGTAGAGGAGGAAGGGAGGTGATCAGCAACAGTGGAGATCAACAACAGAGCAGAGAAGGAAGGAAGTAGAGGTGATCAGTAGCAAAGTAGCGACGAGCTTTGGCGATCAGTGGCGAGTAGTAGAGAAGATCATGTATGATATTTGGTAGAGGTGAGTAGCAGTACCAATGGCAAGTAGTAGTAAAGGCGGCAGAGAGGAGAAATCACAACTAGAAATTTCCGAAGCAGCAATATCACAAGAAACGTGGGTAGGATAGAAAGGAGAAAGGGTTTTTCAAGTGGTTAAGTAAGACATATACCGTTGGTTATAAGTGAAACGGATAATGAAGGGTATTTCTCATCAGTTGATAACTAAAAACTATCAAAAAATCAAGTACATTCATTGTCAGTTGGCAGTCAAAGATTGACAATGAATCTTGCAATCCAAAGATTCTTAACTCAACTTCTCTCAATGGTTATGGTTAGTGTAACTGACAATAAAGCTCAATTGGGGGTGGGGACACATGGCGCAAACATCTTTCTCATCGGTCATTCAGGAAAGAATCGACATAAAGGTCAATTCTTTTGTACGGGCCAAATGGCACATGCACATCTTTATCCTGTTAGTTTTGCAGAAAAGAACTGACAATATAGGTTTTTTGCAGGCAAATTAAATGCACCCAAAAATTTTGCATGAAATTCCATATTTTGGGTGATATAGATCCAGTTTCTTTAAGAAGAGACCGACGGCAAAAAGAAAGCACAACCCATGTTTTCTCAGGTGCGCAAACCACGGTGATTGCTGGCCTTGAACTGAAGGGAAAAATAACATTGTCGGGGTCTCTTACAAATATAACTTATAGTGTATCCCCATTCTATAGTAGTGGTGCCATGGGTGCATGTGAAAATCATCTTTTCCTGGTTCAATCCATAAATCGATATTTGAAAGAATCTGAAATACCCAACGAGATAACAGAAGTAGGAATGATTGGCTAATCTCTCAAGAATTAAATCAATGAATGGCAAAGGAAAATGGTATTTACATGTTGTTTTGTTCAACCTTCTATAGTCTATATACATGCCCCATCCTATGGCTACACGGATTTAAAGCAATTCATCATTATCCCCTTTGATAACAATTGCACCCCTATTGTGGGTACTACATGAATATCACTCACCTAAGGGATGTCACTTATAGGGTAAATGATCCGTGCATCTTTCAACTTAAAAAATCTCCTTTTTAACAACCTCAAGCATATTTTGATTTGAACACCTAGGAGGTTCTACACAAGGCTTGACATCTTCCTCTAAATTAATTCTATGCATACAAATGGAGGGGTTTATGCTTTTCAAATCATTGATCAAATAATTGATTACTTCTTTATACAAACACAATTCATTTAGCAATTTGATTTCTTATTCATCGGTTAAATCAACATTTATGATGATAGGAGATGCAGAATTAGGGTCAAGAAAAGCATACCTTAGCCAGGTGGAAGGGGTTTGAGTTTTACCATGTTCTCCTTATTGGACTTGCAAGAGTCACCTTTCAATGGTGAAACATACTCATGGGACACATGTGGACTAGAACAGGACACAATGTATGAAATTTCTATAGCCATGGCAGTGTGCAATTCACTTTCCTCATAATAGTCAACAACAAAATTAGAAAAATATTTTTCTTCCTCTAAGAACTTGTCAATAGAATCAACTAGGCAGATATTCTTTTTTGTTTGGACCCTTCATTTCATCTATAATAGAGAATTATATTATTTCCCATCCTACTCTAAGAGTGATCTTGCCTTCTCGTACATAAAACTATGCAATCATCTATGCGGAGTAAGGGTGTTCCTAAAAGGATAGGATTGGATGGAACTTCATTCATATATAACACAACAAAATCACAAGGAATAATGAACGTGCCCACTTGAACATGTACATCTTCAACAATTCCTCTCAGATACTTGATGGTGTGATCTTCCAATTGAATGTCCATCTTGGTAGGGTTCATATCTCCAATGTCAAGATGCTCCCACTATGTAAATGGAATAAGCCTTATGTTGGAACCAATGTCAACTAAACATTTATCAAATGTTGTATCACCAATCTTACATAGGAATGTGAAGGCACCTTGATCATCAAGTGTCTCTGGTAGTCTATTTTGAATGATGGAGCTCATCCTTTTAGATAGCATAATAGTTTCCACTTGATTAGTCATCCTTGTATTGGTTTAGAGGTCCTTCAGAAACTTTGTATAGGTAGGCATTTTGGCAATGACTTTAGCCAAAGGGGGTTTGACATACATTTTATTGAGAATGTCCATAAATCTGTGAAATTTTATATCATCTTTCTTGCATGCAAACCTTTGGGGAAAAGGAACAGTAGGCTTGTAGGACGGTTGTTCTTCAGTTGTATTTTCTTCCTTCACTTTTCTTCAACATCATCTTCTTTATCATCACCAGCTTTCTTTTTGTCTACTGGAAAGGGACTTTTAATAACATTCCCACTCCTTACAGAAATATACTTGCATTCACGGGGATTCATCTCCAATTGGCTTGGAAGTGAATTGGAAGATGCTTTTTTCATTTGCTAGAGCTTGTAGCAATGTTGTCTACCTTGATAGAAAGTTGAGTGATAGCATCTTTTAGAAGTAACCCATGTGCATGAAATTCATCATTTTGATGGATTTGCATTGACACAAAAGTCTCAAGCATGCTCTCCAAACTTGACTTAGGCTGAGGATAATTGTAGTTTCTATGTTGTTGTTGAATCCTGGTGGTTGGTTATTGTTCATGGGTTGTCTCATGCCCACTTGTTGTTGCTGATTCTGACCTTGGTTCTATTGATGTTGATTTGATGGTTGAGGATTGTTGTTCTTGTAGGAAAATTTGGGGATCTCTCCATCCTAGATTATAGGTGTTGGAATAAGGATTGTAGAGTTACTTGTTTGGAAAGCTCCCTACTACATTAGTTTTATCTAGCACATCTCCAACATTCATTTGTGTGGAAAAACAAGAAGAATAATTATGCCTGGGGACTCCACGTGAATCACACATTTGCTCAGCTGCTTGGATGGAGTGTGTACTCAACTTTTCAAACTTCTGTGACAAAGCATCAAGTTTGGCTACAATAAGACCAATTGCATCTAGGGTGTGTTTTCCACTTGACTTCTCAGTAGCACCACTTAATGAGAAGGGTAGGTTGGTCCTTTCTAAGCTCCAGTAGCAATGGTTGAGTGCCATATATTCTATAATTTCATATGCCTCCCTATAAGATTTATTCATAAGGCCTTCATTTACAGCAACATCCATGGTCATACATGTGTTGTAGAATAACCCATTGTAGAAAGTTTGTAATAGTAGATAGTTGGTCAAACCATGGTGAGGACAAAGTGTTGTATGTCAAACAACAAAGGCGAAACCTAGGGGACGAAGGAGAAATCTAGGGTACGAAGGGGCTTTGACGATGGCGGTGGCGGCGCCGAAGGAAACGCTGAATCCGAGGTGGATAGGGGCGGATTCGATGGGGAGAAAGTAGATGAGGGCACCAGGGAGAAAATTAGAGACGTAGCACATTGAAGCACCAATCTTTTAACCCAGCAGAATGGGGAGGGGTTCACTATCCCAGAACTAGGCTTGCAATTCAACTTCTCAGGGTTGAAAGGAGTACAAGCAGATCAGAATATGGTTGGTGGCAGAGGCAGAGCCCATACGAACCATGAAGGAAACGAGGATGGCGTCCTGAACCTAGATCTGACAACTATGAGATCCCAGCATGGAACAAAATAGGAAAGTCGGCAAGTTATTCACCAAACCGGGGCACAAACACAACAGACTTTGTACAATGGTGCTGTATCTAGAAGCCAAATCCCAGGAAGGAACGATACCTTCATTGAAAGCATGTACGTGGAGAAGCTATTGGTCCAAGATGTTACACTAGGTGAAGTAGACGGTAAACCAGCGATATCGATAATCCCTGAGGCAGAAGATAATCTAATCAAGCCTTGGAGATATGTTGTCCTTGTGAGATTGCTAGGAGTGGACATAGGATATATGATGCTCCGCGATCGCCTAAAATCGTTGTGGAAGATTACGGGCCGTTTCAACATGTATGAGATGGAAAAGGGTCACTTCGTGATCCAACTATCTTGCCAAAGAGACTACGATATAGCTATGATAGGGGGACCATGGAATACTTTTGGCTTAAACCTTATCGTCTGGGACTGGTACCCTACCTTCAAGCCAAGGGAGGAATTTCCTGAGTTATTCGTGGCATGGGTGAGAATAGTAAACCTGCCCCTTCATTTGTATGTCCCGACCATGTACGAGTATATAGGGATAGCACTCGGAAGACACATTAAGGTAGATGAGCATACATCCAGTCGCGTAAGAAGTCGCTTTGCGAGGCTCACATTCGAGGTAGATACGAAGAGGGATTTAGTAGTAGCTATTCTGATTAATGGAGAGGAGTATGAAGTTGTATATGAAGGACTACCCTTGGCATGTGCTCGATGTGGGCAGGAAGGCCATGCATCAAAGGACTGCCTTACGGAGAACACTGTGCCAGATACTGAAACAAACAGGCCACCACACACCCATACATCAACAAATAATGGACGCAACAACGAGAGAGCAAACAGGTCGGAAGAGGGATGGCAGACACAGGGCCATCAAAAAGGGAGGAGGAATTAGTTGTAGAATATGGCAAAGCACACTTACACGCAAGATGTTAACCCTTTTGCTAGCCTTTGGGAGGAAGATGAGGCGGAACACACTGTAGGTGAGAAGGAAACGGTGCATGTTGTTGAACAAACTAGAAGAACAGAGAAAGTGTGGAGAAAGAAGAAAGCAATGAAATAGGGAGAAGAAGGAAGCAAGACATCAAAGGCCCTACAGGATATCACAAACACGCAGGCAAACAGAAACACCAAAGATAATACCATAGGGAACAACATCACCAAGTCGGCGCATGTTGCTGTCAGCCCATCAGTTGATGAAGTAGTTGAGGTTATTGAAGTGAAGGAGGGGGACAACGATATGGAGATAGTAGTGAACACAACCAGTACCGCTATAAACCAAACTCATACGACATCTAAGGTACTATGTGAGATCAATGAGGCACTGGCAGACAATGGACAATTAATAGTCGGAAGGAGGTGTAAAAGCAACGGAACTAAAATGAAAAGGCATGGTAAGCAGCGGCCACCCTCTACAGATGATGCTTGATGGAGAAGTCCAAGAGGAATAGAAACCACCGCCCAAAGCTCTAAATTCAATAAACAGCTCAGTCATGAATTGGAGGAAGGTAGGTTGGGAAGCCACGAGGAAGATACAATAGCAAATAAAGAAAATGAGAAAAGTTCATCAGGGAACTTGATTGAGGAGGATATCAGGAACGATACAAATAGCCCCTCCACCTATAGCTGAGCTTATGTTAGACCTCATGTGCTGGAACATTCGAGGTATTGGGAAGAAGGATACACAATGCAATCTCAAAGAGTTAATGTCTATCCATAGACCAAAGATCGTGGTGATCATAGAACCTTGGCTGAGAGGGACAAAAGCAACACAAACAATCACTAGACTTAGATTCGAGAAATCATTCCGAGTAGAAGCTCAAGGTTTTGCTGGAGGAATATGGGTGTGCTGGAATGAAAGGGACTGTGAGGTAACCATCATCAACTACCACCGCCAATTTGTAACGTGCTGCATCAATAAGACTACCCTAGTAACCATCGTCTACGCAAATCCACACATTACAGTAAGGAAGTTCCTTTGGAAACATCTAGTACGAATGGGCAACAAATTCACCAACCCCTGGATTGTGCTAGGTGACTTTAACACCACCTGTAATCCTAGTGAGAAAAGTGGGAGTGTACACTATAATTTCTCTGAGGCTAGAACATTCCAGGAAACGCTGTTAGAAGCGGGGCTTTCTGACCTTGGCTTCTCAGGCCCTACATTTACCTTCAAATGAGGTAACTTACAACAGCGTTTAGATCGGGTTGTCGCAAATATGGCTTTCATTCATAAGCATGGTAATTTCTTCGTCGAACACTTACCAATATTGAAGTCAGATCACAATCTGATTTTGGTTAAGGGTTTCAGGCATAAAAGGGTTGAAACTTATAGTTTCAGAGCAAAGGCAACATGGGCCACTAGTACAGATCTCCGGAAAATGCTTGCCAGCAACTGGAAACAGAACGCAAATTTCAATGATGCTCTTAAACATATAAAGGATAAGGTCTGCAAGTGGGACCGGGAGCAAATCCAAGCTAGCAGGAAGAGAAAAACCACTTTACTTCGCAATATAAACAAATTGGAAAAAGAACTCGCCAACTGTTACAACCCAATCACCGACAACATCTATGTAAACATGAAAGCCAACTTAGATGCGATACTGAAAGAAGAGGAGAAAGAATGGAAAATGAAAAGCCACATAGACTGGATCAAAGACGGAGATTCAAACACTAAATTTTATAGTGCATATGTCAAACAACGGAGAAGGCAGAACATAATTCTCCAACTAAAAAATAATGATGGAGAGTGGATCTCTGAGGAAGGACAGCTGAAGGAACT
Organism: Alisma plantago-aquatica; assembly: GCA_963693085.1. Classification (NCBI taxonomy): domain Eukaryota; kingdom Viridiplantae; phylum Streptophyta; class Magnoliopsida; order Alismatales; family Alismataceae; genus Alisma; species Alisma plantago-aquatica. The sequence continues at coordinate 350,155,357 of OY856414.1, forward strand.
GGTTCGCACACATTTCTGTTCAATTCTTACTGAAAAGGCACAAAGTTGAATGATGACGATCACCTCCATTCCAGGACAATACAAGAAGTTGACACCAGCTCAGCTAAATAGGATTGCTGCAGAGCCTACCGAAGATGAATCCCACAAAATTCTGAAAATGATGAACCCATATAAAGCTGCAGGTCCGGATGGAATCAACAGACTGTTCCTTTTAAACCACTGGGATGTGGTGAAAACTTAGTACTGGCTACTGCAAAAAAAGCCTTAAGAGGTGAATCTTTATCTAGAGATCTATGTGACTCCAAGATCGTTCTTACACCAAAGATTAGCAAACCTTTGTCATGCGACCAGTTAAGACCTATCTCTTTAAATAACCTTTGTTTAAAGCTCATATCAAAAATTGTAGTCGAGAGGTTGAAGGGGTACCTGCCTGGTTGGATTTCATACATTCAAAGCACCTTTGTACCAGGAAGGCGCATCACGGATAACATATCACTTACCGAGGAAGTAATTCACATGATGAAACGGAGGCAAGGTCCTTCTTATATGGCAATCAAAATCGATCTTTCTAAAGCATATGACAAGCTCTCATGGGAATTCATACATGACACATTGCAGAAAACTGAAACTCCTACAAACATCATCACATACATTATGAATTCCATAACTATAGGTGAATGCTCAATTCTTTGGAATGGCAGCTGTACTAGTGAGTTCAAACCAAGTCGAGGACTTCGGCAAGGAGATCTAATATCACCATACATTTCCGTTTTAAGCATTGAATGATTAAGTCAAATGATAAACGAATTTGTCCAATGCAAGGAGTGGAATCTGATCAAAATGGGACGGTCTGGAATAAAGGTATCTCACTTATGTTTTGCGGATGATCTGATCCTTTTTGGAGAACCCACATGCAAAGAAATGCAGGTTATCAAGAAATGCTTTACCGAGTTCGAAGAGGCCTCAGGGCAAGCTATCTCCATCACCAAGACACAAATAAACTTCTCGAAAGGAGTTCCAAGATCAAGGAGAACCAGTATCACAAGAATTTGTAAATTTTAGGAAACAGATGATCTGGGCAGATATTTAGGGGTACCAATCATCCATTCAAGAGTGACCAAAAAGACATATGTTGGATTGCTGGGCAAAATCGACTCTAAAATCAATGGGTGGGTAGCAAGAACTTTGTCGCTGGCAGACCGGTGCTGCCTGGCAAAAACTACAATTGAAGCTATACCTACATACGTCATGCAAACAACAACTTTATCGTTGAGCCTTTGTGATATAATTGATAGCACAGTGAGGCGGTTTTTATGGGGGGTGGGAACAAAACCAATCCCATGTCCCTTGTGGCCTGGAACAAAGTTACGAGTAGCAAAATGCATGGAGGCCTGGGGCTCAAATCTATGAGGGAGTGGAATGTAGCCCTCTTAGCTAAGAATGCATGGGAAATAGCGTGCAACAGAAACACAGCTTGGTGCCAATTCATGAGGAAGCGGTTTGACAACCACATTGAGGGGAGAGCGGTGAACATCTCGCGAGGAGCTCAAGCTTCACTCATGTGCAAGAAGATGATAATGGAGAACTCATACATGGTGCTGGGAGACGGAAGCAACGTAAGCTTCTGGTTTGATTACTGGGTAGGGCCAGGGATCAAAATCACCTCACAAACATCACACAGAATACCAAAAGATCTTACCGACCTGAATGTTGTGAGTGTAGTTCTAGACAGCGGGACCTGGGATGAGGGATTCCTCATGTCTTGGTTCGATCTGTGGACTGTGTAAAAAATTCTGAAGTTGGAACCTCCGTTGAACTGGGAACAACACGATGTTAGAGTGTGGGAAGAAACAACGAATGGAAACTATTCAACTAAATCTGCATACACAATTCTTCAGCGGCAACGGGAAGTGAGGACGGAAGGAGAATGGTGCTCGATATGGAGTCTGAAAATAGTTGCAAAGATCAAGTACTTCACTTGGCTTGACATGCATGGTGCAATTCTCACAAATCATAGAAGAGTTCGTCGTATGTTGGCTAGCGATGCTAAGTGCGAAAGATGCGCAAACGGAGAGGAAACACTGACTCATGCGCTATGAGATTGCCCATATTCAAAAACGGTCTGGTTGGAAACACTGAACATCGCCCAAATAGATCCTTTCTTCCAGTCCAGCTCTGATGAATGGTTTAGAGAACAAATGAAGAATAAAGGTTTAAATTCTACTACATTCCTGATTACCTATTGGTTGCTGTGGGGCACAAGAAATGCCCAAGTGTTTGAGAAAACCAACCTACCGCCCCCAACTCCTTGTCCAGAGGATCGCACGAGAAGTCAAGCTAAATGATTTGGCATGGGGCAGAGAAAATCATAAGAAGATGACGCTGGTGGGTAGGAAACAATGGGAAAGACCAACAGAGGGCTTCTTGAAGATTAATACAGATGTGGCATGGAAGAAGAACAAGACTACCGTAGCTATTATAAGTCAGGACCATGAAGGAAAATGGGTGGGTGCGCATGTAAGGGACACGAATGTAGAATCCGCCCTACATGTAGAAATCTTGGCAGTGGACATGGCCTATGAAATGGCCAGCCAGTCATGCATACCCAAGGTGGTCATTGAAACCGATTGTAAGATTTTTGTAGATATGATGCAGAACAATCCAAGGGATAACCCAAAGTTCGCCAGATACATTGAAAGTATACAATGCAAACTATGCAAGCAAAAGGAATTGACTATCCAATTTGCTATAAGGGAAAGTAATAAGGAAGAAGATGCTTTAGCTAAATATCACCAAAAGCAAAAAACTGGGGTATTTAATTATACCAGACCACCAGAGTGTGTTAGGAATGCTTTAGTTGAAGACAATTGTAATGGTAGTAGTACTACCAGGTTTCAACTTCTGTTAGATGCTAGTTCATGTATTTGTTATCCTTATTGGCTTGTAGGAGGAGGGCGAGATGAATAAATAGCCTCCTGGCTTTTCCAAAAAAAAAGTTTTATATATCATTAAATCTCTCCCATGTATCACAAAGTGTTTCACCTTTCTGTTGCTTGAAATTGGTGAGCTTGATCCTCAGTTGAGAGGCCTTGATAGGAGGAAAGTTCTTAGCAGGGAAAACATTTAGCAGCTCGTCCCAACTTGTGATGGATTGCTTAGGTAAAGAGGAGAGACACACCTTGGCTCGGTATCACATAGTGAATGGAAATAAGAGTAGACATACTCCTTTAGCTGGGATGCCATTTATCTTGAAGGTGTTCATGTACTGCAAAAACAAGACTATGTGAAGATTCAAATCTTCCATAGGATTTCCTCCAAATCTATTTTGTTGGATTATCTGCATAATGGTTTGTGTGATAGAGAAATTATTAGCCTCAATAATCAGATGATCAATTTCTCCACAAATGTTGATGACAACCGATACATCAAATTCCTTTAGTGAGAGATTGTCCTTCATGTTTGGATCCTGATGATGATTAGGTGAGGGTGGTGGTGAAGGGGTTGAATGGGGTGATGATAGTTGTGATTCCTCTAAGCTTGAAGTGTTATCACCTTTCTTTTCTCTCCTTCGATTGAAAAAGTTCGCTCAATCTCCAAGTATAAGAAGATGAATGTCTCCAGACCCCTCCTAGAATGACATGTGCAACCTACAAAAACCAATAGTTAAGTGGGAATCACAAAACTAAAAGGTATCACAAAATGAGTAATGGAAAATGGTGACCTAGTCTTGAATATTAATTAAAACTTTTACTCTAACTAAAAATTTCCATATCTCTCAGACAACGATGCCAAAAGCTTGTTGAATGTCAAAGGCAAGTGAGTTTTAAATAATTAATTGTTGCAACTTGTCAATCACCTACAAGTATACGAGATCAGTTGTAGTTGAGGTTGAACCTTAGGGAGCTAGTCTAGCTAGGCACAAAACAACTAATTTTCTACAATATAGGTCAATTTCAATGAAAAGGTTGGTTTTAATCAGATTAATTCTGAATACGAAACAAGGAAAATTAAAAACACTAATCACTTGGAGAATGATTGAAATCAGATCACAAGAATCCTAGATATGGGATTTCACTTCCACTTCATAACCCAACAAAGAACCATGAATTCCATTTATATTAGTTAATCTTCAAAAGGTAGGTTGTTGTCATCTAAATACATCTCCCGATGATATACAATAGTCCTAACCTTATATTGCATTCCCATGCATATACATGGATTTAGACTACAACCAAGAATCCTCAACACAATCCTAGACATTCCTATGGTTAAGGACATGTTGTCAAAATGGCTATTCCTTACCTCTTAATATAACTTTCCAGAAATAATAAGAAGCATAAAATATGTAAATATGGTGGCCAGCCATGCATACAAGAAGATAAACACCATAAATAGTTTTGAAATAGAATATCAACTAATATCAAACATGAAATTCGATTGAATGAATTATGACATGGGAGCTATCTCCAATGTCCAAGAAAAGGGGCTTACTCACTCATGGTGAGGAAATACTCGTATAAATGATAAGTCATTGAAATAAACATACGTCAATAGAGAGGAATAACAAATAAATCTGTGGGAGTGAAGAACAGATGGAGATCTCTGTCCAAAAGGTGGAGATTCATCTCTGCAAATGCTCCTAGTTTTAACAACCTTCTCCCTACAGTTTTGAGAAGGAATGGGGAAGAGAAATGGATCCAAGAATGGGTTCTCTCTTGAGAAACCCTAGCTTTCTCTCCAAAATTGCCCTTCTAAAGTTGTGGCCTTGTATCTGGTCTCTAACTACTCCAAATGATACATGGTTTGCTTCCCAAGGGGAGTGGCTTGTTATGTATAACAAAAATGAGCAATTGTTTTTGAAAAAGTATAGAAAATAAACCTGACACATCGTGTTTATAAGTCAACACACCATGTAAGATTCAATTTTTGAATGAGTCAGGCCATGATCACAAATGACACATCATGTGGTCAAGCCACACAGTGTATGGATGATTCTCTGTCGAATTTTGGACTTTCTGAGTCATGTCATGTAGTTCGGACACACATCATAACTGGGCTCGATTGAGGAGTTGGCTGACAGAGAGTCACACTATGTGGAGTGGTCCACATGTCATGTTGCTGGTTATCTAATGAATATTAAACTCGATGACTCAGGGAAACTTCAGATTGGTCAAAAGGATTGAATTTCGAGCATTTTTCTTTCATTATTAGTGGAATGTGGTGTACCTACAATTCAAACCATGACACAAGTAATATCAATAAGAAAAAAACATCTTAGCATGAATCAGAGCAGAAATATGGTTAAATTGAGTGAAAAGTGCAACTAAAATGCCATGACAATATGATATAATTTGTGCACATCACTATTCCAGGTATGTAAAGAGTGGAACCCGATAGAGGATCAACTCAAATGATACAATATAAGAGACATGTAATAATAAAGTAATGAAAACAAAAACTATGTCAAAGTTATATGATGTATCATTACACAATTGTTCCTCATCATAAAAAGGTGGTATAGAATGTAAAAAAGATATCCGTGTAATAAATCTAATAACATGCACCACGTATTCAGATGGCAACCTATCCATTCCAAGTTGTCCTTAGGTCCCTTATCTTGTATAGAATCTTTTTGCATCCTTGTCTTTGAATGAACCCACACCTGGGTGGAAGGGAACATCACCCAGAACATTAGAAATGAGATATGAGTCAAAAAAAGTTGAGTATCTACATATTATAAAAACTTTGGACACTATATTGGGTTAAATTTGCAATAAGAGATGTCCCCACAAGAAGATATTTGCAATTGGATAAGTTCAAGAGAATTATAACAAGAGAAATGAGACATATTAAAATTTAGATTACAAGCATGAGAATAACAATGTCTTTCCATAACAGTTAACCACAATCTAACTTAAAACAATAAACATTTGCATGCATAACAATGTAGACAAAATATACCTAAATCAGGGATATAACATCATAGGATCATGGTCTAATAGAAATAAGAGTGGAAACGCACACCCTAGGCAGAAAATACACACCCTTTATAAGTATGGTTGTACATAAGTACCATTATTCTAGATATTCTAGTCAAATATGTAGCATGCATGAAATAGAGAGGCAAAACTAGTATTTTCGTCAATTTCTCATAAAAGACAATCATAGCAGGTGGACTCCAAGAACCCATATCAAAATGGTAGTTCAACAACCACAAGGATATAATGAATTAATACCAGGAAATAAGACTGTTCAAAGAAATTGTATTTTCATTAGGAATAACAGTTCAAGAGATGCCTCATTAAATGTTTGTAGGTTCCAGTCAAATAATTCCCAAAATAAAATAGAGGATGTACATACCTTATGATCAGATCTAATTATTTAGTATCACTCCCTAAGTTTAGGATTTGGATTTTTACAACCTATTCACTAAAGTTCATTGAGTCTCTTAGTTAGAAAATGACCCTACTATAAGTTGGAAATCCAGACTCAAATGCTATCTCATTAAATGTGTGGTATTTTTTTGATTTAAAAACATATACCTTTATATTTTTCCAATTAACCCATAATTAGTTATGAGTTTTAAAAGATTAAATAATTTCTCATTTATAAATAACATAGAGCCAGACAAAATAACTTATATAACCCCACATATGATTATTGACTAACCAGGTGTGACATGGTATCCTATTCCTGACTCACAGATTGAAATCCTGCATGGATGAGAGGATAGAACACATAAAAAGACTTAACTACCCCTATAACCAGAGGGGACACTCAATAACAATGAGGGTCAGAAGAAGAAAAATGTACAGGTGGACTTGTTCATCTTTCCCACCCGTTCACTATGGAACATTCAGTAGCTTGAGTAGACATTCAACCTCACTCCACACTCACCTCACATAGGGAAGAAATCTCAATGAGATTATGAGGCTATGGCAGAGACAACAAGTCCAAGTTCGAGATTAGTGGTCACGGGAAGGGAAAAGGTCATCTCTACAATGAAAACTAGAGAGACAACATGAGGATAGAGGTCTGATAAAACTAGGGGAAATGGGGATAACATAGTAGGAAAGAGGGTTGATGAGGCACCTTGAGAGGGTGGAAATCATTGTAACACTATAGTAGAGTTGATTTTCCTAAAGAGTAGTTACAGAGGAACCGACAATGACCAGGTTTTGACAGGCCACAAAAAAATCAAGAAAAGGCAATATCGTGAAGAAATTAATCGAAAAACACCCCAAGGATCTTTGCCAAGACCTCACAAAGAGGTTGGAAGGGTTTCCAAGGTCCAAGTGATAAGGTTCGTGTACCAGCAAGAGCTCAGTACAGGATGAACATTGGCACTTGTAATTGGAACGCGTCAGTAGGATTTGAGACAATATGTTTTTATAAAGATGAATGTAGTGGCTTGAGGATTGTTACCTCTTCATCAATTGGTCTATGGTGGCATGAGAGCGCATGGTGGAGATCCAGTCTTCGAAGATGGAGGTGGAATTCACCACCCCAACATAGGAGATTATGGGAGAAATTGGGTGACCCAGGTGATAAAAGGGACTTTGGGCTACATTTCTGGATATTTGTGGCAATATGATTTGGTGAAGAGGAATTCATGCTCTCTGACAGTGGTGACCATGGAAGGGGAGAGAAGGGGAATTGGGAGTCTCATCTATAGGGTGAGTGAGAGAGTCATTTAAGGTTTATTGGACTCATATATGGAAGATAAAACTAATGGAGAAGAAATTACGAACAATGGTGAAGTGTGGCAAGAGAAAGGATTGACTCATCCAACGACGTTGAGCAAGTCTCGTGCACCACAGGACTACTAGTGGTAGGGGATGATCTAGTCCCTCTATCTGACTACCCAACCTGGTTATAGTTCACAAGACTGTGTGATAGGCTAAAATCTAGGACTTTGTTCCAAAACTGGGGATCAACGATCAAAATGATTTCCAACTTAGGTCAAGGTCTTCAAACTGACATTAGTGGTGTATTTGACCCTTAATTAAGCCCAAATTTGGTGAGATAAATAATTTGAGCATGGTGATTACAAATTTGAACTTAGATCTAAGGTTGGATATTATTTTATTATACATTAATCACCTATTTAGGGTAAGAAACTTAACTTATTAGCCAATTATGGTGATACCTCTCATATTATCTTGAATCTTGTCACTGTAAGAGCCAAGTACCATACTAGTGTATATTATTATGGTCAAGACATATAGATTGGTATATTACTCCCTAACTCCTCAATTTAAGTATTATGGTTCTGATATCCTATGATTTCATATCTATGCAACCCTAATGAGTAGATTAGGGTTATAAGATACATACAAGGTCCAATCTATCCTAAAATAGGGAGTTATGCATACTAAAAGGACTTTCTATGAAAGAGGACAAGAAGAGAGAAAGAAGGAGATTGAATAACAACATAGTCGAGTACAACCTAGAAGAATGGAGGATCAACCTATGTGCATATGATTGAGTATATTACAACACTCCACTACTTAAAGAGGATTTTGTCCCCAAAATCCATTCATAACTAGCAATGTGTACCAAAGTCATACTTCTATTTCAATTTAAAATTTCTAATATAGTAAATGTAGTGGATTATTGTACAACACTTCATATCATACTTATATTCAAAACTATATGGTGATCATACATTCTTTCATGCATGAAGTCCCCATAGACTTCTCGTACTCCAGGTTGAGCTAGGAAAATTGTACACCAAGGCATAGATTATTTTAGCAGTGTTATATTCATGAAAGTTACCTACATTGTTATGGTTGTTTCATTATCTTCTTACATGTCATGCATCACTACACACATTATGTCATTATTTTGTTCTGCAGTTTCTTATTATCCATCACTTAAGCATTAGTTACCAATCCCATCAAATAGATCTTCCAGTAGAACCATTCAAACTATGACCACTAAGTTGATGGGCTAAGTTAGCTCAGGAACAACAACCTCAACACCTATATTATGACAATTCCTATCAACATTTTGAAAAAAGATCAAATCTATATGTAATATTAGGGTATAACTTCCATATATATCATCTTTTCCTACCAATATTAGGGTTCTCTTAAGTTGGATATATTTTCAAATTTTATCTTATAAAATAATTAGTTTGTGTTTGACTACAAGCTATTATCTACGAACTATTAGGCAGATTAGGGTAAAGGTATAAGGTTTGGGTTTGGTTTCCTACACTTGTTTACCATTCACATTCGAGGACTATAGTGTATTGTATTCAACTTGATGAATTAGTCATCCATGACTTAAGCATACACATCATATAACACATTCTTTGATTAGTGTGTAATTAATTAATTTTCACTTTAAACTATTATGATCGTATGGGAAGAAGTATATTCAAAATGTCCATCATCCAAAGTTGTCCAACCTAGATTCTACTATAATGTTACCCTTACCATTTAATTACTAGCAAATTGAGTGGGACATTATATAATCTTTTTAGTGTCGGTCATTTTTCTACTTCCCATGTTTTTAACCTAGCTTAATACTTCACTTGTATTAAATTTCCTTTTTAAGATATATGAAGATATATTTTAAAATTTATTTTAACTATCTAAGTAGCATTCATGGTGGTAAAATTTGCAAGGCTCACTCATGAATCTCAATTAGGTGATATCTACATATGTTTTCCATTTTTAGCAAAATTTACCCAGGCATCATCTATTACCACTACTATTGATTTTGATTTTTTCTTTTTAAGGTAAGCTACACCCCTACGAATAAAGAATGCAAGACTCCAACCCTTAAAAGGATTAATCTATACATTATATAAACCTCTAGATGGATAACAAGGGTGGATCAACTAGTTTTTTTTATATATCCAAAAGTTCTTATTAGTATTCACTACATCACACTTAGACCTAGGATCTCATGGTTGATCATGCCAGTATGGGTTTCTTCACTGAAGGGTTCCTTATTACTCAAATTTTCTTATAGTGGTGACTCGATTCCAAAAACCATCAATAAAACCTAAAGATTTTTTTGCACATATAATTCAATAATGAAAATAACTTTGGAAAAGAAAACTTGTGACAAGAATTCAAGAATGTCTGCAAAATCGATCGGAGAACCAAGTCCACCACTTATCCATTACATGATACCTGTAGTACTATTCTACCATCACTTAATTCTACCAACATCTTTAGATTCCTCTATCATACAAGGGGTATGAAAAAAAATGCATCTCTACTCTCAAGGCATAGAAGGGTGAGGGGTTTCCTATTGTACAACTTCATCAAACCCTAGTAAGGCACATCCACCATTCTCCATGTCACTCTTGAACATAAGTTACTCTACCTCATCACAAGACCTACGAGAGTCATAAGATTATCTGACGTTATGGGAAGAGGTTTAGGGTTTTCTCATCACTAGCTAGTTTAAGAGAAAAAAAACATAGTGGCACCATAAGATAAGGTAATCTTTATAATCAAGCTACTAATCTCTATCACTAGATAAAGTAAGCACACTATTGGAGGTGAGAAAAGTGAACTTGAGGGATGTTTACTAATACTTATTGCTTTCATCAACCAATTCTCATGTATGAGGTGTAACAAGCTCAATGAGATGATATCCAACCCTTAGATAGAAGGATTTGGACAGAGCTATGTGGACATACACCATGTTAAAGCTAAGGCATGCCTAACCTCAACATATATAGTTCAGATCATCACCCAATATCCAGGGAAGTATCACCTTCCTACAACTTACATTAGAGTTCTATATTTATAATCCATGCATGCCTAGTCCTCCAGGGGAGGAGCCAGGAATCAAATGTTGGGGGGGGGGACAATTAGTAAGAACAAAATCCAAACAACTATATAAAACTATATTAAAAAAAGTAATAGAATGATTACAATAAATTAATGTGAGTCTCCTGAGGAGGAACATCGATCCCAAGATTTGAGAGGGATGGAATTTTTGGTTCACAAGTTTTCTTTGAATAGAAGGCATGAATTGTTCCCTTATTTACCATTATCCCATCCTAAACAAGTATAATTTAATTTTGTAATGTACCAATAATTTTATACCAATTTATCTTGAATATAATTGGGTCAATGTTATACTAAGTGAACTACACAAATTGCACTTGCAAGTAAGTTGATTTCTAAAAAAGATACAATTTGGTTGGACGAAAGAGTAGTCACGTCAAAATAAGAAACTTATGATTGTATTTCTAATCAAACAACTGTAGTATAGACAATAAACAAAAAACAAGTAAATATTTGTAGTTGGAATGATGCAGACTTACTATATTAAATTAATTTGAATTGACAAACACGATCCAACTCCGTGTCACCTGTCGGTAATGTTGTGCATGCGTTTCCGGCTCGTAGAGGGATCACGTCTTGGCATCCTGTCAAATCATAAAAATACAGTATGTTTGTAATGGTAGGCAACGTAGTGCAGAAAGCCCACAATCCTGGGCAGCAAAGATGTAAACTTGGTGGTCTTGCCTCTTGGACGCCCCAACTACACGAGAGTTGAAGGGTTACTTGATTAGGTTACTAGTTATAAAATGTTTTATATAATAATGATTTAAGATAAAGTCGAAAGTAATATAACATTTTAATGGTCTGTTATTTAAATATTGCTGGGATATAGTTGGGGAAGATGTTTGCAAATCCATTCTGAGTTTCTTTGAAACGGGCAAGCTTCTTCGTGAGTGCAATAACACTTTCATTACCTTAATTCCAAAGTGTCATGGTGCTTCTTGCCTTAATGACTTCAGGCCCATCTCTCTATGCAATGTCATTTATAAGATTATTACAAAGGTTCTTGCTAACCGTTTAAGAGTCAATTTGCTTTCATTAAAGGAAGATCCATTGGTGATGCTATGCTTCTTGAAAATGACATTCTCAGCTCTTTCTCTAATGCACATGGTCCTGGTAAGCTATGCATTAAAGCTTACCTAGCTAAAGCGTACAACTCTGTTAGACGTGATTACATTCTCTTCATTCTCAAAAGTATGGGTTTCCCTCCTAAGTGGCTGAAATGGATTGATGTTTGTTTCTCCACTTCATCTTACAAGGTCTTGATCAATGGTAATCCTTCCTCATCCTTCTCTGCTTCCAATGGTGTTAAACAGGGGGATCCCTTGGCCCCATATTTGTTTGTGATAGCTATGCAGGGTTTTAGTGCTCTTATAAATGCTTATGTGTCCAAAGGCAGTATTAATTCTGGACATACTCAGAAGGATGTGAAGGTTTCCCACATAGTATTTGCTGATGACCTCTTAATTTTTTCTAAGGCTGATAAGAGTAATGCTCTTATGATTAATGAAGTTTTTCAGGTCTTTCAAGATTTCTGGTTTGAAGCTTAATAATTTGAAGAGTCAGCTCTTTGTCAGTAAAAGCACAAGTACTGATATTGCAAAGGACATCTCTAGTTGTTTAAGCATTCAGATCTCCTCTCTTCCTGTGAGATATCTTGGATTACCCCTCTTTACTGGCAGGTTAATGAAATCTATGTGAAATCCTATTCTTGATAAAATTAGAAGCAAGTTGGATACGTGGAAACGCAATCTGTTATCTCAAGTTGGGAGAATTGAATTGGTTATCTCTACTTTGTCTTCGTATCATATTTTCTGGACTTCAACTTTCCCTATTCCCAAATCAGTGATCTCACAAATTGAGAAGATGATGCGGGATTTCATTTGGGGTGATAATGAAGATAAGAAGCATCTTCACACTGTTTCTTGGGATTTTATTTGCAGGCCTAAGAAGGAAGGGGGCATGGGTATCAGGCGTGTGGAAGACTGGTCTAAAGCTGGTGTTGTGAAGAATCTATGGAATATTGCAATGGATAAAGAATCTCTTTGGGTCAAATGGGTGAATAGCAAGTATCTTGAAAATGATTCTATTTGGTCGGTTAAAACCAAAGCAAATTTTACTTGGTTGTTTAAGAAACTCCTCAGTCACAGACATTTACTGATTCCACATGTGAAGTTCATTGTTGGCAATGGTGAGGACATTTACTTATGGAAGGATCCCTGGATTGCTACTGGTAAAAGGTTGTGGGATATTATGGATTACCAGCAATTGATGATTAGAATGGGCAATGAAGCTAGGAGGAAGCTTAGCAGCTGCATCCATAACGGGGTTTGGTCTGTTCCAGAGTTTAGAGGCTCGGAGAATATTTATGCTTTCTTTAAAAGCCTATCCAGGCTGAATGGTCATGTTGACTCTCTGTTGATTGGAAACTCTATTTCGTTTAAGCTGAAGGATGCTTGGAATCTCGTCAGAATACAAAACCCCTGTGTTGATTGGCATGATTGGGTTTGGAAAGGGAAAGTTCTCAGGAGATGCTCTTGTTTTCTATGGAAATTTTTCTTGGACAAATTACCCACGATTGATTATTTGAACAAGATGGGGCTCTGCTTTGTGTCGAGGTGCTCTCTCTGTAAAGAGGATTCTGAAGATGCAGTTCATGTTTTTTTTAAATGCAGGTTTAGTGCTGCTATCTGGAGGAATTTTAACACAATCTATGGCTCCTGTCCTAATTCTAAAGCTGAAATTTTGTCGCTCAAAGGGGAAGCTAGAATCACAATTATCTTCGTGCTCTATCATATATGGCGTGAAAGGAATCATAGGATTTTTCTTAACTTTGAAGGTGGTTCAGATTCGATTTGGGATCTGAGCATTAAAGATACTCATAGTCTGTATAGATAGCTTTTCCCTTTTATTCTGTACAGTTTTCTTTTCTTTGTGATCTTCTCTGGATCACTCATTTGTAATCACTGTTCTTGTTTTGAAATATGATGCATGCTAGGTTCACCAAAAAAAATATAGCATTTTTGTTTTGGTTTATGACTCCAAATATGGATGGGAGTCAAAGTCTCAGGAGACCAACATTCTGTAGAAATAAAAAGGAATGTGCAACAGCTTAGTGGTATTTTTGCAAATGAATAGACATAAAGATAAAGCTGAAAGCAATAAAGCATTTCCATTTTGGTTTATGACTCCAAATATGGATGGGAGTCAAAGTCTTAGGATACCAGCAATCTATAGTATAAAAAGGAATGTGCAACATCTTACTGGTATTTTTGGCAATGAATAGACATAAAGATAAAGCCAAAAGTAATAAACATTTCCAATTTGGTTTATGACTCCAAATATGGATGGGAGTCAAAGTCTTAAGAGACCAGCAGTTCATAGAATAAAACAAGAATGCGCAATGGCTTTGTGGTATTTTTGGAAATAAATAGACATAAAGATAAAGCCAAAAGTAATAAAGCATTTCCTATTTGGTTTATGACTCCAAATAAAGATGGGAGTCAAAGTCTTGGGATACCAGCAGTCCACAGAATAAAAAAGGAATGTGCAATGGATTAGTAGTATTTTGGAAATGAATAGACATAATTAATATTATCCTAAAACTTTGGGGGGGGGGGGGGGGGTATGGCCCCCACCGCCCCCTTCTTCCACCATTGCATTCCTCCCTATGGATGTACTCATGGTATGCTAGAAAATCTATAAGGAAGGGTCTAGGCGGGAATTAGAGTTAAGCCTATATATGAGTATTCGAGTTAACCTACACCTTAATAGTGAACTATCTTCCCATAAGGCAGGGAGATATAATCTAATGACTCATAGATTGCAACCCTTATATAGGGAAGTTTTGTAGTTAAAAAAGGGTATATGTTGACTAGGGTTCTCAAAATTGAGTCTCAACCACACAGGGGCTTGGGGAGTGGAATCATCAAACTATATAGGGATTAAAACCCTATTTAGTATTCCACTACTCAGGATTAGGTACATAAATTACATCTAAAGGGTCACTTAAGTACCTAATTAAGGAACAATATAGGATAACTTGAAATAGTCAAACCACTAAATGCTTAGGCTCTGATACCATTGTGCAAATAGTGGAACCCGATAGGGGATCTAGTTAAATAATTCAATACATGAGACATGTAATAATAAAGCAAAGGAAACAAAAACTATTAAAAAGTTACATGATGTATCAATACACAATTGTTCCTCACCATAAAAAGGTGGTATATAATATAAAAGAGGTACTCGTCTAATAGATTTAATAACATGCATGACCTCTTACAGAGGGAAACCTTTCATTCCAAGATATTCTTAGGTCCATATCATGTATACAATCTTTGTACATCCTTGTCTTCTAATGAACCCACACATGGGTGGAAGGGAACATCACCCAGAACATTAGAAACAAGCTATGGGTCAACAAAAGATGAGTATGTACATATAATAAACACTTTGGGAATTATGTTGGGTTAAAAGTGTAATAAGAGATGTGCCCACAACAGAGGGGGCTATTTTCAATTAGGTAAGTTCAAGAGAATAATAACAAGAGAAATGAGGCATATTAAAATCTAGATTAAAGCATGAGAATAAGAGTGTCTTGCCATAACAGTTAACCACAATTCAAACTTAAAATAATAAAAATTTGCATGCATAACAATGTAGACTAAATATACTTAAAATAGGGACATAAAACCATAGGATCATGGCCTAAAAGAAATAAGGATGGAAACTCACTCCCCAAACGGAGTGCATGTGCCCTTCATAAGTATGTTTGTACATAAGTGCCATTATTCTAAAGATTCTAGTCAAACATGTAGCATGCATAAAATAGAGAGGCAAGACTAGTATTTCAGTCAATTTCTCATAAAAAGACAATTATAGCAGGTGGGATCCAAGAACCCATATAAACAAGTTAGTCCAACAACCACATGGATATAATGAGTTAATATTAGGAAATATAATTGTTCAAGAAATTGGATTTTCAGTAGGAACAATAGTTCAAGAGATGCCTCATTAAATGTATGTAGGCTTCAATCAAATACTTCCAAAAAATAGAGGATGTACATACCTTATGATCAGATCTAAGTATTCAGTAGTACTCCCTAAGTTCAAGATCATGACTTTCACAACCTATTCGCAATATTTGTGCATTTAATTAATATAAATTTCATTAATTCTCTTAGTGAGAATATGACCCAACTATAAGTTAGAAATCTGGACTCAAACCCTATCTCATCAAATCTATGGTATTTTTCTAATTTCAAAAAAAATATACCTTTATATTTTTCTGATTAACCCATAATTAATTATGATTTTTACAAGATTAAATCATTTCTCATTTATAAATAAAATAGAGTCGGACAAAGTAACTTATATACCCCCACATCCGATTATTGACTAACTGGGTGTGACAGGGTACCTTAGTCCTTACTCACAAATTGAAATATTGCGTCGCTGAGAGGATTGGACACATCAAAAGACTTAACTACCCCTGTGACCAGAGGGGATGCTAGGAAACATTGAGGGTTAGAGAAAGAATGTACATGTGGACTTGTTCCTCTTTCCCACTCACGTTCCATGGAGCATTTAGTATATTGAGAAGACATTCCACCACATGACACACTCACCTCACACATGGAAGAAATCTCAGTTAGCTCATGAGGCTATGATAGAGACAACAAGCCCAAGTTCGAGGCCAGTGGTCACGAGGAGGGAAAAGGTCATCTCTATAATGAAGACTAGAGAGATCATGAGGATAGAGATCAGATAAAATCCGGGGAAATTGGGGATAACATGGTATGAAAAGGGGTTTATGAGGCACCCTAAAAGGGTATAAATCATTGTAACACTACAACAAAGTCAATTGTCCAGAAGAGTAGTTATAGAGGAATCGACAATGACCATGTTTCGACAGGCCACAACAAAATCAACAAAAGGCGATACTGTGAAGAAATTCATTAAAAAACATTGTAAGGATCTTCTATAAGACCTCACGAAGAGGTTGGTAGAGTTTTCAAATTCCAAGGGACAAGGTTCGTGTACCAAAAAGAGCTTAGTACAAGATGGACAATAACACTTGTCGTCAGAACATGTTCATAGGATTCAAGACAATCAGATTGTACAAAAATGAATGTGGTGGCTTAGGGAATGTTACCTCTTCATCAATTGGTATGTAATGGCATGAGAGAGCATGGAGGAGATCTAATCATTGGATATGGAGGTGGGATTCACCAACCCAACATAGGAGATTTGGGAAGAAATTGGACGACCCAGGTGATAAAAAGGACTTTGGGTTACGTTTCTAGATATTTGTGAGGCAATACAATTTGGTGAAGAGGAATTCATGCCCTATGAGAGTCATGACCGTGGAAGGGGAGAGAAGGGGAATTGGGTGTCTCATCTCTAGGGTGAGTGAAAGAGTGATTTAGGGTTTATTGGACTAAAAATAGAAGACAAAACTATGGTGAAGAAATCGCGAACAACAATGAAGTGTGGTGGGAGAAAGGCTTGACTCATACAACAACATTGAGCAAGTCTCATGCCCACAGGGGAACCGAAGGTAAGGGACAAATTAGAACCACTACCTGACTACCTGACTCAGTTACAATTTGTGAGACTATGTGATAGGCTAAAATCTAGGGCTTTGTTCCAAAACTGAGGATCTATGATCAAAATGATTTCTAACTTAGGTCAAGGTCTTCTAATTGACATTAGTGGTGTATTTGACCCCTGTTTCAGCCCAAATTTGGTGAGTTGAATAATTTTAGCGTTGAGGTTGGAAATTATTTTTATTACACTTTTTCTATTATACATTAATCACCTATTTAGGGTAATAAACTTAACCTAATAGTCAATTATGGTGATATCTCTCATATTATCTTAATTCTTGTCCCTCTAAGACCCAAGTACCATACTAGTGTATATTATTATGGTCAAGACATATAGATTAGTATATTACTCCCTAACTCCTCAAATTAAGTATTATGGTTATGATATCATATGATGTCAAATCTATTGAACCCTAATGAGTATATTAGGTTTAGAAGATATCGATAAGGTCTAGTATATCCTAAAATAGGAAATTATACATACTAAAAGGTATTTACATGAAAGAGGTCAAGAAGAGAGAAAGAAGTAGACTGAATAACAACATCTTTGAGTAGGGCCTAGAAGAATGGAGGATCGACCTATGTGCCTATGATCGAGTATGTGACGTGGAATATTGTCACAAAAGCAAATTTACTAGGAATAGAATTCCTAGAGTTTTCCAAAACCAAAGTGCAATAATGCGACCCGTAAGCAGATGGATCTTATCACAGTATAATTAAGGATAGAATCCCAAGGGACAACATTTTTAAGAATTAACTAGTCAAAGTAACCTATCAAGAACTAGCATTTATCAATAAAGTTGAGATTGGCTTGATTAATCTAAGATTTCAAGAATAAAAAGACCTAGATTAAGGTTCTAGTTATCAATGGATGGAAATACTAGGGTGGAACTGGGTTTCACTGCCACTACACGAATCTGTGCATCCATTCAGATTTAAACCTATATGAAGATATAATTGGAATTATGCAAGTTTCCCCTTTTGGCATCAGAAACTTGCATACTTACAGATCCTCTATCCACTACTCTAGAGTCTTTCCATCGGAAGTTCTTGTTAGGGTGTCAACTAAATCTAATCGGTATTCAAATCTTAAACGTTGAAGTTTTTGCAGTAAAAGATTATAATAAATCACTTAAAGTGGGTGATCAATCCACAAAACATGTGATAAATGATTGGCTATGAATTATATGAGTTCATATAAGAATTGGAACATGAATGAAATTGCAAGAAATGGGTAGTGGGGCTAGTCCCCACACCCCGGTTAAAAGACCACTCCCTCGACATGGTGGGATTAATATCACAAGAAGAGGAAGAGGACACAACCATGGTCATGAGGGCAACGGAAGTGGCTTGACATGGTGTGTGATGATTGATTTTCTTCTTCCTTTCTCCTTCAGGAACTAACCCTAGCTTATAGCGGAAGTAGGTGGAGGAACAACATCTCGGGGAAGAGATCGATCGCCTTGGAAAAGGGAGACTGGTAGCTTTGGAGTTGTGGATGAAGTAGATATTTTGATCTATGCTTGCGGTCGATAGGTGTAGACTAGCTAGGTCAACAAGAGTCTTCCTTGCTCTGATCTCAGCGGCAGTGTTTTGGCATTTCTATCTCCTAAAAATCTGAGATGATTTGTACAGTTGCGTTGGGAGCCTATTTATAGGGTCGAGGTTGTTGACTTATTTCCATTGGTGTCGCCCACTTGTTGTCGATCAACAGATATATCGACCTGGGGTTGATGACTCTTGGACTTCCAATCATCTTCTTGGAGGTTGATGAGATTGTCGACCTTGAGGGTCGACATGGTTTTCAAGCATCTATTTGTCGATCATCTGTCGATGGGGTTGTCGAGAGATTAAGTGTCAAGTAGGGAGGTCGACAAGGTTGTCGACCTCTTGTATGACTTGGTTGCTTTTTTTATTTTAATGTCGATTGGCATGTTGATTGATAGGTTGAAATTGGTCTCAGACACGATTTTTGTGTATTGGTCTAAACTTGTTGCAAAGTGATAGAATTCCAAACCTGTAAAAGGAGTTAAGATAAGTATTAAATTCCTACAAATTAATATAAAAACCTAACTAGATCAAAACAAAGCTATTCTAATGAAAACAAATCAATATGAATGCTAAACAGACTAATAATGCAACTAACATGGGATGAGTATGCATTCATCAATATTTTACAACATCATATATGCCACTAATATCAATTAGAAGACCTTGATCTAAGTTAGAAATTATTTTATCATTGATCCTTGGTTTAAGCCCAAATTTAGTGAGTTAATAATTTAGCACTGTGATTAAAATTTTGAACTTTGATTTGAGGTTGGATATTAATTTTATTACAATTTCTCCATTATACATTAATCACCTCTTTAGGGTAATAAACTTAACCTAACAGTCAATCATGGTGATACCTATCATATTATTTTGAATCTTATCCCTCTAAGACCCAAGTACCATACTAGTGTACATTATTATGGTCAAGACATATAAATTAGTATATTACTCCCTAACTCCTCAATTTAAGTATTATGGTTATGATATCCTATGATTTCATACTATGGAACCCTAATGAGTAGATTAGGGTTAGAAGATACCAATGAGGTTTAGTCTATCCTAAAATAGGGAATCATGCATGCTAAAAGGTATTTATATGAAAGAGATTAAGAAGAGAGAAATAAGAAGATTGAATAACAACATAGTCGAGTAGGGCCTAGAATAATGGAGGATCAACCATGTGCCTAGGATTCAGTATGTTACAAGGTGCATCCTATGTGTGTGACCCTATAGGTCTCAAGTTACATTGGAAGTGAATGTCCATAACCAATTTTTGACATCTCAAGCATTGATAGGTATCTAGCAGCACATCATTGCTACCCAAGTAATTAGAAAGTTGGAGAACAACTTCAACCTACAAACTGACTACCATGATGATATAGTTCCTTCATCTCTGGTATCTGGATTGAACTCGAGGTATGGAATTGTCATCCTCTTCAATGTTCATTCCATGTTCCTTGAACTAGAGCTGATTGTATGAGATGCATGTGAGCTCACATATCATATATCAAGTCACTTGAATATGGCCATACATTTCTTAGTCTCAGTTATCAAGTGGCATGGATATCAATCTCCTATAGGAGGGACAAATCCCATCTACATCACTCACAGTCAATCCCCATGTGTCACAACATACCCGAGAGCCACCTTTATGGAAACATTTATTCAGGGTCACATTGGATGGTGTCGAAGTTCTTCAAACGACACATGATGAGTGTAGTGACTTCAGGTCTAAGAATCACAATCACCACTATCACTATGAGAGCTAATTTTGACTACCATCCCATGTTCTCCATTTATCAATCTCAATGTGGGTTTGTCTGGTACACTATTCTTTAACAAGTACCTATGTGCTTTGTTTGATATCACATATCACGACTAATGAGATGTTGTCATCAACCAACACACACTCAAGTCTTTTGTATTACTGTAGTATATTTTTCTTCCATAGTAATATATGACTAGGGACATGACAAGAATTCATTTACTCTTATCATACATATTGTAACAACCTCACTTTTCAGTAACCCCCAACTAAAAGGCCAAAAAGATGAGAGCCATTACCCAAAGTTTTCCCAAGGATCCATATTTTACCAAACAATAAATAATAACAAATAATTTCCATCAATTCAAATATTGTTTACAAAATTATCCTCTAAGGAGTTACATGAATATATGAGAACAAGTATCTATCTAATCCTCCTTACAAGTTAACTTTAGAATCTTCAAGTAATTTTATATTCCCATCATATCTTGATATCATCTTATCTACAATATACCTAAAATGTCATGAAACAAAAGCAAAGATCATCATATCAGAATATACTGTGTATGTGGGGTTCACGCAAAAGTGTGCAAGTATTATAACATCATATGATAAATAAATTACTTGAAGACATTAAAGTTAACTTGTAAGGAGGATTAGATAGATACTTCTTCTCATATATTCATGTAAGTCCTAGAGGAGCATTTTCTAAACAATGTTTGAATTAATGGAAATTATTTTCTATTATTTATTGTTAGGTAAAATCTAGATCCTTGTGAAAATTTTAGGTAATGGCTCTCATTTTTTTGGCCTTTCTTAATTGGAGGTTGCTGAAAAGTGAGATCGTTACATTTGGTATTAGAGCCCCAAAATTTTCAAATAATATTTAATAGTTTATAACTACAAGTAATCTATATAAATATGAGGGAATTATTAGGGCATTTTCTAAGGACGAGGGTGTCTATAAGGGGCCATGACTCAGGGGTTGGAAAAACTTTCCTCTGCACTGCTAGTTGGCTTATGAGGACTTCTGGGCATGTGCATCCTGCTTAGCCAAAGTCGGAAGATTTTTCTCAAAGTAAAATACCTTTAGGAAAAGTCACTATGGAAGTGGTTGTTAATATGAGACCAAGCCTGGAAGGGAGAGTCACAAAGAGCCCAATGGGGGACATAAAGTGAATCATGAGCATCATAAGAGATGGACAAAATATGGGTTAAAGAATTACATATGAAAATAATGTGCCCTCAATAAACCATTGGGAAGGGTAGAGCCATAAGTCAATCGTAGGGTCAAGTAGGGAGTATTAAAGGTACATAAGGCCAATAAGAATAGGAGATGATTGTGCCCTGAATGCATAAGACCATCTGGTCGGGATGTAACAACTATGTTTTCCCAAGGCCCATGACTCTAGAGATTGGCCACCTTCATGATGTTCATGTGGCCCAATGGGTGAATGTGGGAGGAACTCCCTAGATGCATAAGGATGAGATCACTCCAAAAGTACATATGCCCCTAGAGACCTCAAGGAAGTGTCTTAGGCTAATAATACATGAGGTGTAAATATAAAAGGTACAAGGTAATGAAATCTTAAGAGGAGTCATGTGCAAACTCAAGAGTGAAAAAGGCAATTGACTTCATGAAATATAAGAACATCGGGAATTAAAAGTATGTATGGTTTAAAGTCATGTTGAGAATGATTCAACCTAAAATATGAAATTTTAGGATAATGTGTGTACATCATCTCTGCTCATGGAATGAGATGAACTTTGTTTTTGGACTGCATCCAGGTGCTTATTTCATCTCATTATGAGATAGAGAGAGAGAGATATTGGGCTAGACATGTGTTATGCTTTAAATTGACATATGGGAATGAATACCCTAAGTTGAGGTTAATGGCATGATTTAGGGTTTGAGGTGCTACCTCACCCTTAAGTTATGATAAATGAATAGTAGGTTGGAAACCTAGGTGAAAAGGTAATCACCAACTAAAATTGAAATCACAAGTGATAACTAAAATCATCAAGAAATGATATCATGTAAACACTAAGAATGTGGATATTACTTGAATTGGATTCAAGTACCAATCTTATCATAATGTGTAGAATTTTCATATCAATAACAAATGTTAAGTATATCTAAGTAGGGTTACTAAACCTAAGGTTGGAAACTAAGATGAGTTATCATTCACCTTAACCTTACTTTGTGTGAATTTTGGGGACACAATTCCTTTTAAGTAGGGGTGAATGTAATACCCTCAATTTTGGTAAAATTGAATAAATATAAGCCATGAATTGATAAGTAATTTATCCAGTGACATTATTGATAGAATGACTATGTTACTTATAAGATTATTTGCATTATAAATATATATTTGGAACACAGGACAAAGGAATAAGAATGTTGTCTACAAATAAATATTAATGTCTTTGTGAATTATTGGACAACTAAAATATAAGGATGTACCAACCGATTAACTTGGTGACACAGCCAGTTGATCGGATGACCAACTAGTCAATTTGGAAGTTTGTTTGAGTTTTCCTTATTTGATTCTATTTTGAGATGTTATTAGGAATGAAATTGGAATTTTGGTAACCTAATCCCATGACTCTCTTATGTAAAAAGGTGAAAATCCAAAGGGAGACATACACATTGAGACACTAGTTATATAAGAGTTCTTCCCCTTAGAGAGAGAAAAACTCACCTAAGGATGGCAACCCACAATAGGAGGAGAAGGAGAGAGACCAAGGTGGTGCACCGAGAGCTCCCTCAAATGTGTGGATGATGTAGAGTGTGAGGACCTTGTGGGGAGGTTTGAGGATGACCAAATTGTAAGGAGTGGGACCTGATAGGGAATCCACCCCCTAATTTTATTTTGAGACTAAGACCAACAACCCCATTCAAAATCCACATAGATAAAATAAGAGTGGGATGCCTTTTCGTCTCAAAATTGTATGGAAATGATGAGCAAATAAATTGAATAGCAGCAAAGTAAAACTAGTTATTACAAGTCCAGGTAAAGTTCCATAAAATGTCCATGTAGAATTAAAATCAAATGAAGAGGAATAACTATTTCTAGCTAGATATGTTACAGATATAAACCTATTAGGCATCTTAGAATCTTCCATAAACTACTACAGGGTGAACTCCTCAAAGGCTTGATCCTCAAACACATGCTCCTCAACCAACTGATTTTGATCATGCTCATGTTTTGGGTAGAGGGGATCATACCCCAGGAAATAGGAAATAGAAGTACATATCAGTAAAAATTCACTATATTGTTCATATAAACAATATTTTGGGGCACCATATTGTGTTATGATTGCAAAAAGTGCTCCCATGACAAAAATGGGTCATTTAAGAATAGGTAAGTTCAAAAAAGATTATATCAAAATAATGAAACATAATATGTTATGAGAGAGAGCATTAGTGATGCCCAAGCCTTGTCATAACAACATTCATAATATCATAAACATCAAATAAATTTGTATGCATATTATATTAGAATAGATAAAACTGAAGTAGGGCAAAGACACCATAGGATCTTTGGCCTAAAATTAGGTGGCTTGGGTAGAAAAACCCACCCATATTCATATATAAATAAGGATGGAAAGGATCATAGAGGGTGGAAAGGTGTGTCCTGCATAACATGGCTATGCTTATGCATCTACATTAGGCATATCAATCTACTTGTCAACTTGCACAATAGGTGGCACGTTTGTTTTTGAGGTCATTAATAACTTTCAAAATTTCAAACAAGGTAAGTATGGTCATGGACTCAAGATAACAAATAATTCATAATCCACCACATGACATATGCTTTCAAGTTAGGAACAAGAATTACCGGAGGTTTAATGTAACGAATCAGAACCTAGAATCTTACCCTTATCCATGATTAGAAATCTAGTAAGATTGGTTTCTTAGATCTGACCAAACAAGGATGAAAATTAAAATATATTTATGTAATAGTCTAATTATGTGCCAAAATGTAAATAAAATCATGAAATATATTACACATATTTTCTTTATTAATAAAATGACTAAATAAAAATAAATAATATGCTTTGGGGTAACAAATGGTAAATTCATATTCATAAATATTAACAACATCTCATAATTTATATAAATAAGGAATTAATGGACATAATGTGTACATGAGTAAAATGTAGATGTTCGTGCATAATAATAGTATATAAGTATTTTTGTAACAATGTAACACTAGTAGGACTTAATTAAGTTAGTGTTGATATAATGTTTTGATAAATATAATGCTAATGTGTCAAAATTCCTAATGATACTAATATGAGACTAGCATTGCAATTCTAAGAATTAGAATGTTGCATCTAATTCATGATTATGTAATGATGGTGCCTAATGCGGCATGATACCCTACACTTATTGATATATCTAACAATAGGGTTAATTCATTTAATGAGGTTTTGAAATATTGTATCAGAATAACAATAATAACCTGCAATAGAAAATCAACAAGTTTAATGGTAAGATAATAAGATAAATAATGATGGGAATACCCTAATGAACTAACTAACCCTAAATGGAACTATATAGGGTTAGTTATGTGAATCTAATATGTGCATGTGATATGTTCTTAATCAGGTGATGTTTATGATATAGATGGTCAAGGATAATTTAGTAACCTCTAAGCTCAGGTACGTGCTTAATAATTATATGACTATGGCTTTCATGCTTGCAACTTGATATGAATGTATACTTGTTTATTTGCACAAATATTGCCATGTATTTTTGTTGTATTGTACTAGATGATTGTCTCGTAGATTTTATAACTTAAAAACATAATATATATCTCCATTATACAAACCTTGTGCACCTACTTGTAGTCTCAGGGAAAGGACACAAGGCTAGGTGCTTACTTTAATTGTCAAGATGTGGCAGATCATGATGATACAAGGTTTAGCTCTCAGTAATGGCCTTGAGGTCCCTTACAAATAGGGTTGCTAATCTTGAGCACTCTCACAGACCCTTCTGACAGGAATCTTGTCAAAGGCCTTATAATACATGATATTTTGGTATAATTGGAGTAAATTAACTAAATCAAGGGCTCTCAATTTGCTAAGTAATTAACTCATTAATTTCTTGTTTGTTAATTTCTTGTTTGTTTACTTCTGCAAATCTTTTCAAATTATGCAAAGATTATAGATATGTGTCTTTCTATACTCAACACCTTGTGTGTTGACCCAGTTGTTTCACGTATGTTTTAGGTTCAGAGATAGCTTAGGAGTTGATAGTTTTAAGTTTGCTTGTTGTAAGATCATGGCTAGTGTACATGAGCAGACTTGTATAATTGTAAAATTCAATATGTAATTGGAATCATGTAATAAATGATGTTATTAATATACTTGTTGATTGTTGAGAACATGTTGGTGCTTGTATCTCATTATTTGTTCATATATGCTAAGCATTTCACACTTTTGCATGTTGTCTTTAGTATTATATTTGGTTCATGAGTTGGGATTCTAGCACCTTGATAGATGGTAATAGAGTATGAAAAATAAGTACACCAAACATTAGTTACATGAAACACCAACTAAACCCAACCTTACAACTCATCCCTAGAAACTTTACAAGTTGTCCTTTGTGGTCTAAGTTGACTTAGCCTTTAGGTTAGAACCTAGATGTTCTAGAACTAAGTGTAGACTTGTGTAATCCCTAGAACCTTTTTTTTCTACTACTTTTATCATATAGTATGAGTTGTAGGCTTAGGATGCAGATAAAAGGGAAACCTTATAAAGACCACCCTAGACATATGTTCACGACATGTGCTTAGGGTAGCTACATGTGTGTGCACCATGTTCTTGCTAGTCCTCTAGTAGTCATGGTATTAAACTGCCTAATGAGTGTCGTAACTAGCTTTTGGTTTTATTCGAGTGGAGTATGGTGGTTTCCATTGACCTTTTTAATGTTGGAGAAAACCTATTACAAGCATTAGTATATATACATATCAAAATACTACCACACATAAAGTTAGTGAGTTATTGTGTAACCTAAGAGAAAGAGATGTAACATCAAATTTCGGTGAGAGAGATTTATATATTAGTTTTTGTGACGACAACCACCAAATATCGGAAACGATTAATGCGGAAGTGATCATTAACAGTAGATTAACAAAAATCACTAAAAATTAAAACCATTTACAAAGAGATCCATTTTCAGGAAACTCTTATAACAAGAACCAAAATATTATTTACACATACATTCTGGTTCACAAAGTACATACCATGTACCTTTTCTTCTCGAGGATTACATACAACAGTTGCTCTGTTAAATCTACACATAAGAAACATAAAACCTCGAGGCATTCAATGCCAAAATCTCAGATTGATCATAAAAGCACTGACTACTAACTCCTAGGACCTAAGAGTACAGAGATGACTCATAGGCCTCATATCTACATAACACGAGAGTCAGTATATGTAACATCCTTGACCTGGGTTATGTGTTAACCCTAGATGTTTTGCCTAATAAGGTTGAGTAGATACTTAATCTTATCTTGGGAAAAGTAATTAGGGCTCATGAGAAACTTATGTTTCAATTTTGGTCATGTTTGAACAATGTTGAAGCAAAGTTTGCTTATTTTGGACTAAAGTGCAAATTACCCAAGTTGAGGGGTTAAATTGCAAATGTTGTATGATAAGATGTTCCTCTGATGTTGAGACATCATAAGAATGAATATGATGTAGTGGTATGGTTTTCACAATCTTGGGCACCAAGATTAAGCTTGTAAAGCAATCTTTGTGCATTAAAACCTAGTTTTGGTGTAGAGTGCAGTTTACCCAAAACCTAGGGTTCAATATGCAAATTACCACTTCAATAAGGTCCCTAATGAAGATAAGGGGGAAGAGGCGGCCACATTTTTGGGATTAATTGGATTTTTATAAAGCATTTTTCTCTCTCATCAATTTCCTTATAAAAGTGCCATTTCCAAGCCCAAACCAAGGCCTTTTTGGATTTCTTTCTTCCCCTTGCTTGCAAAACTGACCAAGGAGCTAGGGAGGAGCAGGAGGATGACTCCCAACCTATTGCTTGAGGAAGACCCTTGGAATAGTGAAGGGAGCTTCATTCACCATTGTTGCCGTGATCTTGGAGCTTTGGAGCTCAATTGGAGGCGGGTTTTATAACTTAAACCCACAATCATTGCTATTGCATCAATTCTCTATGCTTTGTTGATTGTTTTCTTCAATTTGATACACTTTTGTTTCTTTGCTGCAATTTCCATCAAGAATGGTTGCTGTTCTTGGTTGAACGAAGGAAGGTGATGATGACATCATCCTAGATTCTTATCCAAAGAAAAGTATCAAGCCAAACGGTTTTGATAGCTACTCCAAATCGTTTTAATTTGATTGGTTATGCGGTTTCAGCAAACCGTTTAAGGGCAAACGGTTTGAAACCGTTTGGCAGAAAACGGTTTCAAAACCGTTTGAAATGGTTGACCAAGCGTTGACCCTTTGGGAATTTTGTTCCTAATTATGTAGGCTCATAACCCACCAAATTTGAGGGATTAACTCCTAAGGAATCAAGATTTGAAGGCTAATCAATTAGGCAATCGAATTAAATTAAGTGCTGATTTTCTATTTGATTAACTTGACCTTTTTGGGAAAACGGTTTCAAAAACGTTTGAGATGGTTGACCAAGCGTTGACCGTTTGGGATTACTGTTCCTAATGATGTTGGTTAATGACTCACCAAATATTAGGGATTAACTCCAAAGGAATCGTGAGTTGAAGGCTAATCAATTAGGTAAATCTAATTGGATTAAGTGCTGATTTTCAACCTGATTAACTTGACCTTTTTGGGAAAACGGTTTCAAAACCATTTGATTACGTTGACCAAGCGTTGACCGTTTGAGATTCCTGTTCATAATTATGTTGGTTAATAACTAACCACATTTTATGGGTTAACTCCCAAGGAATCGGGAGTTGAAGGCTAATCAATTAGATAAACCTAAATGGATTAAGTGCTGATTTTCAACCTGATTAACTTGACCTTTTTGGGCAAACGGTTTCAAAACCGTTTGAGTGCGTTGACCAAGCGTTGACCGTTTGAGATTCCTGTTCATAATTATGTTGTTCAATAACTCACCAAATTTTATAGGTTAATTCCAAAGGAATCATGAGTTGAAGGCTAATCAATTAGGTAAACCCTAATTGGATTAAGTGCTGACCTTCAACTTGATTGATTTGACTTTTTGGGTTTTCTTGCACAAACGGTTTCAAAACCGTTTGGGGATCACCTAAACGGTCTCAAGACCGTTTGGGGGTCACCCAAGACCGTTTGAAGGTCTAGGGTCAAGTATGGATATGTGTTTGAAGATCCAAAGATGTGTTATGAACCCTAATCGGCTAAGTGCTGATTTTGCAAGTGATGAGTTGATTGTTTTGGGTTGATTAGCCGAAATGGTTTCAAAACCATTTGGGGGTCACCCAAGACCGTTTGGAGGTCTAGGTTTGAGTATGGTTAAGAAATTGAAGATCCAATGTCACTAAGTTGAAGTGTAATCAATTGTTGTTTTGGTGATCAATCCAATGATCCAAACCTTAATTGGATGGCTTGGATTTGAGTGATACGATGGGAAAATGGTCTCAACACCGTTTGGAGGTCATCCAAACGACCTCAAGACCGTTTGGGGTCAGGTCATACCCAATTTGGTTGATGGTTCAATGGTTTCAAAGTAACTAATCTTACATTGATTAGTGTTGTTGAATCATCGATTCCAAACCCTAATTCAATTGAATCAAACCCTAATTGATGTCTAATTGAGGGTCAATTGAGGGTCAAATCAGTTGAAGGTTGACCTATTAAACTTAATTGAAGTATGAGTATAGGTCCAATTGATTATTGGTTCCAAGAATTCAATGATTGAAGGAATCAACATTGAAAACCCTAATTCAATTGGATACCTTATGTAATGGAGGTTCAATGTGATTGAATCTCTTGAGAATAAAGATAATGAATGATCCATTGATCCAATGATGATTAGTAATGATAATCAATGAAGGTACAAAGGTTGAAACCCTAATAGTACCTAAGTGATTAGTGCCAATTAAGGGATGAATCCCTAATTGCTTATAGGATCAATGACTTGATACACTATGCTAATCATAGTTGTATGTACTCAACTGAAGGGTGATATAACCTAATCAAGTTGAGAAGTTGATAGCATGAATTCATACATGAATATGATTCATGTGGTGATTAAGGGTTGTGATCCTTAAGTAAAGAGATCATGAAACCCTAAACATGAACATAAACCCTAATTGACAGGGCTATTGAACTCAAATCATAGTTGAGGGTGTATCCATGTAAATCCATAGTTGAGGGTGTATCCATGTGAAACCCTAGTTGAGGGAGTATCCATGTGAAACCCTAACTGAGGGTGCATCCATGTGAAACCCTAATTGAGAGTGATTTCATGAGAAACCATAATTGGAAATTATTAGTAAACCCTAATTATGGGCAAAGTGATATGAAACCCTAATAAAGGGTGATGCTATATATAATCTCTATTCTAAAGAAGGGAGATGGTATGTGAAACCCTAATCCCTAATGAAAGAATAGAATTCCTACTTGAATATGATTCATGAGGTGAACTCCTGTAGCACGACCGTGTAAGGCTGCACGGCCGTGGTGGCTTCCCTTTGCACGGCCGTTTTTGGTTGCACGGCCGTGGTACTCTATGCTTGACTTAGAGTTGTTTTGAAAAGGACCTAACATGGTCTTTTTGTTAATTCCTGACTTATGGATGAATCCATAGTATTGGCAATGGATGTATATTCCAAGTGAGTGACTAATGATCACTACTTTACATGATGAATGTGATGAATTGGTGCATAAAGTATTAGGTTGGGTAATACCCTAATACAAGCCAAGTATATGAACTCAAATAAGATAATGGTGTTGAGGGAAGTGATACATCAAGATATGATAGATATCATATCCAACACCCCAAATACTGGTATACCTTGTTGTGTTATAAATCCAATATAATTGGATGAATGATACATGAGATGTGTGATGGAAATCCTAATCCTGGTAAAGGATTAAGGGTGATACCCTTGAATTAATGATACATTTGTTTTGCATGGTGTTGATAGATAATTGATGTGTTGCTCTCATATGTGCTAACCATGCAGGTATCATGAGATGATGGGCATAGCCAGGTATAAGCTATGATGTGTTATTAAATTGAATTTGTTTATTGGGCCTTGGGTGCCATAATATACCTTGTTGCCAGGTAAAAGGTTGCAAGAGAGTTATGGGCCTCAAGTGCCATGATGGATGCTTGTGTAGCAAGTATCATACTTATTTTGGTCAGATGACCTAAAGGTTTTAGTTACCTGAGAATGTGGTAACAATGTTCAGATGATGAGCTAAGGGTTTGAATACCCAGAATCACATGGTTATGGTATTGAAATTGTGAAGGGATGAGAGTTCCCAGTGTTGAATTGAGGGATTAAGATCCCAACATTTTGTGAAAAGAGTATGGCTACAGGCCATGACTCCACAATGATAATGTCAGGCTTTAGAATTATGATCTAAGCCTGAAGAGAGTTAATGCAGTGGTAGTGATTCTGTAGTGTGTAGATGTTATACATGTTCTTCATATTCATTAAAGGATAAGTGACATGTTGATTCTATCAAGTTATAGTTGCAATGCTTCTGATATAGAAGAATATTCTAATCTGTTAGACATTAAAATATTTGCTGCCATATAAATATGATTCCTCCATGCATAATTATCATCTTAAGTTGCAATAATAATGTTACTGGCGGAGAGTTATATCTCTCGCTGGGGCAATTTTTATAATTGTCTCACCCCCGTGGGAACCACATTTTTAGGTGGACGCAGACGAGGAGACAGGAATCCTTCAGTAGGCAAAGGACAACAACAGCAGCATGGACAAGAGTGAAGTCTCGGGTGGAGACATTGGTTGTTATGTCATGATTAGATGTATATAGAGTCCTATGTGTCATCTCTGTACTCTCAGGTCCTCAGAGTTTATTAGTGTTTTAATGAATTGATCTGAGGTTTTGGCTTGATGCCTCAAGATTTGTATACTGTCTGTATATAATGTTTATAAGACAGTTGATGATGTAATCTTTGAAAAGAGATGGTACAGGTTATGTATGTTTGAACCAGAATGTAAATGTTATGCAATGGTTCTTGTTGGAAAAGATTTCCTATGTGAGGATCTCTGTGCAAAAAGTTTTAATTTTCAGTGATTTTCAGTAATCCGCTGTGAATAATTCACTTACGCATTAGTTAATCTTGTTTTCACGAATCGGTCGTTACATTTAGTGGTATTAGAGCTCTAGGTTCGTTGAGTCTACAGAGACATAGGACTAAGGTTGTAGAGTTTGTTCTAAGTGTGTTCTAGTTTATTTGATAGTATCTTCTGCTCACATAGGAGAAGAAGAACTTGAAAATGACTGGAGAATACAAGGAACACATTGCTAAGGGCAATGTTGTTGCACCAGGAGAGGGTGCATGGGACCAGGCAAGAGGAGAACAAGTACCTGGGAATTTCCATCTTGATCTAATCAGGATAGAGAATCCTATGTTATACTCTTGAAGGGCAGGATAGGACAATTGTAATGCATATAGAAGACTGGATACTGGTATTACAACCTAGGTCACCAGTCCTCAATGCAGAAACTTTGGGCTTTGAAGGGATTCCTGAGTGACATGGTTATGTTAGAATAGTGGAAATATGGGAAAGATTAATAAATGGCAAGAAAGTAGACTCTGCCATAAGTCTGGACAAACAGTGCATATGTGATGGTAGTGCCCAAGGAGGGGCCATAAGCTGAGACTTAAGGTAAGGACTCTATAATTTTAGAGACAATTTCCTAGTTGTTCTGAAAAGCCAAAGTTTTTGGTGTTACCAGTGCAATAAATGCCTAGTACACCAGGGCAGTAGCCACTAAATAAAGGCAAAAGCAGCAACATGAGATAATTGGACACTATGTGTTGAAATCAACCTAATGTGGTAGGTGACCTTGAGAGGTGATACTTAAATAAAGTATATTCACCCTGATACTTCATTTCATGATTCTATGTGTTAAAGATATGAAAGTAGTTGTTTTTGAACTTCCTTTGACTAGTCCTATGGGGACACAAAGGATATGAGAACTTATATCTTACTCAGTATTCCTTAAAATGCTTTATAATTTTCCTTATCTGTGTGTTGAAAGATGAGATTTAGAAGTGATGTCTGAAGAAAAATTCAAGAATGGAAAATCATGTGTGTATAATGATATGAAAAGTGAGAAATATGATAGTAAGTAAAGTGCATACTACCTAATCTCAATACTTATATACCCTGGCCAGGTATATGATTATTGAAGATAAGGCAAGTATGAAACTCTTAGATTGTTATCTTTTTTATTACTCTGATCAAGTAGTCATACTGAAACAATCTAGAGAGTATAATAAAACTAAAAAGGAAAAGCTATGTGAACATTCCCAACCAAAAAGAAGAGCTATGTGAACATTCTCAACTAAAAGGAAAAGCTATGTGAACATTCCCAACAAAAAGGAAAAGCTATGTGAACATTCCCAACTAAAAGGAAAAGCTATGTGAACATTCCCAACAAAAAGGAAAAGCTATGTGAACATTCCCAACAAAAAGGAAAAGCTATGTGAACATTCCCAACTAAAAGGAAAAGCTATGTGAACATTCCCAACAAAAAAGAAGAGCTATGTGAACATTCTCAACTAAAAGGAAAAGTTATTTGAACATTCCCAACAAAAAGGAAAAGCTATGTGAACATTCCCAACCAAAAAGAAGAGCTATGTGAAAATTCTCAACTAAAAGGAAAAGCTATGTGAACATTCCCAACAAAAAGGAAAAGCTATGTGAACATTCCCAACTAAAAGGAAAATCTATGTGAACATTCCCAACTAAAAGGAAAAGCTATGTGAACATTCCCAACTAAAAGGAAAAGCTATGTGAACATTCCCAACAAAAAGGAAAAGCTATGTGAACATTCCCAACAAAAAGGAAAAGCTATGTGAACATTCCCAACTAAAAGGAAAAGCTATGTGAACATTCCCAACAAAAAAGAAGAGCTATATGAACATTCTCAACTAAAAGGAAAAGCTATGTGAACATTCCCAACAAAAAGGAAAAGCTATGTGAACATTCCCAACCAAAAAGAAGAACTATGTGAACATTCTCAACTAAAAGGAAAAGCTATGTGAATATTCCCAACAAAAAGGAAAAGCTATGTGAACATTCCCAACTAAAAGGAAAAGCTATGTGAACATTCCCAACAAAAAGGAAAAGCTATGTGAACATTCCCAACTAAAAGGAAAAGCTATGTGAACATTCCCAACTAAAAGGAAAAGATATGTGAACATTCCAAACAAAAAGGAAAAGCTATGTGAACATTCCCAACTAAAAAGGAAAAGCTATGTGAACATTCCCAACCAAAAGGAAAAGCTATGTGAACATTCCCAACTAAAAAGGAAAAGCTATGTGAACATTCCCAACTAAAAAGGAAAAGCTATGTGAACATTCCCAACATAGAGTTTGCTAAGTGAACTTTCCTAAATGAATAAAGGATTGTTGAGTAAATTATCTTTGTTAGATATATGTTTCTCTTTTGATATATATTTTTGAGTGATGACTGAAGTATGTTCTTTTATGCCTTTTTCCTTTCAATAACATGCACATCATATGTTAGGGGTTCATGCTCTGTATAAGCATAAACATTGATAAGGTTGAATTAATGAAAGGAACTTGTTGTGTATTACAGAATCCATGATATCTCCATGATATTAAGATACTATGTGGAGATTTGAGGACATGATTGATGAATAACCTGTCCCTCATTTTTCCTGGGATTTCGGGGACGAAATCCTTATAAGGGGGGGATAATTTGTAACATCCCTGACCTGGGTTATGTGTTAACCCTAGATGTTTTGCCTAATAAGGTTGAGTAGATACTTAATCTTATCTTGGGAAAAGTAATTAGGGCTCATGAGAAACTTATTTTTCAATTTTGGTCATGTTTGAACAACGCTGAAGTAATGTTTGCTTATTTTGGACTAAAGTGCAAATTACCCAAGTTGAGGGGTTAAATTGCAAATGTTGCATGATAAGATGTTCCTCTGATGTTGAGACATCATAATAATGAATATGATGTAGTGGTATGGTTTTCACAAGCTTGGGCACCAAGATTAAGCTTGTAAAGCAATCTTTGTGCATTAAAACCTAGTTTTGGTGTAGAGTGCAATTTACCCAAAACCTAGGGTTCAATATGCAAATTACCACTTCAATAAGGTCCCTAAGGAAGATAAGGGGGAAGAGTCGGACACATTTTTGGGATTAATTGGATTTTTATAAAGCATTTTTCTCTCTCATCAATTTCCTTATAAAAGTGCCATTTCCAAGCCCAAACCAAGGCCTTTTCGGATTTCTTTCTTCCCCTTGCTTGCAAAACTGACCAAGGAGCTAGGGAGGAGCAGGAGGACGACTCCCAACCTATTTCTTGAGGACGACCCTTGGAATAGTGTAGGGAGCTTCATTCACCATTGTTTCCGTGATCTTGGAGCTTTGGAGCTCAATTGGAGGTGGGTTTTATAACTTAAACCCACAATCATTGCTATTGCATCAATTCTCTATGCTTTGTTGATTGTTTTCTTCAATTTGATACACTTTTGTTTCTTTGCTGCAATTTCCATCAAGAACGGTTGCTGTTCTTGGTTGAACGAAGGAAGGTCATGATGACATCATCCTAGATGCTTATCCAAAGAAAAGTACCAAGCCAAACGGTTTTGATAGCTACTCCAAATCGTTTTAATTTGATTGGTTATGCGGTTTCAGCAAACCGTTTAAGGGCAAACGGTTTGAAACCGTTTGGCAGAAATCGGTTTCAAAACCGTTTGAAATGGTTGACCAAGCGTTGACCCTTTGGGAATTTTGTTCCTAATTATGTAGGCTCATAACCCACCAACTTTGAGGGATTAACTCCCAAGGAATCGAGAGTTGAAGGCTAATCAATTAGGCAATCGAATTAAATTAAGTGCTGATTTTCAATCTGATTAACTTGACCTTTTTGGGAAAACGGTTTCAAAACCGTTTGAGATGGTTGACCAAGCATTGACCGTTTGGGATTACTGTTCCTAATGATGTTGGTTAATGACTCACCAAATATTAGGGATTAACTCCAAAGGAATTGTGAGTTGAAAGCTAATCCATTAGGTAAATCTAATTGGATTAAGTGCTGATTTTCAACCTGATTAACTTGACCTTTTTGGGAAAACGGTTTCAAAACCGTTTGATTGTGTTGACAAAGCGTTGACCGTTTGAGATTACTGTTCATAATTATGTTGTTTAATAACTCACCAAATTTGATGGGTTAACTCCAAAGGAATCGAGAGTTGAAGGCTAATCAATGAGATAAACCTAAATGGATTAAGTGCTGATTTTCAACCTGATTAACTTGACCTTTTTGGGCAAACGGTTTCAAAACCATTTGAGTGCGTTGACCAAACGTTGACAGTTTGATATGCCTTTTCATAATTATGTTGGTTAATAACTCACCAAATTTTATAGGTTAATTCGAAAGGAATCATGAGTTGAAGGCTAATCAATTAGGTAAACCCTAATTGGATTAAGTGCTGACTTTCAACTTGATTGATTTGACATTTTGGGTTTTCTTGCCCAAACGGTTTCAAAACCATTTGGGGATCACCTAAACGGTCTCAAGACCGTTTGGGGGTCACCCAAGACCGTTTGAAGGTCTAGGGTCAAGTATGGATATGTGTTTGAAGATCCAAAGATGTGGTATGAACCCTAATCGGCTAAGTGCTGATTTTGCAAGTGATGAGTTGATTGTTTTGGGTTGATTAGCCGAAACGGTTTCAAAAGCATTTGGGGGTCACCCAAGACTGTTTGGAGGTCTAGGGTTGAGTATGGTTAAGCAATTGAAGATCCAATGGCACTAAGTTGAAGTGTAATCAATTGTTGTTTTTGTGATCAATCCAATGATCCAAACCTTAATTGGATGGCTTGGATTTGAGTGATATGATGGGAAAACGGTCTCAAGACCATTTAGAGGTCATCCAAATGACCTCAACACCGTTTGGGGTTAGGTCATACCCAATTTGGTTGATGGTTCAATGGTTTCAAAGTAACTAATCTTACATTGATTAGTGTTGTTGAATCATCGATTCCAAACCCTAATTCAATTGAATCAAACCCTAATTGATGTCCAATTGAGGGTCAATTGAGGGTCAAATCAGTTGAAGGTTGACCTATTAAACTTAATTGAAGTATGATTATAGGTCCAATTGATTATTGATTCCAAGAATTCAACGATTGAAGGAATCAACATTGAAAACCCTAATTCAATTGGATACCTTATGTAATGGAGGTTCAATGTGATTGAATCTCTTGAGAATAAAGATAATGAATGATCCATTGATCCAATGATGATTAGTAATGATAATCAATGAAGGTACAAAGGTTGAAACCCTAATAGTACCTAAGTGATTAGTGCCAATTAAGGGATGAATCCCTAATTGCTTATAGGATCAATGACTTGATACACTATGCTAATCATAGTTGTATGTACTAAAATGAAGGGTGATATAACCTAATCAAGTTGAGAAGTTGATAGCATGAATTCATACATGAATATGATTCATGTGGTGATTAAGGGTTGTGATCCTTAAGTAAAGAGATCATGAAACCCTAAACATGAACATAAACCCTAATTGACAGGGTTATTGAACTCAAATCATAGTTGAGGGTGTATCCATGTAAATCCATAGTTGAGGGTGTATCCATGTGAAACCCTAGTTGAGGGAGTATCCATGTGAAACCCTAACTGAGGGTGCATCCATGTGAAACCCTAAATGAGGGTGCATCCATGTGAAACTCTAATTGGAAATGATTAGTAAACCCTAATTATGGGCAAAGTGATATGAAACCCTAATAAAGGGTGATGCTATATATAATCTCTATTATAAAGAAGGGAGATGGTATGTGAAACCCTAATCCCTAATGAAAGAATAGAATTCATACTTGAATATGATTCATGAGGTGAACTCCTGTAGCACGACCGTGTAAGGCTGCACGGCCGTGGTGGCTTCCCTTTGCACGGCCGTTTTTGGTTGCACGGCCGTGGTACTCTATGCTTGACTTAGAGTTGTTTTGAAAAGGACCTAACATGGTCTTTTTGTTAATTCCTGACTTATGGATGAATCCATAGTATTGGCAATGGATGTATATTCCAAGTAAGTGACTAATGATCACTACTTTACATGATGAATGTGATGAACTGGTGCATAAAGTATTAGGATGGGTAATACCCTAATACAAGCTAAGTATATGAAATCAAATAAGATAATGGTGTTGAGGGAAGTGATACATCAAGATATGATAGATATCATATCCAACACCCCAAATACTGGTATACCCTGTTGTGTTATAAATCCAATATAATTGGATGAATGATACATGAGATGTGTGATGGAAATCCTAATCCTGGTAAAGGATTAAGGGTGATACTCTTGAATTAATGATACATTTGTTTTGCATGGTGTTGATAGATAATTGATGTGTTGCTATCATATGTGCTAACCATGCAGGTATAATGAGATGATGGGCATAGCCAGATATAAGCTATGATGCATTATTAATTTGAATTTGTTTATTGGGCCTTGGGTGCCATAATATACCTTGTTGCCAGGTAAGAGGTAGCAAGAGAGTTATGGGCCTCAAGTGCCATGATGGATGCTTTTGTAGCAAGTATCATACTTATTTTGGTCAGATGACCTAAAGGTGTTAGTTACCTGAGAATGTGGTAACAATGTTCAGATGATGAGCTAAGGGTTTGAATACCCAGAATCGCATGGTTATGGTATTGAAATTGTGAAGGGATGAGAGTTCCCAGTGTTGAATTGAGGGATTAAGATCCCAACATTTTGTGAAAAGAGTATGGCTACAGGCCATGACTCCACAATGATAATGTCAGGCTTTAGAGTTATGATCTAAGCCTGAAGAGAGTTAATGCAGTGGTAGTGATTCTGTAGTGTGTAGATGTTATACATGTTCTTCATATTCATTAAAGGATATGTGACATGTTGATTCTATCAAGTTATAGTTGCAATGCTTCTGATATAGAAGAATGTTCTAATCTGTTAGACATTAAAATATATGCTGCCATATAAATATGATTCCTCCATGCATAATTATCATCTTAAGTTGCAATAATAATGTTACTGTCGGAGAGTTATATCTCTCGCTGGGGCAATTTTTATAATTGTCTCACCCCCGTGGGAACCACATTTTTAGGTGGACGCGGACGAGGAGACAGGAATCCTTCAGTAGGCAAAGGACAACAACAGCAGCAGGGACAACAGTGAAGTCTCAGGTGGAGACATTGGCGGTTATGTCATGATTAGATGTATATAGAGTCCTATGTGTCGTCTCTATACTCTCAGGTCCTCAGAGTTTAGTTAGTGTTTTAATGAATTAATCTGAGGTTTTGGCTTGATGCCTCGAGATTCATATACTGTCTGTATATAATGTTTATAAGACAGTTGATGATGTAATCTCTGAAAAGAGATGGTACAGGTTATGTATGTTTGAACCAGAATGTAAATGTTATGCAATGGTTCTTGTTGGAAAAGATTTCCTATGTGAGGATCTCTTTACAAAATGTTTTAATTTTCAGTGATTTTCAGTAATCTGCTGTGAATAATTCGCTTCCGCATTAGTTAATCTTGTTTTCACGAATCGGTCGTTATAGTATCTCCACCTGAGATGTTAATGTTGTCCCTGTGGATGTTGTCCTTCCCCTGTTGTAGGGTTTCTACCTCCTCATCCTCGTCCACATAAAAAGGTTGAATCCCACGGGGGTGAGACAATTGAAAATTGTCCCAGTGAGAGATGTAACTCTCCGCCATAAACATTTATTATTGCAGATAAAAAATAACAAGCTGAGCAGGGAAATCTTTATGGAATCGGTAGGATTTAATCATTATTTAGCAGAATAGAGCAATGTCACCTCTTAAAGTATGCC
Source organism: Alisma plantago-aquatica (assembly GCA_963693085.1). Classification (NCBI taxonomy): domain Eukaryota; kingdom Viridiplantae; phylum Streptophyta; class Magnoliopsida; order Alismatales; family Alismataceae; genus Alisma; species Alisma plantago-aquatica. The sequence goes on from OY856414.1 coordinate 350,195,175, forward strand.
AACTATCTAAAGTGATAAAGCAGTAGATCATCTATTCTTTTTAATAAGGAATATGAAGAACATGTATAATATTTATCCACTTTAGGATACAATAAGAAATGTAATGTCAACCAATGATTTCCGTATTTCATTCTTAAGCAAATACGCTACACGGTTGATTACATTTTACAATCATATTAATGCCCTGAGGAAATGAGGCATATCACTCATGCTCCAACCGACCATGATTATGTAAAGCATCGGTACCATTCATAGGTCAATAGAAGAGCTGGACTCCATCACGTCATATGTCTCGATCATTACAAGATCATATGCAGGACATCTCGTGTCTCTACTAAATAGCTTTCCAGGGTATATTGGCATCTTCGCTATAAAGTTATAGCCCGTAGCATATACTCTTCTCAGGATATGGCTCGTAACCAATGCCTGGTATTATGGAGTTATGACCCATAGCCATACTCATATTGGGATATGGTCCATAACCATTCCTATGCATAGGATATGGCCCTCAATCATTCCTATGAGGCGTAAGGATATTTTCGCCCATTACCCCCACATATTCAAAATATGCATTCCAAGAATTCTCATAGGAAAACATGTTTCACCATCACCAACTACTAACGATGATAAATCTATGGTCAGGGCTTCTACATGATAAGATTTCACTTGATTAATTAAGTGCATTACCATATTCTCTTAGCATCAGTCAGGTTTTCAAACATAATTTATTCTAACAAATGCTACAAAGAATGTGTAATACTTCAATCAAATACTTTTTGAAGCTTTATAAAACATTGGGATCTCAATCTCTTGTCACATCATAGGTATTCTCATCCCTTAACATCTCATCATCATGATTATGGAATATGGGTATTCAAACCCTCAGTTCATCAAAGAACACTTGTTACCACTTATCAGGTAGCTAATACCTTCAGGCCATCTAACCAAGGTAAACATGATACTTGTTATACAAGCATCTCACGTGGCTCTTCAAGGCCCATTAAATCTCTTATTACCTCTTGCTAGGCAACAAAGCATATTATGGCTCACAGGGCCCATAAAACAATTTCAATAATAAAGCATCATAGCTCATACCTGGCTATGCCCAACATCTCATGATACCTGCATGGTTAGTACACACGATAACTGTTATGTCAATTACATATCAGCACTATGCAATGTAATGGTAGCATCACTATTCCCTCATTAGGGTTGGGGTTTCCAAATTCATGTCAATTATGGATACTCATCCCATTACCCAAAATTAGGGTTTAGGTATTATCATCATATTTCTCAAGATTAGGGTTTCATGCACTATAACCCAAAAATTAGGGTTTCACATACCTTCACCCTATATTAGGGTTAAGGTTTCATATAGCATCACCCTAGATTATGGTTTTACATAACATCATCCTTTATTAGGTTTTCACATAACATCACCTTGTATTAGGGTTCCATATAACAATACCATGTATTAGGGTTCCATATAACAATACCATGTATTAGGGTTCCATATAACATCATCCCATCTTAGGGTTTCACAACCCATTACTCAAAATAGGGTTAGGGATTTCCCATTTCATTTCCATTAGAATTTCTCAACCTATTACCCAAAGTTAGGGTTAGGGTTTCTCATCTTTCTTGATTAGGGTTTCCATTCTCCATTAATTAGAGTTTTATGATTATCTCATTTAACCAATCCCTAAATCAGTACTTCCACATATCTTGGAACACATAGAATTATTTAAGTATCAATCATACTTATCGTTGTTCCGTGTACTTAGGAACAAACATAAAATCATCATCATACCTTATTAGGTTGACTTAACCTCTCACTAAGGACATACACCTATGTTTATCATGGTGTATTGAATTTAATACTTTCATAAGCATCAAGTGATAATCACTTTAATTATACTAATTACCTAAGAACTTTAGAGGTACTTCCATTTGAAATCATCCTTGAGATACCCCTTTAATCACTTATGGGGTTAATAATAATTACATGATTTGAACCAATTAGACCTTCAAACGGTCTTGGACCAATTGACCCTTCAAACGGTCTTGAGGTCACTTGACCTTCAAACGGTCTTGAAGACCGTTAGACCTTAAACGGTCTTGGTTCATTTGAATCTCCAAACAGTCTTGAACCTTTTGTACCTCCAAACGGTCTTAAGGTGCTTGACCTCCAAATGGTCTTGATCTCAAAATCTCTAAACGGTCTTAAGACCGTTAAACCTTAAATGGTATTGATCTCAATTATCCAAACGATCTTTCCCTAATTCCTTCAATCGGTTTTGAAACCGTTTGAATTAAATATTATTAAACCCTAAACAATTTGAGACCTTTTGAATTATATATTAATAAACCCTAAATGGTTTGAGAACGTTTAGTCCCCAAACGGTTTGAAGACCGAATGGTCAGATCAGCAATGAAATCAATTGAACTTAAACTAGGGTTTTATCTTCAATCGATCTAGGGTTTGTAATCAAGGAACCATCAATTGTTGAAACCTTTGTAACTAGATCAATTGTAACCATTGAATCTCCATCCAGCCATGACACCACTTGACCTTAAATGGTCTTGACCGTTTAAGGTCAAGTGGTGTCATGGTTGGATGGAGATCCAATGGTTACAATTGATCTAGTTACAAAGGTTTCAACAATTGGTGGTTCCTTGATTACAAACCCTAGATCGATTGAAGATAAAACCCTAGTTTAAGTTCAATTGATTTCATTGCTGATCTGACCATTCGGTCTTCAAACCGTTTTGGGACTAAACTTTGTCAAACCGTTTAGGGTTTAATAATATATAATTCAAACGGTCTCAAACTGTTTAGGGTTTAATAATATTTAATTCAAACAGTTTCAAAACCGATTGAAGGAATTAGGGCAAGATCGTTTGGATAATTGAGATCAAGACCGTTAAAGGTCTAGCGGTCTTAAGACCATTTAGAGATTTTGAGATCAAGACCGTTTGGAGGTCAAGAACTTCAAGACCGTTTGGAGGTACAAAAGTGTGGCATCCAACTCACAAAACAAGATTAATTAATGCAGAAGCGTATCATTTGAGCAGATTACTGAAAATCACTAAAAATTAAAACCTTTTTCAAAGATATCTAATCATAGGAAAACTCTTTCAACCAGAACCAATGTATTACATTTACATCCTGGTTCATAAGTACATATCTTGTATTAAGGTATTTCCCATCTAAATACTTCCATCCACTAACTATCACTTTTACCATGAAGTGCATAGGTCACACACAAGAATGGTCCATCTATCTTCAATGATATGGACTCATTTTTGGTTACTACATTTCTTACTATAAAGTTGTCTATAATCAACCATTTGGGATATTTCACCTTTATAAGGCATTACCCACTATTTTAGTATTAGGGTTCTTTCATACCATTACCTAGTAATTAGGATTTTGGTTTATCATCATATTGCCCAAGATTAGGGCTTCATGTATTATAACTCAAAATTAGAGTTTCACATACCTTCACCCTGTATTAGGGCTCCTCATCATATCATTGCATAGGATTTCACATGGCATCACCCTCAATTAGGGTTTCACATGGCATCACCCTCAATTAGGGTTTCACGTGGCATCACCCACAATTAGGGTTTCTCAGGGAATCACCCTCAATTAGGGTTTCTCATGGAATCATCCTCAATTAGGGTTACATCCCTACCCTAGATTAGGGTTACACCTAGCATTGCCCTAGATTAGGGTTAAGGCTCATTAACCTTCTTAATTAGGGTTCATGGTCTCTTTATCAAATCATACCCCAATTACACATTCCTATATGTTGAAAGTGTTGGGACTTAACCTCCACATGATTATTATTCATGTAAGAAGTCATCTCTCTCATCCTTTACAAGATGACATTTGCATCAATCATGATTGGATTAGGTCAACTCAACTTGATTGAAGGCTTGACACCATGTATTATGTCATTATTTCCTTAATCATTAAGGATTAATCATTCACAAGGTATTAATCACCCTATCTTATTAAGGGTATAATCACTATAATGACCTTTGGTTCACATCATATAATATTCAATTATACAATTGATCTTTAAACACCTTAAATGTCTATGCAGTTTGGGGTTAATTACTTCCAAATGGTCTTGACCAACCAGACCTCAAACGGTCTTGCATGGATAACCTTCAAACGGTCTAAGTCTAACAATTGAAACCTTTTAGCAAAGTAGGTACTTGAAACCGTTTGCTAAAGTAGATGTTTGAAATCGTTTGAGTCTCAATCGGTTTGGGATCGTTTGGTCCCAAACAGTCTTCAGACCATTTGGACTCAAACGGTCTTGAGACCGTTTGGTCCAAACCTCCTCAAAACTGATTGGACTAAGAATTGTCTCAACCACTAAAATTGATTTAGGGTTTCCATGGTTAACTCCCTCATCAATTGAATCCATATAATTATTCATAAATTGAACCTAAGAATCATGCTTCAATTGAGATAATAAATCATCCTTCAATTGATTAAACCTTCAATTGGTCATAAATTAGGGTTTTAAACCCAATTGAGTTATGGTTGAAATCGATGAACCTTCCATATTAGACATTGTGGAACTAATTGCTTTAAAATCATTGGAAAATCATTCAATTTGGGCATGACCTGACCTCAAACGGTCTTGAGGTCGTTTGTATGACCTCCAAATGGTCTTGAGACCGTTTTCCCAATCCATCATCAAAATTGGTGAACTTCAATTAGGGTTTGCATCATTGGATTGCTCATCAATCTAGTTATTGATTGCATTACAACTTGATATCTTTGGATCTTCAACTACTCAACCATACTCAACCCTAGACCTACAAACGGTCTTGGGTGACCTCCAAATGGTCTTGAGACCGTTTGGGTGATCTCCAAATGGTCTTGAGACCGTTTGGGTTAATCAACCCAAAGAATTTCATTAATCAATTGCAAAATCAGCACTTAACCCGATTAGGGTTTAGATGATTATCTATTCATTGATTTAATCAATTGGAACCATTTGATCCTTATCCAACATGTTCTAGGGTATTGACCTCAAATGGTCAACCCATTCAAATGGTCAACCTTCTTAAATGGTTTGGGATTCCAAACCCCAAACGGTTTGGAAATCGTTTGGTCTCCAAATGGTTTGGTGAAACCGTTTGGACCATATCATTGAAACCATTTGCAAAAGATATTTAGGGAGGTGTGTGCTTATGACGATGTCATCATCATCAAGATCTAAACCCACGAAACTTGCTGAGATTTTCATGGTGATTGCATCAATCAACCAAATAAAATTTCAAGGATAAGAAAGAATCAACAATTTGATAAGGAATTGAATGCAATAACAATATAAAGGGTTCAAGTTATAAAACCCGCCTCCAATTGAGCTTCAAAGCTCCAAGCTCACGTCAAGAATGGTGGATGCAACTCCTTTCACCATCCCATGGTTCGTCCTCAAGCTTTGAGTGAAAATAAATGGCTAGGATAGAAGATTGCATGGAGAAAAGAAGAAATCCATCATTTATTTTCGATTTCCACCATGAAATCATGGTGAAAGAAGGTCAAGAAGCTTACCAACAGGTTGGGGGTAGTCCTCCTGTTGCTCCAAGCTCCCTTGGTCATTTTTTCAAGCAAGAAGTGAAAGGGGTTTCGAAATTACCCATCTAAGCTATGGATAAGGGAGCATATATGCATTTGATTAAAAATACATTTTAGGAGAGAGAAAGTAGGGATTATCTCCTCCATTTCCTTGCCACTTTCCCCATTCCCTTCCTTGGTCACGAGGCTATCTTCTTTGCCTCTTATTCCTCTCAATTATCCATGATTTAAAGAAAAACAAATTAAGCACCTTAAATCATATTATACTAATATCCATAAGTGAGTGGATATTTCTTTTTCTTATAATAAGGTGAGTGAGTTATCCACTTCTATTAGATATTTTCGTGCCTTTTCAAGGCACATGGTCATCCACTCTCTTGAAAAGTCCTCCCTCACCTTTTGGTTGAAGGGGCCTTTAATTAATATATTTATTTTTGCATAAAGTTGGAAGTAAAGTTCCAATTGTTCTTAAATCTTGATTATTTTAATATCAAGATTCTCTCTCCTCCAAAGATATACAAATGAGATGCCCCTCTCATTTTCTTTTCTCTACATGATGCCAAGAAACATTAGGGACTATTTTGAGTTGGTAATTTGCATATTGAACCCTAGGTTTTGGGTAAATTGCACATTACACCAAAAGTAGGTTTTAATGCACAAACATTGCTTTATCAGCTCTTTCTTGGTACTCTGGCTACCACAAGCCATACCTCTGCATCATCTTCATTCTCATGATTCTTCAATATATGAGGAACATATTATCATGTAACATTTGCAATTTAACCCCTCAACTTGGGTAATTTGCATTTTTAGTCCAAGATAGACAAAACATTGTTTCAACATTGTTCAAAAAGGACTAAAATTGAAACATAAGTTCCTCTTGAGCCTTAATTACTTTTCAAAAGATAAAATCAAACATATAATTATATTTATTAAGAAAAACACCTAGGGTTAAGGCATAACCCAGGTCAGGGGTGTTACAAATTATAAACCCCTAACAAGGATTTCGTCCCCGAAATCCCAGATAAAGAAAGACAGATATTATTCATATATCATCTCATCATGTCTCATAACATCTCAATGTCATGTTTATGTAAGGAATAAACCCCTAACATATGATGCCCATGCTATTTTATATAACCGATCTATTTTCACAGTTAACCACTCCAGGTGGTCAACATACTTTATCTGATACCAGAATCCCTTACCTTGGTATCCATTACATGTGCTGGAAACACATCACATATTCATCTTTATTTCATCCTGGGACATTACTTGTTACACACATCTTTTTCTTATAACCCAAGTTCAAAACAAACTGATACTTTTTCTAAGTATCCATCAATAAGCATTTTTAATTGTGCACATCAAGTGTCCTAAGACCCACTTGATTGTCATGTCCCTGAAAGGAAAGAAAACAAAGAATCATATTCTTCTTTTGTTTATAAATTGATTTATAATTAAATCAAATTCTTTTTTATATCATTTAGAATGTGGTAGAAATATCCATGACACATCTCCTTCTTCATTAGGCTCTTTGGATTGTTTCAGAATGATTACTTGATCAGAGTAATAAAAAAGATAACAATCTAGGTATGTCATACTTACCTTGCCTTCAATAAATGAATACCTGGCCAGGGTATTCAAGAGCTGAATTTAGGTAGTATGCTTTTATTTTATTTTATGTTTTCATTTCTTTAAATTTGATATACTTAATGTCTCAGATTTTTCTCTGAGTTCCTCTTTCATTTCTTCCCTTCCTTAATAAAGAAGAGAAATTTCAAAACATATAAGAGAATATTTAAACTAAACACAAGTTTTCATTCTACTTATCTCTTCCTTATTTTCTCAAAGGATTTTACAGATGAACTAAACAACAACTACCCTTCTTATAGTAGAGAGTGCAAGATAATTCAAAATAGAAAGTTCTATCTTGATATGTCTACTTATTACAAGTTATCCAGTGTCTTGTCTATTGAGTCACCTCATCACTTTCTATTTGGACATTGCCGCCTCAAATGTCCTCTCTGTCCACATCTATAGCAAGCTTGAACCTTTTTAGGTGACTGCTGCTCAGGTGCACTATATTGTACTTGAGTCGGTACTACTGAAATCTTTGATTGTTTAGTACCACTAATTCCTTGTTCCTATGACTGTTTAGACTTCCTTTTAAGGTTTGTCTCATATTTCTTTGTCATAGACCATTCTATCCTTCGAATTGACTCTACAAATGTGGCAAACCTCTCTCTACTCTCTAGGTCAGATGTCGGAATAGACATCTCAGTATTCAATCCTTTATCAAAACGTCGAATCTTTTCCTCCTCAGTAGTAGCCATCTGAGGACAAAATCGTAAAAGTTCCATGAACTTAACCTCATATTCACTTATTGACATGGCTCCCTGTCGAATCTTCTCAAAATGTGCGATCTTTTCATCTAAATAAGTCCTTGGAAAATACTTATTGATGAATTCTCGACAAAATTCCTCCCATCCAACCTCTTCATCATTCCTTTTTATTTCTTCTATATCCCACCAATCTCCAACACTACCCTTCAAAAGGTACACTGCATGTTTAACTTTGTCAATATCTGGGATACTAAGGATCTTAAAATCCTTCTCTAACTCAGTGAGCCATAAATCAACATTTGTTGGGTCATATGTTCTAGCATATTCTATGGCTCTTACACGACGTAGTCATTCAAAAGTCTTACCAGACCCATATCCCTCATTGGGAGCTGGTGCCCTAGGTGCAGGTGCTGGCATCCGGTCTGCCATATACCTCAGTGTGGTCATGAGTTGCCCAAAAAGATTATGATCATCTGGGTTTCCTCTCATGGCTTCATCAACATGGGGATTTTCAGGCACTGGTTCCTCCCTTGTCTGATCCCTTGCACCTCCCACTGGTGCTGAAACATTGCTCTCAGTAATCTGTTTCTCATGTTCTCTAGACATCTTGGAGTTATATATCTTCTTCTGCATAAGCAGAAGGCACTGTAAGATACACTAAGGTACACTTAGAACAGACTTGATACCTTAGTCCTATGTCTCTGTAGACTCAGTGAACCTAGAGCTCTAATACCACTGAATTGTGGCATCCAACTCACAAAACAAGATTAATTAATGTGGAAGCGTATCATTTGCAGCAGGTTACTGAAAATCACTAAAAATTAAAACCTTTTTCAAAGAGATCCAATCATAGGAAAACTCTTTCAACGAGAACCAATGTTTTACATTTACATCCTGGTTCATAAGTACATATCTTGTATTAAGGTATTTCCCATCTTAATACTTCCATCCACTAACCTATCACTTTTACCATGAAGTGCATAGGTCACACACAAGAATGGTCCAGCTATCTTCAATGATATGGACTCATTTTAGGTTACTGCATTGCTTACTATAAAGATGTCTATAATCAACCATTTGGGATATTTCACCTTTATAAGGCATTACCCACTATTTTAGCATTAGGGTTCTTTCATACAATTACCTAGTAATTAGGGTGTTGGTTTATCATCATATTTCCTAAGATTAGGGCTTCATGTATTATAACTAAAAATTAGAGTTTCACATACCTTCACCCTGTATTAGGGCTCCTCATCATATCATTACATAGGGTTTCACATGGCAACACCCTCAATTATGGTTTCACATGGCATCACCCTCAATTAGGGTTTCACATGGCATCACCCTCAATTAGGGTTTCTCAAGGAATCACCCTCAATTAGGGTTTCTCATGGAATCACCCTCAATTAGGGTTACATCCCTACCCTAGATTAGGGTTACACCTAGCATTGCCCTAGATTAGGGTTAAGGCTCATTAACCTTCTTAATTAGGGTTCATGGTCTCTTTATCAAATCATACCCCAATTACACAATCCTATATGTTGAAAGTGTTGGGACTTAACCTCCACATGATTATTATTCATGTAAGAAGTCCTCTCTCTCTCATCCTTTACAAGATGACATTTGCATCAATCATGATTGGATTAGGTCAACTCAACTTGATTGAAGGCTTGACACCATGTATTATGTCATTACTTCCTTAATCATTCACAAGGTATTAATCACCCTATCTTATTAAGGGTATAATCACTATAATCACCTTTGGTTCACATAATATAATATTCAATTATACAATTGATCTTTAAACACCTTAAGTGTCTATGCGGTTTGGGGTTAATTACTTCCAAACGGTCTTGGTCACTTAGACTCCAAACGGTCTTGACCAACCAGACCTCAAACAGTCTTGCATGGATAACCTTCAAACGGTCTAAGTCTAACAATTGAAACCGTTTAGCAAAGTAGGTACTTAAAAATGTTTGTTAAAGTAGATGTTTGAAACTGTTTGAGTCTCAATCAGTTTGGGATCATTTGGTTCCAAACAGTCTTGAGACTGTTTGGACTCAAACGGTCTTGAGACCGTTTGGTCCAAACCTCCTCAAAACCGATTGGACCAAGAATTGTCTCAACCACTAAAATTGATTTAGGGTTTCCATGGTTAACTCCCTCGTCAATTGAATCCATATAATTACTCATCAATTGAACCTAAGCATCATGCTTCAATTGAGATAATAAATCATCCTTCAATTGATTAAACCTTCAATTAGTCATCAATTAGGGTTTTAAACCCAATTGAATTATGGTTGAAATCGATGATCCTTCAATATTAGACATTGTGGAACTAATTGCTTTAAAATCATTGGTCCATCATTCAATTTGGGCATGACCTGACCTCAAACGGTCTTGAGGTCATTTGGATGACCTCCAAATGGTCTTGAGACCGTTTTCCCAATCCATCATCAAAATTGGTGAAGTTCAATTAGGGTTTGCATAATTGGATTGCTCATCAATCTAGTTATTGATTGCATTACAACTTGATATCTTTGGATCTTCAACTACTCAACCATACTCAACACTAGACCTAAAAATGGTCTTGGGTGACCTCCAAACTGTCTTGAGACCATTTGGGTGATCTCCAAACAGTCTTGAGACCGTTTGGGTTAATCAACCCAAAGAATTACATTAATCAATTGCAAAATCAGCACTTAACCCGATTAGGGTTTCCAATTAGATGATTGTCTATTCATTGATTTAATAAATTGGAACCATTTGATCCTTATCCAACATGTTCTAGGGTTCTGACCTCAAACAGTCAACCCATTCAAATGGTCAACCTTCTTAAACAGTTTGGGATTCCAAACCCCAAACGGTTTGGAAACTGTTTGGTCTCCAAACGGTTTGGTGAAACCGTTTGGACCATATCATTAAAACCGTTTGCAAAAGACATTTAGGGAGGTGTGTGCTTATGATGATTTCATCATCATCAAGCTCTAAACCCACGAAACGTGCTGTGATTTTCATGGTGATTGCATCAATCAACCAAATAAAATTTCAAGGATAAGAAAGAATCAACAATTTGATATGGAATTGAATGCAATAACAATATAAAGGGTTCAAGTTATAAAACCCGCCTCCAATTGATCTTCAAAGCTCCAATCTCACGAAAATGGTGGATGAAACTCCTTTCACCATACCAAGGTTCGTCCTCAAGCTTTGAGTGAAAAGGAATGGCTAGGATAGAAGATTTCATGGAGAAAAGAAGAAATCCATCATTTATTTTCGATTTCCACCATGAAATCATGGTGAAAGAAGGTCAAGAAGCTTACCAACAGGTTAGGGGTCGTCCTCCTGTTTCTCCAAGCTCCCTTGGTCGTTTTTGCAAGCAAGAAGTGAAAGGTTTTTCGAAATTACCCATCTAAGCTATGGATAAGGGAGCATATATGCATTTTATTAAAAATACATTTTAGGAGAGAGAAAGTAGGGATTATCTCCTCCATTTCCTTGCCACTTCCCCCTTCCCATCCTTGGTCATGAGGATATCTTCTTTGCCTCTTATTCCTTTCAATTATCCATGATTTAAAGAAAAGCAAATTAAGCACCTTAAATCATATTATACTAATTTCCATAAGTGAGTGGATATTTCTTTTTCTTATAATAAGGCGAGTGAGTTATCCACTTCCTTTAGATATTTTTGTGCCTTTGCAAGGCACATGGTCGTCCACTCTCTTGAAACCTCCTCCCTCACATTTTAGTTGAAGGGGCCTTTAATTAATATATTTATTTTTGCATTAAGTTTGAAGTAAAGTTCCAATTATGCTTAAATCTTGATTATTTTAATATCAAGATTCTCTCTCCTCCAAAGAGATACAAATGAGACGCCCCTCTCATTTTCCTTGCTCTACATGATTCCAAGAAACATTAGGGACTATTTTGAAGTGGTAATTTGCATATTGAACCCTAGGTTTTAGGTAAATTGCACATTACACCAAAACTAGGTTTTAATGCACAAACATTGCTTTATCAGCTCTTTCTTGGTACTCTGGCTACCACAAGCCATACCTCTGCATCATCTTCATTCTCATGATGTTTCAACATATGAGGAACATCATATCATGTAACATTTGCAATTTAACCCCTCAACTTGGGTAATTTGCACTTTTTAGTCCAAGATAGACAAAACATTATTTCAACATTGTTCAAAAAGGACTAAAATTGAAACATAAGTTCCTCTTGAGCCTTAATTAGTTTTCAAAAGATAAAATCAAACATATAATTATCTTTATTAAGAAAAACACCTAGGGTTAAGGCATAACCCAGGTCATGGATGTTACAAAAAGGTTCAAGACCGTTTGGAGATTCAAATGAACCAAGACCGTTTGAAGGTCAAGTGACCTCAAGACCGTTTGAAGGGCCAATTGGTCCAAGACCGTTTGAAGGTCTAATTGGTTCAAATCATGTAATTATTATTAACCCCATAAGCGATTAAAGGGGTATCTCAAGGATGATTTCAAATGGAAGTACCTCTAAAGTGCTTAGGTAATTAGTATAATTAAAGTGATTATCACTTGATGCTTATGAAAGTATTAAATTCAATACACCATGATAACCATAGGTGTATGTCCTTAGTGAGAGGTTAAGTCAACCTAATAAGGTATGATGATGATGTTATGTGTGTTCCTAAGTACACGAAACAATGATAAGTATGATTGATACTTAAATAATGCTATGTGTTCCAAGATATGTGGAAGCACTGATTTAGGGATTGGTTAAATGAGATAATCATAAAACTCTAATTAATGGAGAATGGAAACCCTAATCAAGAAAGATGAGAGACCCTAACCCTATCTTTGGGTAATAGGTTGACAAATTCTAATGGAAATGAAATGGGAAATCCCTAACCCTATTTTGAGTAAAGGGTTGTGAAACCCGAAGATGGGATGATGTTATATGGAACCTTAATACAAGGTATTGTTATATGGAACCCTAATATAGGGTATTGTTATATGGAACCCTAATACAGGGTATTGTTATATGGAACCCTAATACAGGGTGATTTTATGTGAAAACCTAATAAAGGATGATGTTATGTAAAACCCTAATCTAGGGTGATTCTATATGAAACCTTAACCCTAATATAGGGTGAAGGTATGTGAAACCCTAATTTTTGGATTATAGTGAATGAAACCCTAATCTTGAGCAATATGATGATAATCCCTAAACCCTAATTTTGGGTAATGGGATGAGTATCCCTAATTGACATGAATTTGGAAACCATAACCCTAATGAGGGAATAGTAATGCTACCATTACATTGCATAGTGCTGATATGTAATTGACATAACTGTTATCATGTATACTAACCATGTAGGTATCATGAGAGGTTGGGCATAGCCAGGTATGAGCTATGATGCTTTATTATTGAAATTGTTTTATGGGCCCTATGAGCCATAATATGCTTTGTTGCCTAGCAAGAGGTAACAAGAGATTTAATGGGCCTTGAAGAGCCATGTGAGATGCTTGTGTAACAAGTATCATGTTTACCTTGGTCAGATGACCTGAAGGTATTAGTTACATGATAAGTGGTAACAAGTGTTCTTTGATGAACTGAGGGTTTGAATACCCATATTCCATAATCATGATGATGAGATGTTAAGGGATGAGAATGCCTATGATGTGACAAGAGATTGAGATCCCAATGTTTTATAAATATTCAAAAAGTATTTGATAGATTACACATTCTTTGTAGCATTTGTTAGAATAAATTATGTTTGAAAACCTGACTGATGCTAAGAGAATATGGTAATGCACTTAATTAATCAAGTGAAATCTTATCTTGTAGAATCCTTGACCATAGATCCATCACCGTCAGTAGTTGGTGATGGTGAAATAGGTTTTCCTATGAGAATTCCTGGAATGCATATTTTGAATATGTGGGGGTAATGGGAAAAAATATCCTTACACCTCATAGGAATGACTGAGGGCCATATCCTATGCACAGGAATGGTTATGGACCATATCCCAATATGAGTATGGCTATGGGTCATAACTCCACAATACCAGGCATTGGCTACGAGCCATATCCTAAGAAGAGTATATGCTACGGGCTATAACTCTATAGCGAAGATGCCAGTATACCCTCGAAATCTATTTAGTAGAGATATAAGATGTCCTGCATATGATCTCATACTGACCGAGACATATGAGGTGATGGAGTCCGGCTCTTCCATTGACCTATGTATGGTATCGATGCTTTACATAATCATGGTCAGTTGGAGCATGAGAGGTATACCTCATCTCCTCAGGGCATAAGTATGATTGTAAAATGTAATCAGCTGTGTAGCGTATTTGCTTAAGAATGAAATACAAAAATCATTGGTTGATATTACATTTCTTATTGTATCCTAAAGCGGATAAATATTATACATGTTCTTCATATTCGTTATTAAAAAGAATAGATGATCTACTGCTTTATCACTTTATATAGTTGTCATACTTTAAGAGGTGACATTGGTCTATTCTGCTAAATAATGATTAAATCATGTTGATTCCATAAATATTTCCCGACTCAGCTTATTATTGTTTATCTGCAATAATAATGTTTCTTGCGGAGAGTTATATCTCTCGTTGGGACAATTTTCAATTGTCTCACCCCCGTAGGATTCAACCTTTTTAGGTGGATGAGGATGAGGAGGTAGAAACCCTACAACAGGGGAAGGATAGCAGCCACAGGGACAGTAGTAACATCTCAGGTGGAGATACTGACTGTTGTGTTATGTAGATATGAGTCCTATGAGTCGTCTCTATACCCTCAGGTCCTAGGAGTTAGTAGTCAGCGCTTTTATGATCAATTTGAGATTTTGGCATTGAATGCCTCGAGGTCTTATGTTGCTTATGTGTAGATTTAATAGAGAAACTATTGTATGTAATCCTTGAGAAGAAAAGGTACATGGTATGTACTTTGTGAACCAGAATGTATGTGTAAATAATATTTTGGTTCTTGTTATAAGAGTTTACTAAAAATGGCTCTTTGTAAATGGTTTTATTTTTTAGTGATTTTTGTTAATCCGATGTTAAGGATCGCTTCTGCATTAATCGTATATGATATTTGGTGGTTGTCGTCACAAGTTAAGTTGGTATCAGAGCTCTAGGTTTGCTAAGTCTACAAAGACATATGATTACGGTTGTTGAGTCTGTTCTAGTGTTTTCCAGTTATCTGATAGTGTCTTCTTCTCATATAGGAGAAGAAGAACTTAAAGATGTCTGGATCACATGAAGAACATGTTGCTGAGAGAAGCATTGCTACACCTAGAAGAGGTGTAAGGGACCAGACTAGGGAGGAACCAGAACCTGAACATCCTCATCTTAACCAAGCTGCACTGGAAAACCCAGCTTTCCATGATATGTTTGGGCAGTTCATGGAAACCATGACGCATATGGCAGATAGGATGGCACCACCTACATTGAGGGCACCAGATCATAATGAAGGACAAGGATCTGGAAAGACTTTCGAATGACTTCGCCAGGTTGGAACCACAGATTATGTTGGTACAACTGACCCAGTAGATGTATACATGTGGCTAACTGAGCTGGAGAAGGCTTTTAGAATCCTCAATATCCCTGAAGCAGAGAAGGTAAGGCATGCAGTGTACCTTCTTAAAGGGAGTGTTGGCCACTGGTGGACAATAGAAGAGGGCAAGAGGCCAAGTGTTGAAATCAAATGGGAGGAATTCTGATGAGAATTCATCAGTAGATACTTCCCCAAGACTTACCTAGATGAGAAGATCTCTCAGTTTGAGCGGATAAGGCAAGGACCACTGAACATCAATGAGTATGAAGCTAAGTTCATGGAGCTTCTACGGTTCTGTCCGCACATGGCAGCTACTGATGAAGAGAGAATTCGGCATTTTGAGAAGGGTTGGAATGCTGAATTGACCACTCCTGTGTCTGCCTTAGAGAACAGGGAGAGATTTTCCACCTTTGTGGAGTCCATGAGGCGGATAGAAAGGTTCATGACTGAGAAACGTCAGGCCCACAATAAGAAGGTGTGTGTATACACAGTTCCAAGGACAGAGGTCTGAAAGTTTTAAGAAACCAAGGTTTTCTACACCAACAACAACACCAAGGTTCAACACCCAGACACAGTGGACATCCAGCAAGGGTAGAGGTCGTAGTTTACCACTGAATAGAGCTCCCAGTACAGCATCAATGTCAGCAACTGGACCTTTTAGACCATATCAAGAGAATAGAACATGTCACCAGTGTAGACAGGTAGGACATCTAGCAAGAGATAGTCCAATTGGGAACACAGTGGTAACCCAACCACCAAGGCAGAGTCAATAAGGTCATCAGAGCCGACAGTTTTCGAGTGGTGCTAGAGGACATGGACAAGCGTCCCAAGATGGTTCGTCGGCACCCAACAACCGAGCACACGGTCAACAGCAAGCAACGACGAGGGTCTATGCAATGAATCAACCTGAAGCAGTAGTCAACCCTCGAGTTGTGACAGGTCTGATGGAACTATTTCATTCTGATATGTCTTCATCCTGCTTCATATCTATTTTGATTGATCCAGGTGCTACACATTCCTTTATCACTCGAGAAGTGATTTATGACTACAATATGACTGTTAGTCAAAAAGTAGATAGTTTGTTATTAGAAACCCCTTTGATGGGATTTGTAGTGTTGTAGGAGGTATGTTCTCCCTGCATTCTTTCCTTTTCTAAACATCGCATTCAGGTGGATCTTATACCACTTGAGATGCACGGGTTCGATATAATCCTTGGGATGGACACTCTAGAAAAGTACACAGTTGTCTTGGATTGTGAGTCCAAGCAAGCTGTGTTCACTGATGACAGTGTAACATACCGTATCTTAGACCCTACCCTAGTAGTTTGACCTTTTGGGTTTGACCAAACAAGGTTAAGGTTAGGATGATCCTAACAATCTAATGCATAAATAATGTAATCTAATATGCCACATAATTCGTTTGGTGATAATAAGATGATAAATAACTTAATAAGTTAGTGGGCCACTAATGGGCCATATGACATATCTCATAAAAAGAAATCCCAAAAGTGAAATATAAGTTTAAAATCGTGTTCCTTGGGTCCCAATTACCTTGGGAGTCAAGTTTCACTTTATTCACATAATAATAATTCATTTAATTCAAATTGGAAAAGAAGATGAGTGTTTTCCCCAAAATATCAAATAAAATAATAAATGACTTCAAAATAGGAAACTAATCTTAGATTCGTAATCTACACATCAAAATAAGCCAACATGTCAATTTTCATCTAATTTGGATTACTTTGTAATAACATGGTATGTTTAGGAGAGAGAAAGTTGATAAAATGCATTAATGCTCAATAATATAATTTACGACACCAAAAGTTGGAATTAAAGGCAAATTCGTATTCAATACATCTTAAGTTAACTTGTGGGTGAAATTTCACCTAATTTGGATAATCCATATGTCATTAATGCATCAGGAAAGAGAAACAAAGAATATGCTAAATAATACATCTAAAGTTTCCAAAAGTGAAAACTAATTATAGATTCGAAATCTACATGTTTAAGTTAACTTGTGTGTCAAGTTTGGTCTAATTTGGATAAGAATAGAACCCTTAAAAGAGGTAAGAAAATATGTACATTAAATTAATCTCACTTTAGTTTTAATCGTATTTGATATGTCACGCTTGCTTTCCTGTTTAGTTTTCTCAGGTTCAATCCTGACCCTTAGATTCAGATCCAGTGGCAACTAGATTCTCTTCTTCCTTTTCCCTTTCCGATTTTGCACGCAACGATGGGGGGTTTCTCTCCTCGGTTTCCTTCTCTGATTCCTCTCTTCCCTCTTCACCTTCCTTCCTGGTTTCTTTGCCCTCATCATCCTCTCTCTCCTCTGCACCTGATGACCCTATAAAAGTAGGGTTTGTCACCCCCTTTCCCCACAACTGCTAGCGCCACACTGGTGCTCTGTTTCCCCCCATGTTTCCTGCCTCTTCTCATCTCCTCGTCGCCTTGGACCATCAGACAACGAAGGAACGGTTCCCTCACCTCCGTTGGGGTCCCAGCTCCATTTTTCTTGCCTCGATTTGGCCCCATCAAGCTTTGGGCATGGCTCCCCTACTCCGACTGCCTTTGGAGAAGATTGTGAGGCTGGTCTGATGATTCGGGTCATCGCCAGACAAGTATTCAGTGCAAGCATGTTCTGTGTGGACTGATGAAGCTTCTCCCTGTCCCAATTTGACCCCATTCATGGTAGTTCTCATTTTCCCCCTTTCGATCATATGAACCTATCGTTTTAGTCATTTTCTCGGTTTGGTTCGTTGCCTCCTCAGCTTCTTGGCTCTAAGACTTCGGTTTGGTTCCCTGAGATTGATGGGCATGGACTCTTGGGCTAAAGATGTGTAAGTAACAAGATCCAATCTGGTGTTCATCTCTCTGTTGTTCTTCGTTCTCACGGCTCTCTTGTGTTCGTATCGAAGGATTGATGAACCATAGTCCAGTGTGCCCTTTATTTTCTATCACGCTTTTGTTTTCCCCTCAGGGGTGTTTCGTTCTTTTCTCCTTAATCTCCTTTGCTTGGAGCAAGTCAACCAAGCCTTGACCCGCTGACTTGGCCAGCGTTCATTGGGCCATGTCAGGCTGGGCCCCACCCTCTATCTTTGTTTCTTGTCTTTGAATTTCTGAGTTTTCTTTTCTGATTTTTCCTATTGGTGGATTTTGTAAAATTAATAACTAATTCGACACTGATCATAAAAATATGCATAAATATTCGTTGGATTTAGAAAAATGCAAGCTTTCTAATGATTTTGGTTTTGTCACCTGAATCTGATGTTTTAAAGGGGTGATTTAATGGATCTAATTAAATAAGATAATAAATTGTATAATTCATAACTAATAATTTATAAGTCAAAAAAATATAATAAAATATGTTTTGAACTCAGGAAAATATAACCTAAAATATGGCATGGTTTTGATAACCTAATTCACTCATAATAGAAAGGTCGTTTTTAACGTTTATGAAATCAATATAAATCTAACCCTAATCCCACACATATGCTAATAGGTGCTTTGGAAACCTAAGCTTGGACCTAGAGGTGACTTTAGATCATTTGACTCTGAAGTTGAGGTATGTTTGCATCCCCGATTATTCTTGTTGAGAAATTATCCTATTTTTGTCTTACTTTTGGTCCTATGGACATTAGCCTACACCTTGTCTTGTTCTTTTGAAATCATGCTTCATGTGAAGTATCTTATTTTTTTTATTGATCATGTGGTCATAGATATTCTCTTGACTCTGTTCCTTATGCCTTGGTGCATGTTGGACCTTTGATATTATATGCCCACTGTGATGTGGAAGTTTACTTGGTGATATATGCCCACTTTGAAGTGGATTTGTTTATATGTTGAGTTGTCCATTGTGTGAGGGCAACATTGTTTATTCTGACTATACTCTCTACTTGCCTCTACATTTAACATGCTATGTGATTCAGTAGCACTAGAGTAGTGTAATTACATTAGTTTTGTCTTATTATGCAACATGGCAACATTGTGATATCTTTGGGATGGAGGATGTGTGACTCCCCATACCCAGGCAGGATGTGTGATTTATGGCCCATGTTATATATATTTGGGTGGTGGATGTGTGATTCCCCATGCCAGGGCAAGATGTGTGATTCTTGGCCCATGTCTCACTAGGTTCAAGATGTGTGATTCTTGGCCTCCATTGTTATTTATATTGTTCTAGGGCTATGTTTATTTCACATACATACAGGATATTGATTATGGGGTGTGTGCCCTACTTGTGATTTGTTTTCCACTATGTAGTGAAAGTATTTATGGCACAATCCTTTTTATGTTGTTTCATGGCAAGTATCCCTTTTGTTGTGATCTTTTCTCTTAATACCCGTTTGGGTGGTACTTATCTCTTTTATGGGAAGCCTTTTATTTTGATATCCCTTATTCTTTATAAATTGCTCAAAGTTTTCTTTTTAGTATGCACATACCAGCTTTTGCTGATGTTTCCTTTTCTTCTCTTTTGCTGGGGTATGCTTCCAACCCTAGGTGGAGGACTTGGATGCATGGCATGTTGACCTGGACTTAGTTTGTGATGATGAAGCTTGGAGACAATCTTGAGGTGGTTTAGATTTCCTCTACATGGATCCTTGTGATGTAAGTTTGTAACACTTTGTTTTATAATTGAATATAGTCAAATTTTTATTCCTCTGATATACTTTGGTCTTTTGTTACCATTATATAAAGATTTGAAAGTTTTACACCCACTCCAAGATACCTTGAAGGTGTGTTTGGTCTGGAGGTATTATTGTTCAAATTTTTAGTAAGGAAGTGATTTCACTTCTTTACAGACAGTGACACATGGATCTTTCAGGGAGATAGAAAGATTCTTCCAACCTGTCTTGTGTCAGCTATGGTAGCTGAGAAGCTGATGAGACAAGGATGCTATGTATTCTTGGCACATGTGGTAGACACCACAATGGAGAGCCCTAATCTTTCTGAAGTCCTGATAGTCAGGGAGTTTGAAGATGTGTTCCCTGAGGAACTTCTTGGTGTTCCTCCACCCTGAGAGATTGATTTTGAGATTAATCTAATCCTAGGCACGCAACCAATAGAACAAACACCATATAGAATGGCACCTGCTGAGATGGCAGAGCTCAAGAAACAGTTGTAGGAGTTACTTGAGAAAGGTTTTATCTGACCGAGTACTTCACCATGGGGTGCTCCAGTTCTCTTTGTTAAGAAGAAGGACAGATCGATGCAGTTATGCATTGATTATAGACAGTTGAATAAAGTAACCATAAAGAACATGTATCATCTACCAAGGATCGATGACCTATTTGATCAGTTGTGTGGTGCAACTATCTTCTCTAAGATAGATCTGAGGTCAGGATATCATCAGTTACGTATCAAGGAGAGTGACATACCTAAGTCTGTCTTTAGGTATGGTCACTATGAGTTCATAGTTATGTCGTTTGGACTAACTAATGCACCAGCTGCATTCATGGAACTCATGAATAGAATCTTTCGACCTTTTCTTGATCAATTCATAGTAGTCTTTATAGATGATATCCTGGTATACAGTAGAGATTCTCAACAGCATGAGCAGCACCTCCGTCAGGCTTTAACTTTGCTAAGAGAGCATAAGTTGTATGCTAAGTTTAGCAAATGTGAGTTTTGGTTACCAGAAGTTTCTTTTCTAGGACGTAATATTTGCCTCAGGTATTCGTGTTGATCCTAAGAAGGTAGAATTTGTCCTGCAATGGGAACAACCAAAGACACCAATAGAGATACGCAGTTTCCTAGGACTGGAAGGCTATTACAGGAGGTTCATTAAGAACTTTAGTTCTATAGCTTTACCCCTAACCAAGTTAACCAGGAAGGAGATTCCTTTTGTCTAGAATGACAAGTGTCAACATTCTTTCTAGCAGTTGAAAGAAAGGTTAACAAGTGCACATGTGTTGGTGTTACCTGAGTAAGGGAAAGGGTATATAGTTTTCTGTGATGCATCTAAGAATGGTCTAGGATGTGTGTTGATGCAGGATAATCAAGTGATTTCTTTTGCCTCTCGAAAGCTTAAGAAACACGAGGAGAATTATTCGACACATTATCTAGAACTAGATGATGTGGTTCATGCTTTGAAGATCTAGAGACATTATCTCTATGGAGAAACATTCCAGATTTTCACAGATCATAAGAATCTAAAATATATCTTCTCACAACATAAGTTGAACATGAGACAATGACGTTGGATGGAGTTAATCAAGGACTATGATTGTACAATTGATTATCATCCAGGGAAGGATAATGTAGTGGTTGATGCACTAAGTAGGAAATCATCATCACCAGCCTTAGATAAAGCACAGTTGAACTCCTTAGTGTGCTTTAAAAGAGATATGCTTATCTCCTTGAGGCAAAACAATATACAACTTAAGATATCATTGTTACACGAGTTGTTAGCTGAGATGCAAGTGAAACCTACTCTGAGAAAGCAGATTAAAGAAGCACAACATGTTGATCATGTGGTTCAGCAAATCAGGTCAGAGTATGGTAGTGAGAAGCGGGATGGCTTCCATGAGTCAGAGGATCATGTAGTCTGTTACCATGGTAGGATGGTAGTACCTGGTGCCAATGATATAAGGAAGTTAGTCTTGGAGGAAGCTCACTCATCTATGTATGCAATGCATCCAGGGAGCACCAAAATGTATCATAACTTGAAGGATATATATTGGTGGCTTGGTTTGAAGAAAGATGTTGCTAAGTTTGTTATGCGGTGTCTGGTGTGTCAGCAGGTTAAAGATGAACATCAAAAGCCCGCAGGAACAATGCAACCTTTGCCTATACCGCAGTGGAAATGGGATCATGTAACCATGGACTTTGTGGTTGGTTTGCCTAGAACAACCAAAGGTCATGATTCCATATGGGTGATAGTTGATAGGTTGACTAAGACAGCACACTTCCTTCCTGTCAAAACAACCTACACTACTGAGAAGGTAGCACATATATATATAGATAAGATAGTGTGGTTGCATGGGGTTCCATCTACTATTGTTTCTGATAGAGGTCCCCAGTTTATGAGTCATTTTTGGGAGCAACTACATAAAGCTTTGGGTACGCAGTTAAGGTTTAGTATTGCCTTTCACCCACAGGAAGATGGACAATCTGAGAGGACCATACAAACTTTGGAGGATTTGCTTAAGGCATGTGTCCTTCAGTTTGTAGGAAGTTGGGATATACACCTAAGCTTGATAGAATTTGCTTACAATAATAGCTATCAGCACAGTATTGATATGGCACCATATGAAGCACTATATGGTAGATGTTGTAGATCTCCTTTATGTTGGTATGAAACAAGAGAAAATCAACTTTTGGGTCCTGAGCTAGTGCAGCAGACAATTGAGAAGATTAAAGTAATTCAACAACAATTAAAGACTGCATAGGATAGACAGAAGTTGTACGCCGACAAACGGCGAAGACCTTTAGAACTCCAAGTTGGAGACAGAGTATATCTTAAGGTCTCACCTTGGAAAGGTGTACTTAGATTTGGAAGGAAGGGAAAGTTAGCTCCTAGATTTATGGGGCCTTATCCAATCATGGAACGGATTGGAAAGGTACCCTATAAGATGGAGTTGCCACCTGAGCTATATAAGTTACATCCAGTGTTCCATATCTCCATGCTAAAAAAGTATCATCCTGACACAGAGTTAGTTTTGCAACCTGTGGAGGTAGAATTAAATGATGATATATCATATTTTGAAGGAACTGTGATGATCCTTGATAAAAGAATTAAAAAGCTGAAAAAGAAAGACATATGTCTTTGATCGACCTTTTTCACGCGTCCGGAAATGAACGCGGGACAAAGGAAGGAATCAAGCTTTAAATTTATAATCTAAAACCTTTTAGGTCCCCGCAACTTTATTACGGGGTCGAAGTAGATATATGGGGTCAAACACAGGGACGTGGTGACATTTAGGACGCCACAGATCTCGTTCTTTAGTCAGATAAGCCAAGACGATAGTTGATAAAAGTAAGTGCTAGAACTAGTCTAGCGGGTTGTCACGATATAGAACAAAACAAAGAAAACAAAACAAAACAAAACAGAGCTCGTGATTCTACTAAATAGAGAAAGAGAGTTCCTGGCTATGTAACCACAAATGGGGCAGTCAATGCACTCGTTCTCGGGTGTAGACAACCCTTGAACACCCAAGCAAGCATCTAGTATGCACAGTGGCATATGTCATGTGGGGTCGTCCCACTCGCTCTCACGATGCATGACTAAAACCATCATCAATATGTCAATGACCCTCTCTCGAGGAATGACATATCAACACCTCAGAATACACTAAGTTCCCTCTTGGGTCTTAGGATATTCTGGGGTGTTAGGAATAGACTACCTTGGATCTTCCTCCTCTCGGGTTCAGATCCAAACTATCGTCTCTTAGTTATTCCTACAACGGATCTCTCGATATAGGCAAAATCAGTAGTTCAAGCGAGTAAGAGATCAACCAAACTAGCAATCATAACTTGGAAAGAGAAAATAGAACATGCAACATACTAGATCTGATATGAATCTACTTGCTTAAGGCAAAAGTATATAAACATGCCCAGATCGGGCTACATAGCCAAGAAGGAGCTAACTAGCCATAGACAAGCATAGATGGCACCGAACAAAGATGGATGAACATCGTTTGTATAAGAAACAAAGGAATGCAATAGAATAAAAGAGAAAAGGAAAGAGATATAGCCCGTAAAGGAGAGGTGGCTCTCGCTCCTCAGCCTCTGTGCAGGCTGGATCTCGCCCCTTGGGTCTTCTCTTCATCCCTCTGGACTCCTCAGCTCTCTCTCTCTCTCTAGACCATATCGGGCAACCATATTGGGCAACCGTATCGGGCAGACCGTATCAGGCAACCGTATCAGGAAACTGTATCGGGAAACCGTATCGGGCAACTGTATCGGGAATTTGTATCGGGCAACCATATCGGGCAGTGGACTTTTGGAGAACTCGACACACTAGCTCCTTGGTCTAGGAGCTAGCTCTTGAAGGGTCCTCCCTCCGGCTCTCCCCTACTCTGTAGGTTGGCAGCTGGTATTTATAGGTAGTGAAATGATTGGGAGTTGTAGCTTTTATTGGTCCACGTGTCCTTCATTCGTGGCTTCGATCTTGAGGCATCAGGTGGGCCAATATGACTGTCACCCGACGACCGTGTCGGGCAGGGGAAGTGTCAGGCAGCCGTATCGGCCAGGCCGTATCGGCCAGGCCCTATCGGGCAGCCGTATCAACCAGGCCCTATCGGGCAGCCGTATCAGCCAGACCATATCGGCCTGCTGTTGGAATTCTTGTCTTTTTAGGTTCGGTACTTGAGAGTCCCGAAATTGGCTAGTTTCGGTGCCTATAAGTCAAAAATTGGCTAATTAGCTACATTATTGTCTATTTTTACTACTTTTATCTAATTCGAGATAGAAATCATAAAACATGAACAAAAGAGTGCATATTAAGACTAAAGTGGCACAAAACTATAGATAAAATGCATAGAAAATATGCACTAATTTGGGTGTTATCAACTACCCCAAGCTTAAAACTTGCTTGTCCTCAAGCAAGGATGTGCTCAAAGAACAAAAAGATAACATCCAAATTAAGCTTGGAAATAAATGTTAAGGTTAAGAAAAATAGTTTAAAACATCAAGTCTCTTGATCCATGTCGTTTCAGAACAAACCCCCACCTGTCAGGCACAATCCTGCCAAAGCAAGATCAAAGAGTTTCCAGGCAAGATTAAGCAAATCCACTACAACTTGTCGATACTCATGAGGGTTTGAACCATAATTAATTAAACATGAAAGAGCTGTCACACAGGTGATCACGGGGGTGATGAGCAATGAGCCATCACCATGAATCCATGCAAACCAATCAGGAATACCACACCTCTCACTTATTCATGTCCTAAGATACAAAGTAAAAAGACTCTAATGACTTCTGAGAATCCCGATCTGCATCAGGTTGGTCCATGTAATGAGCAATAGTCCCTGCAGTCTGAGCCAGTTGGCCTAGAGTAGTGAGATGAACTCCTCGTACTGTGCTCGAACCAACCCTGCTACTAAGACAGTCTCATAGGTCTCCTAGGGGTTCCTAGTGACTCTCTAATGAGCATTTGGAGTGATACTACCAGGCGCGACATACCCGCGTTTGTGAGTGCAGTCATACACTGGATGGGCACCATCCTCAACTCTCCTAAAAGAGAAAATAATCGCTCATTTATTGTTCACACTCAGGCTTTTATCATCTGCATTCTATTTTTAGGCTTGGGTGAGAACTATATCGATATTTTTGGATTTTGTGGGCGGCCAAGCTTCTTTTGCACATTTTTATGTTTTTCATCTTTTTGACTCGATCTAATGTGAGAAGGCATGTAGTTCATCAAGGAAAAGCATTTCATCTTGATCATAGCTCAAAGCCCATCATAATCTGCTTGATCCCTGTGTGAGAAGTTGCAATTATGATTCAAGAATCCTTAGAATAGAGGCAAGCTTGTGAATCCACAGCTAGGATTCTTTGATCGTGTTTTAGCTCATTCCAACGGTCCTTTACCATGAGTTCACCATTCATGACATAGATCAAGGGAATCTAGCTTTAAGCTATGAAAAAGAGACATAACCTTAGATTTATTACCAAACTCAAGGAAAGAGTCAAAGAGCAGGCCAAGCAAAAGGTCAAGCAGTTTTTAAGATGAAAACTATGCAATTAGGCATAAAGTCAAGCATTTATCTATTAGAGTCACACCACATAGCAATAATTGCAAAGCTAAAAAGCTGATTTTGTTTTGAAAATTTAAAAATAAATGCAGGAAATAAACATGCATGCAAGAAGGGTGAAGAGAAAAGAAGGGCGAAGCCTACCACCCCAAGCTTAAAATTTTTGCTCGTCCTCGAGCAAGACTCAAACTTGAAATAGTGAGGCAGGAATGCATGAGTTTAATGACACTCATTAAAGTTCTAAAGATGATGCATGGGTGCAAGGATATCAAAATAGTTAGAGGAAAGAAATTAACCAACAAGAACATGAAAAGCAAAATTTATTGTAATAAAAGGGCGGGAGGGTGGGTGATAGAAAAAGGGGGTGGTTGCCCCACGATACCGACACTGGGATCCCAAATCCTAAGTTTTGGGACCAGTGTCACCTTTGTCTTTTCGACGGGTTCCACCACATAGTAGGAGTAGAATAGGTGGATGTGTTGCCCCTTCCGAGTCCGAAGAAGCGAAGTGAAATCTGGCGACTCAGTGAAGTCATCTTTGTGTTGGAAGTGTCTTGAACTGCACTGGGATGAATTCTTCGCCATTTCATCCTTAGGGTACCTTTCATTATATGATTCTGAAAATGAAGGTCATGGGATGTCGACACAGGATGAGATAGATGAGAGAGGTTGGATGTCATCTTGAGGACTCATATCTTCTCTCTCCATCTCTGCACTTGAGGTTGGATGCTCAGATAAATCTTCATGTAACGTCTGAGTCATCCAATCATCTTCTAAGAAAAAAGTACCCCCTGAAGAATTCGTTTGTGGTTCTACCATCCCAAGCTTATCACCTGGTGTGGAGTCAGGGGTGTCTTCATGCTCAGCAGCCATGTTGTAGTGAACCTTCCATCCTACCCCCTTGACATCCACCCTACCTTGTAAAGGTATGGGTGTAAATGGTGGCTCGTGCTGCTCCAACTCGTCATCGTCAGTATACCCACTGGTCCATGTCGAGCGGCTGTTGTCGTCATCATCATCGAACAAGTTGTTCCAAACCATGGTTGGCGTACTGCTCAAAGCAAAGTGGCAAGTCTCAATATGAGAGATGTCACTCTGGTCTGGTTCAATATCTAACTCTGGTTCCTCTAGCCAACCTTCTGGCTGTGAGGAAACTTGGCTTTTAGAGTCTTCATCATCATCATCATAGATCCATTCAGGTCTACGACTCATATCTTCCATTGGTTCATCAGCTGGGTCATCTGGATATAATGAAGGGTTTCCTGGAGTGGGTTGGTCTTCACAGAAAAATCTTGGTGAATCCAGTTGATGGTCTGAATAGGATGGTGATGCATACTCCACTTCATACCCAATGGAATGGTCCTGATGACTATCGTCCTCATTATCTTGTGATGGCATTTGTAATTGGATTGTAACTAAATCAATGAGCTCTTGGAGCCTCCTGCCTTGTTCAACATCTTTATCATGAAGTTGTTGTACTTGAGAAGCAATTCTTTCGAGACCCTTCGATTCTGCCATGCACATCGGTTGCTGACCTGCTGTACCAAACTGATGCGCTTGAACGAATCCTCACTCAACAGTTTGAACTAGACTTCTACTGCAGTCTGCAGCCTCGGTGGCTACTTTGAGATGACGATCCTTCTCTTCTAGCAGTTGTTGCATTGGATCGACATCTTCTTGGAGGTGAGGGGCTAAGGAGGTGAGTGCTTGAATACTTTCCCTAGCCAACTCCACTTCCTTAATCAGTTCTTGATCCCATGATAGCATGGGGGTCGAGGGCTGACTGGCAGTCTCCGTTGTTGGAATCTCGACATATGATGACGGTGGAGGTAAGTATAACTCGACTAGCTGTAGAGCACGACCTTCAATTATTTGCCAGCAGTCGGAGTTGCGGAAAAACTCGGGAGGACAGGTGGACAAGATGACTTGTCTTGTGGAAGCAAGGTCCATGGATGAAAAAGGTATGAGAAAACGAAAAGTGATTTAGTATATATGAACAAGTATGTGTAAAGCAAGAGGAAAACTATGCATGTATATACAGACTTATAGTGACAGAACAAAAATCTACTTGGCGTGTAAACATGGAAAACCGCGTCCCCGGCAACGGCGCCAAAAGTTGATTGGCCTTTTTCACACGTCTAGAAATGAACACGGGACAAAGGAAGGAATCAAGCTTTAAATTTATAACCTGAAACCTTCTAGGTCCCCGCAACTTTATTACGGAGTCGAAGTAGATATACGGGGTCGAACATAGGGACGTTGTGATGTTTAGGACGCCACAGATCTCGTTCTTTAGTCAGATAATACAAGACAATAGTCGATAAAAGTAAGTGCTAGAACTAGTCTAGCGGGTTGTCACGATATAGAACAAAACAAAGAAAAGAAAACAAAACAAAACAGAGCTCGTGATTCTACTAAACAGAGAAAGAGAGTTCCTGGCTATGTAACCACAAACGGGGTAGTCAATGCACTCGTTCTCGGGTGTAGACAACCCTTGAACACCCAAGCAAGCATCTAGTATGCATGGTGGCATCTGTCCTGTGGGGTCGTCCCACTCGCTCTCACGATGCGTGACTAAAACCATCAACAATATGTCAATGACCCTCTCTCGAGGAATGACATATCAACACCTCAGAATACACTAAGTTCCCTCTCGGGTCTTAGGATATTCCGGGGTGTTAGGAACAGACTACCTTGGATCATCCTCCTCTCGGGTTCAGATCCAAACTATCGTCTCTTAGCTATTCCTACAACATATCTCTCGATATAGGCAGAAACAGCAGTTCAAGCGAGTAAGAGATCAACCAAACTAGCAATCATAACTTGGAAAGAGAAAACAGAACATGCAACATACTAGATCTGATATGAATCTACTTGCTTAAGGAAAAAGTATATAAACATGCCCAGATCGGGCTACATAGCCAAGAAGGAGCTAACTATCCATAGACAAGCATAGCTGGCACCGAACAAAGATGGATGACCATCATTTGTATAAGAAACAAAGGAATGCAATAGAATAAAAGAGAAGAGGAAAGAGATATAGCCCGTAAAGGAGAGGTGGTTCTCGCTCCTCAGCCTCTGTGCAGGCCGGATCTTGCCCCTTGGGTCTTCTCTTCGTCCCTCTGGACTCCTCGGCTCTCTCTCTAGACTATATCAGGCAACTGTATCGGGCAGACCGTATCGGGCAGACCGTATCGGGCAACTGTATCGGGCAACCGTATCGGGAAACCATATCGGGCAACCGTATCGGGCAACCGTATCGGGCAACTGTATTGGGCAACCGTATCGGGAAATCGTATCGGGCACTAGACTTTTGGGGAACTCGACACACTAGCTCCTTGGTCTAGGAACTAGCTCTTGAAGGGTCCTCCCTCCGTCTCTCCCCTAATTTGTAGGTTGGCAGCTGCTATTTATAGGCAGCGAGTTGATGGGAGTTGTAGCTTTTATTGGTCCACGTGTCCTTCATCTGTGGCTTCGATCTTGAGGCATCAAATGGGCCAATATGACTATCACCCGACGACCGTGTCGGGCAAGGGGAGTGTCAGGCAGCTGTATCAGGCAGGCCATATCGGGCAGCCGTATCGGCCAGGCCGTATGGGGCAGCCGTATCGGCCAGACCATATCGGCCAGCTGATGGAATTCTTGTCTTTTCAGGTTCGGTACTTGAGAGTCCCGAAATTGGCTAGTTTCGGTGCCTATAAGTAAAAAATTGGCTAATTAGCTACATTATTGGCTATTTTTACTACTTTTATCTAATTTGATATAGAAATCATAAAACATGAACAAAAGAGTGCATATTAAGACTAAAGTGGCACAAAACTATAGATAAAATGCATAGAAAATATGCACTAATTTGGGTGTTATCAGTCTTGTGAAAGTTCTCTGACATCACTGTGGCATTGAAGAAGCTACGTGGGAGCTAGAGGAAGAAATGAGGAGGAAGTATCCTTCTCTTTTCTCTTGATGATTTCGGGGACGAAATCCCTGTTAGGGGTGGATAATTTGTAACATCCCTGGCCTGGGTTATGCTTTAACCCTAGATGTTTTTTTAAGAAAGATAATTATATGCTTGCTCTTATCTTTTGAAAAGTAATTAAGGCTCAAGAGGAACTTATGTTTCAATTTCAGTCTTTTTTGAATAATGTTGAAAACAATGTTTTGTCTGTTTTGGACTAAAGTGCAAATTACCCAAGTTGAGGGGTTAACTTGCAAATGTTACATGATAAAATGTTCCTCAAGTGTTGAAGCATCATAAGAATGAAAATGATGTAGAGTTATGTCTTGTGGTAGCCTGAGCACCAAGAAAGAGCTTATTAAGCAATGTTTGTGCATTAAAACCTAGTTTTGGTGTAATGTGCAATTTACACAAAACCTAGGGTTCAATATGCAAAATACCACTTCTAGAGAGTTACTAATGTTTCTTGGTATCAATTAGAGACAAGATAATCACAGGGGCATCTCATTTGAATCTCTTTGGAGGAGAGAGAATCTTGATATTAAAATAATCATGGTTTAAGCATTATTGAAACCCTAATTCAATTTAATGTAAAAATAAATATATTAATTGAAGTGCTCATCAACTAAAAAGGCTTTGGTTGAAATCATATGGTTCAAGGACGTTCAAATGCCTTGAGTTGCACCGAAATATCATAAGTAGGTGAAGGAATCCACTTGCATTTGTTAAT
Source organism: Alisma plantago-aquatica (assembly GCA_963693085.1). Lineage (NCBI taxonomy): Eukaryota > Viridiplantae > Streptophyta > Magnoliopsida > Alismatales > Alismataceae > Alisma > Alisma plantago-aquatica. The sequence goes on from OY856414.1 coordinate 350,226,070, forward strand.
TAAAAAGAATTGTCCACTAAAAATGGATAATAATATTATATTGTTTAAGGTGCTTAAAGTGGATTGCTTTTAATTCAAGGATAAATGAGAGTTTTTTGAAGGAGAGGATGATGGATTCGTATGCAAGGAAGTGAGGGGGATAAGTGGCACCAATTTTGGGAATTAAAGGATGTTTATAACACTTTCTCTCTCTTGAAATTCCGTTATATACGCTCAATTTTTCACCCACATGAAAGGATTTTTCGACTCTTCTTTCTCTCCTTGCTTTGGCCATGCACAAGGGAGCTTAGGAGCAATAGGAGGACGTACCCCAACCTGTAGGTAAGCTCCATAGCCATCTTCAACCTTGATTTCATGGTGGAAATCGAAATTCAATGCTTATTTTCTTCTTTTCTCCATTCAATCTTCAACTTTAGCCAATCTTTTCACTCAAAGACTTGAGAATGGACCTTGGATAGTTGAGAAATCTTAATTCACCATTGAGGACGTGAATCTTGAAGCTTGGATTCAACTTCGAAGGCGGGTTATATAACTTGAACCCTTAAACATCATTATTGATTCCATTTCTTCACCATATGTTGATTCCTTTTTCATTCCCAAATTTTATTTTGATTAATTGTTGAAATCACCACAAAGATCATAGTAAATTTCGAAGGTTTGTAGCTTGAATATGATGATGTCATCTTAGCACACACCTCAACAAAAATTATGAGCAAATGGTTTCACTTTTTGGTGACTAAACGATCTCGAGACCTTAGTCACCAAAAAGTGAAATTGTTTGCTCATATTTTTGTTGAGGTGTGTGCTAAGATGGCATCATCATCTTCAAGCTACAAACCTTCGAAATTTACTATCATATTTGTGGTGATTTCAACAATTAATCAAAAGAAAATTTGGGAATGAAAAAGGAATCAACATAAGATGAAGAAATGGAATCAATAATGATGTTTAAGGGTTCAAGTTATATAACATGCCTTCAAAGTTGAATCCAAGCTTCAAGATTCACGTCCTCAATGGTTAATGAAGCTTTCTCAACTGTCCAAGGTCCGTTCTCAAGTCTTTGAGTGAAAAGATTGGCTAAAGTTGAAGATTGAATGGAGAAAAGAAGAAAATAAGCATTGAATTTCGATTTCCACCATGAAATCAAGGTTGAATATGACTATGGAACTTACCTACAGGTTGGGGTACGTCCTCTTGTTGCTCCTAAGCTCCCTTGTGCATGTCCAAAGCAAGGAGATAAAGAAGAGTCGAAAAAGCCTTTCATGTGGGTGAAAATTGGAGTGTATATAAGGGAATTTCAAGAGAGAGAAAGTGTTATAAAAATCCTTTAATTCCCAAAATTGGTGCCACTTATCCCCCTCACTTCCTTGCATACGAAGCCATCATCCTCTCCTTCAAAAACCTCTCATTTATCCTTGAATTAAAAGCAATCCACTTTAAGCACCTTAAATAATATAATATTATTATCCATTTTTAGTGGACAATTCTTTTTAATTAACAAATGCAAGTGGATTCCTTCACCTACTTAGGATATTTCGGTGCAACTCAAGACATTTGAACGTCCTTGAACCATAGTATTTCAACCAAAGCCTTTTTATTTGATGGGCACTTCAATTAATATATTTGTTTTTACATTAAATTGAATTAGGGTTTCAATTATGCTTAAACCTTAATTATTTTAATATCAAGATTCTCTCTCCTCCAAAGAGATTCAAATGAGATGCCCCTTTGATTATCTTGTCTCTAATTGATATCAAGAAACATTAGGGACTCTCTAGAAGTGGTATTTTGCATATTGAACCATAGGTTTTGGGTAAATTGCACATTACACCAAAACTAGGTTTTAATGCACAAACATTGCTTAATAAGCTCTTTCTTGGTGCTCAGGCTACCACAAGCCATACCTCTGCATCATTTTCATTCTTATGATTCTTAAACACTTGTGGAACATTTTATCATGTAACATTTGCAAGTTAACCCCTCAACTTGGGTAATTTGCACTTTAGTCCAAAATAGACAAAACATTGTTTTCAACATTATTCAAAAAGGACTAAAATTGAAACATAAGTTCCTCTTGAGCCTTAATTACTTTTCAAAAGATAAGAGCAAGCATATAATTATCTTTCTTAAACAAAACATCTAGGGTTAAAGCATAACCCAGGCCAGGGATGTTACCGTTTTAGTCTCTAGAGTTGTCTAGAACCATGATAAAGGTGAGGCTAGTAGTTGCCTAGATGAGCTAAGTTGTTGAATGATGATGACAATGATGATGATGATGATCATCATCATCATCATGCCAATGACATTGATATGAGCTTGCTTCAAGATGACTTAAACTTGTTTTTGGGAAGATCTGAGTATGTTTGATAACATGAGATGAGTTTTGGCCATGAAACCCTAGCTAATCTAGCACCATGTATACTATATGTGGCTTGTTTGATGTGCTACACATAGCAAGTGGGTTGGCATGCTTTTTTGTGCCCAGTTATGTATGTGCTACAATATGATTAGTGAGATATGGTTCAAGGCCAACACATTCCTCAATCTCTTTACAAAGGAGGACCTCTAGTATGAGGCATACAAAAAGGGTGAACTCTTGATGTAGGTAAACACAACATGGTAGAAGGTCAGTGTTACGACCCCACCTCCCGATAACCCCCAATTAAGGAGACCAAGAGGTTGAGACGCATCCATTAACCCCGGATCAAAGGTTCGGCACATAACCATAAAAAATTATCAAATTCTAACAGACTATACTGAAAATGGTAATAAAATTTTTCTTTACATACCTTTTGAAAACTTGGATCATTAAACTTCTATCCACACTGATACTAATCTATCTAATCCTCCTTTATACTTTAACTCTCTTTTAGTATCACATGTGCCACTTTACTGTTTGTTCTTTTCATTGTACCTAAAACGCCGACAAACAAAACGTCGGTCAGCCGAAGCTGGTATGTGGAGGAGAAGCAGATAATTGTTCAACTAAGTTAACAATATAATCATTCAATTAATGATTTAACAAACAAGATTACGTTTTAAACCATATAACTCAATCCATACATATTCACAACTCTGGGCTGTCCCTGCAGTGGACATGGATATCACCTCTCTTTTAGGTATAGAGTCGCATGGCACTATCCGAGGATAGCCCAATCTCTAACTCTTTATGACTTGATGGTCCTACCTCCATGGTAGCCATGTACTAAGTCAACCATTGACCTGATGGACCTACCCAATGGGTAGCCATGTACTAGGTCATCCATAGACCTGATGGACCTACCCAATAGGTAGCCATGTACTAGGTCTTCTCTAACCTGATGACCTACCATAGGTAGCCATGTACTAGGTTAGCTATTTTGCCACAGAGAGAACCAGGATCTGAGTTTATAGGTATACACATTAAGTGATAGTCATAGCCACATTATATTTGCAATATGAACATCCAAGCAGTTTAGTTGCATCCAAGCGATAAAACGTTCGGAAAACGCCGGGAAACCTAAACGGTTAACCATAAGTAACCACATACCTGATCCATAGTAACTTGATGTCCATGCATAATCATTCAACACAATTAACAAGCAATCAACAATATCCTGAAAATAATGTATAACATCCAAGTGTCATTGTTTTATTCAAAACGTCCTTAAGATCAACTTGGATTCCTCCTTATGATCTCTAGGCCAACTTTAGGGTTTTATTAGGGTTTTAGCCTTCATTATGCATTTATCACTTTTAATGCTCTTTTAGTTCACAAACCCTAATTTCTGCACCATATGCACAATTGCATGTCAATTAAGTCTAATATGTTTCTTTCATACTAAAATTATTACCTTTATCCTTTTAGGTCATATCAACATTAAGGCTAATTATCACATTGAGTTTCTTTCAAATTGACAAATCATATTTCATTGTAGTTCAATTCACATATATGAACCTTATTTATCACTATTTCCACTTTATACACTAGGGAACACTAATTATCCAAATAATTCACATTAAAGATCTTTGGTACTCAAATTGGATTTATAACAACATAACATTGTCTTATTCATGGATTTGCACAATTAAATCATTAAAAGGAATATCTTCCTAAATTAGGGTTTCTAAGACCATTAATGCAAACTTAGATATATGAAACCCTAATTTAAGCCAATTATGTGCAATTATGATCCTTTTATTATCAACTTGTTAATATTTGTTCTAAACATTCAGAGAGCATCACTATATTCAACTATCATCTATTTCAAGGGTTTTTCACTAATTAAACCAGTAATTATGATAACTTTATGTACTTTTCCAATTTCAAGCATATAACTCTAAATTAAACTAATCATGTGCAAAGTTCTTCCTTTTTGAACTCAATGCACCTTTTTGCATTTAACAGGTTAATATCAACTCTATTGATCCATTAAACCCTATTAATCTCTTTAATCATATCAAAGTAGGGTTCCATTACCATTAATACATTAAAGTTCATACATTACACTACTTTTCGAACTAGGATCAGATTCAGGCTATAAAACCATTTTTAATGGATTCCTTGCATTTTTCTGATCAAAATTCATATATTACTTGTCCTAATCGGAGTTACGAATATCAAGATATGAATTTTGTATGAATTACCTGTTTGAGCCAATGGCACGATGCCACGTCACCTATCTCATGCATGCGCTTGATTTGGAAAACATAACGGAAAGACCGTTGTGCCCTTGGTTAAGTCACGCGCGCTTTAGCCCGCAGAGGGGCAAAATCGTCCAAAACGCCTCCTCTCTTCATCTACCTCCTGCAGCCCGAAGCTGCTGCCCTAGCCACCGAGATGCAGGCTTGGCGCAGCTTCTTCTCCTCCCCTTGACCCCAACGGCGACCGGAAAAGGGCCCCCTAGCTCCGCCGCCCCCTTGCGCGCTCGGAGGAGCTCCTGATACACGGCTGGCCAGCGGGGATCGAGCCCAGCAGGTCTGCCACCACGGCTGACCTGCAGCCGAACCTGCGGCTTCGTGCAGGTGCTAGGGCCAAGGAACGGTGGCCAAGCTCCTTCTCCAGGGTATGGGAGCAACGTGCCCCACTCCCAGATCCATCCATAGCTGCTAGCCGTGAAAACGACTCTCATGTGTTCATGGTTAGGGTTTGGTAGGGAAAAGAACAAGAAGAGGAAAGTGGATACATGCAACTCCTCTGATCTCGTCCCCATAGGGTCTACCCCTTATATAGGGGAGAGAGACGAAGCCCTAGGTTGGCTTGTCTTCGATTCAAAGAATCCTCTTACAACCATGAAACCAAAACCTTCCATGAGAAGAACCTTCTCTCTCTTCTTTATCTTTTTAACATTCCTTTTTCTTTGAGTATTAAGAATTCGAAATTCCTCTCCTTTACTCTCTTTATTTGCCTTTTAATATATTGATCACGAAATATATATATATATATATATATATATATATATATATATATATATATATATATCCTTATGAAAATACTTCCTTTTATCAAATTTACACAGTTAATGGATTATGTATATCCATTATCTCTTTATTTTATAATTATGGTATTTTCTCTTCCTTTTCCTTTATTGGGACTCCTTGGATCCCAAGATATTCTATTATTTTGAAATTCTCTTCCCAGGATATTTATTATCCTTCTAGATGCATCTTAATGCATTATTTCACATTATCTTGTTTATTTCTTATTATAATATTTCCTTTTGAGGATTTCTTTTATTTCTCTTCTATTTTCCTCTTTGGCATCCCTTTTATCATAAGAAATCTTTGGGATACGAAATTTTCCCAATAAATCTCATTTATGCCTCTTTTCATTCATTTTCCACATTATATCATTATTTCCAAATTTCTTTCTTCATAAAGAAATACTTAATTAATATTTTCTTTTCCTATGCTTTCTTTTTGCAACCTTGGACTCATTGGTACCCAAGGAACCCAAGAGGCACGAAATCCTCTTTGCATTTGCCTTCTAGAGGTTTCCACATATTTCTTTTCTTAAAATTCAATTATCCATTCACTAATTGAATTTTCTTTATTATTGCCATGTTATTGGGCCCAATAGCCAATAAAGCCCACAAAGCAACCAATCAAGGCTATTGTGCAAAGAATCCATTTATTCAAATCACATCATTATTTGTTCAATTATCCTTAATATGAGAAATTACATTTTTCCCCAATTGATCCCAAAAATTGAGGTTATAACATCCTTCCCCTCTTATAGGAATTTTGTCCTCAAAATTCAAACAAGCAAGCAAACAATTCAGGATAAGACTTTTCCATGTCCATCATTGGCCCCTATGTGGCTTTGCCGTACCCATGGCATTTTCAAAGAACCTTTATTATCACATATTCTTTTTCTCTGAGTTCTTTCATCCTGGCGTCTATAAACTACATAGGTGACTCAGGCCATTTCAGCCTCCCTTGGGGCTCACTAGGTTCATTGCTCAGCACATGGTCGGGTACCTCACATAGTGCTCTAAATTGGACACATGGGAAACATCTCTCATTACTCTATCCCGAGGGGTAGGGTCAACCTAACCTTCTCCACCCATCCATCTCTAATGGACCCATGTATCGGGGACTCAGTTCTCTTAGCTATAACTTAGAGGGGTCGGATTTTCATGTTACATTTTCTCCCACAGTGAACTGCATGTCAGTCTACTTTGCATCTGCTTACGACTCTTATCGTCTCTAGGCTCCTTTCAGCCATTTCACGATCAAAGTGACTTTATCTACACGTACTGTGGTCCTTTTTCTAACCATCATATGGTCCTTTCACCAACATCACCTTACTAAAGTGGTGACCGACACAACCTCCCTTACAGAGCTTCATATAAAACCTGATACATGGTTATGGTGGTTATTGTCACATATTTCATAGGACAAGAACTGTCTCTAGTTATCACCCGGAACGAGCACACATGCCCTCATCAGACCCTTTAGTCTGGACCATCCTAACCATAGTTAGGGGTGATAAACTATACTAACATAGAGTTCTTCATGTACCTACTTCCACTTTATAGAAGGGAACCTTTAGGTCAAACTTAAGTACCTTTGAACTCACTTAATGGGGTAGTTGAACCATCTCTCTCATGGATAGTTCAACTAGATCTATCTCTTAACAAAACTCTTCCTTTCTCATATTATCTAGGTAAGGCGACCTACCATAACCCATATTGTATCTCGACCTTCCTCGGTCCAGGGAAAACCTATCACAAAATCCATAGTGTTGATCTCTCATTCCCTCTCAGGGATTCTTTTGACCTCCATAATGATACACTGGGTTACTGGGGTTCGTCCTTTACCTCCTGGCTTGCATGGCCATAAACCACATGCAACCACATCTTAAGCATCTAACGTGCTATTGCCATTTTCCACGGTGTATGATGATCTCCAACCATGACTCCCTGTATGTCATGACTCTTTCAAGATCAACTCCTCAAAACCCTAAACCACTCTAGTCAGGGTTTCATCACCTTCTCTTCCAAAGAGGTGCACTTGAGGTTCTACCATCATCCTTCCATCATACCAAGAATTAGACTGGCTAACCAAACAATCCTTAACCTTTCAACATATCTTGTTACATCTGGGTGTTATCGAACCACCTCTCCTTTTCAAACTTAGGGTTAGCCAAACAACCTCTTCTAGCTTCTAGTTAAACAAGGCAGTTGTATCTCAACCAGAGCATCCAGTACCACTTCACATCCTTAGGTATTAGGTAACGTTACCCTTTCATGCATTTCACTTATCATGTCACCTCAAACTATATGTTTATCTTCCTAAGAACACTCTCTGATTCCATCTCCATGGTGATCAAACTCAACCTGGTATAACTTATAAGTTCCACGTAGCTCATGATAGAAACATCCTCATAAGGGAACTACCTCATTCCTCTTAGTGTTTAAAAACCATCTATGTATCATTCATTCACTTTACCATGGTAAGATAATTTCTCTATCCCCATTTCTCGTGGCAACGCTCCAACCTACATCATCTCTTATCCTTGGTGTATGGCATGCATAATGCCCTATCTCTCATCCCCATAACAAGAGGAAATAAGCATTTGGCTGCAGTCCAAATACAGAGTTCCTCCTATTCCAAGAGTAGAGATGGTACATCCCACCTTGCCAATACACCTTTAAATTTGAGTTGCAACGTGCCACATATGTCTCTTCATCACAACCATCATGATATCAAACAAGTCTTGAACCTACTGAGGTTTATATCCTTAGTCAACTCCTCTAGGTCCATAGGGTACCGACTCTTTTGGGGTCATCCCTCTTCCCTCATGCATCAAGAGAGTGCCCTACTCATCTGCCCTTTGGGTCCCATGAGTTCATGAAGGTGATCAATCTCCTAACCCATGGCCCTAAGACAATGATAGCTGTTACCTCCCGACCCTATGGTCATGTGCAACTGGGGAATTAGGCAACTCCTACCTTCATCGGACTTATCCCTACCTGACCCTAGGATAGACTTAGGATTCTCCATCATACTACAGGTTCACTTAGAGCCTTACCAAGTCTTCATCATCTCTCTTTCTGCATTCATGGGCTGGCCTTCATCCTTTCATCAGGATCATGGCAACCTATCTACCTTGGTCATGCCCCTTACTGGTTACCTCCATGATAACACATTCACATGCAAAAGAGATGGATATCTACGGGTCCATGCGTTCATTCTCATACTATGTACTTTTCTCTTAGCTTCTCAAGATCTTAAGAGACCTCTTTAGGTCACCTTAAGCTAACCAAAACTGATATACACCCTTCCAAAGGGGTCCCTCTCCCAGGATGGGAGGAAAACTATCTCTAAGGTCACAAAAGCTCTTAGGTCTAGGGTTTACATCCACACGAGCCTATTTAACCCTAGCAAACCATCAAGGCACAACCAGGTCACTTACTGTACTATGCTAGGTCATACTTGTCCTCTTTCCTCAATGTTGGATTAAGATCATACCTTTCTTTATCATCAACTTAGCTGTGAGGGGTTCATCAAACACACCTTTAACTTCAGGGGCTCCTCTTTTCCTCCATTCATGAGGATTACTATTCTTACTTGTATAGGAATTCAACTTCTCATCATGATCCATAGGTACACCACTTCCCCTCTTAGGCCTAGGACCCTAGGTTCACTGCGTGCTCTGTCTCTTAACTACGAACCAAGCATGAAAAAGGCATGACATGCACTCCTTGTCATCCTTCAACTCAAACAACACTTAGGATTGGGTCCTCCTCAAGGACACCCAACAAGGTACAGGGCCTCATAACCTGCTACTAAACCTTTCTAGGTCTAGGAACTCTTCTTCAGATGCTTCATCTTCTATCTCTAGGGCTTGGTTCCTCTAAAGGAAACCAAGATATCATCAACCTTCAGGGATCGATCATGAAGCAACCACTATCATCCATAGTTCAGGGTTTTAGGCTTCCAACCTTCTTACTGGGTTTCCTGCTCTCTCGAGGGATAACCCTACATCCAACCTCACCAGTAGAGGTCCCCTCTTCATGAAGGTTCAACCTCAAAGGCATGCTCTACATGGGTGAAGCCTAGGTTCGAACTTATGGTTGCTCAAAATCATCCATACCCCTTATGATTCCTTATCCAGGGTTTCATCCTACCGTCACCACCATGACGTGCCCTAGGTTTCAGCTATGCCCTACTGGTACAAGCCCATGGGGTTTCTATGGTCCTTCACTAACATTATCATCCGAAGAGATGTCATGTACTCTAACATGCACAACCCTTCCCAGGGTTGGGGTTGCCAAAGGTGCTAGGTCATCCATGGATCATATGGCCTCCCAAAGGCATGTCCCTTCAAACACCTGGTCCAACTCATCTCTCTCTAACCATCACTTAGGGTTCAGGTTAGCATCATCCTTATAGGATGTGCCAGGTCTCTACTAGTAATGGGGATCTTTATCTCCAAGACTAACTTATCCTCCCGACAAAAAGGCCTAGCCTCAGGTCTCTCCTGAGGACATGACATCTTATGTCATACGACCTAAGCATGTATCTATTATTGCGCTTAATCTATTAAGCTTATGTCCATGACATCTTATTTACATGCCTTTCATTAATTTAGTGAAGGATCCCTTAAACCTTATTAACCTTACCCATACCTCCAGAGGGTGAGGAGAAGGAAGAAAACCCTAATCCTTTAGGTCCTTATCAGAATTTTGTGATGAGAAGGGATGAATAAGATGAGAAGTCCTAAAGGTGTCTTATTTCGATTCATACCCTAAGACTTTGGCCAGGCGGTCACACGGGTCCGGGAGTCCTCGTATTCCGACTAGCGGTGCGGAGGAAAATCTTGCTAGCCCCCGGTCGTGATCCCTTTCTAGACACCTCCGTCTTTCGGATACTCCTCTAATAACTCCCTTGGGTTCTATGGAGTTTGTAAAATTTAATAATTATTAATGGTTAAATGAGGAACCTAAGCTCTGATACCAAATGTTACGACCCCACCTCCCGATAACCCCCAATTAAGGGAGACCAAGAGGTTGAGCCGCATCCATTAACCCCGGATCAAAGGTTCGGCACATAACCATAAAAAATTATCAAATTCTAACAGACTATACTGAAAATGGTAATAAAATTTTTCTTTACATACCTTTTGAAAACTTGGATCATTAAACTTCTATCCACACTGATACTAATCTATCTAATCCTCCTTTATACTTTAACTCTCTTTTAGTATCACATGTGCCACTTTACTGTTTGTTCTTTTCATTGTACCTAAAACGCCGACAAACAAAACGTCGGTCAGCCGAAGCTGGTATGTGGAGGAGAAGCAGATAATTGTTCAACTAAGTTAACAATATAATCATTCAATTAATGATTTAACAAACAAGATTACATTTTAAACCATATAACTCAATCCATACATATTCACAACTCTGGGCTGTCCCTGCAGTGGACATGGATATCACCTCTCTTTTAGGTATAGAGTCGCATGGCACTATCCGAGGATAGCCCAATCTCTAACTCTTTATGACTTGATGGTCCTACCTCCATGGTAGCCATGTACTAAGTCAACCATTGACCTGATGGACCTACCCAATGGGTAGCCATGTACTAGGTCATCCATAGACCTGATGGACCTACCCAATAGGTAGCCATGTACTAGGTCTTCTCTAACCTGATGACCTACCATAGGTAGCCATGTACTAGGTTAGCTATTTTGCCACAGAGAGAACCAGGATCTGAGTTTATAGGTATACACATTAAGTGATAGTCATAGCCACATTATATTTGCAATATGAACATCCAAGCAGTTTAGTTGCATCCAAGCGATAAAACGTTCGGAAAACGCCGGGAAACCTAAACGGTTAACCATAAGTAACCACATACCTGATCCATAGTAACTTGATGTCCATGCATAATCATTCAACACAATTAACAAGCAATCAACAATATCCTGAAAATAATGTATAACATCCAAGTGTCATTGTTTTATTCAAAACGTCCTTAAGATCAACTTGGATTCCTCCTTATGATCTCTAGGCCAACTTTAGGGTTTTATTAGGGTTTTAGCCTTCATTATGCATTTATCACTTTTAATGCTCTTTTAGTTCACAAACCCTAATTTCTGCACCATATGCACAATTGCATGTCAATTAAGTCTAATATGTTTCTTTCATACTAAAATTATTACCTTTATCCTTTTAGGTCATATCAACATTAAGGCTAATTATCACATTGAGTTTCTTTCAAATTGACAAATCATATTTCATTGTAGTTCAATTCACATATATGAACCTTATTTATCACTATTTCCACTTTATACACTAGGGAACACTAATTATCCAAATAATTCACATTAAAGATCTTTGGTACTCAAATTGGATTTATAACAACATAACATTGTCTTATTCATGGATTTGCACAATTAAATCATTAAAAGGAATATCTTCCTAAATTAGGGTTTCTAAGACCATTAATGCAAACTTAGATATATGAAACCCTAATTTAAGCCAATTATGTGCAATTATGATCCTTTTATTATCAACTTGTTAATATTTGTTCTAAACATTCAGAGAGCATCACTATATTCAACTATCATCTATTTCAAGGGTTTTTCACTAATTAAACCAGTAATTATGATAACTTTATGTACTTTTCCAATTTCAAGCATATAACTCTAAATTAAACTAATCATGTGCAAAGTTCTTCCTTTTTGAACTCAATGCACCTTTTTGCATTTAACAGGTTAATATCAACTCTATTGATCCATTAAACCCTATTAATCTCTTTAATCATATCAAAGTAGGGTTCCATTACCATTAATACATTAAAGTTCATACATTACACTACTTTTCGAACTAGGATCAGATTCAGGCTATAAAACCATTTTTAATGGATTCCTTGCATTTTTCTGATCAAAATTCATATATTACTTGTCCTAATCGGAGTTACGAATATCAAGATATGAATTTTGTATGAATTACCTGTTTGAGCCAATGGCACGATGCCACGTCACCTATCTCATGCATGCGCTTGATTTGGAAAACATAACGGAAAGACCGTTGTGCCCTTGGTTAAGTCACGCGCGCTTTAGCCCGCAGAGGGGCAAAATCGTCCAAAACGCCTCCTCTCTTCATCTACCTCCTGCAGCCCGAAGCTGCTGCCCTAGCCGCCGAGATGCAGGCTTGGCGCAGCTTCTTCTCCTCCCCTTGACCCCAACGGCGACCGGAAAAGGGCCCCCTAGCTCCGCCGCCCCCTTGCGCGCTCAGAGGAGCTCCTGATACACGGCTGGCCAGCGGGGATCGAGCCCAGCAGGTCTGCCACCACGGCTGACCTGTAGCCGAACCTGCGGCTCCGTGCAGGTGCTAGGGCCAAGGAACGGTGGCCAAGCTCCTTCTCCATGGTATGGGAGCAACGTGCCCCACTCCCAGATCCATCCATAGCTGCTAGCCGTGAAAACGACTCTCATGTGTTCATGGTTAGGGTTTGGTAGGGAAAAGAACAAGAAGAGGAAAGTGGATACATGCAACTCCTCTGATCTCGTCCCCATAGGGTCTACCCCTTATATAGGGGAGAGAGACGAAGCCCTAGGTTGGCTTGTCTTCGATTCAAAGAATCCTCTTACAACCATGAAACCAAAACCTTCCATGAGAAGAACCTTCTCTCTCTTCTTTATCTTTTTAACATTCCTTTTTCTTTGAGTATTAAGAATTCGAAATTCCTCTCCTTTACTCTCTTTATTTGCCTTTTAATATATTGATCACGAAATATATATATATATATATATATTTCCTTATGAAAATACTTCCTTTTATCAAATTTACACAGTTAATGGATTATGTATATCCATTATCTCTTTATTTTATAATTATGGTATTTTCTCTTCCTTTTCCTTTATTGGGACTCCTTGGATCCCAAGATATTCTATTATTTTGAAATTCTCTTCCCAGGATATTTATTATCCTTCTAGATGCATCTTAATGCATTATTTCACATTATCTTGTTTATTTCTTATTATAATATTTCCTTTTGAGGATTTCTTTTATTTCTCTTCTATTTTCCTCTTTGGCATCCCTTTTATCATAAGAAATCTTTGGGATACGAAATTTTCCCAATAAATCTCATTTATGCCTCTTTTCATTCATTTTCCACATTATATCATTATTTCCAAATTTCTTTCTTCATAAAGAAATACTTAATTAATATTTTCTTTTCCTATGCTTTCTTTTTGCAACCTTGGACTCATTGGTACCCAAGGAACCCAAGAGGCACGAAATCCTCTTTGCATTTGTCTTCTAGAGGTTTCCACATATTTCTTTTCTTAAAATTCAATTATCCATTCACTAATTGAATTTTCTTTATTATTGCCATGTTATTGGGCCCAATAGCCAATAAAGCCCACAAAGAAACCAATCAAGGCTATTGTGCAAAGAATCCATTTATTCAAATCACATCATTATTTGTTCAATTATCCTTAATATGAGAAATTACATTTTTCCCCAATTGATCCCAAAAATTGAGGTTATAACAGTCAGGGTACCCAACTTCCAAAATATGTGAAATTCGAAAATACATTCATGATGAAATACATGATGATGAGTCCCTAGCTAGACTACTAAGTATTTGAGTTGAGTCACCTAGTGTGTGGTTCCTCTGATGATGTTGAACCCTAGATTTCCTATGAAAAGATCTAACCCTAGAGAAAGAGGCATTTTGATATATGTATGTTTCCCATATAGGTGAGGGGGACATTTCAAAACCCTAGATGGCATATATGATGTGTGATCTCCATGATGAGTGTAATGACCCCGCCTCCCGGTAACCCCCAATTAAGGGAGACCAAAAGGTCAGAGTCATTATCCCAATTTTTAGGATCAATGGTTTGACAAATAATCAATAATAATTATAAAATTCTACCAAGACTATACTGAAAGCTGGAATAAAATAAAACTTTTCATACCTTTTAAAAACTTTGGATATCTACTTCTATCCACAACTTGAATCTATTCTATCTAATCCTCCTCGCACTTTATTTCTTATTTTCGCAATGTGTCACTTTACTATTTGTTCTTTTCAGGGTTGTACCTAAAACGCCGACAAACAAAACGTCGGTCAGCATAAATGAATATGTCGGTATGTGGGGACAACCAAAATTTCACAAATATGGCTAACAATCTAAATATCACAATCAAGTTAATTAACAAGCCAATTTACACTTTCAATGTGACATTCTCCACCGCTTTTGCCTTAACCCTGGAATACCCTCTTTAGGGTTTTTCTTTTGCCATTGACTTAAGGCCACCTTCTCAATCCCGAGCTTGGTGCCTGGGGTCACCTCTCATGGTGCCCATTAGTCATGCAACAAAGACTACCTTCTCAATCCTGAGCTTGGTGTCTGGGGTCACCACTCATGGTACCCATGGTCTTCCCTCCTGGGCTTGACCTTTTTGCATCATCCATCAGGGTGGTATGTAGGTGCAAGAATACACACTTATATTAGAATTGTGATAATCATAGTGACTTTATGATTTGCAAGTATGAACATCCAAACTGATAGGTTGCATTTAATGCGATCAATCATCTGAAAAAGCTTTGGGAAACTAATGCGATTAACCATAATTAACCACATACCTGATCCAGAGCAACTTGATGTCCAAGCAATAATGATAAAGAACAATCAAACAAGCAATCAACAATATCCTGAAATTAATGCAATACATCCAAATGTTATAGTTTATCCAAAACATTCTCAAGATAGACTTGGATTCCATCTTAGGCTTTCTAGGCCACTTTAGGGTTTTATTAGGGTTTTAGCCTCCATAAGATCTTTATCTCATTTAACACTCTCTTAGTTCACAAACCCTCACTTCAACATCATAAGCCTACTTAAAAGTCAATTGAGTCTATTATTCCCCTTTTACACTAAAATTACCATCGTTATCCTCTTAAGTTATTTCAAGATCATTAGACTCAATTATCACCTTTAGTTTCTTTCGAATTGACAACTCATATTTCATTATGATCTAATCCACATATGAACTCCATTTATCACTAATATCACATTAATCCACTAGAAAATCCTAATTACCAAATTAAGGGTATTTATCCACAATTAGGAACTTTTATACTCAAAATAGCTTAGAACCATCATATCTCATCTTTATACATGAATTTGAACAATTAAAGCCATTAAGAATCATAATTACTAACATTAGGGTTTCAAGGCCCATTAAAGCTCATTTATATACATGGAACCCTAAATTAATAAAATTATGCATAAAGTTCATCCTTTTAGATCTAATGTGTCTTTTTATAAACAACAGGTTAATATCAACTTTAATCATCCATATAACCCATCTCAATACATTAATCATCTTAAATTAGGGTTTCTTAATCATTAATGCATTAAAGTTGATAACTTCCACTACTTTTCAAATTACCAGAGGAATTAGCTTCTAAATCTATTTTTAATGGATTCCTCGTATTTTTCTAATAAAAAAACACTACTTGTATTTTCCGGCCAAACGAATGATTTTTAGTGAATTGAAAAAAATCACCCTATTTTCTTGAACTTTCGACTTACTTGGATTTTTGCGGATAATCCTCGGCTGTTGGATCTCTGGTCGTCGCTGACCAGGCTTGATCCAATGCCCCTCCTTGTGCGCACCCACTCACCACTTGCCAAGAACACGGTTGCTATCAGTCGTTGATCCGCTCCTGAGTCCACAGTAGTCCTCGATCGGAGGGCTGTTGCTCCTCATCCTTTGCCCGATCCAGCAATAGGCTACACGGTGGCGCCGTGATGGAGAGCTCGCTGAAGTGACTGGTTCCTTCGATTCAAGGCACAAGAGAGCGAGAGGGAGTGTTGTCCGGGTTCGTGAGGGCGAGAGGAGTCAAGAGGGGTATATATATATAGGATCAGGGGGTTGATTTCTAGGGTTCCCAACCCTTGGCCATTGCTTCCGTTTTAAGCAATTTGGGTGTTTCTTCTAGATGCCTCCACTACGCGAGAAACTAGGGTGTAAATGGTTCGTAATCCTATCCTGAATCCATCCATGCCCTTTCCATGTTTGCACATGCGAAGGATTGTGAGGAAAATCAAGGGAAAGGTCCCTCTATTCTCATGGCACTTTCCTTCTCAGACTCGAGGAAGGAGATGCACAACTGGCATCATATCTCGATCCGACGGCTGGCGTCGTCCCTACTATTTTCATCTAAATCAGAAAAATATGTGACATTTATTACAATCACAACACTTTAAGGAAATTTGTAAAAGCCATAACTCCTAAACCGAGTGTCCAATTAATCCCAAAATTTGTGGGAAACTTAATAATGACTTAATCTACCTCTTTTCCAAGTGTGGGCTCATTATATAAAAGAAAACGTGTCTTTTCTTTAGGTGCATTTTCTTTAGGTGCAAGATATTACTCAATTAGGCTTATTTCTCACATCTTTTCTCTTTCTTCACTTATTATCTTGTAACTTGGACTTCTTTGAACCCAAGAAATCCTAAGATTTTGAAATCCTTTTTGAAGGATTCTTATTATCCTTCTAGATGCATCCACATCCTTTATTTCTCATTATCTTACTTATTTATTTTATTAAAATATTTCTTTTTAAGGATTTCTCTTTATCATTTATTCCCCTTTTTCCTCTTTTCCTATTTCCTTTATTAGAAATCACATATAAACAAAATTTACTCAATTGTGGCCATTAATTCCACTTTCTATATATTTCTATGTATTTCTCATAATTACTTTGCATAATATCCATTATCTTGTATCTTTTCCTTTTATTTGGACTTTTCTTCTCTTTTATATCCATTATTGGATTAATCTAATAGTAGAAATTAGGAAATTCCTACCAAAAGGGAGATTTGCAAAGAAATCCGTCTCTTGAAGCAAAGCATACAACCTTTTCAATTAAGTCCATATTCACAAAATCTTTACAATTCAATTATGAAAACATACGCAAAATTGAGGTTGTAACAATGAGCATCATACTCGGGTTAGTGGTTTCATGTAAATGAATCTAGTGGTTGCCTTCATTTATGAAAGGTTGGGTAAAAGTTTGATTTGGGTAGATTTACATGGTTAACATGTCTTTCCTTGACATAGATTAGGCCTTAGCTTGTGTGGCTTGGGCTTGTGAAGAACTTTTTAGCTCCAAGTGAGATAATTACAAAACTTTGATGTTAATAGTAATGTGTTTCCTCAGATAATGCCTAATACATGAGAGAATCTCACTTGAGTGAAAACTTGATATATGTATGAGAAGTTACTCCTATAAGCTGACCTAATATGAACCGATGCCATACATGAAAAGTATGAGTTTGAAACCACAAGACTGAAATGAAGATTCCATATGATTTAATTTGAATGTTCATGATGTATACGTGCTTAACCCCTGGTCTAGTAAAAGATATCGAACATAATTTGTGATAATTCATAGAATTTTGGGTGAACTAATCCATTCAAGCATGAAAATCTTACCAATATAAAGATGAAATGTAAGTATGATGTTAATCTTAAGTGAAGGTTATATTAATGGTTTGTTTTGACATTCCTCTTCATTTTCATATATAAAATAGCCATTTTTCTTATGGGAATAAGGGATTCAATCCTAGTGCAAAAAGAAAATGTCATGTCAAGAATCATACCAAGTGATGCACCAATCTATATGAATTGAGATAGCTATGCCCTAGACACTTTTAACCCTATGATGACACACCTAACAGTGCATCCCATAGTTATGGATGTCATGGCACCCAGAAGTAGTAGCATGAACGTAGTAGAGAAAGAAAAACTATCTTATGTTATCTTCAGTATGATATTGTTGAATTTCGAGGATGAAATTTCATGTAAGGAGGGGTGGATGTGAGAGCCCTAATTTTTGGTTTATGAAGTTAATACTCCATTGAGGTACAAATGGATCCAAGTGGCTTAATAATGAACCATGAACTGCATTGTACTCATTTGATCAAAGATTCAACGATCAAGTACATTTAATTCAAGGTTTATGCACATATATAAGGTCTTATGAAGAATTTATTTAGATGATCATGTGTTGGAATTTAGGTCTCAAACTTCGTAGTAACATAGCTTTTTATGATGAGAGACCCATGGCTTAATTTTTTATTGAATTGGAGGTTTCTATTAGAAGTTAAAAAAGTTTGAAGATTTGAAAGTTTGATTTAGTTGAGTGTGATATCTAGGCCATATATAGTCTATAGATCCTATAGTTGTGACATTTAAATGTCACCCATCAACCCTTGCTTCTAGTGGGATACGCGGACAATTGTGTCCGTTGGATCAACAGTTGATGGATGGCCCTAAAGTCATTCCCTACCTCTAGATTAGCCGGAGTAGAGGCATGAGCAACCTTTCCGTACCTCTTCACGAACCACCCTTGACTTCTCTGACCACGACCATTCCCCTCTAGCTCCATTCTCTGCGGCATGATGAGGGATACCCAGCAACCCCTCACACAGGACACGGGGCGACTTATTAGTCAGCAGTTCAAACCCTCCCACCTCGTTCGGTTCGTTCTCCAATGCCGCTTGCACTGGTGAACGAGGGGTTGGGAAGAGAGACTAGGAGGAATCAAACAAAGGGGCTTTTACACCCAAAATCACCACACAACTCCGACCAACCCATCTGCAATGTCAGTAGACATCAGGTTCGAGTGACAGGGTCTAACAGCAAGCTCCACTCCGGAGCAATTGCGGAGCTTCGTGGGAGTGGAGGAGGAAAAGGAGGCCTCTCACCCTAACCTTCTGAACCACAGCAACGGGTTTTCGGGACTTCTTCAATAGACCTCGAACCTGAAAGCCAATCTTGGAGCCGCAGAGATGCCTCCTTCCCTTCCTTCTCGTTGCCTGCAACAGCTCCTCACCGGCCCCTCATCGGCCCAGAGCTTGGAGGAGTCGCGCGGCTAGGGAGGTGGCCGCTCAACCTCCAACGACCACTGCGCTGGTGAGGGGATAGAGA
The DNA here is from genome assembly GCA_963693085.1 of Alisma plantago-aquatica. Classification (NCBI taxonomy): domain Eukaryota; kingdom Viridiplantae; phylum Streptophyta; class Magnoliopsida; order Alismatales; family Alismataceae; genus Alisma; species Alisma plantago-aquatica. The sequence continues at coordinate 350,245,518 of OY856414.1, forward strand.
TCCGCAAGCATGGGAGCGCCTGGAGGTCGTGCTGCATCGCTATTCCTTCTGTATGCGGCAGTAGTTGCGCTGCTGAGGGGAACCAGAGCGCGCACGAGAGGGGACTGGAGTCGGGCTCGTACAAGAAAAAAGGGCGATGGGCCGGGTCAACACCAGCTTTGACTGCGCGAACTATGGCTGGCCAATCACTCAATCAGGTCGTGAGCCAGCCGAGCCGAGGCAGAAGGGACCCGCACAAGTGGCGGCCATTTGGAGTTTAGTGAGGCAGAAAATCAACGGCCCCAGAAAATCCCTACGGTAAATGCATGCTTAAATATCTAAAAATGTATGGAATCTTAGAATATGACTTAAAAATAGCTCTCTTTCCCTAAAAATGTCCAAAATATATCCCTAGACTCAACAATTTTAGTTTCTCGTGGAACACTCATTACTTTTGATGCTCGTTTATACATGGTTTTTAATTTGAAGACAATGGATGGTTTAGGCTACATTAATTGATTTAAAGAACATATGATTCACATAATATCACAGAAAATTCTCTCAGATCCCAAAAACCAGTTGGAACACAATGATGAATAATATTGAGTTGTTTGGCCTCTTTTGCATAAAAATGCAATATAGTTACTTTAAGCCATATTTTTTATCCTATATTGTAGATAAACCGTTAGAAAATATGAAATATGAACCAGAACCCTACAATGACCACTTGGTCACCAAAAAATATCAAAATATATTTATGACCAATATAAAGATAAGAATGCTCAAACCTAAATTTTGGACTCATTAACCCTAAAAGAAGTATTATAAATATGTAATTAATGGACAGGTAATGTAATTTCCAATATTAGTCTCATATTAGTGCATGAACCCTTGCATGAGATTTTAAGAATCAAAGTGTTGCATCTAATTCATGATTCTGTAATGGTGGCACCTAATGTGACATGAAAACCTACACTTATTAATATATCTAACGTTAGGGATAATTCTTATGGTGAGATTTCAAAATATTGGTTTTAGAATAAGAATAACCTCGAGTAGAGAATTACTATGTTTAATGGTGAGATAATAATATAAATAATGGTAGAGCTACCCTAATGAACTAAGTAACCCTAAATGGAGCTATCTAGGGTTAGTGATGATAATCTAATAACAGACGGGTCATAACAACTACGTATTTTTTCGCACGCTGTTGAAAGCGTGGAATAGAATTATCGGGTCTTGACCAGGTAACCCGCTCCCCCTCTTTCTCGCGCCCCCCTCTCCCTCAACGAACCCGCTCCCCCTCTTTCTCGTGCCCCCTCCCTCAACGAACTGTGGAAACCCTGCCCCCTTCTTCCCCTCTCCCTCCACACACTGTCAAAATGCCCCATTTTCTTCTCTCTTTCATCCGCAACAGCGCACCTTTTCTCCCCACTTTCCTATCACGACGCCACCATCCTCAAATTGGAAAGCGTACTTTCTCCCGTCTACGTTTGCTCTCCCTGGCGAGGGGTGTTTGGGCGATTGCCTCCAGCAACAACACCATCGGCGCTGAGGGACGAGGCGGCGTTGGGAGACAGAGGCAGCGCTGAGAGACGGCACAGCGCTGAGAGACGGCGCGGCGCTGAGAGACGGCACAGCACTGAGAGACGGTGCTACATTAAGGATCATTTTGTTCCTGGAGCTGGTAGGCGGTGATAGAGCTAGAAGACGACAGGCTCTGCGAAGACACCGGTGAAGGATTAATTGTTCAGTGTTGCTGGCGTCGAGGAAGGAGGAGGTTGCATATAGTCCAATCAAAGGATCAGGTACACATTCATGATATATAAATGTGTCTAACTCAGTTTTAATATTCTTCTGGTCGACTTCATCTCGAATTAACTGAAATTCACATCTTCTGGAATAAAACCCTGTAAGCTTAGGTTCAATGGTCATGAATGGTGGCGTCTCTTATCTCTTCTATTTAGATATATGAAATAAAGATATAAAAGTAGATAATTAGATGTCACAGAATGGAATGTCTGAAGGGTATCATACAAGAAAGCGTGGATATCTAAATGCATTTCTTACTCTGCACCTACTTTCTCGCTACCATATCCGATCCCCCTTGACAATTCTTGCATTTCTTACTTCTGCACTTACTTTTAATTTTTACAATGGGTACCTTCTTGTTCTGGCATGGGGACCCTGCAAATGATCCCAGACCACTACATGCATTGAACTATTTCTAAATGAGAGCAAGAGGAGTTGAGCAAAGAAAGGAAAAATAGAGACAAATTATAAAAAGAAAGCAGATGTGCAAACCGAAAGCAGGTTGATTCAGATACCTTGTTTTTGAAAGCACTCCCCATAAAGATAGGTACAAACTTTCGAGCTATAGTAGCCCTACGAATAGCCATTTGCAAGTGGGAAAGGATAAAGCATTGTTAAAATTGATAAGCATAAGCCTAAACAATTTACTGTAAGATTACAATGTGGTGCTCCCTCCTAGTTTCCACCCTCAGTGCCCAATTGATAAAGTAGTGTAAGGTGGAAAACTGGAACCCACCCAGTAGATCAATGTGGGGTTGTGAGGAGAATACAATCTAGGTAAACATCCGAGCACAGTATTAATGAATAATATTTACATAATACTAAAAAGATTTTGTTGAATGACTACAAAGCTTATGTTGGTTGAACTGACATGATTATCTTATCAGTCAAAACAACTAAAATGCGGGGCCTCAAATTAGAGATTCCTTGAAACGTTATAAAATATAACTTGTTCCAGGTAAGCATAGATAAATTGTAAGCATCCATTCTTAGAGAACAATATATGTGGCAGTTATCTTTTCTTAGACAAAAATGAAGGTAAGTTGTCTATGTTACAAACCAAGACATCCTTGTACAATGTTCATATTCTGAACAAGTTTATAATTTGACTGAAAAACGTTATAAAGAGAAGGCAGTGAAAAGCCCCTGAAGAATGACTAAAATGATAAGAAATTCTTACAAATAGAGGTGCCCCTTTGTAGTTAATTATTAACCAATTATATTTTCTCAAATTTACACATCCTTTTCATATCCATGCTTCTCCTTTTTTATATTCAGAAATACCGTCCATCAGTTGGAGGTTAATCTATCTATAAAATGAGATGAAAGATTTCAACCATCCATAACTCATGCTAAATCAAAAAAGCCTAAACGCATTCATTACATGTAGCTGTTTAAAAAAACTTTATGCTACCATCTATTCAGATAAGCGTGAAATTCACAAGGCAGAATTGTCAACCATTGACCAGATAGTTGGAGTAAACGCCATGTACCAAACATGTATGGTATGCATTTTATCCTGTGTACTTAGTGTTTGATTCTATTATAAAAGTCTTACTACAGCTACATAGAAGTGAACACTTGTTAAGATATTGCTCACCAAGATAAATCAATTCTGAATGCTTCCGATATGAATACTTATGTTATCCCAATTATAAGGGTATCTATCATTACTAACTTATATAAGATCTTATATGTTAATTTAACAATACACACACAGGCACACGTGTATGTACCAATAGCAGTATATGTTTAGTAAATACAACAAATATTTAGAAATGTGTCGATGATTCCAGACCGTGTATGCCTTATGCAGAACCATCAAGGATAAAAACCACATCCTAGAACGTTAGATCAATCTGTAATGCATATCACAATTCATATGAGATGTGCAGCTTCTAAGTACTATTAAAACTTTGTATTTTTCTGTAAGGAACAATGAATCAAAGAAGTAAAGAAGTAATACTTTTAAAAAGAGTTTTTGATTAACCCAAACTAACGTCTGTTTGGTAAAGACATAAGAAAAAGGTGTGCACTTGCATATGATGACTGCGGACTGTGCGTACTCTATGAAGCACCGTCCCTGGATACATACCACCTTTTGCCATATTGAACCAAATTTTTATTATATATGCCCAGACTTGTATGTGATATACAGCTTAAAAGCACTACAATGACTTTTAATTTTTACACATGAACGCATATGTACACATGAACATGCCATATAACTAAGTATCTTAGGTGGCTAGGCACCCCTGCCTTGGAGGGCACCGTCTAGGTCACTAGACAACCTTGATTATATCTAAAAAAAATAAAAGAGTTATAGTGTTTATCATAGCTATCAAGGAGGCTAGGCGGTCAGCGTGTCGCAAGGGGTGCATAGCCCGTTATGGACATTTTGTTTTTGTATTTTTTTAAGTATGTGAATTCACTTCTTAGTATACATATATAATACATGTAATACCATATCCTTTGAATTAGCTAGCCATCTAAAAATTATATATGACTAATAAGGTTAGAGTTGGAAGAAAATCTATAATACCCCCCTTCAAACTATGCCTGATCTAGCTGAATTAGGTGTGATTATGGTCAGGAGATCTGTTAGTTAAAACTAGGATAACAGAGGTAATTTTAGGTCTGATTTAGTCAAATTAAGGCAAGTTAGGTCCCATTTAGGACGAACTAGGCCTAATTTAGACCAAGTTATGGAAATTTAAGTCTAATATAGGTAACAAGAGATGTGATTTCTATGATTTTGCACAAATCGAATCTGGTCAGTGAAAATGAGGACAAGTGAAGTCGTATTAGGTCTGATTTGCTCAAGTTAAGTAAAATCAGGCATCTTTTAGTTTATTTTAGGCCCCGTTTAGGTTAAATTATGTCCAATTTTGACTGAGTTATGATAAGTTAAGTCTTTTATAGATAATGTGAGATTTTATATGGGTGAAACTTTGACTAATTAATATTTGAGATAACCTTTATATGTTTTTCTTCTCAAACATACATATCCGTATTTTATACATGTGTTTTTCTTCTTAAATGATGTTGTCTGTTATATAAATAGGTTCTTGAAGCTGTATAATATGGATAAAAGTTGGATTGAAAAACCAATTTGTTCTGAAGATTATATTAATGGGATCTATAAATTTCTTGAATATGCTAAGACTGGAATGGAAAATGGAAAAATTGTTTGTCCATGTAGGAAGTGTAAAGTGGCTTGGAAAAAACAATTGTCCATTGATGGTGTGGAAAAACATCTAGTATACAATGGATTTTTCAATGATTATAAGGATTGAATTTTCCATGGACCAAGAAATCTTTTTGAAAATCTCACTGCAAACCAACAAGTTGGAAATAATGAACAATCTGCTAATCATGAATCTGATTTAGTAGGTCAAGATGACATGGAAGGGTTATTGAGAGATGCATTGGGAATAAATGCTACTAATATGGGTGATGCATCGATAGGGGTAGGTCATGAAGAAGACACATGTGATGATACTCATGCTGACAACACCGATCATCATCAAAGTGATAGTTCCCATATTCCTGAAGATGATGTGAAATATAGAAAAATGGTGGAACTATCGAATGAAGAACTTTATCCTGGTTGCACTAACTTTTCAACACTCTCATTTCTCTTACGATTATTTAATCTTAAATGTATGTTTCATTGGCCAGATGAATCTTTCACACAATTGTTAGAGCTTCTGTCAGATGCCTTTCCACAGTTAACCTCTTTTCCATGTTCTTATTACAAAGCTAGAAAATTGATTAAGGAGTTAGGCCTTGGATATGAAAATATACATGTGTGTCCCAATGACTGCATGTTGTATTGGGGTGAAAACTCACATAAGGATCGTTGCAGTGTGTGCAAAACTCCTAGGTGGAAGAAAAAAAGAAGTAATGTGGGTGATGTTCAGAATGAAAATAGTTCTAGCTTGAAAGGAATTCCGGCAAAAGTTATGAAGTATTTTCCTCTAATTCCAAGATTGAAAAGGATGTACATGTCCTCAAAGATAGCAGAAGATATGATATGGCATGAGAAAGGTCGATCCAAAGATGGAAAATTAAGACACCCAATAGATGCAAAGAGATGGAAAGAGTTTGATGTGATGTATCCAGGATTTGCTTCAGACGCTCGTAGTGTGAGGATTACTCTTGCAAGCGATGGCTTCAATCCCTATGGTATGCAAAATACAAATTATAGTACTTAGCCTGTTATTCTTAGTATCAACAACTTGCCTCCTTGGCTATGTATGAAACCCTATTCCTTGATTCTTTCTTTGATAATCCCTGGAAAATATAGTCTTGGAAATGATATTGATGTCTATATGCAACCCTTGCTACATGAGTTGAAATTATTATGGGATGGAATTGATGCTTATAGTAGAGAGCCTTTTAAGATGCGAGCATCTTTGATGTCTACCATAAGTGACTTTCCTGCATATGCTATGTTATCATGGTGGAGCACCAAAGGTTATCTTGCATGTCCTTGTTGTGATGAATCTACTCATTCTTATCGATGTGGTTCAAAGATTTGTTATGGTGGTCACCGTAGATGGCTACCAGATAACCATCCTTTTAGAATGCAAAGCAATCTATTTGATGGGACTAAAGAGTATGATTGTGCTCCTATTCCTAAATCTGGATGTGATGTACTTCGGGAACAACAAAGACTTTCCTTTAAATATGGAAAAGGTTCAAGGAGTCATAATAAGAAGAGAAGAAGAAAATTCAAATATGTCTCCACAAGTAGTGCTACTATTGATGATGATAGTATTGCTGAAGAAGAGGGTCTTTGGAAGAAGAGAAGCATATTTTTTGATTTGCCATATTGGGAATATAATCCTCTTTGTCATAACCTTGATGTCATGCATATAGAGAAGAATGTATGTGAGAATATATTGGTTACACTTTTAAATGTGGAGGGGAAGTGTAAAGACGATGAAAATGCACGGAGATTTCTTGAGGAAAATAATATAAGGAAACATCTTTGGCTTAAACCTTAAGAAGATGGAAGTTTTCTTATGCCCCTAGCTCCATACTCTATGTCCACAAAAGATAAGGAATGCTTCTTAAGTGTCTTAGCTAAGTTGAAAGTGCCTGATGGCTATGCTTCAAATCTTTCTAGATGTGTAAATGTGAAGCAAAGAAAACTGCAAAACCTAAAGAGTCATGATCACCACATTCTTATGAAAGATATACTTCCCATAGCTTTACAAGCATCTGGAGTAACTCATGTTTTAGACGTGTTGTCGAATTTGTCATATTTCTTCAAGTCATTGTGCTCTACATGTATTGACTTGGGTGATCTTGATAAGTTACAAACAAGCATCGTTGAAACACTTTGTCATCTAGAAAAGGAATTTCTTCCTCCTTTTTTTACTATTATGGTGCATCTCTTGGTTCATTTGGTTGACCAAGTTGAATATGGTGGACCAGTTCAGTATGGATGGATGTATCCCATTGAAAGGTTAGATTTGTCTTTTAACTGTGTAGTCTTTTGTTTGCAATAAAATTTTGAAGGAGTAAATCTTGATATTACTATGTTTATAATTTCTTAAAGGTACTTAGCTCGCTTGAAGGGTTATGACAGGAATAGAGCTCGACCAGAGGGTTCCATTGCAGAGGGATATATTTTGGAGGAGACAATTACTTTCTGTTCTAGATATATGGAAGGAACCGAGACAACTTTTAGTAAACCAAAACGAAATGATGACACTATTCCCAATAAGGGTTTATACTTGTTCAACTCTGGTGGACGCCATCTTGGGGCAGCAAAAGTCATGGGGCTTGATGATAAAAGCATGTCACAAGCACATAGATATGTTCTTCTCCATTGTGAAGATATTATGAAGGACTTTAAACAGTAAGATGTATCATACTTGTTGTGGAACTTCATATATAATATATATAAACTAAACTAACCCAAAGTGTTGTTGTAGAGAATTTTTATATCAAAAAAGAGATGAGTATCTTCAAAGAGGAATAAGAGTGGATCAAACTTTAGAAGATAAATGGATTCTAGAAGACTTTTCTAGATGGTTGAACTCTCAGGTACTACAAATATAGATGTAGACTTCAAGTGTTTTTTGTTAGAGGAACTCAATGTACCTAATATTAATTCTAATTTTATAGGCACCTAAAATAGACGTGAGCAACAAAGAAGGGGAGTTAAAAATGGCTCTAGCTCGTGGTTTGAATGCCTATGCAAAGAGGCTTACGAGTTTTGTAGTCAATGGGTGCAAGTTTCATACAGTGGATCGTGAAATGTACAAGAAGACACAAAATTCTGGAGTCATGGTTGAAGCTGATGGACATTCCTACTATGGAAAACTCAAAGATATTTATGAACTTGATTATTATGGGAGTTGCAAAGTAGTGCTATTCAGATGTGATTGGGTAGATATAACTTCACCCAGGGCTTTCAAACGTGATGGGAGAAATCGTCCTTGTGTAAATTTCTCTAAGTTGATGCACACAGGAAGATTCTTGAAGGATGATCCTTTTATATTTTCATCTCAAGCTAAGCAAGTTTTTTATGTAGAGGATGAAAAAGAAAAATCATGGTTACATGTTGTGGAGTATAAGACAAGAGATGCATTTGATGTAGGTGTAGTCCCTACATTTGTCAATGATGACATTGCCGCATAGTTGTATCAAAATGAAAGTTTGATGAAGCATGTTTGTCAAAACTATATTTTTATTCATTTCTGTTAAGTTTTTTTTTGTAATAATGAAGATCTACTTAGGTCTACTTACACAAAATTGGCATGTATTATTTTGCAGCAACAACCTGTAAGTGATTTGGAATGTATCGGTCTTTGGTAGATTTTCATGTCGTATCCTCTTTAAATAATTTTCCATGATTTTATATGGATTGACGGTGTGAAAATTTTAGCGGTATGATTTCTGCTATCTCTAAATTTGGACTACTTTCTTGTATAACAGTTACAGTACGTTTCAAAGCTTTGTTTCTTAAAGCTTGATTCCATGCCTTTTATTCAATATTTTTTGGCTCTTGAAGTTCCTTTTTCCAGTTATGATGGAAAGATGGTGGATTTATGAACTGATTTTTTTATATGATCCAATGCATGTCTATTGTATGTAGTGATTAGTTCAAATCAGTACAAAAAATGTAATATTCTGATAAGGTTATGTTTAACAATAAAGAAACCTTCTCATATATTGTTGTATTTTCCTAATTTGTTGAAATTCTTCCATTGACTAGGCAAAACATGTGGTGAAGCAAGAGAACTACAACAACTCAAAGGTGTACTGAGCCAAACATAAATGACCATCATCAATCTGCGTCTTATCATCATGATAATCCATTAAGTGAAGAAACTTGTATGGATGAAATACAAGAGTCTCAACCAATTCCAAGACGCCCTGAAGGTGTGGAATGGACTGACAACATATCCTGCAGTGAAGATGACTTCATAGAAACAATAGGTGCTGATCATCCATATTGTTTTATCTTTTTTCATTTACTGTATCATAAATTAAAAGTTGATGCATCTCTTATTTTCATATTGTAGATTCTGATGGAAAGATTGTGAAAAAGAGAGGACAAATTCCTTTATCTCAAGTGTGGGTTATGCAGACAGGTCTGAAAATTGTTGTGAAATTCAATAAATTTAAGCAACCCATACAGAGGGGAGGACATGTCTTGGTGAGGTTTCTTGGCGAGGTAGCAAAGCGGGGAGCTTTATGCCCAATTGGTGAACATAGTTGGTGGCATGTTCATGATTGCTATAAAATAGAGATTGTGAAGCTCACTAGGGTAAGAAACAATAACTCCTCTTTGTGCAAGTAATTTTGGCTTTATTTACATACTAAATAACATTCCATTGTAGAAACATGTTCCAAATGAACTATTTCTTATTTAGAATAATCTTTTTTCGTGGTGATTTAGGGTAAGTTTCACATTCCTTCTTACTTGGAGATCGATGAAATGATTCTTTCACATGTGAATGGGAAATGGAGAACTTATAGACATCAACTAAAAAAACTCTACTTTGATCCCAATAAGACTAAACGTCAAATTGCAAGCAATGTGCCAGATAAATTGATCAAAGAACAGTGGGTTCACTTAGTGAACTATTGGTTTTCTACCAAAGGAAAGGTAAGTTGGACTCTTCGACTTGAAATATTGGATTATATTTTGTTGAGTTTATAATCTTGTTTGATTCATGAATATGCTATTATTTGTAGAACCTGTCAGCGATAGGAAAGAGATCACGTGCTCAAAAATCTCATTACCATACTACAGGTTCAAAGAGTTTTGCTCAAAAGAAATTTGAATTTTTAAGCGTACATGTAAACATTTGTGATACAAAATGAAGTTGATTATCTCATCATATTTATGTCTTACTCTTATTTATATTTTAATAGGAAACAATTGAGCATAGGGAACCTAGTACCTTGGAAGCATGGGGGATCACTCACCGTAAAAAAGATGGGAGCTATGTGAAAAATACAAATACAGAAGAATTTGTGGTTTGTTATATAAAACCACCAAAGTTTTTTGATAAATTTGACATGCAAACTAACAATTATTTTGATAAATATTACATAGGAAACTGCTGAAAAGCTGGTACATGAACGCCTCATTGAGAAACCTGAAGTGCCTAAAGCGACAATAGAAGATGAGGTGTTCAATGAAATGATGTATGATGAGGATAATCGTAATCAACGCCTAGTCGATTATGGACATGGTGTATCTAGAAGCCAAGTGTTTGGATTGAAAGCCAACTTGAGGAAGAGTCACCACTTAGATATATCCATAAATGTTAATGAGAAATTGGCTTTCATGGAGAATGCTTATGCAAAACTACAGGACCAGATTCGCTGTATGAACTCTGCACTGGCTAGAAATGGCATAGTAATCAGCGATCAAGTTGAAGGGGATGTGAACACAACAAGCATGCGTAATGAAGAAGTAAGTAGCTTTATGGGAATAGATTTCTAGTGATAACATGTGGTTTTATCATGTACTTGTGTTTTGGAACTTGTCTACCAACTTGATCCACTTAATGTTCTTATTAGCTTTTACATGATGTTGTAGGTTGATGGTGATGCTTCCAACACTGAGGAAAATCAAGACAGAGATGCCAGCAATATGAGAAATCGAGCTTAAGTTAGATAGGACACGATATGATTTTCTGTATGTTTTCTGCAGTAGAAGATGCCATGTGTGGCTGCTATCCATTTCTTATGGGATTAGTTTTTTAAAGAAACTACTTTTCTTTTATTTTTTTTTAATTTATTGTGTTATTGTAAATTAGAGCCAACTAATGACTCATTGATGTCTTCTCGTTATTTTTTGTAGAGACATAGATTTTATATCTTTATCTTGCTAGTTGTATTACAAATATTGAAATTAATATCGTGTTAGGAATACTTCTATATATGTTGTCCAAGGTATTTGCTATTTTTGTTTGGATTAGTTTATTACTAGCTTTATTATCTGGGTGTTGAGTGATCAGAACTTGGCTGGATTGATGCTTTTCTATCGTTGAGTAAGCCTTGTTCATTGCTTTTTTTTTCTTTCTCTTTCATGTTGTATAATGTTCTTTGCTATTGATTGCTGATGTTCTGTATGATTTTTCTTTTGTTCAGTTTCTTCCTTGAGATCTTATGAATTTGAGGAAAAAATCCAGCTACTTGCTTACTGGATTGGAACATCCCTATTATGCCTAACGTGGAGCACAACTCGAAAGATTGCATGCGGGATCAGAAGGAACTTTGTGTTTAATGAGATGGGTTTAATCATCGATATTATTCGTTTTGCATCCAAGGTAATAATATTCTTTTGCAGACATGCTGTATTTGTTCAAAACAAATCGAATTTGTTCTTGAAGATCAGTAGAAGGTACACCGATGTCATTGTGATTATTGTATTCAATTCTTCGAGATGATCTAACTTTTAAAGGTACATAACCTAGATCAGTTCATGTCTCATCCCTAGAACATTTCTTTCATGTAATCATGGGATCCCATACATGTCTTGTATGAGGGTCATCTGTACTTGGCTAGCAACCTCTCAACTCTTCCAAATTCAATATCCCGGTCCCATTCCATCAATTTTTGTGCTTAATGTGGGTGGTAATAATCCTAACATAGACATATCACTAGCTACTGGACATGACATAAGCAAACTCCAAGTTAACTGCATCATTTTAGTCAACTGGATTTGTATTTGTCAAGCTTCCTTTTCTTGGAAGGTTATGTACAGATAATGTAACTTTTTGTCATTTTGATGACATTGCTCCTCACATCTCTAACCACAAACTGAGATCGTGCTTTTTATTGATAGTTTCTAATCACACTGTCAATTCACCACAAAAACACTCAAATGAATGTCCCACATGTCGGCATGTCAAGCGCGATGGACACATTTTGTGGCCAAGCCTATAGGGTGAAGCAATACCACATGCTAGGAGTCCACCTTTAGAGAGCCATGGCAGTCCTATCCATCCTCTGCATCCCGATCGCACTCATCTAGTTCTACGCAGGTGACATCCTCAAACTCCTCAGACAAAACCCGCAGATCGCTGACCACGCAGGGGTTTACGCACGGTACTTGATCCCTACCACTTTCGCGTATGGGTACCTCCAGTGCCACATCCGGTTTCTCCAGTGCCAGAACATCATTTTCCCGATGATGCTGGCGAATGGGTTGACGATCATGTTGCATTTCCCCTTGTGCTGGATGCTGGTGTTTAAATCTAGACTGGGGAACAGAGGTGCGGCGGTGGCGTTGTGTGTGTCATACTGGTTTAATTTGGCGGCGCTGGTTGTTTATGTGAGGATGTCGGTCAAGTGTAAGGAGACGTGGGTTGGGTTCTCCAAGAAGGCGTTTAAGGGGCTGGTTATCTTCACCAAGCTTGCTATCCCTTCTGCCACCATGATCTGGTAAGTTTCTCTATGTTTTGTTGAGATAATATTTTACTAATTGTATCAGCTCAACATAATTTTTCTCTTGAAAACAGTTTGTGTGAGTGTCTACATTTCCCTAATTGACTGCAATTTTCTTATCTATGTTCCGAATATATGAACCGTATAATCATCTGAAATACTTATCTCACAGCTTGGAGTTTTGGTCGTTTGAAATGGTGGTTCTCCTTGCTGGCCTGCTTCCAAATCCAAAGCTTGAAACATTAGTCCTATCCATATGGTAAGTTCATTATAAAAGTCCAAGGGAAAAAAACATGATTGTTTATGGTTTCCTATCTTATATATCAGTTTTTCTGCACTTGGGAATAATGAGTGAATCACTTAATTCTGATTATATGCACACCTGCCTTCCATCCTAGTGACAAACACCTATAAGCTTATCATCTAAATGAGTTGCAGCTACTCTGCTTTGACTTGATTCCATTTTCTTGATGCTAACAGGCACACCCACTTCTTCATAGCCTTACAACCAGTGCCATGCTGTTCATGATAGTGTCTGGAATCAGCTCTGCCATCAGGTCAGTCACTTCAGTCCGTACATCCTCCTCCCATTCCCCTAATTTAACTACTGTATCTCCTACTCCTGACGTTCCAATTTTTCCTTTCCCAAGTGTATGGGTCTCGAATGAACTTGGTGCGGGGCAGTCCAGGACCGCACGCCTAGCGGTTCTCGTGGGTGTCTCTCTGTCAGTGGGGTTTAGCATTGTCGTTGGTGTGGCTTTGGTTCTAGCACGGAAGACATGGGGAAAGCTGTACAGCAATGAGGAAGCCATCATCAGCTATATCTCGAAGATGGTGCCAATTCTTGCCGGGTGTTTCACCATTGATGGATACCAGTGCGCATTGTCATGTATATTCCTTGAGCCCGACCTTGACAGTCTACCAGAAACTGAGTACAATTTTGTTTTCAATTTTGGGATTAATTTTTTAGCTACTGCATCTTTAAATTACAAATTTTTATGAAACATGAGTCTGGACCGTGATAACTGATAGCTGTAGTCAGTTTTAATCCATTGTTTCATTGTTTTTTTGTCACAATTTTATGTTATATCTGTTCTTGTCCATGTTAATTTGTTCTTTCATTGTTTTTTTGTTAGAATTTTATGTTATATCTATTCTTGTCCATGTTAATTTTTTCTTTCATTGTTTTTTTGTTAGAATTTTATGTTATATTTGTCCTTATCCATGTTAACTGAGTGTTATAACTAGCCATAGGTCTCTTTTCGTCTTACTGCTATGTTGTCAGTCACCGTTGTATTGTTTCCTGTGCTAGTAGGAATATACCCTTCTTGAACGAAGCCAATCTCTGTGTCCTATCCGCTCTATGTAATACCTAGACTAACCATCTTTAGCTCATTATTGTATAATTTTTTGTGGGTTAACCCCACTCTCTTTATCGTTGACCGTGCAAAACAGAATGGACCCATGCCCGGTTGATATCTTAATTTGCACTCATCATTATAGCCTAGGCTGATTAATTGTCACTGGCATATTCATAGGTACTGCTAGAGGTTGCGGTTGGCAGAAACTGGGTGTGTTCGTTAATCTAGGTGCTTACTATATGGTTGGCATCCCATCTGGTGTCATCATGGCATTTGTGTTCCACCTTGGTGGAAAGGTACGGTGCACTCACAGTAACGATGGTGCACTCCCAGTCATACCTCAGAAATGGAGGACGGCAACAATGACAAAGGTGACCGGCACCCCAGAGACTAGGTGGTGGAGGGGTGTGGTGACTTGCTTCATTGGTTCATTGGCGATGGGTTGGAACACATTCTTAGCTGCCTTCCTCTTGCTATTTACATGGCTCGGATGGATTAGAGATACTGAAACCCCAATAAAGGTAGGGAATGGATTGGACAAGTGTGGAAGGAGGTACGTTAGTATGACTGTCAGCCTTGAAGACTTGAAGATCATCAAACAAGCAGCTAATGCGGTGAGACACCCTACTAACAGTTTCCCTTTTGCTCTAACTCGCTTTTTTCACTTGAGTATTTAGTTTATGTACTTTTTTTTGTTTCTTGCAGACCATAAATGACGTGCTTTTAGGGTTTGTCTCTGCGAGAATCTATTGCTATCTCAACAGGATATATTCCAATTTGGGTACACCAAACTATATTTATGATTCATTCATTGTTCACATATATATACACATAGAACTTAATCTGTTCTGTTTCTAAACACTACTGCTAATTTGTCGAATTAGGTTGCTCTGTCCCAAAAAACATCCACCTTCGATCTGCTGTTATGGTCAATCTCAGAAACTCAATAAGAGTCCAAGTAAGTTTTTTATTATTGCAACGGAATCATAGTATATATGCCTAGAGAGTGAGACAGAGAGTTCAACTGATTCATTGACAATATAGACATAGTAGGATCACCTTTATCTTTTCAGCATCATACACATATCTCCAATGAGAGGTTAGGATAAGTATCATTGACTTGTTGATTTGATAATTTTGTGATACCCTTGAGCAATTTCGCATCCAAAAACTCATATTTTGTCTGTTGAGGAATTGTTCACCTGCTATGTTTGTCAAGTTGCAGGTTTTTCCTGACACAAACCTGCTATGTTTGTCAATAGGAAGCAACCGCTGCTGTTAGAAGTGTGGCATTTGGATGTGGCCACCAGGTTTGTTGATGGCAACTTGTTATGCACCTCTTTATTATCTTATAGATATGAATTTTAGTTCCATATGATATTTTAATTCCATACTTATCAATATATCGCTCATTATTCATCACTTAATTTGCAGACATGCTGTATTTGTTCAAAACAAATCGAATTTGTTCTTGAAGATTAGTAGAAGGTACACCGATGTCATTGTGATTATTGTATTCAATTCTTCGAGATGATCTAACTTTTAAAGGTACATAACCTAGATCAGTTCCTGTCTCATCCCTAGAACATTTCTTTCATGTAATCATGGGATCCCGTACATGTCTTGTATGAGGGTCATCTCTACTTGGCTATCAACATCTCAACTCTTCCAAATTCAATATCCCGGTCCCATACCATAAATTTTTGTGCTTAATGTGGGTTGTAATAATCCTAACATAGACACATCACTAGATAATGGACATGACATGAGCAAACTCCAAGTTAACTGCATCATTTTAGTCAACTGGATTTGTATTTGTCAAGCTTCCTTTTCTTGGCAGGTTATGTACTGATAATGTAACTTTTTTTCATTTTGATGATGTAAAAAACACATTGATCAGTTCTTATATCTTGAATTCTTTTGTAACATAAAATCTAGATAACTTTCTCCATCTCTTTGATACTATCATTAACTTCATAACTAAACTACATTTCCATGACACACCCCATCTCATCATAGACACCATTCCCATTTCGAAGAATGATAAACCATCTCAAATTGTGACTGAAAGACACATCATAATTTTGTTTTAGAGACAAAAGAAGGCGATACATTATTTCATTGATGTGCTCTTCTTTTCAGATTCATCATGGAAATGACATCAAATTATCATCAACGATAGTGCACATGTTTTTTTACTTTGATTTAAGTCATGTTATTGGTTTGCAATTCATAGATTGATGCTATTCAAGAAACCTACTCTGCTTCATCCATATCTCTTAATGATATCTTCTTAAAGCCTCTTTGTTTATGCATATGTTGCTCAAAACGATCTGCATGCCTATAGTAGATGTTGGCAGCTCTTGTAATGTATCTTATGTAGTGCATGGAACACCCTTTGATGTTGTTATATCCACAGTCGCAGGTTATAGATGAAGTGGGAGCCAATTCAATTATTTAACTTCTAAATTTCTACTTCTTCAGCTCATAGATATATGTTTCTTATGTATTATTTTAAAATAAATCCTAAACATTATGATGACTATGAGGGTGTTGATCATTCTTTCTACTGCTTCCAGGTATTCTATCATTGTGAGAAAGAATTGCATTTTGACTTGATATTCTAAGTGTTGGCTAGTTTCCTCTGAATCTGAAGTAGATGACGATTCAACATTCATGTCACTAGAATAGCTGGTATTGCTGTCATCTTCATTGATACAAGATAAAAAAATTATCTGTACTAGAATATTCAATCAAGGTATTACAAATGTTCTCTATTGGAGACGATGGATTGACTGAACATGGGTCAAGTTCTATCTCTTCATCTTTTACGTAGTGCTTTCTAAAATAGCAAACTTCATATATAAATTCAGTTCACAACATCATGTTTAATCGTATGAATTATACTGGAATCCACATCAAAATTGTTGCATGCCTATGACTACATTGTACTGTGTTGTATCTAATATCCAATTCAACATTCTTGTGTTTAATTTTCAGCTGCATACATGTTTAATTCCTTGCTTTCGTAATCCTTGTTGTTTTCTCTCCTTTTTAATGCTTGTTGCTAGATGGTGTTGTACCTAAACTTTGTTTACTCTCATCTTAGTACAGGATCACTGGTGTGATCTTGGTGGTTTTTTTCATTGGTCAATTGATACAGTTATGGAGTATATATAGGTGATAAAATGAAGGGCTTTTCATTTTCGATATGATTTCACGATTACTTATCAGTAGTGCCTTGCAGTTTATAATGTTTGGAACAATTCCGGTAGTCCTAGTTCTGTACATGACATAAACAAGTCAAATGATGTACCGAACCGAAATAAGAACAACCAACATAGGGGGAATCTTATTTTCTATAGTTGGCATGATAAAGAGGGTAGCTCACTATTTGATTTATTACTCATCAATATTGTGATTGTGTGCTATGTTAATATCCAATATTTATCCTAAGCTATTACTGTTTCAGCTTTTTGCAATAATGTATCATGCCGAAGTTTGTTCTTCTCCTAATTGATTTGCTTGATTTTTTTTGTTTTGGGGAGCATCTTGCCCTCCTCTTGCAAGCTAGTAGGAAAATTTCTTTCAAGCGGAATGACTATCAACGAAAGTAAATCTGGTAGTACTACTACCATTACAGTGATCTTTCTCTAATAGAGGCTTTAAAACTTTAGGGGGTCTAGGATGATCTAAGCATCCAGAGGAGGTTTTTTGATGGAGCTTGACCAGCTTGTCTGCAACTTGATTCTGCTCTCGGTGAACAAAATTGATGGTCCACCCTGCAGCTACGAGAAGGTTTCTAGACAAGGACGCCGCCAAGAAGGATGCTGCCAAGGAAGTCCTAGCATGGCTCACGTCTGGGCGGTCTGCTTTGGAGTCATGACATTGTGATCAGCTGTCTCTGATGCTCAAGAGGAGCAAGACAAAACAGAGAACTGACATGTTATACATCTTGATGAAGCTCAGTCCCGTAGAGAGTGTTTGAATGATTATACTATTACTTATGGAATTGTGGTGTCACGTTCCGCAGATACATTTCTAAAGTGCAATACAATTTTGAGTTTAAAATACAAACAAGTTGAGTGCTCTTCTTCCTTATGCTGGTGGCTGCTACATTGTATGACATATTGGAGGTACAACATAGGAATATGTGCGGAGTTATCAAAGCAATTTCAACAGCTTGTTGTATATCAATATTTAATGAGAGTGATCCACTCGTTGCTCGCATCAATGTTGAACCGTTGTAGCTAGGATGCATCTTTTCTTGGGACTATTCGCTATGTAAAGAAAAAATACATATTTGTTGCTTATGTTTTCTCTTCAAATGTATACTCCATATGTAGAACAAGAATCAAGTAATGAAAATATTTTTTATTTCATTGTCTACATCTTGATGTCTTAACATTTATATTTGCATACAATCAGAAATGTAGAATTCGAATTGGGATAAGACGCACAGAGACACATACACACATATATAGACTTCTAAATGCAATAATTTTAACATTCATAGTTTTTGATGTATGAACAATGAACAATGCTTTCTTTGTATGACATTTTTTAAAGTTTTCCACACTTTTTAGTGTAGATAAGAATTTTACCCAAAAAATATGTAAAAAAAGGATAACAATTTTTCCACCCTAATAAACATGGATAATTAGTTCCCACACAAAAAAAGATGGATAAAAATCTACACCAAAAAGCATGAATAATTGAATGCCACACAATATTTCGTAAAAAAAATATCACACGAAAAAGGGTGGTTAATTCTTTACACTTCTTTTTTCCACGCTATCTCTACGCTATATTGAGCGTGGATATTATAAATTTCCACGCTTTTCAACGTGGATATACCCTATATTATAGCGTGGAAAAACACTGATATTTGTTGTAGTATATGTGTGTGATATGTTCTTAATTAGATGATGTCTATGATCTAGATGGTCAATGATAAGTTAGGAACTTCTAAACTTAGGTACATGCTTTAATAATTACACGACGATAGATTTCTTATTTGTAACTTGATATAACGTGTTGACTCAAGGTCTAAATTGACTAAATCCTTATTTTGATGATGACTAAACCATTCTAATTAATTGTGGCTAATGTCTCTACTTGAGTGATTTCAGATTAGGTATAGACACACTCCAAATGCCCTAGCTTGCGCATCTCAACTTTGAGAAAAGACAAGATAAAGTCAATACAAGTGCACGTTTTTGGAATATGATGTAAATCCATTAGAATCATGTGTAAATCACTTGTAATGATTGTATGACTTGTAATTAAGCTTAGAAAAAATCGGGAGCACTTAGATCGAATATTTAAGCACTCAAAAGCCATTTTCTAAAATTCACATCAGGTTGTTCATCGGTCAAGTTGCAAACTCGACCGATCCTGATTGGATCTTGAAAATGACTTTTGATTGGTCGAGTTTGCACTTCACAGAATTTGACTGATCTCTCTGCTGACCAAAACTGATTTAAATGAATCAGTCGAGTTACCCTAGGACAAACTCGACCGATGGCCTAAATTGGTCTTATCTTTCAGTGGGATCGGTCGAGTTACCTTTATAGAAACTTGACCGATTACATTGTATGAAAAAGTGCAGAAAAGTGCTTATCGCCATTATGGAGTTACAACAATAAAAAAGTATATCCATTGCAAGCCACAAAACGGCTAGTTTTCATTTTTAAGTGTTCCCAAAGGCTAAGAGGCATACCCAACTATAAATAGGACCCCTTGGGCTTCATTCCAAGGTTGAGTATGTAATGCAAAACTCTATGTGAGGTTCTTATTATATAGTTGAGTGCTTCCTACAACTTCCTCTCTCTCTCTCTAAGCTTAATCACTTTCTATATTCGTTAGAGTAGTAGGAAATTTGTAAGAGAGCTAATCCTACATGTATATCTTGTGAGGCTCTCACTTCCACCACCTCCCTATCTCTCATTTCAACCATGAAGATGAAGGTTCTCTCTCTTAGCTAAGAGAGGTGAAGAAGAACAAGGGAAGGCATCCCTTGGTGAAGATCAAGGCTGAAGACTTGGAGCAAGAGTGGGTAAGCCCTTGGTGAAGGCAGAAGACTCCTTGCTCAAGTGGGTAAGTCCTTGGTGGAAGCTTCTCCAAGTGAAGGTGAAGGCAAAGGCTGAAGATCCAAGAAGAGTAGAAAAGTACTTGAAGGTGGAAGACTTGTGCTAGAGTGGGTAAGACCTTGGAGAAGCTGGAGACTCTTGGCAAAGTGGGTAAGTCCTTGGTAAGGTGGAATAATCTTGGTGCTTGGATGGGTAAGTCCTTTGGTGGTCATGTATTGTAAGTCTTAAGAATGAATATAAGAGGACAATGGTTAAGAAATCCTAGAGGTTAACCTCTCTAAGTGGACTGAATCACTTCTAGTTTGAAGTTTATAACCACTCTACATGGCTTGTTACTTGGTGTATGTTCAATCTCTCTCTCCCTTGCTATGCATGTTTTAGTCGCACTCAAATTTCCTATTTAGAAACCTTATCTTGTGATATATCTTGAAGGTCTAATGAATTTTGTTTAAGTGTATTCATCTCTATTCACCCCCCCCCTCTAGAGCATCTAATGACCCATCTAGGATCCAACAATTGGTATCAGAGCGGGTTTCTCCAAGCATACTTCAACAAGTAGGAGAAGATATATGACTATAAGGTGGGAGATACTTCATCAACCTTCCAATCTTTGATGGGAGTAACTTCCTCTATTAGAAAAGAAGACTACAATTCTACATCCAAGGATCAAGTCTTGAGCTATGGCAAATGGTGGACCATCCATCCAATCAACCGGTGGCAGAGATAGAAGAATGGGATGAAGCTACCATGAAGAAATCCACCTTGAATGCAAGATCTATCAACATCCTCTATGCCACCATGACATCCACTAAGTTCAACTAGATTTCTTCTTATGAGACGACCTATGAGGTATGGAGAAAGCTATGCATCACTTATGAGGGGACTCAACAAGTGAAGGAAAGCAAAGTCTACATGCTCAATGGGATGCTTGAGAACTTTAAGATGGGAAAGGAGGAGAAGATAACCAACATGTACTCAAGGCTCAACACCATTGTGAATGATCTTGCTATTCTAAGACATCCTATGAGTAGAGGAGAGATCAACTCAAAGATCCTTAGAACTCTCCCCAAGATATGGGAACCCAAGGTGACTTCCATTGAAGAAGGTCTCTTGATGATATCCCCATTGAAGAGCTCATTGGAAATCTACAAGCCCATGAAGTCACACTTGAAAAGAGAGAATAAGTTGAAAGACAAGAGGAAAAAGAGCTAAAGAGAATGAAGAAGGCTGAAATGAAGGCTCAAATTGAAGCTATTATGGGACAAGCATCTCCATCCTCTCATGTTGAAGAAGATGTCATGTACTCCAAGGGTAGATTCTACAAAGGCAAGAATTCCTCCTCCATCTGGTGCCTCAAGTGTGAAAAGAAGGGTCACTTCAAGATAAATTGTCTACAAGGCAAGAAGACCCATCATCACAAGGTAAGAGAAGAGAAGTACAAGAAGAAGGAAAAATGACACTCAAGCTCAAGTAACTCCTCCAACTCAAGCTCAAGTGAAGAATCAAGTAGAGGATCTAGCTCAAGCTCTAGTGATTAAGGATAATGTGATTTTGCTCTTATGGCTTATACAAGAAAAGACTCAAATGAGGTAAATCTAAACTCTTTAGATAAAGAATGCTTAATTGCTATCATTAATGCTACTCATGCCTCTCTTAAATCTTCTAAAAAGAAAAGAAAAAAGCTTGCTAGAATTGTTAATAATATGTATGTAGAACTAGATGATCTTGAACATACTAATACTTGCTTGCTTGATGATAAAAATACATGTCTTAGCCAAATAGACTCTCTTAAACTTGAAAATACTAGTTTACTTGATAAGATTAGATTTCTATAAGCTCAATCTCTTATGCCTAATTCAAATGAAGAGCATACCTTAATTGTTGATTCTCTCATGCATGATATTGATGTTCTTAAATATGAAAATAAGGACAAAGATTTTTCTTTACAAGGATTAGAATCTGAAAATGGTGTTTATCTTTCTAAGATTGCTTTTCTTGAAATAAAGACTGCTTCCTTGCTTGCTAAAATCAATGCGCTTGAATCTTGTTCTAGATCTACTAGTAGAGAGAGTAATGTAGCTTCTCTTCATATTGATATAGATTCTTATTTAACTAAAGCTCTTAACGTAGAAAATGATTTTTTGCATGCTAGAGATAATATCAATCATTTGTCTTCTACTATTTCTTCTCTTATGCATGATGATGATAGTTTGAGATCTTCTTTGCAAAGACTCTTAGTTGGTAAAAGGAATCTTAATGATATCCTACACCATACTACTAAATAAATTGGTAGACATGGTTTGGGGTATGATAGTAGCCAAAGGAACAATAAAGGCAAAGGACCTCCAATATTCCATGGAGAATCCTCTAGTTCCAAGGCTATGGGAACATGCAACTATTGTAATGAAATTGGTCATTATTCTACTTGTTGTCCTTTTAGGAAAGCACCCAAGAGTAATAGGACTTGGGTTGCTAAACTAACCCCTACAGATCCAAAAACATGAATGGGGACCATTTCATCTTTCTTCTTGTAAGTACTCGCAAATTGATTGACTTGAGCCATTGATTTGCAAACTGACTTCTCAATCCACATGAAAGAAGAAAGGTGAGGTGTGTAGAGGGTGACAAAAAATAGGAAAAACAATGGTAAGCAGAGAGGTAACGTTATGCTTGTTAATATCCAATAATAGTGTGTTTTGCTAAGTTTGTGTGTACTATACATATGGTTTTTGAGTCAAATGTGGTATTTTGTGTTTCTCTTCACACTCTTGCTCAAAAAATATTTCTAATGCTTTCATAATGCATTACTAACTTGCTTACACATGGTTGGATATGGCTTATATTCTTATCATGCCTCTAAATATGTTTTTCATATATACTTGTGCTTCTTGACAGCACCTCTGTCGGTTGAGTTTGTCCTGATAGAAACTCGACCGATAGGCACCAATGGGTGTTGCCAACAACTATCATCAGTCGAGTTGCCAATACACAGAACTCGATGAAAACACTGTGCACAGAATACACAGTTGGCTAATTGGATGAGAATTTCCCTCTCAACTAGATTTTCTCAACCAAATAGCCTTATTATTTGGCAACCCCTTGGTACCTTTATATATTTATATTGCCATGCTTTTAAATTGCCTATCTTGCATACAACTCTATCTTTCTAATTGCTCTAAATTGGTATATCTATATCTTGCAATTACTTGCCTTGAGTTATTTTGCATGTTTTGATGATGATCTCTTTGGATCTTTTCATTGTGTCTTAATTTTCTTCCGTTGTGCTATAACTTGCTACATATATGTAGTTGTATATCTTGTTTAGTGATACATCCTTGAGGTTCTTAGTGGTGATCATCTTTTGGTAATGATGCATACTTGTTAGTCAGTTATATCCTTTCATGCTTCTAAAATTGCATATCTACTATCTTGAGTTGCTTGCATAAAATTGTGATGCAGGATACATAGATCTACATTATATGTAGAAATTAGAGCATTTTTGGATTCATTCAAATTTGGCTCCAGTTTCAGTTTTTGGTGCAAGACTAGTGTTTTTTATGCAGAAACTACCTTCTGAGCAAGGGTCATCTCTTTTCCATGAGCCCTGACACTTTTTGGGCAAATCTTGTCATCTTGAGGGTCAAAATTGTGATTTATTATTTTTCTACAACACTTTATCTTGCATTTTGGGTTGCTCAAGTGCATGCTTTAACTTACTCTTATTCTATGCTTGGACAAGCCCCTAGCTATTCTCTTCTACTCTCCTTATATAACGTTTTGTTATCTCCTTTCCTTTAATAAGTGGTGTTTCTTATTTCTTCATACCCCCACTTTTTTAAATGACAAAGGGGTACAAAGGTATATCTTCTTTTGAAAAAACAAGGAGAAGATCGACATGTCTTACATGAAGAAGAGAAGTATGTCCATGTAAGGTGGAGAAGGTAAAGGGGGAGAAGACATATATGTGTAGAACATATATGAGTAGAAGACATAGTATTCTATAAATGTTATGAAACCTAACCATACAAGAGAAATAGCATCAATTAAGGGGGAGTATGGGAACTCCACCAGCATCAATTGAGGGGGAGTATGAGAACTCCACTAGCATCAATTGAGGGGGAGCATATGAACTCAGTTCTATTGAAACCCCTAGGTTTCTCCAAAGGTATGACTTTACTTAAATGCTTTCAATACATTTATGGAATGGTTTGTCATCTTCAAAAAGGGGGAGAATGTTGACTCAAGGTCTAAATTGACTAAACCCTTATTTTGATGATGACTAAACCATTCCAATTAATTGTGTCTAATGTCTCTACTTGAGTGATTTCAGATTAGGTATGGACACACTCCAAATGCCCTAGCTTGCACATTTCAACTTGGAGAAAAGATAAGTCAAAGTCAATACAAGTGCACGTTTTTGGAATATGATGTAAATCCATTAGAATCATGTTGTAAATCACTTGTAATGATTGTATGACTTGTGATTAAGCTTAGAAAAAATCAGGAGCACTTAGATCGAATATTTAAGCACTCAAAAGCCAATTTTCAAAATTCACATCAGGTTGTTCATCGGTCGAGTTGCAAACTCGACCGATCCTGATTGAATCTTGAAAATGACTTTTGATCGATCGACTTTGCACTTCACATAACTCGATCGATCCCTCTACTGATTAAAACTGATCTAAGTGAATCGGTCGAGTTACCCCAGGACAAACTCGACCGATGGCCTAAATTGGTCTTGTCTTTTAGTGGGATCGGTCGAGTTACCTTTATAGAAACTCGACCGATTGCACTGTACGAAAAAGTGTAGAAAAGTTCTTCTAGCCATTGTGGAGTTGCAACAAAAACAAAATATATCTGTTGCAAGTCACAAAATGGCTAGTTTTCATTCTTAAATGTTCCTAAAGGCTAAGAGGCATACCCAACTATAAATAGGACCCCTTGGGTTTCATTCCAAGGTTGAGAATTCAATGCAAAACTCTATGTGAGGTTACTATTCCATAGTTGAGTGCTTCCTACAACCTCCTCTCTCTCTCTCTCTAAGCTTAATCACTTGCTATATTCCTTAGAGTGAGTAGGAAATCTATAAGAGAGCTAGTCCTACATGTATATCTTGTGAGGCTCTCATTTCCACCACCTCCCTATCTCTCATTTCAAACATGAAGATGAATGTTCTCTCTCTTGGCTAAGAGAGGTGAATAAGAACAAGGGAAGGCGTCCCTTGGTGAAGATCAAGGCTGAAGACTTGGAGCAAAAGTGGGTAAGCCCTTGGTAAAGGTAGAAGACTCCTTGCTCAAGTGGGTAAGTCCTTGGTGGAAGCTTCTCCGAGTGAAGGTGAAGGAAAAGGCTGAAGATCCAAGAAGAGTATAAAAGTCCTTGAAGGCGGAAGACTTGTGCTAGAGTGGGTAAGACCTTGGAGAAGACCGAAGACTCTTAGCAAAGTGGGTGAGTCCTTAGTAAGGTGGAATACTCTTAGTACTTGGATGGATAAGTCCTTTTGTGGTCATGTATTATAAGTCTTATGAATGAATATAAGAGTGCAATGGTTAAGAAATCCTAGAGGTTGACCTCTCTAGGTAGTGGACTGACTCACTTCTAGTTTGAAGTGTGGAACCACTCTACATAGCTTGTCATGTATGTTCAATTTCTCTCTCCCTTGTTATGCATGTTTTAGTTGCACTCAAATTTCCTATTTAACAACCTTATCTTGTGATATATCTTGAAGGTCTAATGATTTTTATTTTAGTGCATTCAGCTGTATTCACCCCCTTCTAGAGCATCTAATCACCCATCTAGGATCCAACATAATGCATACTTGTTTTTTTGCTTAAATATTTCCATGTAGTTTGTATTATTGTACTCGATGTTTATCTCTTTGATTTTATAACTTGAACACATAATATAAATCTTCATTATATAAACCTTGTGCACCTGCATGTAGTCTCAGGGTAAGGACACCAGGCTGAGTGTCTTACTTGAGTTGTAAAGATATAGAGGACCATGCTGATATAAGGGTTAGCTCTTGGTTATGGCCTTGAGGTCCCTTTTGAATAGGGTTCACTAATTTTGAGCACCCTCATAGACCCTTCCAATGGGAAGTTGGTCAAATGGCTTATAATACATGATATTGTTGGTATAATTGGAGTAAATTGACTAAAACATGGGTTCCCGATCTACTAAGTAATTAACTCATTTATTTCTTGTTTATTTACTTATGTGAATCCTTTCAAATCATGCAAAGCTTATG
Organism: Alisma plantago-aquatica; assembly: GCA_963693085.1. Classification (NCBI taxonomy): domain Eukaryota; kingdom Viridiplantae; phylum Streptophyta; class Magnoliopsida; order Alismatales; family Alismataceae; genus Alisma; species Alisma plantago-aquatica. The sequence continues at coordinate 350,271,935 of OY856414.1, forward strand.
GATATGTATCTTTATTCCATGTACTCAACACCTTGTATGTTGACCCGTTTGTTTCACATAAGTTTTAGGTTCATAGATAGCTTGGGACTTGATGACTTGTGAGTATGTGTTTAGGTGTACTTATTGTAAGATTCTAGCTAGTGTGCATGAGGGGACTAGTATAATTGTACAATTCAAAATGTAATTGGAATCATGTAGTAAATGATGTTGTATAACATACTTGTTGATTGTTGAGAACATGTTGGTACTTGTATTTCATTATTTGTTCATGTATGCTAAGAAATTCACTCTTCCACATGTTATCTTTGGTATTACATTTGGTTCACAATGCTAAGATTCCAGCTCTGTGACAATTCACATGTCACGGAAAAATAGAAGAATTTATGGGTGCATTGAATGTGACATTTATTTTGCCAACTAACCTAGATTTATTTTAAGTTTTGTTTCTGAAATATGTTTGAGTGGAATCTAACCTCTAATTGACATCAATTTCTCTAGGTAGCCTATTTGAGTATGAGGAATATGAGTTTGAAATCAGTTTTTCTTTTTGGAAATCATATGTATCATTTTTATTCACTAGTGTATTAATTACTTAATTTGGGTATTTAATCCAATGAATTTGCCAATTGTGATGAGATTTTTTGTACTCCCTTCAGTTTCTCACCCTAAACTCCTAGACATATTCTAGAGTGTTAAACCAAGGTTGAAACTATCCAACAATGTAATTAGTTGTCCTAGACATATTATAGAGTACTAAACCAAGGTTGAACCTATCTAATAGTGTAGTTACTTGTCAACCTAACACATTAGTCTACTAATATTATGTAATCCTAATGTTTCATGTATAGGAATTTTTTATGAGTTAATTGTATTATTGGACCACAACAATCCTAATATATTCTAAATTAGGGGAAAAGGCTCCTAATATAATTATAAAGAATAAGATATAAGAAAAGAGGGAAAAAGATAACTACCTAGGTATGGGGTATGTTACAATAGACCATCCATTAAACAAATTCCATCCCTAAAACTATAGGTAAAGAAGATGGGGTGAGTTTGCAATATCTCATCCTTGAGTTCTCAAGTGGTCTCTTTCAGTCCGTGATATTTCCAGAGGACCTCCACAAGTTTGATATCTTTATTCTATAGTTTTTTCACCCTGGAATCTAAGATCTTCACCGCACATTCTTCATAATGCAGAACCTCTCACAACTTCAAAGGCTCTATAGATATCACATGAGAGAAATCCTTCACATACTTCTTTAAAACCGATACATGGAGCACACAGTGGATCTTATCATATGTAAGGGGAAGATCTAGACAGTATGTACACTCCCCAATCTTATCTGATATTTCAAATAGTCCCAATATCAAGGGCTTTCCTTGGATATGGCAATGGATTGTTGGCATACATCTTATTTCGTTCATGTGCAACACTCATATTTTTCTTGATCAAGCATATTTTGTCAGTCATCATTTGTAAATCATCATTCTTCACCAGATGTGTTCTCCCACATCACCACAATGTAGTGAGGAAAAGGAAAGGTCAGTCATGCATGCTTTAAAAGGTGGCATGCCAATTTTCCAATGGCAGATATTGTTGTACACAAACTCGACAGACGGGGGATACTGATTCCAATACCTCCGCAATGCATCATGTAAGATCATAACAAATCCTCCAAAATATGCATTGTCCACTTTGACTATTCATCAGTATGCGGGTGGTAAGCTATTTTGAAACATAAGTCAAAGCCCATCTTGTCTTGTATCTACCTCCACAAATGAGAGGTAAACTTTGGATCATAGTTTGGTACTATCAACCTAGGAACTCCATGTAAAGAGAATGATTCAATCTGTGTACAACTATGTCGTATTAGAAACTTTGTGGGTACTCTGAAAGGGTAAAAAGTGATACGATTTAGTTGAGAAATCTATGACAACCCAAATTAATCACACCCATTTTGACTGTGCAAATCCAGCCACAAAATCCATGGTGATGTTTTCTCTAGTGGGTGAAGAAGACCACTAGATCATTGATCTTAGGCCTTCACTTTCTGGCAAGTCAGGCACCTTGCCGTGAATGTAGCAATGTCTCTATTCATGTTTTCCACCAGATCCTCAGTGCAATCCTTGTACATCATTCCGTACTAGGATGCACAGTGTACTTTAACCCATGTGATTCACTAAGAACTCTCTCCCCCAATTAGAAACATTGGGTATCCCCAGCCTATTGCAAATGAACAACACCATCCACTTCAACATTAAACCGTGATTATATCTTCTCGGTGTGAAACTTCATCTCATCAAATTCAGGACTATCCAATTATGCAACAAAAACTTCAGAATTCTAGGTAGGGGTGATAGACAAACCGGCCATATGTACCCTAAATCTCTCCACATCACTATCATCATTAACTTTTGGTAACTCACGTGTCTATCTTGAGACTTGGTCCAAACTCCTCCACAATAAATAATTAATAGAAGCACAAACTGTGTCTTTCTTCCTAAAAACACATCAACAACAACATTGGCTTTACCATGGTGGTTGATGTGGTAGATTAAGAAGAATAAATCCACTTAGGGAAAAGTCCCTAAGTTCTTACCTCGTCTAATGTGCAATAAATACCAACGCAAGCTGATGGGTCCTATCGCAATATAGCTTTAGCATCATCCCTAAAGGACACCATTTTTAATAACAATTTAGATTTTAGCCTAATTAATAAAAGTTATTTAACACGGATTTATGAAGTTGATGGATGATTAATGAAATTAACACAAAATAAACAAAATAAACTAAGAAAGAAATGTGTTTTACACTATAATAAAATTACTAGGATGACAAATTTTCACTGCCACTACCTATGTATCAACTCTCTCATGATATGTCTCTCATTCATATATATAATTCGGTTGGGGCAACTTCATATCCTTTTGGAGTATGAAATTCATAAGGACAAATTTCCCTTTAGGCTTGAGGTCTCGATACCTATGAATCCTTAATCCATCGCCGCAGGGAACTCCCTCCTATGGTCTCATCTGAGTTTAAAAAACAATGATTGGTATTATAATCCTAGATTTCAAGGTCTCTACATCTAAGATTATAATAATGCTACAAAATAAGTAGCTAATATATAGAGCATGCAATCAACCAACCAATAATCAATCATGAAATCCACATGAATAGTGGTTTATAACAAATAGTACAAGATATGGGCAATGGGACTAACTTCCACACCCCAGTAAAAGATCTACTCCCTAATCTAGTTCATGATACAAAATGAATAGAGAAAATGAACCTTATGGAAAAAGTAGCATCATGGAGGGGAATCTCAGTGGTCATCACAACTCCCGAACGATAGTTGTAGTCTCCAGTCCATGTGTTTGGCAAAGTGCATCTTAACATAAAATTTGGGACTTCCATCTCTAGCCTTCCTTGGTGATGTCTAGGGTTGTGTATGGGAGAGAGTAGATTTGAACCATTTCCCTACACATCCCTCAAGTATTTTTATATCTACCCACAAGATATCAGATCCATTTCAAATAATTTGACGATTGCCAGCTATATATTTCCTTATAGGAGTTTCCATCATATTTTAGGCTGATCAAATGATCTGAAATGGTTATTAAATATATTTACTATGTATGAAATTACATTATCTATGCAACCCAATTTGAATCACTTTATTCTGACATCACATAAAAAAATATAGATCCATTTTAGTGTTGGGTTTACTTGCTGATCGGATGAATCACTTTATGATAGGGACCCTCTAACTAATAAGGATTTACCCCTATAGACATCTCGACCAATATACAAAGGTGATCGTCCAATCACAAGTACACAAAAAGTCATGTGTTTACTGACCAATTGAGAATTAATTAAGATCAAGTGATCTGAAACACTTATCAGTCGATCAAATTTTCTGTCTATTCTTTTGCCTACATACAAATCATCCAATAATGAAGGTAACTCAAGGGAAAATCTCCATATTAGACTGTATCAAATATATATATATATATTTTTTAATGTAATTGAGTTTTGCATCTAATGATTTATGAATCATCTAGTTCTGACTTTATATGTGAAAGTTGTGGTCATTTGAGTGATCATCTATACTTTAATGATCCTCACTCCAATTGTCAGAGTTGGAAAGAGAGGATTGATTTGCAATCTTTAGTCATTCTCCTGGGATTTTACGTAGGGATATCTGATTATATCTTCTTCTTGCATTATCTTACAAATAAAATACCAAAAGTATATCAAATTCTAGACAATTGCATAAACGACTCAAAAACTCAAAACAAGTAAAATATTGAGTAGAATACAAACAAGATATGAAAAACTAAATATAGAATGAAACTAAAAACATGATGAATAGACATTCCTAAATGGTATGTGATGGTTAAGTTATAATATTTGAGATACTCCATCCATCACCTTTTCCCCAGGTTGAGATCTTTATGTATCATTTGATGTTGCATGCTTTTTTTTATCACAAAATACTTCAAAGTATACTCCGTTCATGAGTGACATCTGATCTTCAAAACATGAACCATGACAACTAAATCTAAATCATGTGTAGGCCAATTCTCTTCAGTCATATCCAATTGTTGCGAGACATAGATGTTTACTAGTTCTTTTTGCATAAGGACCCATCCTAATCCTTGCTTGAAGGTGTCAATGATGACATTGAGTTCACCCTCAATAAGAAATGAAAGCACATGGGTAGAAATCAAATGCTTCTTCAACTCTAAGAGATCCTTCTCACACTCAAGAGTTAAGACAAAATTTGCATCCTTGCATGTCATCTTTGTCAGGGGAAGAGCCATTTTGAGAAATTCTGCATGACTATTTTCTAGTAATTAGCAAGGCCTAGAAAACTACATATCTCAAAAGGGTTCTTTGGGGAATGGCACTTCGTAGTTTCTTCTATATTGACAAGATTAAAAACAATATGGCCTGAAGAGATCATGTGACCACAAACAACACTTCTTTGAGTGGGAAATCACGCTTGGATGCTTTTCATAAAGTCAGTGTTCTCACAGAGATTGAAGAACTATATGTATATGCTCATGATGCTAGTCCATTGATGGAGTATATGAGTACATCATCAATGAATACCATACAAAGCTATTGAGGTAGGGGCGGAAGACCCAATTTGTTAGATCTATGAAGGAAGCCAGGACATTCATCAAGGTGAAAGGCATACCTAGGAACTCGTAGTACTTGTAATGAGTGTGATTGTTCATAATTTTGTATTTCATCATCCTTTACATGCATCTAATAGTATCTGTTACACATGCTCTAATGGGAAATATGGGCACAGAGTAAGGCATCAGAAATAAAATTTTATCTATCTGTATTCCCATAACAGTAAGATCGTGTCAACTACTATGAAATGGGAAAGATGGTTTAACGAATTTATACCTAGTCCCAGAGCAAGTCTAGTGACTACAACTCATTGCAGTACAACTATCTTCTAGTTGGTCTTAGACGGTGTCTATGCAGCTCCTGATCTTCACCATGGACAGTAGACTCAAATAGCATCTGTAGCGGCTCCTACGGTCTCATCACGGACTGTAGGCTGACGACATCCTCCTAGCGATGGGCAAAGGCCACCTCACCTCTATGGAAGTCCACACAGACCACCCAAAACTCCTGTCATCCTGCTAAAAGGATAGGAATAAGTTGTCCCTCCCGTTGGTGTACTAGTCACCAATGTGCTCTCCCACAACAATGATTCTCATTTTTTTTGTCTCCCTTGCTATCCCTCCCTAGTTGGGTAGGACTTGCTTGGGCTCTCTCGGTTACCACAACCAAAGAGGAGAATAATTGTCAGAGCAACAGATTCACAACTATGAGTTGGGAAGCCCAGATACCCCTCTATTTATAGGAGGGGTTAGGGCCAGATTTCCCAATTATTGTGGGAGTGGAAGGGATCGAAAGATCATGAATTTTCACAACCTGTGAGCGCCAAACCAGTCGGGTAGCAACCAAACCATTCAATTCACATACAAGACAGTTGGCTCGCATAGTGAACTGGTCTTTTTGCTATGTTTCCCAATTGAATATGGTTTGTCAATTTGAATCCAATTAGTGAACAACATGACATCAACACTAATCCTTGATGCAATCAAATTTCTATACAAACTGAGTAATCTCACTTACACTAGATGATCGTCTCACTCACCCAATCAGTTGGATGGTGATTCGAGATGAGCTGAGTCATTCAGTTCACAAAGTGAACTGGTTAGTTCGCTCCTCATTTTTGGAGAACTTAGCCAATTCAATTTCTGATCAGCCAAACACTCCAAATGGCCATCTCAACAGTTGAGCCGATCGACTAATAGTCCAGTCAGCTGATTTGTTTCTCAATTTGACTACCTAAACACTTTAGTAATCAATTCATTCTTCATTCATGATAAAATCCTCTTCTAGGTGAGTTCCTATGTGTGTGACCCTATAGGTCCCATATCCAATTGGCAATGGATGTCCATAACTAGCTTATGACATCACAAGCAAAGAGCGGTGCCTAGTCACACATAAATGCTACCCAAGTGAATGGAAAGTTGGAGAACAACTTCAACCTACAATTTGTGTAAGGTGTTGCAGTAATTATATAATTCCTTTATATCTAATATCCGAAATGAATTCGAGGCTTGGAATCATCACCCTCTCAATGTTCAATCCATGTTCCTTGAACCTAGAGTAGAATGTATGAGATATATGTGACCTCAATATCATATACTGATTCACATGTACATGCATATGCATTTTTCAGTCTCACTAATCAAGTGGCCATGGATATAAAACTCCAGTACGAGGGACAAAACCCATCTACATTACTCACAATATATCCCCATGTGTCACAACTACCCAATCATCACCTTTATGGAAATCCATGTTTTAGGGTTACGTTTGATGATGTCAAAGTATACCGAATGAGATGTGATGAGTGTAGTGACTTTAGGTCTAAGAATCATAATCACCGCCTTCACTATGACAACTAACTATGACTACCATAACAATAGTTTCCATGTGTTACTCTCATGGTGGGTGTGTCTAATACACTGTTCCCTAACATGTATATGTGTGCTTGGTTTGATATCTCCATATCATGACTAATGATACTATGTCATCAACCAACTCACACTCTAGTCTTATGTGTTATTGTTGTCTATCTACCTTCCACAATAACATCCGACTAGGGACATAACAAGAATATACATACTCTTAACATCCATATGATCTCATTATTCTAAGTCACATACTTGAAGACATATGTCATTGAGTATTTGCCATTCTTTAGACATTCATTATGTTTCCTCATTATCTCATAACTGAGTGAATCATAACGAATTGGAAGCTTTCCTTTGTAATTATTAATCAAATCCTTTATGTAATATGCCCTCACAATCATCATATGATTGGCTCTATGGGCATACTTACCAACAAACTCCCACTTGCACTTATACGATCTCTCATATGAGATGGAATTGCCATAATATGCTATCTGATATTCCTTGGCTAATAAGTAGCTCCACTGTTGTCACAATATCTCTACTGCATCATCAATGGTTGGAACATTTTTGAAGTTCATCCATAAGAACTTTTAGATCCATATAGTATTCACTCTTGTGTTCATAACACTAGGATACTCGACTTCAATTGTAGAATTGTAAATTAATGGTCTTATAGTTTGGAACTCTTTCTAACTAATAACTCTTCTCTTAAGATTAAACACACAACTTTAATATTGTGATCATATTCAGTCATTATGAAATCTTGCATCAGTGTGACTGTTTACACTCAACTCTTCCTTGTTGCCATGGTCTTAGCAACTTATTCGTTAGTGCTTCTCAAGTACTAATGGATGCATTTTTATGACATTCCAATAACCCTTATTGGAAACTAATATCATCTTGTCATGTCCAATACATACAAGTATATGGGATGAGTACATTTACATAGCATACATGATAGTTCCAATTGCTAGTGTATATGGCACCTCATTCATGTATTTCCATTCTTTGCAAGAATTGAAACATATGATTCATGAGAGACTAATCACATTTGAAGAAAGTCAGATTATCTCTCTTAGAATCCTTCATAGTGAACTTTTCAATATCTTGCTATTTATATGTGCTCATGCTTAGGTCATGAATCTTTTAGGAACTATCTTCATAGATCTCAACTCCTATCTCATAGGATGTTTCACCTAATCCTGCATTGTTGAAGGTGTTTTCCATGCTAGATCTCAATATCATATATTTAGTTGTCATTCCCCATAAGTATGTGGAATATCCATATATGCTCCCACTTAATCTTTTATAACCACATATTTCATCTTTTCTTGATTCAAGTCAAACTCTTTAACTATCTAGTCAAGTCAAAAGATCCCATACTTGAGATGCTTGTTTCAATCTTTATATTAAACCTTATAGCTCATACACTTTATTTGCATTAATGAAGTTATAAACCTTTAGGCTGTGTTAGGTACACATCCCTTCTAATTCCTTTTAAGGAATCCTATTTTTAGGCTTCTTTTACCAAATCTCATAGTCTATTCTAGCTGCAACTACAAGGGTGATAATTGGTTAAGGAATTTCTTCATGTTTAACAGTTTGAATTGAATTGAGTTCAAAAAACTTTAAAACCAATTTTCCCTTTTATGTTATCCATCTAGGTACTTTTGGGTTTTACCCCTTCAGGTAGTATGATCAAGGTCATACCTTTTTAGTTTACATGGACTTCATAATGGCCTTAAGCAATTTCTTAGATTTGATTCTGAATAGTTTCTAGTTGATACGTTGGATCATCATCTTATGACCAACCTATCTGATTTATTAGATTCACAATCTTTCAATCTCAGATCTATTCTACTAGAACAATGAGGTTCTATGTTACATGATGAAATTTATATTCCACAACAATTTGTGATTCTCACTAGTTCTCATTGTGCCAATCTGTTGACCTTGAACCTTTCGAGTTCTCCTTTTACTCCTACTGATTCTTTTGGAACTCAGTATTTCTGGTAACAAAACACTTTTGTTTTTGGATTGGGATCAAAGGAAGTATTCAACAATTATGGTTTGTGGACTATCCTTTTCAAGAAACTAGTTTCTTTATATAGGTTTCAATCCATACAACGTATTGGGACATTCCCATATTCCACATTTCATATGGTGTCTTCCAAATCATTTTGGATGGTACATTATTTTAGTGTTTAACATATTTATTTTAAGAAAATTAGAAGATTTAATTAAATGATAATCATATCATGACTAATAATAATGTGATTCCTTCTTTCTAACACATCAGTAGGTTAAAAATTGATAGTGATTCCATAAGGACCTCAAACTTTTGATGCAAAGTATTTAAACATTTGATCATATCAAAGTTTCTTAATACTTCTATCAAAGTTACACTTAATTTATAATCTCCTTGAACACTTCCATAGTCATATGTTTGTATTTTTCTGAGTGTGTATCATTATATCCTCATCAAATACTATGAAGTCTAAGTAACTATCCATAGAATTTATTCTATACGATCTACATACATCAACATGCATAAGATCTAATAGAATGCTTATCCTCCCACTACATCTAGTGAAGGATGCTTTATCACATTGCACACAAGTAATACTTGCATGTCTCTCATTTGTTCAATAAGCAAAAGAGTCTAGATAAACATCTAGATATGCATTTCTCACATGCATGCTCTAGATGATAATGTTGTAGATTGTTAACTGTTTGAGTCATCAATTATAATCCTTTCGGTATTAGCGTTACTATCAAAAGATCATAAGATATTTTGTAGTGCACCCACACAAAATCATATCTTTGAAATAGAACACCATATATTTTATTCACAGTCATCCTTGTCTTTACAAGATGCATGAAATAAAATGTTTCTATTTATTGGCATATTCAAATAGTAGTTCTACTAACTCTATTACATGCCTTGTGGGATAAGATAAATTATAAATGTGGAATTAGGTTACATCAATTCTTGCTCATCATAGTCCATCTTTGTCCTTTTAGAAGGGCTTTACTTCTTATCAGACCCTGCACATCAACGTATGTCAGATCTATATCTGGTATCACAAACCAAGATGAAGATGTAAATTTAGAATTATCTTATAACGTTTATACCTGAAGTAGAGGTTTCTACCTCTTCCTTCTTCTTCTTTAGTTCCTCCAAATAGAGGGGGAAATTCCTTCTCCAATGTCCAACCTAGTGACAGTGGTGTCATTTTCCTCCGTTCTTTATCTTCCTTTTTCCATGAGGTTTGAAGATTTGGGCTCCTGGCTAGATGCAAAACTCTTCTTAGCTTTGCCTTTTCCTTTATACTTTCCCTTTGTCTTGCTAATCATCATCATAGGCTTAGATTTGTCTTTCTTCATTTGTGCCTCAGCTGTTCTCAACATGTCCAATAACTCTGTCAATGACTTGTCAAAGTGATTCACGTTATAGTTCATGACAAACTGACTGTATGACTCTGCCAGAGATTGTAGAATCACATCAATGGTCAACTCTTTACCGAAGGGGGTTCCTAGTCTTGACAGGTTCACCACATACCCAATGAGCTTGAGCCCATGAGGACCTACTAGATCTCCTTCTTCCATGTTACACTTGAACAATGCTTTTGAGACATCATATCTCTCCTATCTTGCCTGGTCCTGGAACATGTTCCTAAGATGTGTGACCATCTCCATAACTTCCATGTTCTCATGTTGTATTTGCAACTCATAGTTCATTATACACAACATCAGGCATTTGGCATCCACAACATCATCAATATGCTTCTTGTAAGCATCCCTGTCAGACCCGGGAGCACTAGGAAGAGGTTCTTCTGGCACTGACGTCTCCAGGACATAGAGCTTGCACTCCTATGTGAAAACAATTCTCAACATCCTGTACTAGTCATGGAAATTGTTCCCATTTAACTTGGCCTTCTCAAGGGTTGATCGCACAGAAAAGGTGTTGTTGTGTGTTGCCATTTGATTCTACAAAAGCATTTGCAATTTTGTCAGAAGCTCATTTTGATTTGATTTGATTATAAAATTTGACGATGTTTATTAGGTCTTTAATTAATCATCATTCTCACTATTTTGTACAAGTTGATATCCTTCACATATCAAGTTGGAAGATTGTATTGTACAACCTTCTAGTGAGCCAAGATACAAAATAATTCAACTATCACCCAACCAATACACCAACATCCGTAGTCAATCATTAAGGAAGACAACATTTGTCAATTGCATCATATGCAATTCTTGGATATATAATATGCACAACTCTTTTCCATAATCATCTGCATGCCTCTGGGCTTAGACGCTCTAAGAATCACCAATTAAGCCTGACCCAAAAGCCGACACGATAATAATGCACCACCCTTTGGGTGCCCACACTATTACCATCACACTTCTACGAGATAGACGACACACCATCCTTGGGATGCCCACCCTTGGTCGATCAAGCTTTTCATGTAGGTCTCTTTTAGAAAGCATCTTAGACTTAATATAAAATTTGAGGGAGTTTATGTATATATACATATACTCTATCCGATCACCACATATATATAATACATACCACATACATGCTATATACCACAATGTAAAAATTTAATATAAAATAAAAAGTGATAATTTTGGCACGTCTAATGTAATTCCTTGGAGCCACAAGGAATTACTACAACATAGGTTTTTATCACATCACATACATGAACCTATTGTCGATGTAGATATGTGCTAGCCGATCCAGGTCGATCGGTTCAACCCTTGAACCAGTCGTCTCACCTCTTGGCTGGTCATCTGGTCTCCTAAAATGGTTGATTGGCCTCCTATCCAACTGGTGTCTAGAATCCTTCCAAATGGTCAGTTGGACCCACTAGCTGATCAGTTTGCACCTCTTGCAATCTATCCTTCTCTATCCTCCACCAGCCATCTCGTCGGATGAAGCGGTCGACTCGCCTCTCATTGATTGTCATCTTCGCCGTTGCAAGAAAAGAAACTATCCTATTGCTATTAAAATTATTACATGGTAATGAGAAACATCGAGTTACATTTAAGGGGAGCAGGGGTAGGAACGAATTAACTTTACATTGGGAATAAGAAGGTAGGGGCTCGACATGCAAACTGATAATAGATAGGAATAAAACAAACCATTCAACCACACACATGTAATATATATATATATATATATATATATATAGAGAGAGAGAGAGAGAGAGAGAGAGAGAGAGAGTCAGGCTAGAATACACTCGAGTGTACGGATCACACGAATACACTCAAGAGTGTTTGCATATCAAGACTATTTTTTGCAAAATGTAAACCATTGATCTTCACCGTCATACTATAACTAGGCTACATACAAATTTTGAGCCCATTTGGATGAGTGTAAGTCACTCATCCAAGGGCAACAAAATCGACGCGTGAAACTAATTTGAAATGCATAATTTTTGCGGTCTTCATAACATGAGCTATACATATCCAAATGTGCTCAAATTTTGCGTATGAGTTGTTCTCGAGATGTTTAATAAGATCAATGGATTAGATTTTCAAAAAAAATATTGCATCATAAAAAACTACTTGAGTGTATTCCGCTCCGGATACACTCGAGTGTATTCTAGCATGACTATCTCTCTCTCTCTCTCTCTATATATATATATATATATATATATATATATATATATATTAGTTTGGGATTATATGTGGTCTTTGATCGGATATGCACATTAAAAAGTTTAAGTATTCACATCATATGCAATAAATAAATATAAACCAAAAATCTGATCATAACAATTATCCCAAAATATAGTAAATTGACGTGGCTCTGATACCATTGTTGGGAAATACGAGTACAAAGTATGGTAGCAGAAACAAAATTTTATCTATCTATATTCCCAAAACAGTAAGATCATGTCAACTACTATGATATAGGAAAGATAGTTTAACGAGTTTATACCTAGTCTTGGAGTAAGTCCTTTGACTGCAACTCGTTGTAGTGCAACTTTTTTCTAGTTGCTCTTGGACGGTGTCTAAGCAGCTCTTGAACTTCACCACGAACAACAAACTCGAACAACATCTACAATGGCTCATGCGGTCTTGTCATGGAATGTAGGTCGATGACATCCTCCTAGTGACGGGAAAAGACCACCTCGCCTCTATGGAATTCCACACGGACCACCCAGAACTCATGTCGTCCTACTAGAATAGATAGGAAGGAGTTGTCCCTCCCGTTGGTGTACTAGTCACCAACGTGCTCTCCCCCAACAATGATTCTCAGTTGTTCTATCCCTTGCTATCCCTCCCTAGTCAGGTAGGATTTTGTTGGGCTCTCTCAGTTACCACAACTAGAGGACAACAACTGTCAGAGAAAATGATTCTCAATTATGTGTTGGGAAGCCCCCAATACCCCTCTATTTATAGGAGGGGTTAGGGTCATTATTCATGTAATGATAATCCTACAAATTAATGGAATATTATAGCCTTTAAGTGCTATGAAGGAGATTAATTAATGTTAAAGTGATGTATACGAACCTTGATAAAGGAATACAAGAAATATGAATATGTGAATATGTAGACTTGGTTATTATGAATAATGAATAGGCTTATACATTCCAATTTGTGAAAGGAAGTGCAATTAGAAGGATGGAAAGATAAATGATGCTTGGGAACCCTATGTGGTTAAGCATGAAACCTAATCTTCTTTAAAGAAGACATATGGTGTAGGGCGTGTTTTAATTAATAAGTAATTAATGTATTGAGACATATTCTCCCTCCATTTGTATAAACATAACCTAGAAAATGAGATGGATGTCATAGATAATGATTACTATAGTTGTTATGGTGTACACATGTCGTGTTCCCAATTGTTGCGGGAGTGGAAGGGGCCTAAAGATCATGAATTTTTGCAACCTACGAGCACCAAACCGATTAGTTGGGAATCGAAACGATTGGTTCACATACAAGATGGCCGACTCCCATGTTGAAATAATCATTTTGCTATATTTCCCAATTGCATATGATTTGGCAATTCGAATCCAATTAATGCATGACATGACGTCAGCACTAATTCTTAATGAAATCAAATTTCTCCATGAACTAAGTAATATTACTCATGGGATATGGTCGTATCACTCACCCAACCGATCGATTGGTGAGTCGAGATGATCTGGTCGGTTCATAGAGTGAACTGGTCAGTTTGCTCCTCAGTTTGGGAATAACTTAGCCAATTAAATTTCTGATCAGCCTGAGACTCCAAATGACCATCTAAACACTTGAGTTGATCGGCTGATAGTCCAATCAACTGATTTGTTGCTCGAATTGACTACCTAAACTCTTTTGTAATCAATTCAATCATCATTCATCATAAACTCCTCTTTCTAGGTGAGTTCCTATGGGTGTGACCCTATAGGTCCCATATCACATTGGTACTGAATGTCCATAACTTGCTCATGACATCACTAACAAAGAGCGATGCCTAGTGACACATCAATGCTACCCAAGTGAATGGAAAGTTAAAGAACAACTTAAACCTACAATCTATGTAAGGTGTTGCAATAATTCTATAACTACTTTGTCTCTGATATCCGGAATGAACTCGAGGCATGGAATCGTCATCCTCTCAATGTTCTATCCATGTTCCTTGAACCTAGAGCATAATGTATGAGATATATGTGACCTCAATATCATATATTGATTCACATGTGCATGCACATGCGTTTCTCAGTCTTGATAATAAAGTGGCCATGGATATCAAACTCCAAAAGGAGGGAGAAATCCCATATACATCACTCACAGTCTATCCCCTTGTATCACAACTACCTGATCATCACCTTTATGGCAATCCATGTTTTAGGATTATGTTTGATGATGTCAAAGTATACCGAACAACATGTGATGAGTGTAGTGACTTTAGGTCTACAAATCACAATCACTACCTTCACTATGAGAGCTAACTATGAATACCATAGCAATGGTATCCATGTGTTACTCTCATGGTGTGTCTGTCCAATGCACTGTTCTCTAACATGTATCTGTGTACTTGGTTTGATATCGCCATATCATGGCTAATGAGATTCTATCATCAACCAACTCACACTCTAATCTTATGTCTTTTTGTTGTCTATATACCTTTGACAATAACATCCAACCAAGTACATAACAAGAATGTACATTCTCTTAACATGTGTATGATCCAATTCTTTTAAGTCACATACTTAAAGGCATATGTCATTGAGTATTTGTCATTCTTTAAACATTCATTATGTTTCCTCATTATCTGATAACTGAGTGAATCAGAATGAATTGGAAGCTTTCCTTTGTAATTATTAATCAAATCCTTTTTGTAATATGACCTCGCAATCATCATATGATTGGCTCTATGGGCATACTTACCAACATTCCCATATTCAAGAAAATAGTGGCATACTTTGTCTAATCAAACAAGTTGTTCATGCATGATTGGGGATAAGGTTCTTTATCGTGACTTCATGCAAAAGAATAATAATTTATGTACATCCACATAGAATTGTCTTTATTTTTCATGAACAAGAGTGAATCTCCCCAAGGAGAGACACTAGGGCATAAAAACATTATTTCCACGAGCTCTTGCATCTTCTTCTTGAGTTCAATAAGTTCTGCACGTGCCATGTGATAAGGTGAATTCGAAATAGGAGTTGTACCTAGTACTAGGTCGATTGAGAACTCAACTTCTCATGTAGGGGGAATTATATGCAACTTGTTAGGGGAAACATCATGAATGTTTTGAGCCACTTCAATATCCTACAACTCCGATGGCATAGGATTAAGAACAAATGACACCAAGTAGGCTCCACATCAATGCAAGATGGGTTTCTCAGCCTTGAGTGTTGAGATAATGAATAGTGGGTCACCCACTTTCTACCTTTGATATAGAGACACTTTCCATCGATGCAATAAACTAACCGTCTTTACCTCATAGAACAAAGCCACATCAAACTTCTTCAACCATTCCATCCCCAGGATAACCTTGAAAGTCATCATGTTAAGGATGATGAAGTCATACTCAAACATCTTGCTAGATATACATACATCTAGAGGGGGGAATCTTAAGATAAGAGCAACATACCCTACCACTAGGAATTCAAACCTCCCAAGATATGATTTACATACATAGGCTCTAGTTCTAACATGTTATAAGTTTAGAATCTATGAAGGAATTAGATGATCTAAAATCAAATAAGGCTTTAATAACCTACTGAAGTAAATGCACAATACCTTCAATAACTTCATTATCATCAATGTCCTCCACATAGTCTATTATGAAGACACACCCTACATGCTTCTCAAGAGGTGGGCAATGTCCTTGCTGATTGTTGTTGTTGTTTTTTCTCAAGGGTTGTTTCAAATGATGTTATGGCTACAACTGTTAAGGGGCTCGTATAGAGTTGGGGGCACTGGGGCCTGAAATGCCCAAATTAGACACACTCATGATGGATCACATGTCAGTTGTCTTTCTTAGCTGATGGTTCCCTTGAGAGCACTTGCCCATGGGATGGTGGCATAGACATTGCCTACACTTCCCACACCCTTGATCATATCTGGAATACTTCATATTCTTGGGGATTTGTGATGATTATTGGTATCCAAGATAGGCTTCAACAATGAGTGCCTTTTCCACCATTTGTTGAAAACTAAGCGAGAGCTATGGTACTAAGGCATGTCCCACCTGGTAACTCAAACCTTCCAAAAATAGATTATCTAGGCGGTCCTTTGCCATTCCCATGACATATCACCCAAATAAAATGAACCATTGGACATATGTAGAGATGTTAATGGATATGTGCCTTAGTCTATAAAACTCTACATTCTTCTTTCTCAATGATGGTGAGAAGACATACTTCTTGCAAGACAATGCAAGAAATTGTTCCCAAGACATAGAAGAAGTGTCATAGGTGTGAGCGACCTCATTCCA